>OY728146.1:1050507712-1051757712 GCA_963277665.1 Viscum album | reverse complement strand
ACTCACTTGACTCATGCACTCACTATGGCATGCTTTGTGGGAACTATGCACCTACTCAAACTCTCACCCAGCTATTATGCATCCTGCTTGGTCGACCTTTCTCCCATATAGTTGACCACTGACCCCATGCGGCTAAGGCTAGTCCCTAAAGGGCTTATAGTTGGCCATATTTTTTAAATTAAAATTTAAAATTTATTATATGTTGTCTATTAAAATTTTAACATTACATTTTAATAGTAATTGTATTATTTTTAACACATGTCATTATTTATTACAATTAAAATTTTATTTAGTATTTTACTACTTCATAATGTAAAATATTATTACTACAAACTTTACTAAATATTTTATATATTTTAAATTGGATAATATAATTTATTTAAAGGTAATAAGATATTATTTTAAAAATATTTTGAAAAATTTGAATTTCTATGTTAATATAAATGTTCTTTTAAATAATTAATGAGCGCTTTAATTTTTTAATACAAATTAAGTTTTAAAAATAATATTAAGTGCATTCTGCCACAAATTTTTTTAAAAAATCATATTTTCTTTAAAATATAATTTATACTTTTAAAATAAAAATAGTATTAAAAATAAAAATATACTTGTATTAATAAAAGATTGCAATTTTTAAAATAAGTAATTAATTTAATAAATAATAATGTGTATTTAGAATTATATTAAATGAAAAACATAATTTAGATCATTTATTTATAACATTTACAATAAATTTATTATATTTACATTGAGAAAATAAAATATTATTTCTTTTAAAAATAAAAGTAACATTTTATTATTTGAATATATTATAATAAAAAATTATTTTGATTAATGAAAAACATTTTGTTTCATAAAAGAGCATATAAAAAAATATCTTACTTGTTTTTTAATTATAAAACAATTTATTTATTAATCTTTAATTAAAAGAATAATGTGTTTAATTTGCTGGGATGTTACATCCTTGGTTTATTACTTGCATGAATCTGAGTTACCTACCATGTTATCCATTATGGAATTGTTTTTATTATTTTTCCCTGATGAGTTACTATTATTTTATTGATATAATTATAGTATATGGATTTTAATATTTAGGGTATAGTCTCCCTGTTGCACCATTCGGAACCTCACTGCAAGGCGGTAACCTCTTGTGTATGGGAAGGCATGTGTGAGGTTATGTGGCACTCTAGGATAGACCAGGTGACTCGGGTTAGGGTGTTACATAAGTATTTTAAATATATAGGTTATGGTTTTCAGGATCAATGTGCAAATAAGAAAAAACCACATCATAGTGGAGTGTAACTACACCACGATCTATACGGATTTGGAATAATTGAATATTTTATATGATTTGAATATTATATGAGATATTAAATTTATTTTTGGATATAATTTATTTATAATGGATGGATTTTATTATTGAATTGTTAAGAACTGACCAAATATCATTTATTCTTATTATCTTATTTAATGTAGTGTGAGGATAAGAAGAATAAGGAGTGAACCTTGGCTTGGTAGTGAGCCTTACATGATCCTTGTAATCACATGCATTGAACAATGATCTCCCTGGTATATAGACGCATTATCGGGATATGTTCCTTGGATTGTCCCATTATGGTAAACCAAGTAAAATAAATATATTTTTTCATTGAATTTTAGTATCTTTGATGAGTTGTATTAAATATTTATTTTTATACGTTCAACATGTTCTTTTCAATGGGAGAACATGGTATTTTTGTGAGACATCATAAATATAACCATCCCATGTTACATGCTTTTCTACAAATATTACAATACTTATATTGTAATGACCCGAAATTTTGAATAAATCTTGTTTCCTAATTTGGTGTGTTATTTTATTTTTCATACTCAACAAAACTGTTTCATTTGATAACATGAGTATAATTAAAATGAGACTGTTGGGTTTTGACTATTACATGACCGTTAGTCAGTATAACCGTTGAAAACTGAATGTTGTGACTTTTGTCTCTAAATACGAGTGATCTTGGTTAATTAATATAGAAAGAAGATTTTATGGCCTCACCCAGTAGTCTTGGACCGATCGAAGCCCATCTAATAGAACTTGGGAAGGAGGTAGCACCACTGGGCTTTGCTCTGGACAAAACCCAAGCCGAACTTCATCGTGTGAAGCTATAACAGAATCGCCTTCCCGAGAAGTTCAAACTGATAGAAATTACTACTCATGCGATGTTGGCCGAGCCTCCCTCGGATTCTCTCACCTTATCACACCTTACACTTAGGTCCTATGCTGGTGTGATAAGGGGATATGTAAGGAGACTGTAACTGCCTTGTGTAATCCTTTGTTTTAAATAAAAAATTTTGATTTCTTCTTATGATGAAGTTTATGAATTTTCAAATGTCCGGATAAATATAGTATGCATATTTTTGATGAATTTTAGAGAAAGGATATTTTAAGAAAATGTTTATGTAAACCTTAAATAAATAAAAATGTGTAATGATTTTTAAAAAAATGGTCTTCTACAATTATGTTTAGTACGAAATTTAGAGTCTAATAAGATCAACTTAATTTTTGATGAATAGTAAATTATGAATAGTGATTTTATGCTTAGGATTAGTAATGTGACCAAATGGATTAGTAATCTCACTTAAATAAAGCATTAATATAATCTAGGCACCTTGATTAAGTAATGTGATTCAATAAAATGGTTAAATAACGGTTTCATAAATTATTAGTCAAGTATTAGTTTTTTCGGGTGAATAGTGTTTTTTAATTAAAATTTTAATTAAAAATATTTAGAAAACTATTTTTATAAAATGGATTTCATTTTTGAACTCAGAGCATCGATTTTATGTTAAGGTAATTTTTGGGGATTTTTCTGAAAAAAAATGCATTTTCGGTGAATAGTGTATTTATTTAAAAATTAAATTAAAAATATTTAGAAAATTATTTTTATAAAATGGAGTTCATTTTTTAAATCAGAGCATCGATATTTGGTTAAGGTGAAATTTTGGGATTTTTCTGAGAAAGTTGAATTTTCGATGAATAGTGAAAATAAAGTTTTTAAGTTACGGGTGTTTAATGACATCATTAAATGATGTATTAAGTATGTAATAAATATGGTCGACTTATGAATAGTAATATAAGGTATGATATTTCCTAAGTGGCCAATACCATGGGAAAATACCATGGGAAAGCCCATGGTTTTTCCAAAACCACTAATGAGGTGTCCCTTGGCCATTAATGTCTTGTCCCCTCACTTTCCCTATAAATACCAAGCCATCCTCTCATCCGTTCGACTCCCAACTCTTCCCCAATGAAGCTCTGGTCTCATTACCTCCCAAGGAGTCCTCCCAAGGTTCCCCCAAGCCCTCAAGGTCCCAAACTTTGAGTTTTAAGAGTTACATTTTAAGGTAAGGGATCCAAACTCTCTCTTTCTTTTCAAATACTCTCTTTTAAGTCATTTCCCTTATGCTCCATGTTATTATGTTGGAGGATTTTCTTTTATATTCATATTACTTCCCTTTTCATGTTCATATTATGAGATATCCCCTCTTTCTCTCATATATTCGTTTTAATAATGTTTAAGTGGCACCGTTAGGCTGCCGAATTTTTAAGGGATTCTTTCACCCTTCTCAAGTTCTACTTTCATGTCAATTATTTCTAGTTCCTTTTTATTTTGTTGGGGTATGATCTCTATATCTATCATACTGATATTTTATTTTCATATGATGAGAGACCCTATTTTATCTCTTCAATTCAGTATTTTGAAGTTTTAAGTGGCGCTGTTAGGCTGCCGAATTTTTAAGGGATTCGTTCAACTTTCTCATTTTTCAAAGTTCTACTTTCATGTCAAGTATTTCAAGTTACTTTTTATTTTGTTTGGGTATTATCACTATATCTATAATACTTATCTTTTATGTTCATATGATGAGAGACCCTATTTGATCTCTTCAACTCAGTATTTTGAAGTTTTAAGTGGCGTCGTTAGGCTGCCGAATTTTTATAAGAGAAATATTATTTTTTTCTTCCTTTCATGTTATTCATTTCATGTGGTATATCTTTAAAATCTCATTACCATGTTCATATATCCTTCATATTCTGTCCTTATACTGTTTTATGGGTCATTTATGAATTTTTGACCCATGTCCCCTCACTTTTCAATGTTTTCTAAAACCCCGAAACATAGCCGTTATGCTGCAGAATTTCCGTCTCAAAATGTCTCTCTCTTTTTCTAAAGTTCTTTTATTTTATTAAGTGAATACTCAAATCTCTCCCTTATATAGGGGTATTCACATATATACCAATTTGTTCTATTTTAAATTCTGTGATTTACATACATGAGACCCGCTTTCCCTTTCCGTGGGTTTAAAGTGACATAAAGATCATGTCTTTAAAGCAGTTTTAAAATGTTATGATTATGAAATGAAACCCATTTATTTTATGCTATATGGGTTGTTTATGAAATTATTGATGATGATATATGTGGATCACATGATAATAAATACATTTCAAGGGTGATCCCTGATAGTGCTCCAATGCATTGGTTAAAGACTTAATCTCTAGATATGACCATTTAGACTGATACCTTGGTGAATAACCTTGGTAATTTTTATTGACACCTTGGGGATGGACCTTGGTGAAATGGAAATTATTGTCTTTGTTAAATTTTGTATCCATATCTTCAAGTTGTGAAAAAATTTATTTTTATTATGATATGCCTCGTGATTTCTTTCTCATGCCTTAAAGTTATTTTTCATGACATTGTTGATGTATCTCAAGTTCACATGTTAAATGTTTCCCCTTGTTTCCCTTACTGGGCCTTCTGCTCACCCTTTCTTTTGATGTATGTCCCCAGGTTATGAGATGCAGTAATGAACCTAGGATGAACATAAGGAGAATCCTTCCAATTGTTTAATAAGAATGTTTTTTTTTGTTTCATGTATTAAGTTCCTGGATTCTAAGACACTAAACCTTAAAGATCCTCAGTTTTGTATAATGTAATTAAAGTTTATGTGACAAAAAGGTGGGATGCTATATATATTCCCAAGATCTTTAGGTATATATTTTTAGATAATTAAGACACATAACTCTCAATTATGTATAACAAAACACCATTTTTAAATCTATAAATGATCCATATCTTCCATAAGGAACATTCATTTCATTTTCTTTATTCAAGGATAATCATCAAAGATTGAATTTTGACTTCATTGTCATTCCAACTCATCCTTAAACCCTATAAAATCAGTATGAAGCATGGTATGAGCACATAAATCATGATAATAGGTAAAGGAGAGAGAATAACTTTTTATTCCTTGAAATACATGAAAACTCATAAATATGATTCAATTTCATAAGAGGGTACATTGAACTCAAATAAAATCATAAACTTATATTCAATCACTAAATGAAATGTAGTAACATATTGATGAAATTTAAATAGGATCATAAAGATAACTTATATGAAATCATAAATATAATATAATAATCATGAATGTTTCTTGGAACATCATATTCATATCACTTGTAATCACCCATAATAACACGTAATAGAATAGCCTAACCAGTTAATCCCAACATAACTTATCTAGAGAATGAATCATTACCTAATACATTGGGGAGGAATATCCTAGACCCACCCATGAATATTTATAATGTCCATGAACCATAATATTAATAAAACACATACAATGTTTCATTTTAACCCATAAGAATAAGTGTCAATGTTAACCCCAATGAATCAAATGAAATGGATTAAATAACTCCCTATTGAGAGGAAAAGGCATGAGAAACATAGAATATAGGTGAATAATGGTATTATTTCAATGATAAGATTCTTCATTAAAGGAAAATTACATAGATGAAAAGTATTTTTAAGTAAGATAAAAAAATTGTATGTAACCTTATGAAGAGATATATCTTACATTTTGAAGTTTTTATAAAAAAAGTGTGATTAGATTGGAATCCAAAATAAATATAAAAATAATAATTATTATCTAGGATCATAATATAATAAAACTTCCAAATGGATTTATTGAAGAAAAAAAAAGAGAGAAATCGGTGAGAAAAAGATCTCAGGTGAGAAGTATAAAGGAAGGCAGATAAAAGAGTCTCTTCCCAACATCATACATGAGCCACAATAAATATAAAAGTTCATTAAAAAACATTTATATAACATGAATAAAATTAACATGGAAGAAAAAGATCTATTCTAAAAATGATAATCTCAAATAATATAAGAGATTAAGAGAAAAATAATCGCTTGCTTTAACTTATGACTTGTTTGAATGTGCTCTAAATCATTGTATAATCAACTTAGGATTATCAATCACAAATTTTATAAACCTATTTATATATATTTAATTTATTATATTTCACATATATTGATTCATTACTTATTTATTAGTTAAAGATAGTTTATATAGATCATTGGAGATTAAAAGTTCTCTTAGTTTCATTCTAGTTTCAAAATGATGGTTTCAATTATTGTTCCAAGTTCAAAAGTTTATCATATACAGAATAGTTGAGGTACTAGAATCATAATTTCATAGTGATTTATAAATTCATATTTTCATTCAATTAAAGTTATAAGTAAAATTCATGAAGAAAAAATTTATATATTTCTCGTTTTAGGGAAAATTACCAATAATAAAGTGTTACTTTATAATGAACATTCATTTGAATGTTATACTTACAAAACCATAATAATAAATTCAATTCAAATTATATATCATAAATATTAATTTTTCATATTTTAATCCTGTATAAATATAATTAAGAAAATATAGTAGATCGTCCATGATGACAGTTGAATAGGCCCAAACATGAATGTACTCAAAGAAAAAATGATTATAAAACCATATATATTTCATTATTATAATATTATTATAGAATTATTTTATGTTAATTACATCTAATTAAATTTATAAATCATATTCAATATTTTTTGTATGAATAATATTATAAAAATAATCAAAGAATAAGATGATACCTATATTGAAGAGTGAAATCTTTCCTTATAGATCTTCTTCATAATGAAACCATTGGGACTTCTTCATGTGACAAAAGGCTTTAAAATGTATAAAAGTATCATATAAAAAGTAATATTTTCATAATATGGAGATAAAACCATACATTATATGTGTTTTAAAAAGGGTATAATGAGGCCCATTTATAGACAAGATTTGATGGAATTTTTGAAAATATTCATTCCATAACGGTTAAGAATAAAATTTTTAAGTAGAAAGTGGATCATGGATGGAAAAGGGAAGATATGGTAGAGAATTAATCATCCAAATTTGACTTATTAAAATTTTTTATGGGTTTTTATTAATTTTATAATCATTGTTTAACAAAAAACCCATTTATATATATTTCAAGGTTTATTCTTATAATTTGAGTTTAAAAATATCAGGATAGTTTTGTAATTAAAATTGAAATATTTATATAAATTATCAATAATTACATTTTTCTATTAAATTCGATCATAGACTTATACCTTCTTAATATTATCACTATGTTATAGTTTTTTACTTTTTCTATGTTACACAATCACTCCATTAGCATTGAATAAGCTATTTTATATTTATCTTGACATAAAAATTTATTTTATATTAACTAGATAATTTTATATGATATTGTAAGTATATTAGCTTAAAAGAAAAATTATATAGGTTTCTATAGTGTTCTATATAATTTCAGATAAAAATATAATAATAGGTCATAAAATTCAATTTGAACTCAATGTATTATTTTAAATTGGGGTTAAAATATTTTACTCAATATCTAAACAATTAAAATTCACTGATAGGTTATAAAATTCAATTTTAACTCAATGTATTATTTTAAATGGGGGTTAAAATATTTTACTCAATATCTAACCAATTAAAATTCACTGATTATTTTTTAAAAATAATATTTTATATATCTTAATAATTTTAACATGTTATATAACTTTATTAATTGTTTCATAACACTATAGGAACATGTTTAAAAATAGGTCATTAAGTTTAATTTGAAATTAAACACTTATTTTAAAAAAAATTAATTCAACTTTATTACTCAACCTCTAATCAAATGGAATTTATATGTGGAACTTTTAAATAATAATTTATTATATCTAAAATATTCTAACATATTCCATAAATTTCTAAACTATTCTGAAAAATTCTAGATACTTATAAATTAATAAGTAATTAAATTCATCTTGAATTCAATTTATTATTTTTTAAAAGGAATTCAAATTCAAATGTAGTAATAGACTTATAAAAAAATAGAATTAGAATATTTAATTTCAAAATAAATCATTTAAATATTTAAAAAAAATGAAATAAAAATATATTTTATAATCTTCTACTATAATTTTTTTTATCAAAAACTTTAATTATATATTTCATTTACTATTTATTTTCCTATATTGTGATTTATAAAAAAATAAAAAAAAATATTCCACCTAATTTTGACATGAAGATTCAAAATATTCTATCAATATATAATTATTAATGATTAACTTTTAAAATAGTAACTCCAAATATATTATATATTTTTTTAGAACAATAAATATTTTTTCAAGTGAAAAATCACATTCCTATTTCACAACATGAAATAATTATTTCTAATATTTTTGTGATAATAAATATAAATATATATTTATAAAATTAATATAAATATCTATCTATAAAATATTTTATTATTCAATAATTATATTAAAATAATAAATCATATTAAATAAATATACTTAACCATTAAATAGAACATAATTTCTGACATGAAATAATCATTTTTTAATGTTAAATGACTATCTAATATATCATATTTCATTTAACTAATTGGTCATATAATATTTATATTGCCTCTTATTTCAAGGGTTTATAATGATAACTCTAATAGACATATAACGGCTACCCAAAATGGCTACCACAATAGATATATAATGGAAACCCTCAACGAAATGGCTGCCCCAATGAGTATATTACCCTTTAAATTATATTTTTCTATATTAAATAAAACCCAAATTTATGAGAAGAATGGGAACCCCTATAATCAAGAAACATATTCAAAAAAGATTAGGTAACAATGGGAACCACTAATCCATTCCAAACAAACAGGTGTTGGAACTATACACCCTTTCAAGACTCCAATAAATATATAATTTGTTCCACTCCAACTCATTTTGAATGATATCCTAAAAAATTGAGCCCATCTTTTCCCAAGTTCTGATATACTCCTCTATATTTATTTTCCCTTCATTAAAATTGTGGAGTAATATTCAATCTTGGATGTCAATCCATATCGATCGTTCTTTATTGATACTAATTGTGAGTAGTATCAGTACATCATGTTGTAGTTATCTCCTATTGTTTTAATATCAAAGGTTTCTTCCACCTTATCCTCCTTGAAGTGAAAAATAAGGTCTATATTGGGTGTTGGGTTGGCTCTTTCCTTAATGGGATATGGTTCATATTTCTTTCATTAATCCTTCCTACACCCCCTATATTTTCTTCTAGAGTTTGAATAGCCAAATACTCTCATAAAGAGAGACCATGTATATCCTCATTCCATCAATATCCCCTCTTCTTTAGACAAAAAATGATTATCCATAGCCTTACCAAATGTCAAAGGACCCTTTTTCTAGTGGGGGGGTCTAGGGTTTTTCTCAAATTTAGGTTCTATGGATTTGGGACCAAACTTGGTAACTATTTATTATCCATTATCTGGTTATTTTTTATCATTTTTCTCTATCACCTCTATTTCCAATATATAGGATGATCTTCCATACACATAGGATCAATGACCTGACCCACTGGTCTATTTTTTTCCTTTTATAGACAGAATATACCCCCAAAACAATTTCATTATTCTTCCCATTAATCATTATTGAAAAAAATTAATCATCTACCAATATTTCCTACTCTCATTTTGAAGGGTCTAAGGTTATAATTTTTCCTTAACTTTTTTCAGAGGATCCCTAATTAAAGTCTTCTACTCTCATTACTTGACTCCCCTTATACTCTAGTGTTGGGTAAACTTTTTTTATTCTTCCTATGTTTCACCTTCCTCCATTATCTAGAGAAAAATTAATCTGAGCATTTCATATGAAAATACTCAAATTGATTACTCAGTTCTATATTTAGAGAGGCCTGCTCGGCACTCATCATGTTCATGGGGTCAGCATAACCTACCATTCGAGATTCAAGGGATGATTAATTACACTTTTTTTCCTATATATAAAATTACTTCTCTAAAAATAATTCATTATATTCTATAATTTCAACATAAAAATATTTATCATATTTCCATTATTTTTACTTCTTTTTATAACTATATTTGGTGGTATGATTCTCATGGGGGACCAAAATGATGAATATTTCATTCTTGAGATCTTTTTATTTACATGCTTTTTATTTTATCATTATACTTGTATTTATATTATGGAGTGTATTCATCATTCATATGTAATGTTATATTTTTAATAAAATAATGGTCATTTATTTTATTATATGTTCATGATATATTATACATAATAGAATTTATTATGAAAAATCTAAAATTTAGGAAAATAGAATACATACTAAAATCTGGGTTATTACATTCATCCCTCCATAAATAAATTATTTCATTATGATTTCTACATGTTTAAAAACAAATATTCTTATTTATATATTAGTGAGACCTTATTTAAACTTTATATATATATAATTCCTCTACAAATCCATATAAAATGTTGTAGTCTTACTTCATAATACATCCTAAAATAAAAATTTTCACCCCCCATTAAATTCTAGGTTCGGACATATTTTTTATTAAAAATATATTTCATAATACTATAAAATTTGATTCACACCTTTACTATAATACTCAATTTCTATTGTTGTGTCATTCCTAAATAGAGGGTCCATAAAGTGCAATGATACTTTAAAATTTTTCAAAAATATTTTACCACTTTTATCCAATTACAATTGGTACAATTTGACCTAAATTAATATGGAAAATATAGTGTTGAAAAAGTATTTTTTTTTTAATATATAGTTTTAAAGCATCTTTATAAGCTTGATTTTTATAAAACAATTAGATATAATCATATTTTGAAATTTCAAAACATGGTTCATTCAACTCATTAAAGTCATTTCCAAAATAACAAAAATATAAAACAAAGAACATATATATTTCTAAAAGATATACCACCTCTATGACTTCTTTAAAATAATTAAGTGTGTTATATTTATGTGAAATTGTGAAATATTAGTGAATTCCTCGATACAGTCCATGTCTAGAGAGATGAAAATGTTAAGATTTTAAAATTTGATCAAAAACAATCCATGAACCATGGAAATTTTAAGTTAAATAAGAGGATTTTTATATAAAATATAATTTTTTTCAAGTGATTTTGATATTTTAAAATGTATTGAAATAACTTTAACAAAAAAATCAATAATTATTACAATTAAATGTTAACCTATAAGCATAAGTGTCAATGTTAACCCCAATGAATCAATTGAAATGGGTTAAATAACTCCTTATTAAGAGAAAAATGAATAATAGGCATATAATATAGGTGAATAATGGTGGTATTTTAATAATAAGATTATTAATTAAAGGGAATTATCATAGATGAAAAGACTTTTAAAGTAAGATAATAAATTGTATGTAACTTTATGAAGAAATATATCTTACATTTGGAATTTTTTATAAAAAATAAATATGATTATATTAGAATCAAAAATAAATATAAATATAATAATAAGTATTTTAGGAATATAATATTAGAAAAATTACAAAGGAATTTATTTAAAAAATAAGAGAAATTGGTGAGAGAAAGATCCTAGGTGATAAACATAAAGGAAGGGAAAGAAAAAAGTATCTTCCCTGAAAGGCCCAAATTTTGTTTTGGTTGTATTTTTTGTTAATAGTTAAAATATATAGAAATTTAATAAGGAGTGGAGTTTTGGTTTTTGAACTAGATATAGTAATAAATAGAAGAAATATTGAAATATTATGTTTTTTGAAACACCTTTCCAAATGAAGAAGATCGGAGATAGGTTTCAATCAAATAAAATATGATGATTCATTTTTTATTGTTCAATGTTACTAAGTCATTAAGAAATGTCATGATAAAGTTGTATATTATAAATGATAATTAGTGGAGATTTTTTTTCAAATAGACTTTATCAGATAGGCCGATTAATCAGATTAATCAATCCATCAGCATTAGTATTTCATTGAAAGCATCTCATCAGGTCAAGGAGAACTAGATGTAGAAGTTATAAGAAACTCTATAAATGGAAATACAATGATTTTAGAAAAAAATGAAATATTTATAATCAAAATGATAAATTTGACAAACCGATCTATGGGAATGATTTAGAGATGAAAAGTATGAGAAATCAAAGTTTTTGTTTGCAGTTACACCGATAAATCATTTAAATCGGAGTCTATGAAGAATAGATTCACTAATTACTTGGATAAAAAAGTTTATAAAATATTAAAATGTGCAGAGTTTATAATCAGACATTATTAATACTTTGGAAAAACAAAATGTTAAAAATAATGAATTATATATCGGATTGGAATGTTGATCGGTTCTATAATGTATAGAGGTTGCAACAATGTAGTCATCCATATTCTATTGATTAGGAGAATAATATTAGGATTTAATATATTTGTATTATTATTTTCAATTGGTTCAAGAGAAAGGGATGTAGAGTTAAAAAAAATTAAGTTATGGTATATTGATCTATCGGATGATATTTTCATGAGCAAGTCTATCAGACGTGTTTTCTGTAAGAAATTCCATTAGACTAAATTTAAGGAAAAAAGATAAATCAAAGTCACCAAATAAAGAATGATTGGACTCAAATGATTGAACTGATGAGTATTTTATAGATTCAAAGAAGAATAAAGTTTTGAGAAGATTTAAGAAGATTTGAGAAGGCTCCAGAAAAATTGAGAAGAGTTGAAATGGTCAAAATGAAGATTAAAATATCCAATCAATTAAAATTTATGAATTTCATTGAGTGGGAAGAAGAATTTATTTTCCCACCTTTACCATTATAGTATTCTTATAAATATAGGGAAAAGTGAATTTTTACTTTAACAGTATTCATGTATAAAAAGATGATGCTATGAAAATTTTGTGACAAACTTAGATCCTAATAAAAGTTTTCTTTCAGGTTGAAGTTGAGATCCATTAGAGTGAGTTCCATCAGATGGAGATCCATCGAAGTGATATTCGTCAGAATGAGATCCATCAAAGCAAGATTCATTAGATATATTTCCATCATAATGAGATCCATCAGAGTGAGATCCATTGGATAGAGTTTTATCGGAAATAGTTTTATTCGTTGGAGAATTTGCGAGTTTTTGATTGAGTTTCTACTCAGTTGAAATAGGAAGAGAATAAGTATAACTGGACAGAGCTAATAGGATAGAGACCATCAGGAAAGGTTTGTTAGACTGAGGTTGATTAGACTGAATTTTTCAAAGTAATTTTTCCAAATTGAAATTATGGAAATATTGAGTTTGAGCATATTAATATTTTTTAAATATATAAAGGAACTTTTAATACCAACAAGTTCTCAAGAGAATTGCTGAAGTTCTTGAATATTGTATGCAGGTGAAGACGGTCCATCTTACTTGTAGAGGAAGTGAAGAACTTTCTAAAGTAGATCAGAAAAGAAGAAGAAAGAAGCTTGTATCTTGGGGGTATAACCAGTTTCTGAAAAGTCTTGTTTTCTAGGGTGTATAAATAGATTTTGAAAAAAGTGGATACAAAAAGGATGGTTAGGGGGTATAACCAACTATTGTAGAAAAGTTGACTACTGGGTTGTATAATTTTTTACTACTTGTATTCCATAAATAATTCAGTAAATGAATCCTTGTTGGATGAATAACTAACATAAAAAGAGTATTTCTTTATACCAAACCTTTAAAATATTATGTGCTAATTTCCCTTTATATTTCATGCATATAAAAGATGAGGTTTATATTTATATTTAAGTAGATTGTAACTCTAACAAGTTTCATAGGTTAGTAAAGTTTTCTAAGTTAATAAATTTTCTTATAAAAATAAAAGTGATCACTGGTTCACCCCCCCCCCCTAGTGATTTTGATCCATTTGGGAAATTCAATTGGTATAAAAGGAGGTCCCTCTAAAAGATATTACTCTGATAATGGAGAATTTAAATTCAGTGAACAATAGGGGTGTTCCTATATTTTTTGGAAAAAAATACCATAGTTATAAGAATATGATGTTAAAATATCTTCTATCTCTTAGCCTTAAAGTTAGATATACAGAAGCAGTGGGATTTCCTCCTATTAATGAAGTCGATATGATACCTATTGAAAAGATAAGTTTAGAAGATGATGGAAAATCTTAGAATTCTATATTGAGGTATCTTACTGAAAATATTTATACATATATTATGGGGTTTCCAATATCTAAGAAAATTTGGGATAAGTTGAGACACATCCATGAAGTAAATGAGAAAGTTAAAGATTCTTAGTTAAAAATATGTATAAATAGATTTGAATATATAAAAATGGCTGATGAATAAAGTATTGATTATTACTTTATAAGAGTAAATGAGATTCTGAGCAACATCAGATGTTTTAGTGAGAATCTGTAATATTCTACTATTGTTAAGAAACTAATGAGAAATTTTACAGACATATTTGATGCCAAAGTTTCATCTTTAGAAGATTGTGAATATTTATCCTTATATGAACTTTATAATATATTTATAGCATATGAAATGAGAAAATCTCTTTGTTTCAATAAAATAGCTCAAAAATAAATTACCATAAATTCTTTTTTAATGGAAAATAATAAAGATAAAGAAGTTGTAGAAGAATTGAGTAATTTAGAATAAGTGGAAGAAGAAAAATATTTCAATACAATTGTTGATCTCCTTTATAAAATATATAGCCAAGGAAAATAAAAGGAAAAGGATAAAAATTATTTCAAATGTTGGAATTTTGAATAGAAATAAAATTTGGCATAAAATTTTCCTAGTAATAAAGTTGAATAGTATGAGTTCAAAGAAGATGATAAGAAATCTCAGAAGCAAAAGTGGAAGA
This sequence comes from Viscum album, assembly GCA_963277665.1. Lineage (NCBI taxonomy): Eukaryota > Viridiplantae > Streptophyta > Magnoliopsida > Santalales > Viscaceae > Viscum > Viscum album. The sequence goes on along the minus strand of OY728146.1, from coordinate 1,051,742,654 downwards.
AACATAAGGAAAAATTCCCTCATGACAAGAAGAAGATATGTTATCTAAGAAGAAAGAAGGATGATTCCTCGTCTAATGATTAATCTTATCATCAGCTTAACTTCCTTACTTGAGTTATAAATTAGATTATTTTATCAAGAATTGATTATGATAGTGAAGAGATAACATAATTTGAGTAGATTCTTAAAGAAAATTTAGAAAAAGAAATTGATAAAAATACTCAACTCATGAAAGAAATAAGTAAGTTTAATAAATGTGATAAAGATATAACTTTTGAGAATAGAGATTGGATCAAGAAAGATTAAATAAACCTCAATTTGATTAGATTTCAGAAAATGAGGATTAGTGTGATTTAAAGAAAACTAAAAAGTTATGAAGAAAAATCAACTAGTGATGAAAATTTTAACATTGTCAAAACTGCACTTTTTGAAGAAAGTAAATAGAACAATTTGAAGATAGATGAATTTGAGATGATGGTAAATGTTTTGAAATATAGTTTGGTTGATAAATAATAAGAGTTTTTAGAAACATAATCAACTTTTTTTATGATATAAAGTGAGTTAAGAAATATGAGAGAAGACTTCACTAAAGCACTTGAAGTAAAGGGTGAAAGTTATAAATATGGTGAAAAGAAAAGTTCACAGAAATAGGTTTATTTTTTTTCCTAAACAATCTCAATGTACATATTTTTTCACAAACACTGTAGGTTCAAAAATGAAAATTTTTTATAAATCATTATCTACTAAGAAAGAGTGTAATTCCTCAAGAAATTATCCCCCTGAGCAAAGTGGCCCACAATTTATGAAAAAACAATAACAAAAAAGTTATGATTAGTTTTACTATTAGTCTAAAATATCAAGATTCATATCTCATTGTTGGTGTTGTGGAATTTTTAGACATTGATATTATTCATGTTGGTAAAAAAAATCTCTACCAGGAAACATGTATGAATCAAGGGGGATTTATGATGAGAAAATAAGATTAAATTTTCCTAAAAAAATGGAACCATAAAATAAAATTCAAATAGTGAATAAGGTTGAATCCTCAAAAAAGAAAAATGAAAAATTGATGAAATTTTAGTACTTTAAGAAAGTTGAGAAAAGTAAAAATGTTGGTAAATAAAAAATAATAATTCTTATTTATTTGTCCATATTAATTTTCCATGGATAAAAAGTTAGAAGAAACAAAAAAATTATATGAATGAAAGGGTAAGAAAAGTGTTTCTAAATATGGGAACAATGTTGATAAAAAGACATCAACAGGTGGTGGTTTGAAGATTAATAAAAAGTATAATATATGTGATCAATAAGGTAATGTTACTAAAATTTGTGTGACTATATTTCTAGATCAAGAGGAAAACTTAAAGAAAATGTTACAAAAACATTGTAACAAAGATGATGAGAATGTTGAATAAGAGTTTTCAGCTTCATCTGAAGATTCTATAGATAAGAAGAAATATATTACTAAATATGAGAAGGCTGAATAGAAGTAATAAAGTGCATCCTATGAAAAATCAAATAGAAATAAGAAAAATTTGATACTTAGAGAAGATTCTCATTCTGAATTTTGATTCTAATATACTAATGAGGTTCCTTCTTATTCCTAATATACTTGCTTATTTGTACTAACTTACAGGAAATTGAAGGAGTTGAAGTAAAAAATTTTGGTTAATGTTGTATATTTTTTATAGCAGGAATAATGTTCATCATGGAAATTATCAACCATTGTGAGATGTTAAGGGATACCCTTGAGGGGAAAAATATTAATTTGAGGTATGAGTCTCTTAATTTTATTGAAAAAAAAGTGATGAGGTTAAGAAAAATATATTTTGGGAAATTTTTGTTTATACACATGAACTTTTCTTGTATTATTGTTGAGATGGGTATAGGTTGTTTTTTTATTAACAAATTTTTCTCATATTTCCATAGATATGTGAATATTGAAAGGAGCATAAGAAAATTATTACATGAAAAGTTGTGTTATGGACAACATTGATAACCTTGACTATGCACTCTTGTTTTCTACACTGGGTTTGCCCATATAGACTTAGATATGGTTGGTTAAAGGCTCTTTGTTATGAAACTCATGTGATACAATTTTTGTTCAGAAGAAAATTCTCAAAATTCATGAGTGGATCCTTTGAATTTGATTATAAATAAGGGGGAGAAAAAATATGGGAGTAAGAAAATGAAAATAATAGTTATTGAGAGAGACGAGTGTACATATTGATTATGAAATTTTTTGCTGTTTTAAGTGGGTATTGAAGAAAAAAATGAGAGATTGTAAGGCCTGAGTTGTGTTTTGGTTTTATTTTTTGTTAATAGTTCAAATATTTAAAAATTTGAGAAGAATTATAGACTTTATTTTCTTACTGGGTGTAGAGGACTAGATGCAAAAATAAAGAGAAACAAAGGGGAATATTACGTTTCCTAACACACCTTTTTGGATGCAGAAGATCAAACACGGGTTTCAATCAAAGAAATTATGAAGAATCCTTGTTGATCATTTAGTTTTACTAAATAATTAAGAATTATCATGATACAATATTGATTTTTTAAATGAGAAGTGGTGGAGATTTGGTTTTCAAATAGTCTTTATTAGATAGGTCGATCAATCATACGAAATGATCTATCGTAACTAGGATTTCATCAAAATCATCTCATCTAATAAAGGAGAACTAAATGAAGAAGTTTTAAGAAACTATAGTAATGGGAATATGTTTATATTCAAATAATTTTTAATCTTTCTAATCAAACAGATAAATTTAACAAACGGATCCATCAGAATGATCTCGAGATGAAAAGTGTGAGAAATCAAAGTTGTTGTTTTTAGTTAACTGAGAGAGCATTGGAATCAGTGTTTGTGAGAAAAAAATTCACTATATACTCATATGAAGAAGTTTCTAAAATATTAAAATGTGAAAAAAAAATTAATAGTATTTTGTTGATAATCTAGATAAAAAAATAGAAATAATGAATTGGATACCAGACTGAAACATTGAACAGTTCTATAATCTTTAGAGGTTGAAACAATGTATTCAACCATTTTCTATTGACTGAGAGCATCAGACTAGGCATTAATACCTTTATTTTATTAATTTCAATTGGATTAATAGAAAAGGATATAGAGTTGAATGTTGTAAAGTTATGATATATTGATCCGTCATATGAGCTTTTCATGAGCAAGTCCATTATATGCATTTTTTTAAGAAAGTTCATCGAAATGAATCTGAGGAAGAAAGAAAAATCGAAGTCACTAAACAATGAAACATTTAACTAAAATGATTATACTGAACAATATTTTGTAAATTCAAAGAAGTTTTAAGTTTTTGAGAAGATTCAAGAAGATTAGAGAAGGATTCGGAAATATTGAGAAGAGTTGAAATGGTCAAAATGAAAATTCAAATATCTAAGAAATTCATATTTATGAATTTCATTGAGTAGGAAGAATAATTGGTTTTTCTCAAATTTACCATTTTGGTATGCCTATAAATATAGGGAAAAGTAAATTCGTACTTTTATCACTATTCATGCATAAAAAAATAATGCTCTGACAATTTTGTGACGGGCTAAGATCCCAACTGAAGTTTTCTTTCATGTTTATATTGAGATCCACCAAAGTGAGTTCCATCTGACAAAGATCCACTGAAGTGAGATCCATATAAGTTAGTTCCATTAGATATAGATCCATCAGATCGAGATCCATTGAATGAATTTCCATCAGACAGAGTTCTATCAGTTGAAGAAGTTGTGAGTTATTGATTGAGTTTCTACTCAACTGAATTAGGAACGACAGAAGAAAAATTGGACATAGCCAATTTGATAGAGGTTACCAAACTAAGTTCAATCAAACCGAATTTTCTAAGTAAGTTTCTCAAATAGAAATTCTAGAAAGATTGAGTTTGAGAATATTCATATTTTTTAAACATCTAGAGGAAGTTTTAAGTCCAAAAAGTTCTTAATAAAAAAAATTAAGTTCTTAAAGATTGTACAAAGGTGAAGTTATTCCATCTTACTTGTGGAGGAACTGAATAACTTTCTAAATTTTATCATAAAATAATAAGAAATAATCTTGTAACTATGGGTATAACTAGTTGCTGAAAAGGATTTTTTGCTGGGGTTTACAAACATCTATGAAGAAGGTGGATACGAAAAGGATAGTTGGTTGGTATAATCAACTATAGAATAAACATTGAATACTAGTTTGTAGAACTTTTTTGTGCTTGTGAATTTGTATTCTGGAAAGAATTTAGTAAAGGAATCCATGTTGGGGGGACTAACCAACATGGAAAGGAGTACATCTTTGTATCAAACCTTGTAAACATCATGTGCTGATTTCTCTTTATATTTTATTCATACGAAAGGTGACATTGAGATTTATATTTAATTTGATCATAACTCTAACAAGTTTCATAGATTAATAAAGTTTTCTAAATAAGTTAATAATATTTCTTATAAAAAGAAAAGTGGTCACTGATTCACCCCCCCCCCCCCCCAGTGATCTTGATCCATTTGGGAACATCATTCATAGCATCATAAATGAGACGCATTAAATAAAAAAGGTCATTAAACTATCATAATATAACATGAATAAAATTCACATGGAATAAAAAGTTCTATCATAAAAAATTACAATCTCAAATAATGTGAGAGATTAAGAGAAAAAGAATTTCTTGCTTTAACTTCTAACTTGTTTGAATGTTCTTTAAATAATTTTATAATTGACTTAAGATTATCTTTGTCCAATTTTATAAACCTATTTAAATATATTTCATTTATTATCTTTCAAAAATATTCATTCACTACTTATTTATTAGTTAAATATAGTTTATATCGATCATTGGAGATTAATAGTTCTCATATTTTCATGCTAGTTTCAAAATGATGGTTTTGATTATTATTCTAAGTTCATAAGTTTATCATATATAGAATGGTTGAGGTTCTGGAATCCTAATTTTATATTTATTTATAAAGTCATATATTTATTCAATTGGATCTATAAGTATGATTCATGAGGAATAAATATCTATCTCGCTCATTTTAGGGAACTTTACCAATAATAAAGTGTCACTTTATAATGAACAATTATATGAATTTTACACTTCAAAAACCATAATAATAACTTAAATTCAAATTATATATAATAAATATTCATTTTTCATTTTTTTTAATCCTCCATAAATATAATTAATAAAGTATAGTATCACTGCCCATGTTGGTGGTTGAACTGACCCAAACATAAACGCACTATATAGAAGGAATGATTATAAAACCATTTATATTTAATTATTATAATATTATTATAGAATTATTTTATATTAATTATATATTATTAAATTTATAAATCATATTCGTAAAGTGGTATAGGAAGAATATTAAGTAAATAAACAAATAATAAGATGATACTTATACTAAAGAGTCAAATCTTTCCTTACAAATCTTCTTCATAATGAAACCATTGGGACTTATTCCTCTGATAAAAATATATAAAATGTATGAGAGACTCATATAAGAAGTAATTTTATCATAATATTGATATAAAACCAAACATTATATGTGTTTCAAAAAGGTTATAATGAGGCCTTTTTTATAGACAAGATTTTGTGGCATTTTTGTAAATATTCATTCCATAACGGTTAAGAATAAAAAATTTAAGTGTAAAGTGAATTGTGAATGGAAAAGGTAAGATATGGTAGAGCCTTAATCATCCAAATTTTACTTATTACAAGGTTTTATGAGTTTTTATTAATTTTATAATCATTTTTAACAAAAAAAACCCATTTATATATATTTCCAAGATTATTCTTATAATTTAGGTTTAAGAAATTTCAGGATAATTTTGGAAATTAAATTTTAAAATTAATCTAAATTATTAATCATCATATTTATAAATTAAATTATATCATAGCCTTATACCTTCTTAATATTATCACTAAGTTATAATTTTTTACTTTTTTTATGTTACGCGACCACTTCGTTAGCATTGCTTAAGTAGTTTCATATTTATCTTGAAATAAAAATTAATTCATATTAACTAGATAATATTTATATGATATTTTAATTATATTATCTTGAAAGACACATTATATAGGTTTAAATAATTTTTTATATCATTTTAGATAAAAATATAACAATTGGTCATAAAATTCAATTTGAACTCAATGTTTTATTTTACAAGGGGGTTAAAATGTTTTACTCAATATCTAACTAATTAAAATTCACTGATTGATTTTTTAAAATAATATTTTAAATATATTAATAATTTTAACATGTTTTATAACTTTATTAAGTGTTTCATAACATTATAGGCACACATTTAAAAATAGGTCATTAATTTTAATTTCAAATTCAACTCTTATTTTAAAAAAATTAATTCAACTTTACTAAACAAATAGAATTTAGATGCGGAACTTTTAAATAATAATTTTTTATATCAAAAATATTTTAACATATTCCTTATATTTATATATTATTCTAAAAAATAATAGATTCTTATAAATTAATAATTAATTAAATTCATCTTGAATTTAAATTCTTATTTTTTAAAAGGAATTCAAATTCAAATGCATTACTCAACTTATAACAAAATTGAATTAGAATATTAAATTTCAAAATCAATACTTTAAATATTAAAAAACGTAAATTAAAATAAAAATATCATTTATAATATTCTACTATTATTTTTTTATCAAAAACTATGATTATATATAACATTTAATATTTACTTCTCTATCTTGTGATTTATAGATTTTTTTAACAAAATATATTCCACCTAGTTTTTATGTGAATATTCAAAATATTCTATCAATACATAGTTATTAAAGATTATCTTTTAAAATAACAAATCCAAATATATTAAATATATTCTTTTACAATAATGAATATTTTTTTCAAATGAAAAACCACATTCTGGTTTCATACCATGACATAATTATTTCTAATATTTTTGTAATAATAAATATCAATATAAATTTATAAAATTAATATAAATATCTATCTATAAAATATTTAATTATTCATATAAGGACTCATCCTAAAACATTACATAATCTAGTAAATTTTTTTAGAATTAACTTCTTTACATTCTCAAAGATCTTTTCGGTTTAGAGTGTTAGAAATCTAGGAAATAATTCATACATATCAACCCACAATCATACAAAGTGGGAACCACTAAAATAGTATCCATTTCTTCCAAAACATAAAACATCACAAATATAACATGATTTCTTTGACAAATCTTCATAACATTTAACTTGACTTCCTTCTTTCTCTTACACATCCTTATAACCTCTAAAAACATTTAAAAACATGGGATGAGCATCAAAAACTAAGTAAGGTATATAAAAATAAGGAAATAAACCATTAGTTCATGAATACTTATAAACATATGAAATAATTTTCACAAATACATACTTCTCGCCCATAAAGTATCATATACTTACTTTTTAAAACATGATATTTCTGATGACAATGAAAATAAAACCATAAATTTATCTTGGAGAATTACTTACTTAATATTGTAACCCTTATGGATACCTTATAATTTGTAACCCTCATGACTACCATACAATGTAACCCTCACATCTACCTTATGGTGTAACCATCATAGTTACACTTGGAGTAACCATATGGTCGAACTCAAACTTACACATAAACAATACATTGGAGGGAGATATAGGTCTCACCCTTCATCATAAACAATTCCCAAGAACCATAACACAATCATAAAAAATTAATAATTGTATAAAAAAATTACTTTTAAATTTTTTAAAATAGAATTTTAAAAGAATGTTTTTAAATAAAATTCCCTTACAAATAATCTTAGTACCATATAATAAATTAAGTGGATGGTTAACCCAAAGAATGAAAATTGGGTTAATAATTCCCTTACCTCAGGTTCGTCTTACTTAAAACATGTTTAAACCTCCTTTATAATGGTTAAAAGAGTGTTATTAATATTTTACAAAAACATATTCATATTTATAACACCTTATATTATCATTTTATAACATCATTACACACATTTATTAATAATATTTTGTTATTTCCATTGTTTCGGGTGCATGCTTTACAAGGTTTCCATGGTCGGTTCCTAATGGATTTTCTTACTGAAGGGAAGAGAAACTATAGAAGTGGAAGTAATGGTAGTAATATGTTTTAAGAATATTAAATGATACCATAAATCATTGTTTTCACATATGATGATGAATCATTATATAAAACATTAATGATATTCGTTTTGATCATTTTGGTGGTTCTTCAATAATCACGAACTAGTTTCGTTATATAATTTAATATTATGTATATATGTTAATTTCAAAAAATGAAAGAGGTTATATCATACACTTTAAAATATGTTTCAACAATTAAAATTTTTTTATAACCATATTTTAAGGAAGTAAATGAAATTGAAAACACATCGTCCACTATGTCGGTAATTTGACAGATCATGGATGATGTTTTTATTTTTAAAATAAAATAGGGAGGAGAAGAAGTACGATGGTTAATTTTTCCATAAACATGACAGAATTATGGTATAAATATGATAATTCATATTTCATGCCTCTTGTATAAGAAGAGGTGAAGAGAGTATAAGAAAAAAATAATTTAAAAGAAAATGAAAGAGGATTTTTACCTCTTGATCTCTTCTCCTTGAGATCCTTCTTAAGGCCTTTGGTTTTGGCCTTTTAATGAGACCAGTAGGTCTTAAACGTGGGGAAGAGGCTTGGGAAGATTTGTGGGAAGAATTTATCCAATGAAAAAATCTTGAGAGGTGTTAGGAGAAGAGGGGGTGAGGGGTGGTATTTATAGTGGAGGAGAATAGGGTTTTCCATTATTTTAATCATTATTTTATTATTTTTCTCAATACAAGAAATAGTATTGGTTCTTGTGACTAAAAATAGTAAATAAATCATGTTAGTTATAACCAAGGGTGCTTACATCATCCATGATGTTAGTAATAGTGTATTTAACTTATAATATATTTATACGGTAAATTGCCATATTTCACTATTCACAAAAAATTCAAGTATTTCAGAAAAATCCCAAAAATTCACCCTAACCATTTTTTGACATGTAAAATTCAGAAATGAACTCCATTTTTTTAAAATAATTTTCTAAATATGAGAAATTTAATTTTAAAATAAAATCATAATTTATTCGAAAAACAATAATTTTAAAACTATAACTGAATTTATAACACCTTGAAAATTTAATCATGGTCTCATAAAATTATATTATAACCATAAGAAAATAAAATAATAATTTATGATTACATTTTAAGAAAATATATTTTAATTTAAATTATTAAATTAATCATAAGATTTTAATTAAATATTTATGACTTACAAAAATACTAACACTTGTACTATGATCAAATTCTCACTTATAAGATGCCTAAATTTTATTTATATATTCATGGGTGAGGTTTCTATTCATTTGGATAATTTAATATTAATAAGGTTTATATTACTATTCATAAGGGTCAAGTTACTACTCACTAAGAATTAAGTTGATCCTATCAAACTCTAAATATCTTAATGATCGCAACCGTGTATATCCATTTTTCAAAATTCAAAACATAGAATCAGAAAATTTTAGTTTAACGGCTAGGTTATAACTATATCCTTAAAAAAAGTTTCATTGTGTTGAGACTTAGTGTTTCATGCATTTCATTCTATATTTTATTTGTAAATTCTTGGGGTGTTACATTCTCCACACCTTCTAGAAATTTCATCCTCATAATTTTTATTTACTTATTAAATAAGTGAGGGTACCTTTCCCTCATAAAATTTTTAAATTACTATGTTTCTTCTTCAACCTTTTGGTTTCTCCACAAAACCTTAACCTGGTGGATTACCCTATTCCCCAATACTTTCACTCTTCGATCAAGAATCTGAATAGGTTTCTCTTCATAAGAAAGGTTCTCTTTAAGCTGAACTATATCTGGGCTCAAAACATGAGATGAATCTAGAACATACTTTCTAAACATCAAAACATGAAAAAGATTATGTACCTAAGATAAACTTAGAGGTAAATATACTTGATAGGTTACTGGTCCAAATTTCTTTAGGATTTCATAAGGTCTAATGAACTGTGGACTTAGCTTTCCTTTCTTACCAAAACACATAACACTTTTCCATGGTGAGATTATAAGAAAAACATGATCACCTACCTCAAAATAAAAGTATTTCCTCCTATCATCTATATAATTTTTCTTCCTGGTCTGATCTATCCTCATGTGTTACTAGATTATATTCACTTTATCTTCCACTTCCACTACTAATTATGGTCACATCAACTTCCTTTCCCTAACTTCATCCCAAAATGATGGAGTTCGATACTGATTCCCATATAATGCCTCAAAAGGTGTTATCAGTACACTGAAATGAAAATTTTTATTATAAGAAAGCTAAACTAAAAAAAGATATTGATCCCAACTTCCTTGGCAGTCCATTGAACAAGCTCGAAGCATATTCTCTAATGTCTGAATTGTTCTCTCGGTCTACCCATCAGATTGAAGATGAAAACCAGTGCTAAAATTTAATTTTGTGCCTAATGATTTCTAAAGGCCTTTCCAAAAGTTATAAGTGAACTTGGAACCATAGTAAAATACAATGTAAATAAGAACTCCATGTAACCCGACAATCTCTTTGAGGTATAGTCGAGAAAGCCGATCCAAAGACACAGTACAAGGCCCCAGCCTTAAACATTAAATAATATTGAATTAATTTAATAATTCACATTGAGGATATTTTCAGGTTTATAGTTTTATATAATTAGGCCATAAATATTACATTACATCTCAAATATTATGAAGTATACACTTCTACTCAATATCCATTTTTTTATAAAATAAAAACTATTAAAAGAAAATAAGAATTCTTCTCTTGATATAAATCTTCTTGAATTATTCCTTTATTTTACCCTTCCTTATACCCTGTGAAAAACATTTCAAAAACTTTGGATGAGCCTAAAAATCTCAGTAAGGGTTGTAAAATAAATAATGAAAACATTACTCCATCAATACATACAAAACATAAGCTCTTTAACATACCTCATGAAATAATAAGATTTATGAATAACACATAGAAATCATAAATCATAAAGGTAACTTATGGAATCTATATAATATTTACATTTTAGCTTTCACAGATATTTAGAGAGTCACATTTGGAATACCTATCACAGTATATTCCCTAAATCTAATTGGAAAAACATTAACATTTACCTTTGTCATGTTACCCAATTCATTGGAGAGCTATCTCAAGCTCACCCGCCATAGGTTTATCACGGAACCACCAGTATGTGTAAAAAATTCCCAAGAACCATAACATAATCATAACATGTGAACAAGCATAAAGGAAAGATAACATTTCAAAATTATAATCACAATATAACATTTCAATATATTGACATAATCAATTCATTTAAAACATTAAAAAAGAAGAGTTTTGAATCAAAGTGTCCCATACCACTCTGAAACTTTTGAAAGGAATTTACACTTCAAAACACTCATGTCCATATAAATAAATCCTGATATTCATTTATAAAACATAGACATTAAAGATAATAATTTAGAATATTAAATATTTAAAACATTTAAATTATTTTTTAGTTAAAGAATCCTTTACCACTTGAGAAACTCTTGAAGAAAAATAATTAAAGAATAACATCAAAGAAAACTATAAATATCATGATAATATATAAATTCATGATATAAAATTTTAAAGGTTAGTATATACACATTATAGGATAATAAATTTTCACAATATCAAGATATGTCTCAATTAAAGGAGATTGAGACGTATTCCCTTAAGAAAATTTGGCAACTTAACGGCGTCACATTAAAATTCAAAAAATGAGTTGATGGGAGAGAAAAGGGTCTCTCATCGCTTAGAAATAAAATCTAAAACAACAAGTATATAGAAGAACATATCCAAATATAAGAAAATGAAAATTAAAAGATATAACATAAATAATTTTTTAACTAAAAGATGAGGTTGAAAGGTTCCCTTACAAAGATTGTATCATTACAATAACGATAAACCAATGAAATAATTATGTGTGAAAAATATAAATACACCAAATATAAGTATATATTAATTGTAAAACAATCAGATTTCATTCACACATATTCATAGAATGACATAATCAAGAATTATAAGATTAACCCAAAGAATATAAATTGGGTTAAGAAGTTCTCTTACCTCGTGTCTGACTTGACTCGTTCGTTCTTTAATCTCTTTTAAATCGGGTAACTCCCTTTAGTTTGAACCAAAAGGCTTAATTAAATTTCCTTATACCTAAATTAAGGATTCTAGGTGGAATAGAGAGATGTTGGGAGCTTATTTTAGTAGAGTTTGGATGAGCCAATGGGCTTGAGAGGTGTGAGTAATGAGTTAGAGGTGGTGGTCTTTTATAAGAGGAAAGAGGGGCTCTTTAGGAAAGTTTGAATGTATTATTTTATTATAAAATGATTTTAGGTTTCAAAAGGTCCATAAATAATTAAATTCAAATATAAGATGAATATAAGTTGAAATAAAATCATCCAATAATAATTGGATAGGTTTTGGATATTTTTTTAATCCTTATCGTTTTTTATTTAACCCTTTGTTAACTTATTTAACTTTTACCATGTCTTCTTGTATATTCATACTATATGGTTAATATATTTTCTATAAAATTCCAAGAGACCCAAAATGTATCATTAATGAAATTTTTAACATCGTATATTTCATTTGGACAAATATTAGATTTTTAGGATTATTTTATCATTTAATAAAATATTAATTGATTTAAAAACTCATTTATGTCAATTTTTATACTATTCATATCATGACATTTTAAAAATCCATAACAACTTGATAAATTCGAAAAAACTTCATTAATTCAAATATAACAAGTAATAATCATCCATAAAATTCGTTTATGGCATAAAAAGTTTCAAAATAAATTTATTTTAATATTTATAATCTAATTTATTTAAAACATTCATTAATGAGGTAATCATTACATCATCATTGTGTCATAAATAAAATTTATTTATATGATGTATAAAAATTATAAATAAAATACCATGATGTAGGAAATTTTTTTATCTTTCTAATGACTATTTATAGTCGAAAATATCACTAACATAACTCCATGTAAAAATTATTTTACTAAACCATATATGTTTATGTTACATTTTCCTTTAAATTAATTTTTATAAAATGTAATTTTCACTTACAAGTGGCTCTATGGTGTCCCAAAATCAACCCAAGGATTCCCATGGTCAGACATATATCATAAAATAAGATTATGACATGCGTTAGGGTAATTTAATATTATTATAATATTATTTTTTACCCTTATTTACCAGATTTACCCTTTAACCATGGTAAATAAAATATTTACTGAAATTACTATTCATGATGTCTAAAAATAAAAGTTACCTATTTAAAAAATTTGGATCTCTTTATTCCAAATATGTAATGCATTTTTTCAAATTCAAAACACATAATTTTTAGAAATTAATTTAAAATTAATTCTCGTTGTCAAAACCAAAAAGCGTGTTTTTAAGAAATAATAACTATCAAAATATTGACACTTGTTTATTTTAAATTTCAAAGTGAAATTACTTCCAATGACTATAATTGGATTAAATGGTAAAAATATAATCCAATTACATTTTAAAAACAATAAAAATAACAATCTAACTATATAAATAAATTATATTAAAAGGCGGTTTTGACTTAAAATGCAGTATTTTTTACTATTCATAAAAAAATGAACTTTATCAGAAAAATACCAAAAAATAACCCAAAGTGAATTTTTATGTCCTTCTTCTAAAGAAGAAGTTTATTTTTACAAATGTAACATATAAAAGTGAAAAAAACTAATTTAAAAAGGGTTTTCCAACAAAAGGCGGTAAATCGACCTTTTAAAGAATATTAGAGTATTTCATGCTTAAAATTAGATACATTATTATTTTAAGCCTCTAAAATTTATTGGATAAATTTGAAGACATTTAAAAAAAATTATAATAATATTTTAGTTAGTTCTGTTCATTCCTTTCAAAACAACTACTAGGCATTAACTACCATTTAAAATAATATTATATTATTATTTTTCAGTATGACTCAGCCTTGTGTGCAACATGAGATTTCAGGGAAACTCATTATTGCAGGTTGAGTATTCTATCGGACATAGAATCCCCTTGAAATTAAAATTAATATTTAGTTCATAAATATTAATAAATATGAAAATGTCATATTCTTTATTTACTTGGGATGTTATATCCTTCCCCCCTTTTGGGAATTGCATCCTCACAATTTTAAAATTAGGCTCAGAAACTTCATTAAAAGTACCACATCGGAAAAAGAGTCAATAAAATTATCACTTTAAAAGAATGAAATTAAAGTACAAAGGTCACCTAAGATAACCCATACTAGGATTCCATGTAGGAAAACATGGATATGGAAGATAAACTAAGTGTCAAGTTTTGATGGAGAGTGATAGAAAACATTATTAGGGGAAAGTTAACAATAAGAAAACCACAAACTTGTGATGGGTTAAATGGTCATTAGTTTCCCCGTAGGAAAAGTAAACAGACAATGTTTTTGTTTTAAGTTCCATTTCATAATGTTGGAGAATTTATTTATGAGATTGACTAAGGACATAAGGAAATATACTTACTTTTCAAGTAGAGTTTCATCCTTTAATAAGTTTCTACCAAAAACTCAACTTTTCTCTAAATGATGAGTATTCAAGATGACTTGGTCACACTTGAAGTGCTAGAATCAATTTATAAAGAATAACATGATCCAAAAAAGATAAACCATGTATTTCTCATTTCTTTAGACATTAACCAAAACCAAAAAGGTTAGTACAAGATCAGATAATACCCAAAAAGGATAATCTTTTATAAAAAAGAAATACTACTCTTAATCTCCAAAATTGAACAAACAATACCCAAATCTCAACAAATACAATTTAATACACAATTTTCCTTAAAAAATTATTCAAAATAATCCAGCTAATATTGAAACCCAAATCTCAGAAGGATTTGATCACATAGTCTTCTACAAAAATCTTAACATTTATCTCCAAATAACATCAGTTACTCTTAAAGTCTCATACTAAAATGTAATTAACCTAATCACATATTCTCTATGATAGGTTAATCATTTCTATAAATAACCCAAATTGTCATATGTCCACAATAAAAACATATATTCTTCCAAAATAAAATTTCAACCATTACTCCACAAATAAAATTACATATTATTCTATTTTTATTAGGAATATAGTGTTTCCCCAAAATAGAGAACATCTTCAAAAATAACCTTTATCACTTAATTACCAAATCATTTTCCTATACTAAGGATATCCATTTTATAAAACATAAGTTCCCAAATCAACTTATTGTTGATCCATAAAATAATTTGACTAAAAAATAATTATTAATACTAACCAGGGACTTCACTTATCTAGGGGTAGGCAATAAATCCCAATCGCAATTTGGTTGTGGGTTCGATTCTCGCAGCTTTGTCTGACACAACAGGTTGTCACACGGTCTGTGTGTTGTCTTTTTTTAAAAATTATATAAGTTTATAACATTCCCAAAAATGATATAAATTCCTCAAAAAATCATAACATATTTTAACCACAAATTTTATCTCATACCTCGCATTTTCATCCCAAAAAGTAATAACCTGTAATTGCCTCAAATTCAAGGATCATATAACCCCAAATGGTTCTTTATAACTATATCCACAAAAGAAAAGATAATTCTTCCTTGAATAAAATTTTCACATATCAAACTTCAGTTTTACACATACTAGAAAAATTCTTCCAAAGTAATCCTATCATTAATACATTTAAACATATCATCATCCATATATCCAATATAACTCTCCAATTCCTAAAATGTAGACATCTTAATCATCAAACATTATTCCTGATCCTTTATCCATGTTTTTCCATCTTATTATTTTAACTTATTTCCTATAAAAAAACCATACATAATGTCATAAGATTTTAGTAATGTCAAAACATGAGCAAAGAAATAATACATACCTTTTATAGGTCATTTTCAGCATCCTCATATTCAATTGGAATGGAATTAGGAATTGGTAAACATATATAATTTTACAATCCTACTAATCTCATTCCTAAAACTTCTTTTTAGGACATCTATTTGTATAATTACCATGAACACCACATTTAAAACATTAAATTGGTCCTTTGGAAATAACTTCTTTCCCTTTCCTGAAGTCAACTGGACGCTTCTTTTTTCCATGGAATGTTCATGCTTTATGACCTTCATTACTAAATCTATAGAATCTTATCGTCCCTTTAAAGCATTTTCATAGGTGTTTATTTCCATATACTTGACACATAGGTTTTTGGATATACTTACCTTTATTGTTATTACTTGAACTCCCATTGGTATTCGTTTCTCACATATACGATGCCTTATAAAAATCACCAAGTTTTAGGTGGTCAATCATGAATTCAGATAGTTGGTTGAGAATAACCACAAGAGTTTTTATTATAACTCCCATTTCATTTGGTTTCTTATTCAGAAAACCATCATAGTTTTCTTCACATCCATTGTTACTTTGGTGCCTGCTAGATCCATCCATTTACTAAAACCAAAAAGGTCAGTGTGATTATATCATTAAAATCATCATATAATATCTTATGAGTGGGTAAACACTAAGATATACTTATTCATGTTATCTTAAACTCATTCAATATATCTAAAATAAGTATGACTCTTTCTAATATTCTAACCATTATGGTTATGTCACTTCTGCTTAAATAACACCCTAACCTCTAAAGGTATCTAAACCGACTTTTGATACCAACTATAAGGCCCCATCCTCAAACATTAAATAATATTGAATTAAGTTAATAATTATCATTGAGGATCTTTTCAGGTTTATAGATTTAGAGAATTAGGACATAACTATTACATTACATATAAAATATTACAAAGTAGACACTTTTACACAGTATCTATTTTTTTCATAAAATAAAAACTCTTAAAAGAAAACAAGAATTCTTTTCTTGATACAAATATTCTTAAATTCTTCCTTTCTCTTACCCTTCCTTATACCATGTTAAAAACATTTCAAAAACTTGGGATGAGCATAAAAATCTCAGTAAGGGTTATAAAATAAAGAATGAAAACATTAGTTCATCAATACATACAAAACACAAACTCTTTAACATACCTCATGAAATCATAAGATTTATAAATAACACATAGAAATCATAAATCATAAAGGTAACTTGTAGAATCCATATCATAATTACATTGTAGATTTCATAGCTACATAGGGAGTTAAATTTGGAATACCCATCATAGTATATTACCTAAATCTCTTAGGAGAAACATTAATGTTTACCTCTGTCATGTTACTCAATGCATTGGAGAGCTATCTCGGGCTCCCCTTCCCTAGGTTTATCATGGAACCACTCGTATGCCTAAACAATGCCCAAGAACCATAACATAATCATAACACATGAACAAGAATAAAGTAAAGATAACATTTACACATTTAAATAACAATATAGCATTTCAATATATTGACATAATCAATTCATCCAAAATATTCAAAAAGAATAGTTTTGAATCAAAGTGTCTCATACCACTCTGAAACTTTTGAAATGAATTTACACTTTAAAACACTCATGTACATATAAATAAATCCTTAAAATAATTTCTAAAACATAGACATGAAAAATATGAATTTATAATATTAAATCTTTAAAACATTTAAAATGATGTTTTAGTTAAATAATCCTTTACCGCTTGAGAAACTCTTGAATAAAAATAATTAAAGAATAACATCAAAGAAAACTATAAATATCATGATAATATAGAAATTCATGATATAAAATGTCAAAGGTAAATAAATACACCTTATAGGATAATAAAGGTGCACAATATCAAGATATGCCTCAATAAAACGATATTGAGATGTATTCTCTTACGAAAATTTGGTAGCCTAATGACGTCACATTAAAATTCATAAAATGAGTTGATGGGAGAGAAAAGGATCTCTCATCACTTGGAAATAAAATGTAAAATAATAAGGATATAGAATAACATATCCAAACATAATAAAATGGAAATTAAAAGACATAATAGGAATAATTCTTTGACTAAAAGAGGAGGGTGAAAGGTTCCCTTACAAATATCGTATCATTACATTAAGGATAAACCAATGAAATAATTATGTGTGAAAAATATAAATACACCCAATATAAGTAGATATTAAGTGTAAAACAATCAGAGGTAATTCATGAATATTCATAGAACGACATAATCAAGAAGTATAAGATTAACCCAAAGAAGATAAATTGGGTTAATAAGTTCCCTTACCTCATGTCCGACTTGACTCGTCCGTTCTTTAATCTCCTTTAAATCGGGTAACTCCTTTTAGTTTGAACCAAAAGTCTTAATTGAATTTTCTTCTTCCCAAAGTAAGGATTATAGGTGGAAGAGAGGTATTTTGAGATCTTATTGGATTAAAGGTTGTATGATCCAAGGGTCTTGAGAGGTGTGATTAATGGGTTAGAGGTGGTGGCCTTTTATAAGAGGGGGAGGGGCTCTTTAGGAAAGTTTGAAATAATTATTTTATTATAAAATGATTTTCGGTTTCAAAAGGTCAAAAACTAATTAAATTTAAATATAAGATGAATATAAGTCAAAATAAAATCATCCAATAAGAATTGGACAGGTTTCGGATATTTTTTCATCCTTATCTTTTTTTATTTAACCCTTTATTAACTTATTTAACTTTTACCATGTCTTATTCTATATTCATACTATATGGTTAATATATTTACTATAAAATTACAAGAGACCCAAAATAGATCATTAATGAAATTTTTAACATTATATATTTCATTTGGATAAATATTATATTTTTAGGACTATTTTATCATTTAATAAAATATTAATTGATTTAAAAACTCATTTATGTCAATTTTTATATTATTCATATCATGACTTTTTAAAAATACATAACAACATGATCAATTCAAAAAAACTTCATTAATTAAAATATAATAATTCATAATCATCCATAAAATTCGCGGATGGAATAAAAAGTTTTAAAATAAATTTATTTTAATATTTATAATCTCATTTATTTAAAATATTCATTAATGAGGTAATCATTACATCATCATTGTGTCATAAATAAAATTTATTTATTTGATGTCTAAAAATTATAAATAAAATACCATGATGTAGAAAATATTTTTATCTTTATAATGACTATTTATAATTGAAAATATCACTTATATAACCCCATATAAAAATTGTTTTACTAAACGATATATGTTTATGTTACATTTTTCTTAACTTTGAATTAATTTTTATAAAATGTCATTTTTACTTAAAAGTGGCTCCATGGGGTCCCAAAATTGACCCAAGGATGATAATAGTCATATATTTATCATCCAATAGAATTAGTACATGTGTTAGGGTAATTTAATATTATTATAATATTATTTTTTACCTTTATTTACCAGATTTACCCTTTAACCATGGTAAATAAAATATTTACTGAAGTTACTATTCATAATTTCTAAAAATAAAAGTTAACTATTTACACAATTTGGACCTCCTGATTCCAAATATGGAATCCATTTTTCTAAATTCAAAACACAGAATTTTCAGAAATTAATTTAAAATTAATTCATGTTATCAAAACCAAAAAGTGTGTTTTTAAGAAATAATAACTATCAAAAGATTGGTACTTTTTTATGTTCAATTTAAAAGTGAAATTAATTCCAATAACCATAATTGGATTAACTTTTAAAAATATAATCCAATTAAACTTTAAAACCAATAAGAATAATAATCTAACTATATAAATAAATTATATTAAAAGGTAGTTTGGAATTAAAATGCAGTATTTTTTACTATTTATAAAAAAATGAACTTTATCAGAAAAATACCAAAAATTTACCCAAACTAAATTTTGATGTCCTTATTATAAAGAAGAAGTTTATTTTTTGAAATAGAAAATATTAAAGTGACAAAAACTAGATTTAAATAGGGTTCTCCAACAAAAGGCGGTAAATCAACCTTCTAAAGAATATTTGAGTATTTCATGCTTAAAATTGGATCCATTCTTATTTTAAGCCACTAAAATTTATTGGATATATATAAATACATTTAAAAAACATGTATAATAATATTTTAGTTAGTTCTTTTCATTCCCACCAATACATCAGCTAGGTGTTAACTATCTTTTAAAATAATATTATATTTCAGTATGACTCAGCCTTGTGTGCAACATGACATTTTGGAGAAACCCATTATTGCGTGTTGAGTATGATATAGGACATAGAATCCCCTTGAAAGTAAAATTAATATTTTATTCACAAATTTTAATAAATATGAAAATGTCACATTCTTTATTTACTTGGGATGTTACACATAGTATCTCAGATATGAATGAAATGTGTAGATTTAGTGAGTCGGTCAAGAATAACCCAAATCGCATTATTGCATCAATAATTCTTTGTTAGTCCCACCACGAAGTCCATGAATATATTTTCTCATTTCCACTCTCACACTAGAAAAGGATGAAGCATCCCCATTAGTAGTTTTCGCTCTGCTTTAACCTATTGACATGTCAAGCATTTCACAATAAAATCTGCAATATCTCTTTTCATTCCATCCCACCAGTAATACTCTTGAAGTTATTTATACATCTTAGTACTACCAGGATGAATTGAAAATTGTGAACTATGACCTTCACACAACAATTATTTCTTTAGCTGGGAATCACAAGGCACACATAATCATTTTCCAAATCTCAAAATACAATCTTTATTAAGGTTAAATTATGGTAACTTACCCATTTTAACCAATTATATCATGTGCTTTCTTAATTTTGTTTGATAGAGATGAATGCAGATACACCTGAAACAAAATAGAGAAATTTTCTGCACCAACAGCTTCCAGGAAAAAATTCATCAAATCATTAATATAAGGGTCATGTTCCAAACGTAATATGGTTAATGATGCATGATGTTTTCGACTCAAGGCATCCCCCACTTTGCTTTTCCAAGATGGTAATTGATTGTGAAATCATAATATTTTTATCGGAACCAAGCATGCAGCGGAAGCCCCAAACAAGTGTGTTTTTAAGAAATTTGTTCACTGACGATGGACGTAAACTTGTCGACGTCGGTGAAGAGCATCCCAATCAAAGTCGGTGATCTCGCGTGAAGAGTTTTTAAGCACACAAAAAAACTGTAAAGATACCTAGTTTAATCTGAATTTGTGCATGATTTATGCTCATCATTGGAGATCGTTGATTGAATAATCTGAAGTCGAATTCCTCTAGATCGTCCACACACAATTCAAGGAATCCACAGGAGCACCGTTCATCGTAATCCGGGTGCTAGCGCAGAATTACGATGACGCCTTCGACGCTCCAATGATCACTGCACTACTTCACTAGAGATGCCTGAGAGAGAGCTCGATCCAAGATCCTTGGATCCAGAGTATCTCTCTATAGATCATGGGAGAGAGGAGAGTAGAGAGAAGCGCCATGAATAGTGTTTGGCAATCTCCTCTCTTATATTTATAGTGTCATGTAATTACCTGAAAATGCCAACTCTGCCCCCGAATAACCCATGTACTATTAACAAAATTTTATGACTACTAATCTGAGTCATAAATATTATTATCACTCAGTTGTAATATATTAAAATATTACATGATAATAAATGAGTCGTTAACTCGACTCTTCATTCTCGTAAATATTAATTGAACCTTAAATAATTTAATATTCATCAATTAATAGTTCTTATGTATTTACTTAAAACTCTAAATACATTTAAAAAAATAAATTCAATACTCATTATTCTAAACTTGAATAATATGAATTTATTTATTGCATTGGTGATCGTTTTTCCTTGGACAAATCCTAGACCCCAGTGGTGGGGCCCACCATGTCCAAATCTCCTATTCAACTGAATAGGGAAGATTCTCGAATACTCTATTGTGTGTGACCCTCTAGACCCTTAAATCGACAGTAGTGAATAGTATTCACATACTCAGAGCAGGATCTAGCAACCCATCATGACCCCTGAAGAGATAAGGATTATCACAGTAGTGAAAACCAACCTACAAACACGCACTGTGTAATATAATCTCTTCGTCTTTAATATCTCATAAAGCAGGACACACTCACGTGTCATCTCCCTTTTCTTGATTTATTATTTATTGATTTAACTGTATGGATTTACCCTTGACTGCCATGTACATGATCTTATAAAGGTACTTCCATCCTAATCAACATGGCATGAGATATATTACTTCCATACCCTGGAAGCGACAAATCCTTTCTTGACCATTCAACCAATGTCATGCCACCAATGACGCACCCAACACAAACTACCTTTCCACGACTTCATTACCATGGTTTTCATCTTGCATCACAGTATGTAATAAAATGAAATACATTGGTAATGATCTCAAGTCAGAAGACCATTACACGTGATCGTATATAGGAACGTCTAATGACACCTGAAACATGTGGTGTTCATATTGTTGGTTGATTCCTCATGATTTCACAACTAGATATCACCAAGTGCGAACTTCATGAGAAGAAGTCTCAATGCTTATGATCCCCCAGCACCTAATAGTCAAACATCTACTGTTTCTAGTCATTAATATGTATCTAGACCATAGAAAATATATTTAAGATTAATTTCATGGTATCTCATGGTTCTCATTATAGCCTGGAAACTGCTACAACCTCTTGATATGACAATTAACCTTTGGACATTACCATTTAAATAGCGGATGTAGAAAATTCTACACTATAATGGTAAGATGACATCATGTATAGCTAACTATATACATGATATAGTAATCAAAAGCACTGAATAGTTGGCTCAAGGGAACCTACTATTTCAACACTCCCACTTACACTAGATCCAACTTGCTAACCAAACTTTTTAGCTACACACATGATGAACATCATGTTTCTGCTGAGTAATATCTTTAGCTACTAGGTCTGCCACGGTTCCGTCGCTTGGAAATTCCGCTATAGAAACCTCATCTCCTTGAGTAAAAATTCTCAAGAGATGGTATCTCGAGTATATCCCTTTTTCCATTGTTATAACTTGACATCTTGGCTAGTAATAATATCATAGTTTACATTATGATAATACTTTTCTCCCCATGTTTGATTCCAATAACTAGAACAAATCATTGCATTTATCTTCTTCTTAGCTACCTTAGAAGCTACAACGTACTCAGTCTTTGTAGGTGTGGATACCACTGGCTTATATAAGATTGACTCTCTCATAATCTTTAGCATAACTGCGATAATAGATCACTTTGATCTATGGAATACTAGTTTATATCCCTGAAAATAGTATCCTTTCTTCTCCACTTACCAGGTACTTATCTTTTGTACTCTCTTAAGTACAAAAAGATAGTTCTGACTGCTTTACTAGAAATGATCCTGGATATAACTGATATCTGCCTACTATAAAATATAACACAGAATTATTAGTTCTTGTACATATCATGGCATACGTGATAGATCCATTGCTTCGATGTATGGATTTTAACTTATCACATTTATCCCTTCCTATGTCCTGGACATGTCAACCTGAAGAGATTATGGCCTATGACACAGGTAAAAAATCAACTCTTGAATCGTTCCAACTTGTATTTTTTAATACAATGTCATTATATGTAAGATTGAATAGGACCAAGAAACCTATAGATCTACCTCAGTAGATCCTGTTCCCTAGTTTTTAGGTTGCTACTTTAAGTCAATCACTATAGAATTAATTTGATTTTGGTCTTAATTAACTTTAAGACCGTATGTTTTCCATATGTTTCTGAAAAAAAAATCTTGGAAAACTTTGGTGCTCCCAGCAACCTCTCATAGACACATGGAAATCATTTGTTGTAAATGTATATTCTATGATCATGTTTCTTAATTTAATACTAAACTGGATTTCAGTAACTTGTAACCTTTATTATTATTCTTTGATGTGACCATCCCTTTCTGGTTGTGTCGTATAGACACCATCCATGAGTGGTGGTCATGAAATCCAATGCAAAATAATTTTATCATAGATATTATCTATGAAAATTAAAATTCTAACAGATTTAGGCATAACGACTTGGTGAAACCAATCGAACCTTATGGGTACTATAGTTGTACCATCCATGTATCAACTCACTTGAATACCTACCACAGTATTCAAAATAATAAGCCACTTTTCACTTTGATACATGGAATCCATTAATTTAATTTTAGTTGGACTTATCAATTTTAGCTAATTGTTATACACTACTTACTTGTAGAAAATATTATTCACATTGAATAATAGATCACTAACCATGGTGAATATAAAAACCATCACCATGGTTTTATCCTTCCTACGCAGTATCTGTCTCTGGAACATGCTTTATTCCACATGCGCTTGTGGAACTAGTTCCCATGCCAACTATTTGTGCATCTTGATCATTGACTAAAAACAAATCAATATAACTCCCACTATCTTTAATAGAGATGTGTTCCCTTATATAGAAGTGTAGTCTATTTCTTGACTACCTACTTTTCTATATTTAGGTATTTATGTAACATCCTAAGAAATCGTTAGGATTAGTACCTTAGATGCACAATGTATTTATCTTGATGCAAGTTGGTTTGTATTCGAACAAACTATTTGCATCCAAACACATGTCCTTATGACATAATTGATTTACATAATACTATGACTCGTATGATATCTATTTTTAATTATAGTTTGTGTATGGTTGTGGGATATCGCCATTATTTTAAAATCATTTCATGAAATATAATGGAAGTTTCTGCAAGTTGAAACATTGATACTACTTACATCAAAATTTTGATGTATAACATATGTGTTTAGGAATTTCTCCATGCTACATGTTTGTTCATAAATGTTGATATGTAATACTTTATCATCAATCCTCCTCATTAAAATCAATGTCGTGATGTCGATAAGGTAATGTGTGTTTAGGAATTACTCCACGCTACATTATCATGATTGATGAATGCTTGGTCGAGATGTTCTTCGGTATCCCAACCCAAAACAACTCATATCTTCTAACCATGCATATACTTCACTCTATTATTCATTAATTACTTAAATTAATCTTATGAAGTATATATACCTCTAGCTTATACTTGGAATAATTCATGCTTACTTGTTGAACTATTTCCAAAAGCTTTGTGGCATACCTTTATTTCTAAAGGCTCCTTTGTCCAAACTAAAGACGTCGATAATACTAAAAGTATTTAGCTATTCCAAGACTAAATACCATAATTGGTATATTTATGATGTCCAATTTTAGTATTAATTGAAAAGGAATTATCTTGTCACAACTGGTTATAAATCTTAAATTTAAATTCATCACTAATTGCCTATGATTCATGTATTACTGAACTAGTGATTGAGTTTACCAAAAACAAAATTCATTCCAGAACCTGAAAGAATTTATCCTTGAATCCAAGGACACATGAAATTAATGTTTTTGGTTATACTCAATAATAGTTCAACATGAATCATTCACTTGGAAATTAAAGAAGTTTTGTACTTCTCACCACTGGCCTAGGTATCACCCTTTTACAACCAATTGGATAATACACCTGACTTATAGTAAGGTTTCTATACTTACTTGGTAACTATATTTAAATACAAATATGTAAAAATCATATCATATTAAATACCTAAGTAGTAAAAAAAAAGGAAACATTTTATTGGTGAATATTCTTAATGTATAAGTGGCAACTTGCTTCTTTAAACTAGTTTATTGCTTTTAAACTTCCATTGTTTTGTTTTATAATATTCAATGCAAATAAGCTTTGTTAATACCTCATTAATTGAAGGATGTCGTGAATGTTCCATTAGCATTAATTTCCTTTGACCTTTTCACATTTTATTTCACTATAAGAATTAAAACTTAACTGTATTTTATTCTTATTAACTTGGAAAACCTTACCAAGATAGGTAATGAAGTGTTTACTCAATACTTGTTCGTTTTTGTAACTTAAAACGAAACTTGAGTAAAGGAATGAAAATTATATGAGAAAATGATCCATTTAAATATCATGATCAATATTTCAATTTAAACATGCCAGTGTAAAATTCGCCTTATTCATATCATTGCTTCACTTTCTCCTTGAAAACTTCTCGAAGATGAGACTTTATGTTATATAATCCATGTCCTGGTGTAGCGACCGCAATTGGCACTGGATGTTGATGAAAGAATAATTATATAACCATCATATGATTTGTACATTAGTCTCTTGTAAGTAATTTCACCCTCACTTCTTGAGGTAGTTTAACAGTGTTGGTGACACTGGCACCTTGATTCTCCTATATCATAGTACTATGTGCATGCACCTATACTATTCATGGATACTCATATCAGTGAGGACATTTACTTTATCCAATATAATATCGCAATTTTTAAACTTGTGGTATATCTTTCCATTTTCTACAAAAATGAATTTTAACATATTAGTGCCTTTTATCTGGATTACCGGTTTAGACATGTTGATTAATTACTTAAATCATTTAATGTCTCCCACTATTTTATTGAATTCTAGGAACCATCTGTGCTAGAATTAGAATACTCTATCTTTTGAGTATTCTAGTGTCAAGGATCCTGGAACCACCCCTCATAGTCTACAAGCTATGGCTACGCCACTACTTAGAGGGTTCTAGGTGAGCTTTTGGCTGGCCGACCGCTTTAACTTGTGGTTCCTTGATCTGTTGAGTGAAGTCCCAACTTCTAAAATCAAAACTTGATTTACTCAACACTTCCCTATAAAATTACAACAAGCTAGTTGTGGCTATTTATTTGCTACAATTTTAGTTAATTCAAGTCGTCATTCTTATAAGGACTCCCTGGTAGTAAGAGGCACCCTCAGCTATGGCATGAACGGAACCTCAAAAAGCTGGTTTTGTCCAAATTTAAATGATGAAAGGCTGTTTAGACTTAATATATCTTTGATGGTTTTATTAATTTTAGTGTGAGGAAAGAAATAATTTTCTATTTTTATAAGCACATACTATGTGATCGCACTCACAACTGACTATGTAAAAAATAGAAATTTCATCACGTTGCATGTTCATTTTATCTTACATGCTTGTTTATTATTATACTATGTAATCATGTTCTAACAACACATTCACAAAATAATAAACCATGCAGAAATAAAATGAATAACCTGATCATGATACGATTCTAATGGTTGATATGTTGAGTGAATAACGGACCAACAGAGACCCTAGGGACAATACCTTGAGTCACGTCACTTGCGACTCGGATTGCAGTGTATGCCCCTCCAATGCATTCAACTCATGTCCGGTGTGTCGCCGTCACTTGGAACGGAGTGTGACATATCTCATCTCGTCATTATACAACAGTACTTTCATGAAGGCGAGGGGGTATCAGGGTATAAAAAACAACTCTAAGAATGGGCACACAGGCCCTTATACATATAATGACCCTTGAGATGACACATAGATCATCTTTTATTTAATTAAAATAATTATTACAAACCGTCATGCAATAATTAAATAAATAAAATAAATAAATAAATAAAATAAATAAATAAATACACCAGGCATACATTGGTCAGTCTCCAGCTCATGATTATCCATATATGCATTAAACTCCTGTATATTAAATAAATGCAGAATAACAATTAAACTTTCATTAAAAATAAATTCTGAGGGTATTTAATTGAATTAAAAATTCAATCATATTTTTAATCCAATATTTACATCGTTCGGTACCTTTTAATTAATTTAATTTTAAAACTAAAAAATAAATTAATTAATTAATTTCATTAAACTCCAAGTTAAATTAATTACATCGCTAAATTTTTAAACCAAAAAGTAATATTTAATTAATTTAATTATCTACTGTAATTAAATTAATTATTTTAATTAACTTTTGATTAAATTTAAAATAATCAAGCCCCATAAACCCCAAGCAGGGTCTGTGCATGTTGGGTCAGACTCGCACAGGTCCAACCTAGGCTTAGCCAGCCCCGTGTGGGGTGATCTAGGCCAGGCAGGTCTGACCACGCCTGTTTCGGGCTGGGAAGACCTGCACTGGACCAATTCTAGATAGACCTAAGAGAAACCACATATTAACTCTCCACTAGAGGAAGCGGTGTTCGATGGTCTCCACATCAGACCGTTGTAGGGAGGTCTTATATGGGCAACGAAGAAGGGGCAGCCGGCTAGGGGGTCGCTGCATGGGGCTAGTCGGGAGCAGGAAGAGGTGGTTGAGGCCTCACCGTAGCCAAAGGGCAATCCGATAGGTAGATACCAAGGTGGCGGGGTAGCGCACCACTACTGCGGGTGGTCTGCGTGCAGTCTAGAGCCGAACGAGGCGGTGTGGCCGGCCAGAAGCTGCCTAGGGAAGAGGCGGTGTGGGCTGCTCCTAAAGGAGGTCTCCGCAAGAGTCAAGGTGGGGGGCCAGGGTAGCACCGCGTGGTGCACTGGCGCTGAAAAATAAGGAGAAGTCAAGACCGGGACCAGGTGTAGTTTGGGAGCCGGCAGGAGTTGGCTTTGGGGTACCTAGGTTTAGGAGGTGGCTCGGCCTATCACAACGCCAAGGGAGGAGGCTGAAAATGGCAGTCGGTCGGCGCTGGCATGTGGCATGGCCTGATGCGGTGCGCCGCTCTACGCAAAGGAGGAACGATGTCACGACCCGACCCAACGGGGCTCGAGTCGCGACTCCCCAAGCCCGCCTCCAATAGGCCAGGGGCTGGCGTCAAGCACTGAGTAGGCTATCACACACATGGGAGGTATTAGCCAAAGGTACCTGTACACACACACCCACATAAACCTCCATGAAACAGTGCAGAGATCTATATACAAACTGAAAAGAAAATGCATGCATACATCTATCCCAAACTAGAGTGCAACAGCAATACAAAAAGGGAAAAATAGGGCCCACCAAAAGAAAACTGAAAAAAGCATCCAACCTGCTCAGGAGGAGAGGATCGCTGTTAAAAGGACCCATCGGTAAGCTCCTCAGCACAGCTCCGCTAAGACTCCACGGTCAGACCCGCTCACTCAGCTCTGCCTGCTCCGGGTCCTCCTGGGACTCTGTCAAAAGTCATGTGGTCTGCACAAGACAAAAACACGTATGGGCAAATCCCGTGTAGGGGTGAGTATAAAAATACTCAGTAGGCACCCCAAAAACCCAAAACAAAAGAGAGAGACTGAAAGGAAACAGTCCGCTCATCCCAGCTTGAGGGAACCCAGATGAGAGAGAAATTCCATCTCATGACCATCCTCGGCTAAACACAACAAGTCAACTCAATCCAGGTGGATGCCCATACATACACCTTGAACATCTAGATAAACTCAACTCGTGCACCAAGCCACATGAGGTACCGACCTCACCACCAGCAACAGTTCACAACTAGGAGAGCACACTCCATGATCACTGTCATCCCAGATGACACTCATCTAAGAGATACACTCCATAGGGTCCCACACAAACATCCCAGATGCTTACCCGAGAGATCACGCTCGTCAGACATCATCTCTGAGGAAACCTCATTGAAACAGCATAAACACCAAACTCCTTGGATAGGGTATCGCTCCTAGGGTACTCTAGGGGATAACAGAACCCACACCAGTATACGAAGATCTCACAGAGGGAATCACTCCCAGGGTCTTCTAGGGGATACTGCAACCTGATCTGGAATTTTTAGATCTCACGGATAGGGGATCACACCCAGGATCCGCTGGGGGATATCGCAACCTGATTTGGTGCTTGATAGAAACACTTCACTCAGATAGAGGATCATCACTCGTGTCATGACGGTCACGATGATACTGAAACCCTATCTGGTACATATCACGCTGTAGGGGATTGAACTGACGATGCTGCAACCCTATAGAAACCATGCGCTGAGTAGGGTATCGTATAACCAACGATACTGAAACCCTACTGTAAACCACAAGCTGAGTAGGGGATCTTATACCCGATGATGCCACAACCCTACTGAGTTAACCTGCTAGATAGGGGATCACCGCCCATGGATAAGCGGACACAGCGATACCAAGAACCCGATCTAGGGAAACAATGCTAGAGGATCCCGCTCCAAGCCCACTGAAGGGATGCCACAACTCTAACAGATTAAACATCCCATTGAGAGGATCACAAATCTATACGAAGGTTTTAATGTCGCATGAACCCTCGTAGAAATGAACCAAGGGAGTACCCTCAACCACTGCTGGTCCAAACGTCGCTAACCTAAGAAACCTACCTCAACACCACACTGCGCACCTCCAAGGCCGATATCGAGGCCACCATCGCAATCCACGCGGAAAAACACACAGGATATGTTGTTTACTCGCCCCAAACGGACAACTGGTGAAAAAGGTACTATTCACCAAAGCCAGCTCAGGTGGGGCCCATGCCTTGATCCTGAAACTCAACAAAAGGATCACACCATTGCGAAACTCTTGTAAAAACATACAGGATCGACTATTCGTCCACCAAAATCGAACTCCTGGTGAGGAAGTTACGTTTCTCCGTAAAAGCCCAAACCCGGCCTCATGGGGGCCGCACCCCAAACTTGTTCCCAACACTTGAAAACCATCAAGAAAATTCCTTTTCACCATCAGGGTCTCAACGCCATTGACATCACATCAATCGCACGCTCCGGGTAGAAGATACAACAGCCCGAAGTCGAATAATAATAAAATATCATTATTCTATTCGACGTTTCTAGCACCCGGGAAATAATCCCAAACTTTGAAACCCCCGAACCCACACCGAAGGGTTTTCCTCGTCTCCAGGGTCGTGTTTTCGTAGACTTCATGCGATTTGGGTCACCAGGGAGAAAGATACGGGTGTTTTAAAACCCCCGAAAACTAAGAGAGGGTTGGACCGGCCTGAACCGGCCGGTCAGGCCGCTCCGACCGGCGGTCCGCTCCACCGCGGCGCGGCGCAACGCGCACGCGGGCGCCTGGCTGACCCCCACCGCAGGGTTCGCCACTAATTGGCACCGTACCACCACACCGACGGCGGTCCCGATTGAATCTCGCGGCCCGCCACCGCCAGTGCCGCACCGGCGGAACTTCCGAGGGCCGCCGGGGGCACCCAGGGGGTCCAAACGCACATCCGAAGACATCTGCCCCCCCTGGACCAAATCCACGCATCTACAGGCTCAAAATAGAGAGAAAAAAAACAAAATTGGGATTCAGGATTTTAAAACTCAAACCGCCTACCTGTTGGCGGATCGCTAAAGCTTCGGGTGTAGAACAACGCCTGAGATGCGCTTGAGCTCGATCCGCTGACGATCGGCACTGAAAACAGACGCCCGAGGCTTGATTCGGCGAAGAACGGAGGTAGGAGGAGGGAGGGTCTCTGTGCATGGAGAATTTGGGGGGAGATTATTGATTTCCATTTTTTTATTACAAACTTCATTTCATCTCCCCACCAACACGCCTCTGACCCGGCACTCGGCGCCGACTAAACTTATGTCGTGCCTTGGGTAAACATGGCGTTCTAAATGCAACGGCAGACTCGGATTTTTGATCCGAGACTCTGTTCATAATTTATTCGAGATGATGCTTATAAATAAACTTTTCCATTTATTGGAAAAAATGCCCCTGGTGGCCTTTCTCACAACAGGCTCGCGCCTGCAATGTTTACACCCCGCCTAGGGTAAACGACATGCTCTGAACGCCATTGTGCCCTTAGATTCCCGTTTTGAGCTACCGTTTAGGAGATAACACACCCCATCCACATGCATAGTATAAGAATACTTAATATTTTTATAAAATTAATTCTGGGCACACCGGGCCTCGGAATCGCACGTCGTCTTCACGCCTAGCTCTGGAATTATTCATAAGAATATTCCAAAGTCTAACAGGGCCAAAACTCAAGTCACTACGAATGATGCGGCGGGAGGTGCCTTGGGGTTGGGCTACCTGGTAAGGGGGGTTCCACCTGTTAGAGTGTGGTATAATGAAGGAGAACCCAGGTCGGAAGGAGGGAGAGAGGTGTCGGGGTGGTGTTGTGCGCCTGGATCAGGAGAGGGGTGGCCCTTGGGGATGCCGTGCTTGGGAGACGAGGGGCCGCTCAGCTCCCAAAAAAAAGTTTTTTTTGTTTTGTGACCTCTAAAAGCAGGTCCACCCCTACCCCCTCCCAAATTTGTTTTTCTTAGACCTTCTTTGTAGGTATTTCTCTTCTCCCTATTTTTTTAAATTAAAAGACTTTCTTTGAGGTCTCCCCCACCCCTTTTACAAATTTTTCCAAAAGCTAAATATTATCCTTTGGAAAAATAATAATATTATTATAATAATATTATTATTATAATAAAATTAATATTATTATTATAATAAAACCAAATAATTTTATTATTATTATAATAATTCAATTAATTTTAAGGAATTAATATTAAAACAAAATTGATTTTCCAGTGAGTGTTTTGGCCACAGGATTTTCGGTTGAAATATGAAAAACCATCGGAATTCAACTTCGAATCTGAATTCAAAACTTCGTATGGTTGTAGACTGGCCATCTGATGTCTGATTCTGATTCCGTCTGCGGGGTTTGGACTGTATCGATTCCCTCTTTATATTTTAATGCAAATTTAATTATTTCATTGGATTAAAATCAACATGAGTCCCTCTGATACTACTTGTTGGAACTGGGTGTGTAGTGGAAGCCCCAAACAGGTGGGTTTTTAAGAAATTTTTTCACCGATGATCAATGTAAACTTGTCGACGTCAATAAAGAGAAGCCCGGTCAAAGCCAAGGATCTTACATGAATATTTTTTAAGCAAAAAAATAAACCATAAAAATACATGGTTTAATCTGAAGTCGCGCACGACGTCTGCTCATCATTGGAGATCACTACTCAATGAATCTGAAGCTGAATTCCTCTAGATCATCCACACGCACTTCAAGGAATCCCCAGGAATGCCTTTCATCATAATCTGGGTGCTAGTGTGGAATTCTGACGATGCCTTCGAGACTCCAACGATCACCGCATCGCTTCACTAGTGATGCCTAAGAGAGAGCTTGATCCAAGCTCCTTGGATCTAGAGAATCTCTCTTTAGATCATGGGAGAGAAGAGAGGAGAGAGAAGCACCATGAATAGTGTTTGTAAATCTCCTCTCCTCTTAAATTTATAGTGTCATGTAATTACCCATAAATGCCAACTCGGACCCCGAATAACCAACGCACTATTAATGAAATTTTGTGACTACTAATGTGAGTCATAAATATTATTATCACTCACTTTTAATATATTAAAATATTACGTTATAATAAATGAGTCATTAACTTGACTCATAATTCCCATAAATATTAATTGAACCTTGAATAATTTAATATTCATCAATTAATATTTTTTATATATTTACTTAAAACTCATAAATACATTTAATAAATAAATTCAATACTCGTTATTCTAAACTTGAATAATATGAATTTATTTATTTCATTGGTGATCGTTTTTCCTTGGACAAATCTCAGAACCCAGTGGTGGGGCCCACCATGTCCAAATCTCTTATTCAACTAAATATGGAAGATTCTCAAAAACTCTATTGTGTGTGACCCTCTAGGCCCTTATCTCGACAGAAGTGAATGGTATTCATAGACCAAGAGTGGGATCTAGCAACCCATCATGTCCCCTGAAGAGATAAGGATTCTCACAGTAGTGACAACCAACCTACGAACACGCATTGTGTAATATAATCTCTTTGTCTGTAATATCTCATAAAGCAAGACGCGCTCATGTGTCATCACCATTTTCTTGCTTTATTGTTTGTTGATTTAACTGGATGGATTTACCCTCGACATCCATGGCCATGGTCTTATAAAGGTACTAACATCCTAATCAACATGGTCTGAGATATATTACATCCATAACCTGGAAGCGACAAATCCTTTATTGACCATTCAACCAATTCCATGCCACCAATGACGCACCCAACACAAACTACCTTTCCACGACTTCATTGTTGTGGTTTTCATCTTGCATCAAAGTACGTAATCAAATGACATAAATTAGTAATGATATCAAGTTAGGATACCATTGCACATGATCTTAGATAGGAACATCCAATGGAACCTGAAACATGTGGTGTTCCTATTGGTGGGTCAGTCCTCATGATCTCACAACTAGAGATCGCCAAGTGCGAACTTTATGAAAATAAGTCTCAATGCTTATGAGCCCCTAGTACCTGATAGTCAAACATCTACTGTGTCTAGTCAGTAAGATGTATCTAGACCATAAAACATATATTTAAGATTAATGTCATGGTATCTCGTGGTTCTCATTATAGCCTGGAAATTGGTAAAACCTCTTGATATGATAATTAAACTTTGGACAATACCATTTCAATAGTGGACATAGAAAATTCCACACTATAATGGTAATATGACATCATGTATAGCTAATTGTATACACAATATGGTAATCAAAAGCGCTGAATAGTTGGGTCTAGGGAACCCACTATTTCAACACTTTTATCAATTCAAGCCATATTCTCTGTCTCATGTTTAATTCCTTCTGAGTGAATATATACTTCAAAATTTTATGGTCAGTATATATTTCACATTTGACTCTGTATAAATGCTTCCTCCAAATTTTCAAAGCAAAAAACACAACTTCTAATTCCAAATCATGTGTGGGATAATTTAACTCATGGGGTTTCAGTTTTCTTAAAGCATAAGCAATTACCTAATCATTTTGTATCAGAACACAACCAAATCCCTTCAATGAAGCATCATTGTAGATGAAAAATTCAACATTTCTAGAAGGTAGGGAAAAAATAGAGCATTCACCAATCTCTTCTTCTATTACTAAAAAACATCACATTCTTCTATCTAAATAAATTTAACCCTTTTTCATGTTAACTTAGTTAGCGGACTAGAACCATGAAATGTTTTTAACAAACAATTGGAAATAACCCACTAATTCAATAAAAATATGAATCTATGTAACATTATTAGGTCTTGGTCATTCATCAACCACTTTTTTTTCAGGATCAACTACTATTCTATCCTTATTTACAATGTTCCCAAGAAAAGAAATCTATTGCAACCAAAAATCACATTTTTTTAAATTCTCCATATGACCTATTTTCTTTGAGAGTTTGAAAGAAAATCCTTAAATTTTTTTCATGATCCTCATAACTTTTTGAAAATACCAAAATATCATCAATAAAAACAATAAAAAATTTATCCAAATATTCATGGAATATTCTATCCATAAGATCCATGAATAAAAGAGGGGTATTTTCCAAAACAAAGGGTATAAAAACTCATAATTCTCATATCTAGTATGAAAAGATATTTTTGGGATTTCATCATACTTTACCTTCAGCTAATGGTATCTGGATCTCAAGTCAATCTTGAAGAAATACTGAGCGCCCTAGATTTGATCAAATAAGTAATCGATATGAGGCAAATGATACTTATTATTAATAGTAATGTTATTCAAAGATCCATAATAAATGTAAAGTCTCAAGGAACCATCTTTCTTTCTTATAAAAAAAATAGTATCACCCCATTGTGAAGTGTTAGGATGAATGAATCCTTTACCAAGAAACTCCTACAACTGATTTTCCAATGCAAGAAGTTCCACCTAAGCCATTTGATAAGGGGTTTTGAAATTGGCTGAGCATCAGGAACCAAGTCGATAGTAAATTCAACTTCCTGATTAGGTATAACACCATGTAACTCATTAGAAAAAAACATCAAGATATTCATTTACCACTGGAACATCATTAATCTGAATAATTTCCTTTTTTCAACAATATAAGCAAGATAACTTTCATTTCCCTCTTTTAATGATTTCTCAGCTTCCTAGTACGTTATCAATTGTATGGGTTTATTCTTTTATACAAACTAAAACTCTTTCTAAAAAACAATTTCTTTAGCTCTACAATCAATCTTAGCATGATAAACAGAAAGCCAATCCATACTCAGAATGACGTCAAACTATAATAAGGGAAAAACAACAAGGTTTGTAGGTAAATCCTTTCCACATATAACAACAAGAACATTCTTATAATTCCTTTTTATTATAATATTTTACATGGTGTTTTAACCATAAGTTCTGGTCTCATTTCTTGAGGTGAAATTCCCAATTTACCAAAAAAATTATCAGAAATAAAGGAATGTGTAGACCCCGTGTCAAAAAAGACATTAGAAAAATATTAGTAAACAAATAAAGTATCTAAAACCACTTCATTCGATGCCCCAACAGCTTCTGACGTAGTCACAAAGGATCTCAATGCACCTTTCTTCTTATAATATGGTTTCTTTCCATCATTCGGATCTTTATTTGGGAATGTATTTGCATAATGTCTCATCTCACCACATTTAAAACACCTTAAAGTTTTCTTATAAGTATTAATATTATAGTCATTTTCAATACTATCTCGGATCATATGTCTAAACTTGCCACATCAAAAACACTTCCTAGTTTTGGTAATTCATTCCCCAGGGTTCTTTTTACCACACTTTTCACAAATTGGAAACTGGAATTTCTTACCATTAGATTTATTTGATTGATTATTACCCTTGATTTCCATATAGACCTCTTCTTCTGCTTGTTTTTAAAGTACATGTGACCATCAGCAAACTTCATTTCTACCCTCTCAGCACATCAGAAAATTTTCTCATAACTTTTGAATTATTGGGAGGCCAATGCCCTTTGGTATCTTGGCTTCAATATTGAGTAAAAATGATTGATTTTTCTATCAAGATCCCAAATAATATTTGGAACGTACCTTGATAGTCAAGTGAGGTTTGCTTCATAAATGGCCACAGAATATTCCTCATTTTTCTTCAATTCACGGAATTGTTTTTCCATCCTAAGTCCAACCACCTTAGAAAAATATTTTTCAAGGAAAATATTTTTAAATTCATCCCATTCCAAGGCATCAATATCCTCACTTCCCTGGTATTATTGAAAATTGACCATAATTGATCATATTCAGCTTCAAAATGATAAATTAAAAGACTAAACATTTGATTGTCTGAACACCCCATAACATCGAATATCTTTTCAAAGGATTTAATTCATCCTTCAGCCTCCATTGATTCATAAGATCCACTGAAAGCAGGAGGGTGTTGCCTCATAAAATTTTCCACTATATTCATGTTCCTTTGTGGTGGATCTATTTGTTCTCTTGCATGGATTCCACCACTGTTTATAGCCTACTTTAGCTAATCCATTCCTTTCACAAACTGTTTGGTTCCAATTACCACCATTCCGGTTTGCGGATTTGGAAAGATATCAGCATCTCGGTTCCTTCTAAATTCAGCTTCCCTATTTTCTCTAAGGAAAACCATTCTGAAAATACATATCTTAGATTAAGAAACATGGTAATATTTAAATTTTATATCATTTAAACATAAAAATAAAGTAAACATCATTTATTTTATTCTATTAACATAATCCTAACCCCTATGTTATCTAAACCATGCTCTGATACCAACTATAAGGACTCGGCCTTAAATATAACATAATCAAGAAAATTCCTTTAGAATTAACTTCTTTACATTACCAAAGATATTTTCAATTTATATTTTTAGAAAGTTGGGAAATAATTCATACATATCAACCCACAAGCATACAAAGTTGGTACCACTAAAACGGTATCCACTTCTTATAAAACATAAAACTTTAAAAATATAATATGATTTCTTCGAAAAATATTCATAACATTTAAATTGACTTCCCTATTTCTCTTAAACATCCTTATAACCTATGAAAATTTTAAAAACATGGGATGAGTATCAAAAGATAGGTAAGGGATATAAAAAGAAGGAAAGAAACTATTAGACCATGAATACTTATAAACATATGAAATCATTTTCAGAAATACATGCTTCTCACCCATAAAGTATCATATACTTACTTTGTGAGACATGATATTTCCATAGAAAACATAAATAAAACCATAAAGGTATCTTGGGGAATTAATTAATTAATATTGTAACCCTTTTTTCTACCTTATTATTTGTAACCCTCACAGCTACCTTACAATGTAACCCTCACAGCTACATTATGGTGTAACCATCGCAGTTACACTTGGAGTAACCATACAGCCAGCCTCCAACTTATACATAATGAATGCATTATAGGGAGATATAGGTCCCACCCTTCATCATAAACAATTCCCAAAAACTAGAACAGAATCATAAAACATGAATAATTACATAAAAATTTGCTTTTGAATTTTATATAATAAAATTTTAAAAGAGGATTTTCAAAAAACATCCCTTACAAATATCACATAATTTATGTGAGAATTAATTGAGTGAAAGGAAATGTGTGTATAAACTTTAAATCCACATAATACAAGATAATATAAAAAAATTCATTACACAAATAATCTTAGTACCATACAATCAATAAATTATAAGGTTAACCCAAAGAATAGAAATTGGGTTAAGAATTCCCTTACCTCGGGTTCGTCTTAATTAAAACATGTTTAAACATACTTTATAATGGTCAAAAGAGTGTTATAAATATTTTAAATAAACATATTCATATTTATAACACCTTATATGATCATTTTATAACATCATTCCACACATTTATTAATAATATTTTGTTATTTCCATTGTTTCGAGAGCGTGCTTTACACGATTTCCATGGTCAATTTGTAATGAATTTTCTTGCTGAATGGAAGTGAAACACCAGAAGTGGAATGAAATGGTAGTAATATGTTTCCATAATATTAAATTATACCATAAATCATTTTGATTTCATATATTATTATGAATCATTAGATAAAACATTAATTATATTCATTTATATCATTTTGGTGGTTCTTCGATAATCATGAACTAGTTTCGTTATATAATTTAATATTATGTATATATGTTAATTACAAAACATAAAATAGGTTATATAATAAAATTTAAAATATGTTTCAACAATTAAAATGGTTTTATAACCATCTTTGAAGTAACTGAAGGAAATTGAAAACATGTTGTCCATGATGTCGGAAATTCGACATATCATAGATGATGTTTTTGTTTTTAAAATAATAGGGGGAGAAGAAGAAGTATGATGATTAATTTTTCCATAAACATGATATAATTAATATATATATATATATGATACTATATCTTTCATGACTCTTTGATAAGGGTAGGTGAAGAGATTATAAGAAAATAAAAATAATTTAAAGAATTTAAAATAAAATGAAAGAGGATTTTTACCTCTTGATCTCTTCTCCTTGAGATCCTCTTTAAGGCCTTTGGCTTTGGCCTTCTGGTGAGACCATCAGGTCTTGGACGTGGGGAAGAGTCTTGGGAAGTGTTTTGGTCATAATTTATAAAATTCTCAAATCTTGAGAGGTTTGAGGAGAAGAGGGGATGAGGGGTGGTATTTATAGTGGAGGAG
This sequence comes from Viscum album, assembly GCA_963277665.1. Lineage (NCBI taxonomy): Eukaryota > Viridiplantae > Streptophyta > Magnoliopsida > Santalales > Viscaceae > Viscum > Viscum album. Next base: position 1,051,703,211 of record OY728146.1, on the reverse strand, counting down.
AGGAGGGTTTTCCATTATTTTAATCATTATTTTATTATTTTTCTCAAGAAAAGCATTAATATTGGTTCTTGTGACTAAAAATAGAAAATATATCATGTGATTTTGAATCAAGGATTCTTAAATCAGTCGTGATGTTAGGAATAGTGTATTTAACTTATGATGTATATATACGGTAAATTACAATATTTCACTATTCACCAAAAATTCATGTGTTTCAGAAAAATCCCAAAAATTTACACTAACTATTTTTCAACATTTAGAATTCAAAAGTGGACTCCATTTTTTGAAAATAATTTTATAAATATGAGAAATTTAATTTTTAAATAAAATCATAATTTATTCGAAAAATAATAATTTTAAAACTATAACTAATTTTATAACACCCTGAAAAATTAATTAAGGTCTCATAAAATTATATTATAACCATAAGAAAATAAAATAATAATTTATTATTACATTTAATGAAAATAAATTTTCATTTAAATTATTAAATTAATTAAAAAAATTGTAACGAAATATTTATGACTTACAAAAATACCAACACTTATACTATGATCAAATTGTCACTTAAAAGATACCTAAATTTTATTTATACATTCATGGGTGATGTTACTATTTATTTGGACAATTTACTATTCAAAAGGTTCATATTAATATTCATAAGGGTCAATTTACTATTCATAAAAAAAATTAAGTTAATCCTATCAGACTCTAAATATATTATTGATTGCAACCGTGTATGTCTATTTTTCAAAATTCATAACATAGAAGTGGAAAAATTTAGTTTAACGGGTAGGTTATAACTATCTCCTTAAAACAAAGTTTCATTACGTAGAGATTCAGTGTGTCATGCATTTCATTCTATATTAAAATTTATTTGTAAATCCTTGGAGTGTTGCAATTCAATAAATAGATTAAAAAAAGAAATCATATTAAATAAATATACTTAACCATTAAATAAAACATATTTTCTAACATGAAATAATCATTTTTTAATGTTGAATGACTATCTAATAGATCATATTATAATTAACTAATTGATCATATGATAGGTATCTTTCCCCTTATTTCAAGGATTATATAACGGTAACCCTAATGGTCATATAAAAGCTACCCACAATTGTTACCCCAACAGATATGTAACGGTTTACCTTAACAAAATGGCTACCCTGATGATTATATTACCCTTCAAATTATATTTTTCTATATTCAGTAAAAACCCTTTTATGGGTTGAATGGGAACCCATACAATCAAGAAATTCCATCAAAAAATATTAAGTAACAATGGGAACCATTGATCCATTCCAAACAAACTTTAAAATGTTGGAACCATACACCCTTTGAAGACTCAAGTCGATGCAGAATTTTTTCCACTCTGACTCATTTTGAATGAGATCCTAAAAAGTTAATTCCATTTTGTCCCAGGTTTTGATATACTCCCCTATATTTATTTTCCCTTCATTAAAACTACAAAGTAATATTCAATCTTAGTTTTCATTCCATGTCGATTGTTCTCTATTGATACTGATTATGAGGAGTCTCCATACATCATGTTGCAATTCTCTCCTGTTATTTTAACATAAAATGGCTCTTCCACCTTCTCCTCCTTGGAGTGAAAAAGAAGGTCCATACCAGGTGTTGGGTTGGCACCTTCCTTAACAGGAGCTCATTCATATTATTTTTCATTCATCATTTCTACACCCCCTACGTTTTCTTCTGAAGGTTGAACAGACACATACTCGCATAAAGAGAGACCATGGTTATCCTCCTCCCATCCAGATCCCCCCGTCCTCAAACAAGAAATGATTATCCACAGCCTCACTGACTATCAAAGGACCCTTGTTTCGGTGGGGGTGTCCTATGGTTTTTATCAAATTTTGGTTCTATGGCTTCTAGACCAAACTTGGTAACTATGTATTCTCTATTATCAGGTTTTTGTTGATCATTTTTCCCCTTCACCTCTATTTCCCCCATACAGGATGAGTTTCCATGCACCTTGAAGCCATGACCTGACCTACTAGTCTGCATTTTTTTCTTTTATAGATAGAATATACCCCCAAATCAATTTCATTATTCTTCCCATTCTTCATTCTTGAACAAAATTAATTGTATACTTGTCTTTCCTCACATTCTGAAGGGTCCTGGGTAAGAATTTTTCCTTCACTTTCTTCAAAGGATTCCTCATTGGAGACTTATGTTCATAGAGGCCTGCTTGGGACTCGGCCTACTCGCAAGGTCAACATTACCTACCATCCGAGGTTCAGGGGATGATTATATTACACTTTATTTTCCTATATATAAACTTACTTCTCTAAAAATAATTCATTATATTATCTCATTTCAACATCAAAATAATTATCATATTTCCATTGATTTTCTTTCTTTTTAAAATTATATTTGATGGTATGATTCCCATGGGGTTTAAAATGATAAATATTTCAAGCTTGCAATCTTTATTTACTTGCTTTTATTTTCTCATTATACTTGTATTGATCGTATGGAGTGTATCCATCCTTATTATGTAATGTTATATTTTTAATAAAATAATGATAATTTACTTTATTATATACTCATGTTATGTTCTTCATAAAATAATTTATTATGATAAACATAATATTTATGAAAATAGATTACATACTAAAATCTGAGTTACTATATTCTTCCCTCCTTAAATAAATCGTGTCATTATAATTTTTACTTGTTGAAAAATAAATACGCTTATCTATACATTAACTTACCTTATTTAAACTCTTTATATATATATAATTCCTCCATAAATCCATAGAAAAACTTTTATTATTACTCCATAATAAATCCAACAATAAAAATTTACACCCCTCATTAAATTATAGGTTACAACATATTTTTTATTTAAAAAATATTTCATACTACTATAAAAGTTGAGTCACACCTTTACCAGAATCCTTAATTTTTATTGTTGTATCATTCATCAAAATCCAGGGTCTATGAATTGCATTGATACTTTAAAAAAAATTCAATATCTTTTACTTCTTTTATCTGATTATAATTGGTACAATTAGAACTAAATTAATATGGACAATATAGTTTTGAAAAATTATTTCATTGAATATGTAGTTTTAAATCATCTATATAAACTTGATTTTAATAAAATAATCAGATATAATCATATTTCCAAATTTCAAAACATGGTTCATTCAACTCATCAAAAGAATTTCAAAAATTACTAAAATATAAAACCGAAGACATATATATTACTCGAATATCTCCCACCTCTACTCACTTATTTAAAATCATTAAGTGTATTATACTTATGTGACATTTTGAAGTATTGGTAAATTCCTTGATGATACATTCCATATCAAGGGAGATGAAAATGTTGAGATTTTAAAATTTGATAAAAAACAATCCATGAACCATGGAAATTTTAAAGTAAAAAAAAGTTTGATATAAAATATAATTGTTTGCAAGTGATTTGAATATTGGAAAATGTATTGAAATCACTTTAACAAGATTTTTCAACAATGATTGAAATTAAATCATCAAATTAGTGCAATATTTTCTTTCATCCATCTTGAAAAATAATTTGTAGACAAAATTTGAAAAACAATGTTTAATATCTTGAAAAAATATTTTGAATAAATAAGTAAAAAAAACTTGTTCTTAAATCAAGAATAATCAAATATTTTTAATATTAAATTTTTTCTCTAAAATAACTATGAACATTTCCTTTAGTATTTACTGACATGTTTCATAACCCCAAAAATTTCATAAATTTTCTTAGATTACGCTGCTCATAAATCATCTCTAAAGAGGGATTATCATAAATAAATAAATAATGTGGAATTGACCACCTTAAAAAATCAACTCCTAAGGTTATCTAGGACCTGTAACTTATTATCCCTAACCAATAATGCTTATATTCCCAAGAACATTAGGTTTATAATTTTAGAGATTTAATACACATAACTCTTAATAATAGATAACATAAATGTCATTCTTAAACCAGATAAAATACATTTTTTCCATAATACATGTTCTTTTCACTTGCTTTATTCAAGACTAGTCATCATAACTTGAATGTTGGCTTCATTGTAGTTCTTGTCTTTACACCCTGTAGAAATCATTAAAAAACATGATATGAACACATAAAGCTCGATAAGATAAATCAGTTTCATAAAAGGACTCATTGAACTCATATAAGATCATAAACTTATATTAAATAAAAAGATCATATACAGCACTCATATCGATGGAATTCAAATAGAACTCAAATAGACCATGAGCAGTTTTAACTTACCAAAAACACAATAATTTTTTAGGTGGATTTCTTTTAAAATTTAAATTTTTTTTTCACAAAACAGATTACCATTTATTACTTGATCGATTTATCATAAGTAACAAGTATTGTGATAAGATGTTTGAATGTATTTTTTATTGCATTTATGAAAAAATACTTACACTTGCATTCAAAAATAAACCCACTTAAATGGAAGAAAATACATTCAACAAAAAATCCAAAAAAGACATGTATGCCAAAACACTTATCACAAATGATAATTGCTATGAGGAGAAGAACAACAATGGGAATGGATGGTCTGATATCCATCTGCTAGATCAACTTGGAACCATGGATGATCATGATTCAGATGATTCAAAGTAATGTACTACTGGAAAACTATATAAAACATGATAAAGCACTAGAATTCCATACAAAAAATTTGAACCTGTTGTACAACATTTCACTTCAACATAATCATACAAATTACAAAGTTTGGAACCTTCAACATGTTTGAAAAAAATGTAAAAAACCTGAAAAAATAAAAAAAAATACTTACTTCTAATCTAATGTATATTTTCAAAGCAATAGTATATTAGAAACAATTCAATATATCATACAAAGGAATACATGGTTCAATGATTATGTTACGCAACATAGTGTACACTCATACCCACAATTAATATTATAAGGATGATACACTTCAAACCTTGGAGCAGCTATTTGATGTTGCAGGTCCAGTAAAAAAACCTATTTAATAGATCAAATATTAGACATGAGTTCACAAGAGAGGAAAAAAATCAAAAACAATTTCATATTCAAATACACATAATTCAATATCAATAGAACATAGACGATTCCTTAAAAGAGATAGACTGGGATTAGACAATGTTAGACCTGGTTAATTTTATTTCCAGGTTAAGTGGATTAAGTGTATTTCTGAGTCCCACATCGGATTTCTCCTCGTAATTATTCTCCTCTATCTATAAATAAATGTCTCCACCTCTCCTTGAGGTAAGAATTCTGTACCTTTATACATGGTATCAAAGGGACACATCCAATAATCTTTCCACATCTGTTGTGCCTCCACTACGCCCTATCGCCGACCGGCTTGCGCAAAAGCCCCCGCATCCCACCGCCGACCCACCTGTGTGGAAGCCCCACGCCCCCGTCACCGGACCACCTGCACAGATGCACCAGCGTCCCGTCGCCAACCCACGCACGCGGAAGCCCAACGCCCCCATCACTGGCCCACCTGCACGGCTACCCCACACCCCGTCGTTGAGCCGTTTGTGTAGAAGCCACGACACCCCATCACCAACCCACTATCACGGCCACCCTACGCCCCTACGCTAGCCCACCTACGCAACTTCCCTGCACTCCGTCACCGGCCCGCCTGCGCAGCTACCCCGACACACCTTGTCGACCCACCTGTGCGGCAGCCCCGATGCCCCCTCATTGTCCTGTATATGCGCTCCCTCATCGTTCTTCCCAGCATGCACCAACACCCCTAATGTTTTTATCCTTCTTAGGCACACTCTGCAGACCCAGATAGTTTCCGCCCTCCATGCACCTGCCCCTGAAAAGCTCTCTCTGCTATGATCTATCCTCCTGGTTTTTTCCCGCACCCTCATATATAGCTAGAATCCATCCACCTGCATGTTTATGCTTACTTTGTGCTACTCCTGCATGTGTTAGTGATTATCCCACCCACTAACCATATGTCCTTCTCTTACTACTGAGACCTATGTTTCCTCTCAAAAAATGGACGACAATATTTATCCACTTCCCTTCAGCAATTTCTCAAGAATCACGACATCCTTCATCAAACATTTTTCCCCGATACACCTCAAATGAATAGAGTGGTATAGCATAAACATCGTCATATTACAGAGATTGATCATTCCCTCGTATTTCACATGCAGGTGCCTCTTCATTTTTCAAGGGATGACATTATTACTGCTACTTACCTTATAAATCATATTCCCTCTTCTATACTTCAGGAGGAGACTCCTTTCCAAACTCTGTTCTCCTCTCTCCCTACTCACTCTCTTCAACTTCATATATTTGGGTGTCTTTGTTATATACCTGACCCTTGTCCCAACTTATCTAAATTTTCTCCAAAATCTCTATGTTGCATTTTCCTGGGATATTCCCGCACTCAGTGCGGATACTGTTGTTTCTCTCCAGACTTGCGACGTTATATCATCTCCACTGATGTCTCTTTTATTGAGAACTATCCATTCTCTCCACCCTCTTCCCACCCAGATACCACTATCGATGATTTTCTTTCTCTCACCATCCACCCACCTCTGCCTCAGTTGTCTTGCTTTGTTGATTACTGCTTTGGCTTCATCTACTCCCGTCAGCCATCAAACATGTCCCCCATCTAGACTGAGGACATGATCTCCCCAGCTTCTTCTAATGCTCTTTCTCTAGGAACAGATGACTTTTCGATTTTATTGTGGAAAGGTACTCATTTTTTCCATAATAATAATCTTTACACAACTTCATATTGTGGCCTCTCTTCCTTGGAGACGATATCTATTCCTCGTACATTTTTTGAATCCAAATCCCACCTTTAGTGTCTTCGCGCAATGCGAGATGAATTACAGGCCTTGGATGGAAATCACACCTAGGATCTGGTACCTCTTCCATCAAGTAAACATGTAATCAACAACAAATAGATTTATACGATCCACCTTAATGTAGATGTCACCCTTTATCCCCTTAAGACCCGACTTGTGCCAAAAGGCTTCACCCAGATATATGGTGTTGATTATTTCGATACATTCTCTCTATTTTTGATGTTGGAATCTTTCCAATTATCCATATATCTTAACATTTCTCATCATTTTTCTCTTCATCAACTCGATGTCAAGAATGCATTTATACATGGATTTCCTAACAAAGAATTATATCTACAACAACCTCCTGAATTCATTGCCTCAGGAGATGGGTCTCATGTCTGTCAGATTCGTCACTCTCTTTATGGGCTCAAATAGTCTCATCATGCATGGTTTTAAATATTCTTCATTGTCATCACTACATTTGGTATATCTTATAGTATGAAGGACCACACTATTTTCCACTGCAAAACTTCATCTGGCTTCATCCTGTTGGTTGTATATGTTGATGATGTCGTTATTACTGGTAGTGACTCACATGGAATTGCTAATATCAAGGTTTATCTTCAACAACAACTTCAAACCAAAGATTCGGGTCCTATGACATACTTTATTCTCATTGAGGTCTCCTGTTCTCTAACCGACATCTTTCTTTCCCAATAGAAATATGCATTGGATATCTTTTAGGATGCTAGTTTTTCATAGAAAACTGTTGTTGACACTCCTCCTAAACCTAAGGAACAACCTCTAAATTATGTCACGGATCCTAATTCTCACCCAGAGAGGTATCGTCATCTTGTGGGAAAACTCAATTATCTTTCCATGGCTTGTTTGGATATTGTTTGTGTTATCAGCAAGGTTAGACAATTAATGGAACATCTGAAGAAATCCCAATGGGATGTTTTCCTTCACAATGTCGAGTACATTAAGAAAGATTGTGTTTGTGGTCTTCAGTATTCACATCATGATCATCTGAATATTGAGTCCTTCTGTGATGCTGACTACGATGGTTTCTTAGCTACCCGGAAGTCTACTTCTGGGTTTGTCGTTCTCTTAGCTGGTAACTTAATCTCAAGGAAAAGCAAGAAACAGATTTTCATCTTCAGATCCAATGCTGAATCTAAATATTGTGTGATGTCCATGGTCACTACTGAAATTTTATAGCTTCTTCATCTTCTTCATGAAATTGGTTTCTCGCCACAGACTTCGGCTCATATTTGGTGTGATAATCATGAATCCGCGGAGATTACCTCCAATCCAGTCTTTCATGAATGCGTGATGTATATCGAGGTTGACTTTCACTTTATTCATCATCAACTTGAGCAACACCATATCATTTTCAGTTATATTCTAACAGCTGATCAGCTTGTCGATGTCTTTACCAAAAGTTTACTGAGAGCTCAAATGGACTCTCTCTACACCAAGCTGGGCATCCATGAAATCAACAACCCAACTCAATATGTATTATCACATTCAAGCAACGTAATCAGGTTCTAGTGATACCAAGACCATTTTTGGGCTTGAGACGTTGGCCCTTGAGATCTAGGTTTACAATATTCCTCCCCTTCTAGTTCTAATTCTTGGTAGTTTTTTCATGCTTGGAATAGGTTAGGATCATCTTGAAGAGACTAGTGAATAATATCTCTAACTTGGACTATGAGGAAAATGTAAAATCTAATCGATAGAAAATTTGTTCAGTTGTATCATGAAACTCTGATACTGATCTGCCTCACTTGGATCACTTGAGAACAAACACTCAATCTCAAGTTTAGGTTTTCAATCGAACATGAAAGAAGAAAACCATTGGGAAGTGGTTGTGGGCCCCTTACCCCAATTGGATTTTCCTGGTGAAGGAAACCCGCACTAACAATTTTTTGGGAGATGGTAAAAATGAAGAAACGAATATCAACCAATAGACTCAAGATGACCTTAAGAAACATGGAAAGAAGGCTAACATTTCTGAGTTGTGTGCACATTTTGATGTTTTGGGCCAATAGATTATAAGAGTGACTAAATAATAAAAAATGATAAAAAAAACCTAACAGAATGAACAATAATAAATTTATCCAAATATTCATGGAATATTCTATCCATAAGATCCAGGAATACAACATGTGTATTTTTTAAAACAAATTTAATAAAAAAAACTCATAATGCTCATATCTAGTATGAAAAGATATTTTTGGGATTTTATCCTCCTTTACCATCAGCTAATGGTATCTGGATCTCAAGTTAATCTTGGAAAAATACTGAGCTCCCCGAATCTGATCAAATAATTCATCGATATGAGGAAAATGATACTTATTATTAATAGTAATGTTATTTAAAGCTCCATAATAAATGTAAAGTCTCATGGAACCATATTTATTTTTAATAAACAAAACAGGAGCACCTCGTGGTGAAGTGTTGGGATGAATGAAGCCTTTATCAAGAAAATCCTACAAGTGATTTTTCAATTCAAGAAGTTCCACTTGATCCATTAGATAAGGGGGTTTTGAAATTGGTCGAGCATCAAGAACCAAGTCAATGGTAAATTCAACTTCTCAATCAGGTATAACACTAGGTAACTCGTTAGGAAAAACATAAAGGTATTCATTTACCAATGGAACATCATTAATCTAAACACTTCCCTTGTTTTCAACAATATGAGAAAGATAACTTTCATTTCCCTCTTTTAATAATTTCTCAACTTCCAAATACATTATCAATTGTATGTATTTATTCTTGTATACAAACTGAAACTCTTTCTAAAAAACAACTTCTTTAGCTCTACAATCAATCTCATCATGATAAACAGAAAGTCAATCCATACTCAGAATGACGTCAAACTCTACTAAGGGAAAAACAACAAGGTTTACAGGTAAAGCCTTTCCACAGATAATAATAGGAAGATTCTTATAATTCCTTTTTACTGTAATATTTCCCCATGGTGTTTTAACCATAATTTCTGGTCTCATTTCTTGAGGAGAAATTCCCAATTTACCAGAAAATTTATCAGAAATAAAGAAATGTGAAGACCTTGTGTCAAACAAGACATTAGAAAAATCTTAGTAAACAAATAAAGTATCTAAAACCACTTCATTAGATCGCCCAAAAGTTGCTGACGTAGTCACAAAATATCTCACTGCACCATTCTTCTTATAATCTGGTTTCTTCCCATCATTCGGATCTTTCTTTGGGAAAGTATTTGCATAATAACTCATCTCACCGCATTTAAAACACCTTACAGTTTTCTTATCAGGATTAATCTTGTGATCATTTTCATTAAAATATGGAATCATATTTCCAACTTACCACATCGAAAACACTTCCTAGTTTTGGTAAGACATTCCCCAGGGTTCTTTTTATCACACTTTTCACAAATTAGAAACTTGACTTTCTTACCATTAGATTTATTTGATTATTTATTACCCTCACTTTCCATATGGACCTATTTTTATACTTGTTGTAAAATTACATGTGATCATCAGAAAACTTCATTTCTACCCTCTCAGCACATCGGAAAAGTTTCTCATAACTTTTGAATTCTTGGGAGGCCAATGCCCTTTGGTATCTTGGATTCAATCTTGAGTAAAAATGGTTGATTTTTATATCAAGATCTAGAATAATATTTGGAACATACCTTGCCATTCATGTGAAGTTTTCTTCATAAACATACACAGATTCTTCCTCATTTTACTTCAATTCAAGGAATTGTTTTTCCATCCTAAGTCGAACCACATTAGGAAAATATTTTTCAAGGAAAATATTTTTAAATTCATCCCATTTCAAGGCATCAATATCCTCATTATCCCTGATATTCTTGACCATTGACCACCATTGATCTTCTTTAGCTTAAAATTATAAATGAAAATACTAAAATTTTGATTATTTAAACACCCCATAACATCGAATATCTTTTGAAGGGCTTTAATTCATCCTTCAGCTACCACTGGGTCAGAAGATCCACTGAAAGTGGGAGGGTATTGCCTTATAAAATGTTCTACTATCATCATATTACTTTTTGGTAGCTCTGTTTGTTTTCTTTCATGGATTCCACCACTGTTTATATCCTACATCAACTAAGAAATTACTATCACAAACTATTTGGTTCCAATTCACACCATTTTGGGTTGCGGATTCGGAAAGATTTCAGCCTCTCGGTTCCTTCTAACTTCATCTTACCTATTTCTTCTATAGAAAATCATTCTTAACATACTTATCTTAGATTAAGAAACATGGTAATATTTAAATTTTTTATCATTTCGACATAAACATAAGGTAAAAATCATTTATTTTATTCTATTAACATCATCCTAACCCCTAAGTTATCTAAACCATGATCTGATACCAACTATAAGGACTCGGCCTTAAACATAACATAATCTAGTAAATTACTTTAGAATTCACTTCTTTACATTCCCATAGATCTTTCTTGTTTAGAGTTTTAGAAATTTTGGACAAAATTCATACATATCAACTCACAAGCATACAGAGTGGGTACCAATAAAACGGTATCCATTTCTTATAAAACATAAAACTTTAATAATATAACATGATTTCTTTGAAAAAATTTCATAACAATTAAATTGACTTACCTATTTCTCTTAAACATCCTTATAACCTATGAAAACATTTAAAAACATGGGATGAGAATCAAAATATCGTTAAGGGATATAAAAAGAAAGAAATAAACCATTAGTCTGTGAATACTTATAAACATATGAAATAATTTTCACAAAGACATGCTTCTCACCCATAAAGTATCATATACTTTGTGAAACATGAGATTTCCATAGAAAATATAAATAAAACCATAAAGGTATCTTGGGGAATTACTTACTTAATATTGTAACCCTTTTTCTACCTTATGATTTGTAACCCTCATAGTTGCCTTACAATGTAATCCTCACGGCTACCTTATGGTGTAACCATCGTAGTTACACTAGGAGTAACCATACGGCCGACCTCCAAATTAAACATACCCAATGTATTGGAGGGAGATATAGGTCCCAATATTCTTCATAAACAATGCCCAAGAACTAGAAAATAATCATAAAACATGAATAATTACATAAAAACATTTGTTTTGAATTTTATAAAATAGGATTTTAAAATAGGATTTTTAAAGAAACGTCCCTTACAAATATCATATAATTGATGTGAGAATTAATAGAGAGAAATTAAATGTGTGTATACACTTTAAATCCACATAATACAACATAATATAAACAAAAATTCATTACAAAAATAATCTTAGTACCATACAATCAATGAAGTATAAGTTTAACCCAAAGAATAGAAATTGGGTTAAGAATTCTCTTACCTTGGGTTCGTCTTACTTCAAACGTGTTTAAACATCCTGTATAATGGTTAAAAGAGTGTTATTAATATTTAAAAAAAACATTTTAATATTTATAACAACATTATATGATCATTTTATAACATCATTCCACTCATTTATTAATAATATTTTGTTATTTTCATTGTTTTAAGTGCATGATTTACACGGTTTCTATAGTCGGTTCGTAATGAATTTTCTTGCTGAATGGAAGTGAAACACCAGAAGTGGAATGAAATGGTAGTAATATGTTTCCAAAATATTAAATGATACCATAAATAATTTTTCTTTCATATATTATGATGAATCATTAGATAAAACATTAATGATATTCTCTTAGATCATTTTGGGGTTCTTCGATAATCATGAATTAGTTTCGTTATATAATTTAATATTATGTCTATATGTTAATTACAAAACATGAAAGAGGTTATATCATAAACTTTAAAATATGTTTCAATAATTTAAATGGTTTTATAACTAGATTTGAATGAATTAAAGGAAATTAAAAACACCTCGTCCATGATGTCGGAAATTCGACACATCATGAACGATGTTTTTATTTTTAGAATAATAGGGGGAGTAGAAGAAGTATGATGATTAATTTTTCCATAAACATGATAAAATTACAATATATATATATATATATATGATACCGGATCTTTCATGACTCTTGGATAAGGGGAGGTGAATAGAGTATAAGAAAATAAAAATAATTGAAATAATTTAAAAGAAAATGACATAGGATTTTTACCTCTTGATTCTTCTCCTTGAGATCCTCTTTAAGGCCTTTGGTTTTGGTGTTTTGGTGAGACCATCAGGTCTTGGACGTCGGGAATAGGCTTGGGAAGTATTTTGGACAGAATTTAGAAAATTTTCAATGCTTGAGAGGTGTAAGGAGAAGATGGAATGAGGGTGGTATTTATAATGGAGAAGAGGAAGGTTTTCCATTATTTTAATCATTATTTTATTATTTTGCTCAAGACAAGCAATAATATTGGTTCTTGTGACTAAAAATAGTAAATATATCATGTGAGTTTGAACCAAGAGTTCTTACATCATCCATGATGTTAGGAATAGTGTATTTAACTTATAATGTATATATACGGTAAATTACCGTATTTCACTATTCACCAAAAATTCAAGTATTTCAGAAAAATCCCAAAAATTTACACTAACCACTTTTCGACATGTAGAATTCAAAAATTAACTCCATTTTTTGAAAATAATTTTCTAAATATGAGAAATTTAATTTTTAAATAAAATCATTATTTATTCGAAAAATAACAATTTTAAAACTATAACTGATTTTATAACACCTTGAAAAATTAATCATGGTCTCATAAAATTATATTATAACCATAAGAAAAATAAAATAATAATTTATGATTACATTTTAGGAAAATGAATTTTCATTTAAATTATTAAATTAATTAAAAAAAATGTAATTAAATATTTATGACTTACAAAAATATCAACACTTATACTGTGATCAAATTATCACTTATAAGATGCCTAAATTTTATTTATACATTCATGGGTGATGTTACTATTCATTTGGACGATTTACTATTCAAAAGGGTCATATTACTATTCATAAGGGTCAAGTTACTATTCATAAAAAATTAAGTTGATCCTATCAGACTCTAAATATATTATTGATCGCAACTGTATATATCCATTTTTCAAAATTCAAAACATAGAAGCAGAAAATTTTAGTTTAACGGGTAGGTTATAACTATCTCCTTAAAACAAAGTGTCATTACGTAGATATTCAGTGTGTTATGCATTTCATTCTATATTAAAATTTATTTGTAAATCCTTGGGGTGTTACAATTCAATAAATATTTTAAAATAAGAAATCATATTAAATAAATATACTTAACCATTAAATAAAACATATTTTATGACATGAAATAATCATTTTTTAATTTTGAATGGCTACCTAATAGATCATATTATAATTAACTAATTGGTCATATGATAGGTATCTTGCCCCTTATTTCAAGGATTATATAACGGTAACCCTAATGGTCATATAAAAGATACCCACAATGGCTACCCCAACAGATATTTAACAGTTTCCCTCAACAAAATGGCTACCCCAACGATTATATTACCCTTAAAATTATATTTTTCTATATTCAATAAAAACCCTTTTATGGGTTGAATGGGAACCCATACAGTCAAGAAATTCTATCAAAAAATATTAGGTAACAATGGGAACAATTGATCTATTGCAAACAAACTTTAAAATGTTGAAACCATACACCATTTGAAGACTTCAGTCGAAACAAAATTTGTTCCACTCTGACTCATTTTGAATGAGATTCTCAAAAGTTGGGCCATTTTTTCCGAGGTTCTGATACAATCTCCGGTATTTATTTTCCCTTCATTAAAAATGCAAAGTAATATTCAATCTTGGTTGTCAATCCATGTCAATTATTCTTTATTAATACTGATTGTGAGGAGTCTCCATACATCATGTTGCAATTCTCTCCTATTGTTTTAACATCTAATGTCTCTTCCACCTTCTCCTCCTTGGAGTGAAAAAGAAGGTCCATATCAGGTGTTGGGTCGGCTCCTTCCTTAACAGGAGCTCGTTCAGATTATTTTTCATTCATCATTTCTACACCCCCTATGTTTTCTTCTGGAGGTTGAACAGACACATCCTCACATAAAGAGAGACCATGGTTGTCCTCCTTCCATCCAGATCCCCCCATCTTCAAACAATAAATGATTATCCACATCCTCACCAACTATCAAAGGACCCTTGTTTCGATGGGGGATGGGTCCATGGTTTTTCTCAAATTAAGGTTCTATGGCTTCCGGACCAAACTTGGTAACTATGTCTTTTCTATTATCAGGTTGTTGTTGATCATTGTTCCCCTTCACCTCTATTTCCCCCATACAGTATGAGCTTCCATGCACCTTGAAGCCATGACCTGACCTACTGGTCTGCATATTTTCCTTTTATAGATAGAATATACCCCCAAATCAATTCCATTATTCTTCCCATTCTTCATTCTTGAACAAAATTAATCATCTACTTATCTTTCCTCACATTCTGAAGGTTCATAGGTAAGAACGTTTCCTTCACTTTCTTCAAAGGATCCCTCATTGGAGACTTATATTCAGAGATGCCTGCTTGGGACTCGACCTACTTGCAGGTTCAACACTACCTACCATCTGAGGTTTAAGGGATGATTATATTACACATTTTTTCCTATATATAAACTTACTTCTCTAAAAATAATTCATTATATTCTATCATTTCAACATCAAAATAATTATCATATCTCCATTGTTTTTCCTTCTTTTTATAATTATGTTCGATGGTATGATTCCCATGGGGGGCTAAAATGATGAATATTTCAAGCTTGTAGTCTTTTTATTTACTTACTTTTATTTTCTCTTTACACTTGTATTGATCTTATGAAGTGTATTCATCCTTATTAAGTAATGTTATATTTTTAATAAAATAATTATCATCTCTTTTATTATATACTCATGTTCTATTCTAAATAAAAGAATTTATTATTAAAAACATAAAATTTATGAAAATAGATTACATGCTAAAATCTGGGTTACTATATTCTTCCATCAAATAAATTGTGTCATTATAATTTTTACTTGTTGAAAACCAAATACACTTATCTTTAAATTAACTTAACTTATTTAAAATCTTTTTATATATATACAATTCATCCATAAATCCATAGAAAATATTTTAATCTTACTCCATAATAAATCCAACAATAAAAATTTACACCCCCCATTAAATTCTGGGTTCCAACATATTTTTTATTTAAAAAATATTTCATACTACTATGAAAGTTGAGTCACACCTTTACCATAATCCCCAATTTTCATTGTTGTATCATTCATCAAAAGTGAGGGTCCATGAAGTGCAATGATACTTTAAAACATTTTCAAAATATTTTACTTCTTTTATCTGATTACAACTGGTACAATTAGACCAAAATTAATATGGAAAATATAGTTTTGAAAAGGTATCATTTTGAATATTTAGTTTTAAAGCTTCTACATAAACTTGATTTTAATAAAATAATCAGATATAATCATATTTCCAAATTTCAAAACATGGTTCATTCAACTCGTCAAAATCATTTCCAAAATTACTAAAATTTAAAACCAAAGACATATATTACTAGAAGATATCCCACCTATATTCACTTATTTAAAATCATTAAGTGTATGATACTATTGTGATATTGTTAAGTATTGGTAAAATCATACATTCCATATCAAGAGAGATCAAAATGTTGAGATTTTAAAATTTGATAAAAAACAATCCATGAACCATGGAAATTTTAAAGGAAAAGGAGTTTGATATAAAATATAATTGTTTTCAAGTGATTTGAATATTGGAAATTGTATTGAAATCACTTTAACAAGATTTTTCAATAATGATTACAATTAAATCGTCTAAGTAGTGCAATATTTTCTTTCATCCATCTTGAAAAATAATCTGTAGAAAAAATTGGAAAAATAATGTTTAATTTGTTGACAAAATCTTTTGAATAAATAAGTAAAAAAAACTTGTTCTTAAATCAAGAATAATCAAACATTTTTCATGTCAAATTTTTTCTCTAAAATAATTATGAACATTTCCTTTAGTATTTACTAACATGTTTCATAACCCCAAAATTTTCATAAATTTTCTTAGATTACACTGCTCATAAATCTCTAAAGAGGGGTTATCATAAATAAATAAAAAAAATATGGAATTGACCACCTTAACAAATCACCTCCTAGGGTTATCTAGGACCTATAACTTATTATCCCTAACCAATAATTCTTATACTCCCAAGAACTTTAAGTTTATAATTTTAGAGATTTAAGACACATAGCTCTTAATAATACATAAAATAAATTCCATTTTTAAACTGAATAAAAATACATTTTTTCCATAATAAATTTTTTTTCACTTTCTTTATTCAAGACTAGTCATCATAACTTGAATGTTGGCTTCATTATAGTTCTTGTCTTTACACCCAGTAGAAATCATTAGAAAACATGATATGAACACATAAATCTCGATAAGATAAATCAATTTCATAAAAGGACTCATTGAACTCATATAAGATCATAAACTTATATTCAATAAAAAATCATATACAGCACTCATATCGATGGAATTCAAATAGAACTCAAATAGACCACAAGAAGTTTTAACTTACCAAAAACACAATCAGTTTTTAAGTGGATTTATTTTAAAATTTAAGTTTTTTTTCAAAAAACACAACACCATTTATTACTCAGTCTATTTATCATAAGTAAAAAGTATTGTGATAAGAATTTTTAATGTATTTTTTGTTGCATTTATGAAAAAATACTTACACTTGCATTCAAAAAGAAACCCACTTAAATGGAAGAAAATACATTCAACAAAAAATCCAAAAAAGACATGTATTCTAAAACACCATCATAAATGATAATTGCTATGAAGAGCATAACAATAATGGGAATGGATGGTCTGATATCCATCTGCTAGATCAACTTGGAACCATATATGATCATGATTCAGATGATTCGAAGCAATGTACTACTGCAAAACTATATAAAACATGACAAAACACCATAATTCCATACAAAAAATCTGAACTTATTGTACAAAATTTCACTACATCATAATTATCCAAATTAAAAAATTTATAACCTTCAACTTTTTTTGAAAAAAATGTAAAAATCCTGAAAAAATACAAATGATCCTTCTAATCCAATATATATTTTCAAAGCAACAGTATCTTAGAAACAATTCAATATATCATACAAAGGAATACATGGTTCAATGATTATGTTATGCAACATAGTGTACACTCATACCCACAATCAATCTTACAAGGATGATACACTTCAAACCTTGGGGCAGTTATTTGATGTTGCAGGTCCAGTAAAAAACCTATTTAAGGGATCAAATATTAGACATGAGTCCACAAGAGGAAAAAAATAAAAAACAATTTCATATTCAAATACACAGAATTCAATATCAATAGAACATATATGATTCCTTCAAAGAGATAGGCTAGGATTAGACAATGTTAGACCCAGTTAATTGTATTTCCAGGTTAATTGGATTAAGTGTATTTCTTAGTCCCACATTGGATTCCTCCTCATAATTATTCTCCTCTATCTATAAATAAATGTCTCCACCTCTCCTTGAGGTAAGAATTTTGTACCTTTAAATATGGTATCAAAGGGATACATCCAATAATCTTTCCACATCCGATGTGCCTTCGCTACACCCTATTGCTGGCCCAACTGCGCAAAAGCCCCCGCGTCCCACCACCGGCCCACCTGTGTGGAAGCCTCGCGCCCCCGTCGTCGGCCCACCTACATGGCTACACTAGCGTCTCATCGTTGACCCACGCATGCGGAATCCCCACGCCCCCGTTGCTGGCCCACCTGCATGGCTGCGCCACACCCCGTCGTCAAGCCGCTTGCACAGAAGCCCCGACACCCCATCACCGGCCCACCATCACGGCCGCCCCACGCCCCTACGTTGGCCCACCTATGCATCTTCCCCGCACTCCATCGTCGGTCGGCCTGCGCAGCTGCCCCAGCACACCTCGTCAGCCCACCTGTGCAGAAACCCCGACGCCCCCTCACCGGCCTGCTTATGAACTCCCTCATCAACATGCACAGCGCTAGTTGATGTCCAAGAAGGAAAATTAATTTTTAGAATTGGGGATAAAAACATAACATTTTATATCCTGAAGGCTATGGAAAAACACTCTGTAGATTACTATCATTTCTTGGATACAATTGAAGAATGGGTTGAGTTGGCAAGGGATGCGTTGAATCTTGAGGTTTTACACAATGAAAATGAGTTCACTGAACCAATCAAGGAAGTAGAATTCATCAGAAACATAGTCAAACCTTTGGATATACTGGAGTTCACCTCATTGACTCCATCACTTAAAAAACCTCCAACACTTAATCTCTTCCACCAAACTTGAGATACGGTTACTTGGAAGATCTAAACACCTTTCTAGTCATCATAAATGTTAATCTTTCAAGTGAAATAGAAATAATGATCAATGTCCTCTCACGAAGGAACCCAAAAATAGGTTGGATGATTGCTGATTTAAAATTTATAAGTCATATCATCTGTACTCACAGAATACATATGGAAGATAATTCAAAACCTTGGAGGTAACCACAAAGATGCTTAACACCTCCAATGAAAGAAGTAGTCAAGAAAGAAGTCATTAAACTTCTTGATGCTGGTTTAATATTTCCTATCTCTAATATTCAATGGGTCATCCCATTGCAAGTGGTACTTAAAAAGGGTGGGACCACAATGGTTAAGAATGATAAAGAAGAATTGATAACCATGAGAACAATGAATGGATGAAGAGTTTGCGTCGATTATCAAAAATTGAATGATTCCACCTGAAAGGGTCACTTCACATTACCATTTATTGATCAAAATCCTTGAACAGCTGGCAGAAAAAGATTATTATTTATTTCTGGATGGATACTCAGGCTATAATCAAATAGTGGTGACACAAGAAGATCAAGAGAAAAGCATGTTCACTTGTCCATATGGTACATTCACTTGTCTTAGAATGCATTTTCGAATGTGCAATGCGCCACCCACATTTCAATGATGCGTGATGGAAATATTCCATGACATGATTGAAGAGTTATTGGAAATATTAATGGATGACTTCTCTATATATGGGGATTCTTTTGATGACTGTCTGGAACATTTGGATAAGGTTTTTATGAGATGTGAAGAAAATAATCTGGTGCACAATTGGGAAAATCGCACTTCATGTTACAAAGTGGCATAGTTTTAGGTCATAAAATATCAAAGAAAGGCATTGAAATTGATGCAACCAAGATCAGTACAATCTCTGAGCTACCCATGACTACTTTAGTTCGTTCAATTCGAGGTTTTCTTGGGCATCTTGGATTATACCGACATTTCATTAAGGATTTATCTATTATTGTTTGTCCCCTTACCACCCTGTTGGGAAAAGGTGTCACATTCCACTTTGTGACTGAATGTCAGGAAACATTTAAATTATCAAGTCAGCGCTTAGTCGAGGCCCCAATAATGATTTCACTAGACTAGGAGCAACCATTTGAGTTAATGTGTGATGCTAGTGATTGTACATTTGGTGCTGCATTGGGACAAGGTAAAGGATCTTTAGACTAGTCTATTATGCTAGTCGTGCTTTGAATGAGGCTCAACACAATTACACAACAACTGAAAAAGAGCTACTAGCAGTTGACTTCGCATTCAATAAATTCTGATCTGACTTGCTATTCTCTAAAGTCATTATCTATACGGAACACTCTATCCTGTGGTATCTGATGACCAAGAAATATGGGAATCCCTAACTCATTCGATGGATATTGTTACTTCAGGAATTTGACATTGAAGTCAAGGACAAAAGTGGCACTGAGAATTTCATTGTTGATCATTTATCATGCATAGACTATGAAACAAGTGAAATAAATGTGCAATTAATCAATCAAACATTTCCTGATGAACAACTCTATTTCACTGAGACAATCACACCTTGGTATTCCGATTTCTTCAACTACTTATCTTTAGGTGTGGTACATCCAGATTTATCAAAGGAGCAGAGAAAAATATTTTTTAATGAAGCATGTCATTACTAATGGGATGGTCCATTACTTTTTAAGGACTGTGCAAATGGAATGATCAAAATATCCATCCCATAAGAAGAAGTTAATAGTGTTTTGAAATTGTGTCATACTAGAGAAGCTGGGGGACACCATGGAATTCATCGAAAAATTATAAAAGTGTCACAATGTGATTTTTACTGGACTACCATGCATCATTATATTCGTGAGTTTTTCATGAATTGTGATAAATGAAAAATAACTGGGGGTATAAGCCGGAAGCGTGAGATGTCACAACATTCAATCATGGGCATTGAAATTTTTGACATATGGGGAATCGACATCATGGGTCATTTTCATAAATCATTTGAAAAATCTTACATCCTTATCTGTGTTGACTATGTATCAAAGTGGGTGGAAGATGAAGTGTTTGCAGAAAACAATGCAAGAGTTGTCATTAAATTTTTAAAGCAACACATTTTTACTCGGTTCGAAATTCCAAGGTTCTTCATTAGTGACTGTGGTAACCACTTCAATACTACTCTATTTCAAAATCTAATGAATCACCATGGATTTAACCACTACATGACTACCCCATACCATCCACAAAACAATGGCCAAGGTGAGGTTTCAAACAGGGAGATAAAGGGAATTTTAGAGAAAATTTTGAGTACATCTCAGAAAGATTGGACCGTCAAACTTGACGATGCACTTTGGGCTTATAGGATTGTGTACAATACACTTATTTGAATGTCCCCATATCGTTTGGTCTTCATAAAAAACCATCACCTCCCTGTAGAACTGGAACATGAAGCTTATTAGGTTGTGAAGAATCTGAATTTTGATTTCAAAACTGCCCAAGAGAAGCATTTTTTTCAGATGAATGAATTAGACGAGATGAGGAGAGAAGTTTATGACAATGCTTTGATCTATAAAGAGAAAACTCAAACTCAAGTATGGAATGATGAAAGGATCCAACAAAGAAATTTTTTACCAGGGGACAAGGTTCTACTCTTCAACTCAAGACTTCAGATCATGGCAGAAAAGCTCAAATCAAAGTGGTCAGATCCTTACACTATTACAATTGTTTATCCCCATGGAACTTTTGAAATATGTGATGGGAAGGTATATCCATTTGAGGTTAATTTTAAATGCCTCAAACTTTATCAAACCTCTGATACAATAGGCATCATTGAAGAAGTTCTCTTAAATTGAGAATGTGCTCGTCTGACTGAAGTCGTTAAACTTAGTGTTAATCGGGAGGCAACCCAACTGCCAGGGTGATCATTTTTTTTGTACTTTCTATATTCCATTTCACTGATGTATCATTGCACTTATTATATACATGGGATTCAACTTTTACTAAAATATTGACTTATTTTTCATTACACTACTATAGAAGTCGTTTTTGGCTCTTTTCCCTCTTCCATGGTCATCGATGCGCCTGTTCAGTCACCATCTACCCTTGTACTATGGGTGACTCGGTATCTGGATGATGTTGAGCACCAGATTGAGGATATTTCATTAGAGATATGTGCTCAGTAGTCATCACCACCACCACGAGCACGGATGTTATTCCTTCTGCACCAGATTCATGCTCAGTACGATCCTGAGGTGGTTAATCCCATTAAGCGTTCATGTGAACTCGATGACACATCCACCAGGTCTTACAAGAAGCTACGGAATTCTGAGTCGATGGACTAAGCCGATTGACCTTTGTCTATTCATCTGGCTGAATACATAAAACTTAATGCTTCCCGAGAGGCATCACATGTTTTTATCTTTTCCTTCTTTTCTATTTATTTGTTCTAGTTTGTTTTAGGAAATAAACATGGAATGTGTAGAACATTTTCAACTACTCCCCACATTTTTGTGCACTTGTTATTCTCACACGTATCTTCTTTCATTTATATGATCTTTGGTGTTATCTTTATGATGTGATGTGGGTATGTGTTGTCCATGTGTAGATTTTACAAGTACATCGTTTTTGAAGCTTCGTCGGATACAGACAGTCTTTCCGTGTCTATCTACACTTACTCAGGAAAGTGTGTTATTTTATTTCATATTTTATGATTCCAAAAACACCTGTCCCACACTGGCGGCTGTTGTGGTAGGGGGATTTGGGGTTTGGGGCGCCATTCGCGGGGTCGAGTCCCCGGACCATATTCTTTGTAGTGTGTGTATAAATAAGACCCACCTTTTTATAATTCCAAAAACACCATGTAAAACAACTAACACAAAAACACAAAAAAAATGAAAAAAAAATAAATAAAAAAATTAAATTCCTGTCATTTATTGAACTCACCTGAAATTTTTATTTTTATAGTAACACGATTGGAAGCATACCACTTGTCTCCTAGGGAAGTTTGAGCGCATGATTCTTGTTTGACATGCTTTGATTCTTAATTCCCTGATATCAGTCCATTTTAGTGTAACTTAAACAAATGTCTCAGTCATTTTAGTGTAACTTTCAAAATTCTGATCACTTTAACGGATAAACATGGAAAATTCTAGAAGACATAATATGGACGAGATTCCATAAAAAAAATGTTGAACCCCATTTTATTATAATGGGTATTTCCGAGTCCTACATTGGAATATCCCTCCTTGTAATTTATATTACTCATATATAAAAGAGTATCTCTATCTCACATTGAGGTAAGGGGGATTCTCCATCTACATGGTATCAGAGGGTACTCTCTAACCCAAACCCTCCCTCATTTTCTTTTCTCTCTCCTATCTAGGGTTGTGAGAAAATTTTCTGTGGAATCCCGGTTCTGTCTGGCCCGCCCTCCCTACAGCCTCCCAGCTATGGTTAGCCCGCCTCCTTCCCCGGCGTCCCCTCCCCGCTGCTCACGATGGCCCCGCCCTCCGTGCTTCCTCTCGTGGCCTCCTCGCACAACTCCCAGCTAGTCTCCTCCTACGGCATCCCGATGTTCCTCCCACCTTATATCGCGACTCGCGGCTCTCGCCCTACGCGACTCCCCTCCCATCTTTTACCTGAAACAGCTCTCACTACACATCCTGGCGGTCCCACTTCCCAACACAGCATCCAACTCCTACGGCTCTCTAGCGGTGTCCCTCCCCGTAGCGCACTCCCAGCCTCCTGACTCGCGGCCCGCCTCCTTATGCGCTTCCCGACCCGCCTCCTGTGGCATTCCCCAGTGCCCCTCCCTGTGGCCCGACTCCCCAACGCACCTCCCATCCCACTTCCCGGCATAGCTCCCAACCCCTCCTTGGTCTCCTAGCCCTCCACCCTCCAACAGGCTTCCCGGATTTTTCTGAACATGCCCCTCTTCTATGTTTTCCGACCACCAGGTCCTCCACGTGGCTTCCCACCGTTGATCACCGCCTTCCTCCCGTGGAATAGAAGGCTCTACAGGATGAATTGTTTGAGATTTTCCCCATTCCATAGACACCTATGGACGCCTCAGCCCAAAGGGTCCAATAATACCTATTCAACCTCCTCCATGGCCTTGACCCAGAATATACAAAGATGGCTATAAAGATGCTCGTCGGCCCCTCTTAGTTGGAGATTCCACAGGTGTATCATCGCCTTGGGAAGGATCATCAGGCCCTTTCCCCGCACACCCCTAGCATTGATCACACAAGCCTCATGGGTCGTGGCGGTGGCCTCTCCTCATGCACTCATGGAAATGGACGTGGAGAGAGTCGACCTCATCCCCTCTGTCATCATTATGGAAATCTCAGCCACCAGATTAACCATTGTTAGGTACTTCATGGCCGCCCATATTAGTAGCCGCGGCAGGGTCAAACTGTGGTCCAGGATGCTTCCTTGTCCATTTTTTCTCTTCCTTCGTCTCTGGATCTCTCCTTGGATGAGCTCCAGATGATTCACGATCATCGGGCCTCCTCTCTACCGGTCCCTTCTTCGACATCTCTTTCCCACTCTGGTGGCTCCACTACATTTATTAGTCATCGCTCCACTGCCTGGATGCTTGAGTCAGGTGTGTCTGATCATCTTACTAGTGATGCAGGTGTGCTCTCCAACTACCATCCCTATACTGGTTTCGCAGCCATCATTGTCACTGATGGTTCCATTATCCCCATTGTGGGCTTTCGTGCATGCTCTCTGACCTCATCTATTCACCTACCATATGTGACCCATGTACCATGCAGTCCTTTTAACCTTCTCTCCATTAGTAAGCTAACAAAGGATTTCAATTGTACTGTTATCTTTACATCGCTTACTACTATGTTTCAGGAGTGGACAACGAACCAAGAACTTGATAGAGGCTAACTTTAGGACGGGGTGTACATGTTCAATGGACCGACCTCAGTCAACTGCATGTCAGTATTTTCTCATTCCTTGGACCTCCACTCTTAGTTAGGACACCCCCCCCCCCCCCCGCCTCCACCGCTCATCAGCTCCTTCCAGATATTAGTCAGCATGTTTCTTTTCATTGTGAGTCTTGTACATTTGTGAAACATCATCGCACTTCATATCTTCCTTGAGTGGATACACAAACTGCCAAACCCTTTGATTTGGTTCATTTAGATGTATGGGGTCTCTGTGCCACCTCGAGTCACTAAGGGTATAAATATTATATATCATTTATTGATGATTTTTCATGTATGACTTGGTTGTACCTTCTTCACAATCGGACTGAGGTATTTTCCACCTTGCAGACATTTTACCATGAGATTTATACCCAGTTTTCCATCAATGTTAAATGTCTCCACTCTGACAATGGGCGAGAGTACTTATCCACTCCCTTCCAGCAGTTCCTTCAGGCACACGGTATCATTCATCAGACCTCCTGTCCTGATACCCCTCAGCATAATGGACTGGCCTAGCGAAAACACCAGCATATTATGGAAACTGCTTGTTCCCTCCTCTTCCACCGCAAGGTGCCACTTCTCTTCTGGGGGAATGTCATCCTCACTGCTACATACCTCCTCAATCTCCCTCTTCTATCCTTCGGGGGGAAACTCTTTTTCGAACTATGTTCCCCTCTCTCACTCCTCACTCACTTTCACTCCATCTGTTCGGATGTCTCTTCTATGTCTGTGAAACTCACCCCAACCTCTCTAAGCTCTCTTCTAAATTCCTCTACTACATTTTCCTCAGATATTCACGCACTTAGCGTGGATACCGCTGCTTCTCTCCAAACTTACGGCGGTATATCATCTCCATTGATGTATCATTTTTTGAGAGTGCTCCATTCTCTCTTCCCTCTCCCCATCCAGACACTACCATCAATGACTATCTTCCTCTCACCATTCACCCTCCTATGGTGTCGCCCCCTTCTGATCATCTCTTTGGAATGGTATACTCCCATCACCCATCGATTGTGCTCCACATCCAAGCCAAGGACACTGACATCCCAACTTCGTCTGATGCTCCTACCCCAACACCAGACGACTTGCCTATTGCACTTCGGAAAGGTACTCGCTCTTTCCAGACTACTCCTCTCTTTAAATCTTCATACAATGGTTTGTCATCTCTGGAGACAATATCTATTCTCTGCATGGTTGGTAATGTCAAA
Organism: Viscum album; assembly: GCA_963277665.1. NCBI lineage: Eukaryota > Viridiplantae > Streptophyta > Magnoliopsida > Santalales > Viscaceae > Viscum > Viscum album. The sequence continues at coordinate 1,051,676,871 of OY728146.1, read as the reverse complement.
TCTCACTAGGGGTGGCTACAGGCAATGCAGGATGAACTAGAGGATCTGGATGACAACCATACTTGGGATCTGGTCCCCCTTCTAGCAGGAAAATAGGTGGTCAGCTACAAATGGATTTATACGGCCCACCTCAAAGCCCGACTTGTGGCAAATATCTTTTCTCAAACATATGGAATCGACTATTTTGAGACCTCTCTAGTTGCCAAGATGGCCTCTGTCTGCTTATCCATATCTCTAGTAACTCATCATCACTGGTTGCTCCATCAAATTGATGTCAATAATGTATTTATCCATGGATTTTTTGACGAAGAGGTCTATATGCAGAAGCCCCCTGTATTTCATGCCTCTAGAGTCGACTCCCATGTCTGTCAACTTTGTCGATCTCTATATGACCTCAAGTAGTCTCCTCATGCTTGGTTTGGCCACTTCAGCACTGTCCTCACTTCATTTGGCCTCTCTCGCAGTATGAAATACCACATTGTCATCTACCATATGACACCCAACTGTTGCGTCTTATTGGTGGTATATGTTGATGATATCATCATCATAGGGAGTGACTCCACTGGAATCACCCAACTCAAGGGGCACCTTCACCACCACTTTTACACCAAAGATCTTGGTCCTCTCAGCTACTTCCTTGGCATTGAGGTCTTCCGTTCTGAGGATATGCCATCTTTCTCTACCAATAGAAATACTCCCTAGATATCTTGCAGGATGCAGGGTTGAGTCAGGAAACTACCATGGACACTCCTCTTGAGCCTGGGGAACGCTCTCTCTATGCATACATGACACCCTTTCCTCACCTAGAGAGCTACTGTTGTCTGGTGGGAAAACTCAATCACCTCACCATGACGTGACCATAAATTTCCTGCACAGATGGAAAAGTTAACTAATTCATGGAGCATCCGACTAGATCTCAGTGGGATGTTGTGCTCCGCATTTCCAAATACATAAAGAAAGACCATGCTCGTGGTCTTCGGTACTCACATCACACTCATTTGGATGTTGAGGCCTTCTGTGATGCGGACTATATTGGTTGCCTTGCTACCCGCAAGTCTACTTCTGAATTTGTCGTCTTATTAGTCGGTAACTTCATCTCATGGCGCAGCAAGAAGCAGACTATCATCTCCAGATCTAGTGCGGAGGCTAAATATCGTGTCATGGCCACAGTCACCACTGAGATCCTCTGGCTTCATCATCTCCTCCAAGAGCTTGGTTTCTCACCGCAAACATCTGCTCATATCTGGTGTGACAATCAGGTCACCATGAAGATTGCTTCAAATCTCATCTTCCATGAACGGACAAAGCATATCGAGGTGGGTTTTCGCTTTCTTCGCTATCATCTCGAGTAAAACCATATCAGTTTTGGCCATATTCCGACAGTGGATCAGCTTGCAGGAATCTTCACAAAAGGCCTCCTAGGAGCTCGTCAAGACTCTCTCACTACCAAGATGGGTATTCGCAACCTTCACGGCCCAACTTGAGGGGGTGTATATGGTCTTGTTCGATGTCGTCTTTCATTTTGTGGGACTCTTGGTCCAAGTTGGGCATGTCCAACTTGAGGGGGAGTGTTGAACCCCATTTTATTATAATGGGTAATTCTGAGTCCCACATAGGAATATCCCTCCTTGTAATTTACATTACTCATCTATAAAAGGGTATCTTCACCTAATATTGAGGTGAGGGGAATTCGTTATATACAAAATAGAAACAAGAGATGGAGCAAAAATGGGTCAAAATCCTCATGGGTACGGAAATAAAATGTTGGACAACACAGATGATAATGAGTGCAAATAGATGTCTCGAAAATAAACAAGTTTTAGGAAAACATTTTCAAAGCATGGACTAATATCAGGGTATCAAAAATCAAAGCATGTCAAATAGGAATCATGTGCTCGAACTGCCCAGGGAGACAAGTGGTATGCCTCCAACCATGTTACGGCAAAAATACAACAGTTTTCATGTGGGTTCAATAAATGATAAGAATGATGTTTTTTTTTGTTTTTTTTATTATTATTATTATTTTATGTTATTTTTAGTTAGTTTTTTTACATGATTTTTTGGGAAGAATAAAATATAAAAGAAAATAACACTTTCGTGAGTAAGTGTAGATAGACACGGAAAGGCTTCATGTATCCGATGAATCTAAAAAAATGTACCTGTAAAATCTACACATGGAAAGAACATACCTGCATCATATCATAAAGATAACACCAAAGATCATATAAATAAAATCAAATATGTGGGAGAATAAAAAGTGAATAAAAATGTCAAAAGCAGCTGAAAATGTTCCACACATGCCAGGTTTATTTCCAAAAACAAACTAGAACAAATAAATGAAAAATAAGTAAAAGAGAAAAACATGAATTGTCTCCCAGGAAGCGTTAAGTTTTACGTCTTTGGCCAAACAGATAGAAAAATGTTAATCAGATTGGTCCATCAGCTTAGAATTCCTCAGCCTCTTGCAAGAACAGGTGGTTGTGTCATCAAGCTCACGTGGACGTTTGGTAGGATTAACCATCTCAGGAGCGTACTGAGCATGAATCTGGTGCGGAAGGAATAACATTTTTTATCATCGTGGTGGTGATGGCTGCTGAGAACGAATCTCTAATGAAATCTCCTCAACCTGGCACTCGACATCAGCCAGATGTTGAGCCACTCATAGTACGAAGATAAATGATGATGGAGCGGGCTCATCGATGACCATGGAAGAGGCAGAAGAGCTAGACATGGCTACTATAACAGTGCAACAAAAAATGAGTCAAGAAAGAGTGAAGAAAAAGCAGTATCTCATGTATATAATAAGTGCAATGATAAAATAGTGAAATGGAATACATAAAGTACAAAAAAATGAAGTCAGTCAATAGTGAAGAAAAAGCAGTATCCCATGTATATAATAAGTACAATGATACATTAGTGAAATGGAATACAAAAAGTACAAAAAATGATCACCCAAGCAGTCAGGTTGCCTCCCAATTAGTGCTAAGTTTAACGTCTTAATCCAGACAAGCACATTCTCAATTTAAGCGAACATCTTCAATGATATCTACTATATCAGAAGTGTGATAAAGTTTGAAGCATTGACCATTAACCTTAAATGGAGGCATCTTCCCATCAGATATTTCAACACCATGGGGATAAACAATTGTAACGGTGTAAGGACCCATCCACTTTGATTATATCTTTCCTTCCATGATTTGAAGTCTTGAGTTGAAGAGTATAACTTTGTCTTCTGGTGAAAAAATGCTTCTCTTGGGTAGTTTTGAAATCAAAATTCATTTTCTTCACAACCCAATAAGCTCTGTGTTCCAGTTCTACATAGAGGTGGAAAGTTTTTCTGAAGACCAAGAAAAACAAGGACATTCCAATAGGTGTCTTCTACGCAGTCAGATAATCCCAAAGTGCATCGTCAAGATTGGCGACCCAATATTTCCGAGATGTACTCACAGTTTTCTGTAAAAAGGCCCTTAATCTCTCTTCTTGTACACTAGTCTGTGGATGGTATGAGGTGCTCATGTAGTGGTGACATCCATTATGAGTTATTAGCTTCTGAAATAGAGTATTATTTAAGTGGGTACCACAGTCCCTGATGATGAGCCTTGGAATTCCGAACCAAGTAAAAATGTGTTGCTTTAAAAATTTAATGATAACTCTTGCATTGTTTTTCGCAAATGATTTAGCTTCCACCCACTTTGATACATAATCAACATAGACAAAGATGTGGTATTTTCCAAATGATTTAGGAAAAGGAACCATGAAGTTAATTCCCCATATGTCAAAATTTTCAACGCACATGATTGAATGTTGTGGCATCTCACGCTTCCAGCTTATATGCCGGTTCTTTGGCATTTATCACAATTCATGACAAACTCACGAATATCATAATGTATGGTAGGCCAGTAAAAACCACATTATCACACTTTTCTAATTGTTCGATGAATTCCATGGTGTCCTCCAGCTTCTCTAGCATGGCACAAGTTCAAAACACTATCAACTTCTTCTGGGATGCTTCTTCGGATCATTCCATTTGCACAGTCCTTGAGAAGTAATGGATCATCACAGTATTAATGGCATGTTTCATTCAAAAATCTTTTTCTATGCACCATTGATAAATCTGGGTGTACCATGCCAGAAGCTAAGTAGTTGATGAAATCAGCATACCAAGGTGTGATTGTCTCAATGGCATAGATTTGTTCATAAAGAAATGTTTCATTGATTAATTCCACATTGATTTCACTTGATTCATGGTCTAGGCATGATAAATGGTCAGCAAAGACATTCTCAAGGACCTTTTTGTCCTTGAATTCAATGTTAAATTCCTAAAGTAACAATATCCATCAAATGAGTTCAAGCTTCGCATCTTTCTTGGACATCAGATATTACAGGGTAGAGTGATCCATATAGACAGTGAATATGGAGAATAGCAGGTGAGATCGGAATTTATAGAATGCAAAGACAATTACTGGTAGCTCTTTTTCAATTGTGTAATTATGTTGAGCTTTGTTCAAAGTGCGAATAGCATAAAATATTGGTCTAATGATCTTTTCCTGAAATTCAGAACCAAAGTGAGATGTGACACCTTTTCCCAACAGGGTGGTAAGGGGGCGGGGAATAATATAGAAATCCTTAATGAAATGTCGGTAGAATCCAGCATTCCCAAGAAAACCTCGAATTGAACGAACTAAAGTAGGCATGGGTAGCTTAAAGATTGTACTGATCTTGGCTGCATCAACTTCAATGCATTTCTTTGAAATTTGATGACCTAAAACTATTCCAATTTGTACCGTGAAGTGTGATTTTTCCCAATTGAACACCATATTCTTTTATTCACATCTCACCAAAACCTTATCCAAATGTTCCATACAATCATCAAAAGAATCCCCATATACAAAAAAGTTATCCATGAATATTTCCAAGAACTCTTTAATCATGTCATGGAATATTGTCATCATGGATCGTTGAAATGTGGTTGGCGGAATGCACATTCCAAAAGGAATTCTTTGATAAGAGAGTGTACCATATAGACAAATGAATGTGCTTTTCACTTGATCTTCTGGTGTCACCACTATTAAATTATAACATGAGTATCCATCCAGAAACCAAAAATAATCTTTTCCTTCCAGTCGCTCAAGGATTTGATCAATAATGGGAATGGGAAGTGATCCTTTCTAGTGGCATCATTCAATTTTTAATAATCGACGTAAACTCTCCATCCAGTTATTGTTCTTGTGGTTATCAATTCTCCTTTATTATTCTCAACTACTGCACTCCCACCCTTTTTAGGTACCACTTGCAATGGGCTGACACACTAACTATCAGAGATAGGAAATATTAAACCAACATCAAGAAGTTTAATGAATTATTTCTTGACTACTTTCATTGGAGGTGTTAAGCATCTTTGTGGTTTCCTGTAGGGTTTTAAATTATCTTCCATATATATTTTGTGAGTGCAGATGGTAAGACTTGTACCTTTTAAATCAGTCATTCACCCTATTGTTGGCATCCTTCGCGAGAGGACATTGAGAAATTTACTTTCTTGTTCACTCAAAAGATTAGCATTTATGATAACTGACAAGGTATTTAGATCTCCCAAGTAACTGTATCTCTGGTTTGGTGGAAGAGGTTTAAGCTCAAGTGTTGTAGGTTTTTCAAGTGATTGAGTCAATGAGGTGAACTCCTATCTATCCAAAGGATTGACTATGTTTCTGATGAATTCTACTTCCTCTATAGGTTCAGTTAACTCCTCATTTTCATTGTGTAAATCCTCAAGATTCAACACATCCTTTGTTAACTCATCCCATTCTTCAATTGTATCCAAGAAATGACAGTCGGCTAAAGAGGGTTTTTCCATAGACTTCAGCACGTCACATCCCCAATTCTAAAAAATAATTTTCCCTCTTGAGCATCAACTAGCACTCTATATTTTTCTAAGAAAGGTCTCCCAAGAATGAGTGGTACATCCTTACTTTCTTCCATATCAAGGACAATGAAATCGGGGAAGTAATATTTATCAACCTTGACGAAAACGTCCTCTAAAATTACTTGGGGATGCTTCACTGATCGATATGCCATTTGCAAGGCGGCCCTTATTGGATTTAATTCTGGGATTTCTAGTTTCTCAAGGACTCCAAATGGTGTGAGGTTTACACTAGCCTCGAGGTCGCACAAAGCTCTTCCAAATGGACATCCTCCAATATTGAAATGGATAGTGAAACTACCAGGGTCTCTTAATTTAGGAGGTATGGATATGGGTATGACTATTGAACATTCATCATGAATTACAATTGTTCCCACACCATTTAGTTTTTTTCTTTTTGACAGAAGCTCCTTGAGAAATTTATCATAGTGGGGCATTTGTGTGATGGATTCTGCAAAAGGAATATTTATGTAAAGGTTTTTGAACATTTCCATGAATTTCAAAATTTGAGCATCCAACTTCCTTTGCTTTAGTCATTATGGAAATGGCAGGGTGGTGTGTGATCTTTTACTCTTTCATTGAGTGCCTCATTTTCCTTTTCTTTTCTTTCCATTTCAATTTTCGCAAGTTCTTTTTGATCTTCCTCTTTACTTTCAAGTTGGATTCCTTTTTTTGTTGAGTCACCATTCTCAGTGGAAGGTGTAGGGGTCTCATTTGTTGGTTGAGCATAAGGAATTTGGTGCTCAAGAAATTGTGTGCCACTGTATAATGTGATAGCGTTTTCCTCTTCTTTTGGGTTTATTCTTGTGTTACCCGATAGAGTTCTCTATTTTCGGGCTTGCATTTGTGCGACTAACTGACTGACTTTATTTTCAATGTTGCGCATAGATACTTGTAAGTTTTTGGTTGTCATCTCTTTTGAGTCAAACCTTGATTGATTAGACATCATCAATTTTTCTATAGTTTCTCTCCAATATTTTTGACATTACGTTGCAGTAGGGGCAAAGTCTGTTGTTTGATTTTTCTCCTTGTATTCTTGTTGTTGATGAAATGGTGGTCAGTATTTCTCTTGAGATATTTGCTCTTGCAGTTTTATGGTGGGTCTAAAAGAAGTTTGAGTAGGGAACCCAAGTGGACTCATGTTATGGTTCATTGGATGAGTAGCCACTAGTTACTTACAACCTTGATTTTGGTTATTGCTTTGCCAGTTTGTGTTGTAATTGTGTCCATAATTTCCTCTGTTGAAACTGAAAAAGTTAGCTTCAAACATATTGTTATCAGAGGTGTTATATGGACACATGGGATAATCATGAGGACCACCATAGTGTGGAAAGTATTCAACTTGAACAACATGGACTGGCTTAAGCAGGATTACTGGCACGTTATCAGTCCTCCTATTGAGAGCTTCAAATTATGCAGCTATGAGAATCAACTTGATGTACCTCCTGCTTTCCTTCTTGAAAAATATTGTGGATGAAACTGTGTTCTACCATGTTTTGAATCAATGTTTATATATCTTCAGGATCCATTTCCATGAATTCATTTCCAGTAGCTGTGTTTATTACCGACTTACTCTCAGGTTGAAGTCCATTCTAGAAAGCTTGCAACAGGTTTTCCAACTTCATTCTGTGATTATTACAACACCTTAACATGGACTTAAATATTTCTCAGGCTTCTTCTAAAGATTTTTATTCAATTTGACAAAAGGAGTCGAGGTCTCTCTTTTTTTTCAAAGATTGTGTAGTTATGTAATATCGATCAAGAAATTTTCTTCTCATCACTTCTCAGGTGAAGACTGTATCTAGGTCAAGACTTCCCAACTAGTCTTTAGCTTTTCCTTGCAAGGAGAATGGAAATAATCTCAAGATCAATGCATCTTCGGTCACCCCATTATATTTAAATGTTTCACAAACTTAGAGAAATCTATTCACGTGCACATAAAGGTTTTCGCTGCTCAAGCCATGAAATTGTGCATGTTGGAACAGGTTGATCGTCGACACCTTCAATTCAAAATGCATCATTTGAATTATGGGTCTTGATATGCCCTGAGCTGACTCTGACTGTGTTGGGTCTCAATTCTTGTCTCATAGTAATATGAGACCTTTGATTATCGAGACGATTTTGGAAGAGGGGGTGGACTTGTCCACTCCGAAGGGTTGGAATGGGAGTTTCAACGCTTTCCCCCCGTTGATTCATTTGATTTTCAATAAATATGTCAATGTGAGCTTTCCATGTGGTGTTCTTGTTCTTGATCAAGAGGCAGGTTGTTTTTCAATGGAGATGAATTACGATTTTTCTCCATCTAGGAGAACAATGCCTAAAGAAAGGTTTACTTGAGAATTTTTTTTTTATTCTAGAAGTATGTGTGTTTCTCGGAAACGGTGCCAGAATTTTGGTAAATGCGTCGCAGCGTGCGTCCAATTTTCAAATTTCTATAACCAGCTGGCTATTGTAAAAGTAGTGAGCAGGGTCCAACCACAGAGAGCATGGGATCTAGTTCACCAAAATTATCTCTTTTGACGGTGTCAAGGCAAGCGATCGGATAAGGGAATTCATATTTTTTTTAAATTATTTTAATAAAGCTAAAAATTGAGAAAGTAAATAATACAAAAAAAGAGAGAGAAATCAAAACTTTGAGAGAACATGATGGGGGTCTGGGGGTGCAAGCATGGAGAGAAGGGGATAAGGGGGAAGTGGGGTGGTGGGGATAAAGGAGATGACCGGGTATCACTGCCAGATTTGGTGCTTAAGTTGGAGAATTCAAAACAAAAAAATCAAATTCAAAATTCAAATTCAAATAAAATCCTATTATCTAAAAATGTTAAATGTTATTGAAAATAATAATAATACTAATTATAATAATAATAATAATAATATAATTAAATATATAAAATACTAATTAACTATAGACAAAAATAATTAAAAGATAATGTTAACGAAACTAATAATAATAATGTTAAATAAAATATATAAAATTAATATAAACTAATAAAAATATTAAAATAGTAATATCAGTATATAAATAAATAAAAAACTATAAAAATAGCTAAAATATTACAAAACTACGAAAAGAAGCTAAAAAAATAAAAACAGTTAGAGAAATAATAAAAACTAAATAAAAAATATTAAAATGTCAACAAAATTCATGCGCATCACTCCCTCACCCCCGCTCCCATTTATTCCCAAGTCGTCCCCCCCAATGTGGCCCCAAGGGACCCAGTTAACTGTTTGCTTCTGTTATGACCCTTTTTCCCTTCCTAGCATACACCTTCGAATCACCAGGTCTGTCCTGGGCCTTAGCACTCACCCCCACCTGAAAAACAGGCTTTTCCAGAAGCCTGAAGGAAGGAAACTGATTTTGGAGGGTGAAGTCATCTTCTCAAGTTGCATCTTCCAGTAGACGCCCATGCCACTTAACTAAAATTTGGGGAATGTTTAGCTAATCCAGCTGCTTTAACCTATGCGCCAACGCTGGTTCCGGTTCTGGACAAGTTGTTAAATCACTAACCAAGTCCATAGGTGGTGGTGTGGACAGGTTGAGGACCAACTGCCTTCTTGAGTTGGGAAATATCGAAACGGTATATAGGAAGGATGAAGGAGGTAAATCCAGCTAATAAGCAACTGGGCCAATGCGTTTCAAGATAATAAAGGGGCCATAAAATTGGGGTGACAATTTCTGACTTATCCGTTGAGCGAGGGAGTAGCATGAAACTCAGCCAACAACTTGGGTACCCATTTGGAGGAAGCAGAAATGACCAAACAACCATGGTATTTGAGGATACCCTAAGAATATGTAAAGCCTGGGTGGGAGTGTCACCCAGTCTGAATGTCCTATATGATTTTCTGGAGGTAGGGATCAGTATGGAGTCCTTCAGTTAGGCCGCCTCCCACCTCCAACACTAGAAAAGATTGGAACATATGGAACGCTGTAACATCAAATTGGCCGCTGTATTTTCACTTCCTGGTCTGAATTTAACATCAAATTGGTATCCCAACAATTTAGCTATCAAACTTTATTGGTCTGCTAATACTAAGTTGAGGTAGCAAGAACTTCAGGTTGCGGTGGTCAGAGAAAACTGTGAAAGGTCGGCCCAAAAGATAAGGCTTCCAATGGTAAATGGCCAAAACCAGAGCCATAATTTTTTTCTCATAAGTTGACTTGAGTTTTGTGTGCCAATGTTTTACTGAAGTAGGCAATGGGATACCTATTCTGCATGAGGATAGCATCCACCCTTCGACCTGAATCATCACATTCAATTTCAAATTCGCAGGAAAAAACAGGGAGATCTAACACTGGAGTTGTGGTTATGCACAATTTCAAGTGGTCAAAATCTTGTTGGGAAGTCAGCGACCAACAAAACCCATCCTTTCCTATCAATATAGTGAGTGGTCGAGCAATTTTTCCATATCCTTGGATGAATTTTATGTAGTGCCCCGTAAGACCAAGGAATCCCCGAACTCCCTTAGTAGGGCATGGCTGAGGCCAGTCCAAAACTACTTGGACATTAGAAGGATCCATAGAAACTCTCGTTTGAGATATGACATGCCCAAGATATTCCACCTCCTGCTTATCGAAAAGAAAATTATTACCATTGGTGACAAAATTATGGTACTGTAAAACAGATCGGAGGTGTGCAAGGTGAACCTGCCAGCCACAACTGTCGACCAAAATGTTATCAAAAAATATCAAAACAAACTTACGGAATTGTTGGACCTCATTTAAGTTTAATGGGTATTTCTGAGTCCCACATCAGACTTACCCTCCTTGTAATTATTTTTACTCATCTATGAAAGAATGCATCCACCTCACATTGAGGTAAGGGGAATTCACCAATAACATGGTACTAGAGGGAAATTAATCTTGAACCCTCCCTCCCCTACGGATTCCAGGTTCTGTCTGGCCCCACCTCTCTCCCCTCTACCTTTTCCCTTCCAGGTGGGCCTTGCCCCCCTACTGGCTATCCCTCTCTCCCAGCGGATCTCCCCCTGCTGGCATCTCCCTCGCCTCTCCTGCGGTTTCCGGTTCTATCCGGCCAGCCTCTCCCTGCCCTAGCAGATCGGCCCACCTCCGTCAGAGTGGCTCTCCGACGTCCAGATCTCAGCTCCCTCTGGTGCCCTTTCCGACGCGCTCACCCCTGCCATCGTGCTCTCCCACACCTCTCTGTTGCGCTCTGCCACGCCTCTCTATTGCACTCGCCCGCTGCTCTCAAGCGTCCAGACCCGACGACGATCCCGCGCGACTCCCTCCAGGCGACTGCGGCCCTCCAGTCTGGTGCTTCCTCCCACAATCTAAGAGTTTCCTATTTTCTGGATCTAATGCGGTCATCTGGACCCGCCCTCCCGCGGCACTCCCAGCGACGTTTGGCTGGATAGTCTCCCAACGCTTTTCGTCTCCTGCATCTGATGCGGTCTCTCGGTCCGCCTCCAGCGGTTTCCTGACCTCGTCTTGAGTATCGTCCCTCTTATCCATCCACCATTGCTTAGATTGATAGCTCCACCACCTACCTATCTCATCAACCGTCAGTCTGGATGCTCGACTCTGGTGCATCTCAACATCTCACAGGGGATTTTGGTATGTTCACTACCTACCATCCATCAACTAGTGCTTCTCCAATCACTGTTGTCGATGGATCAACAATCCCCATTGCGGGATTTGGCACATGCCTTTTGACCCCGTCTATTAGTCTGCCTTCAGTTGCTCACATTCCTCACAGCCATTTTAATCATCTCTCCATCAGCAAACTCACCAAATATTTAAACTGTGCTGCTATTTTTACATCTTCTGGTGTTGTGTTTCAGGAGCAATCGACGAATCGGGAACTTGGTCGTGGTCATCTTCAGACCGGGGTGTACATACTCGATATCCCACACCCTCTTGCTTTCCCATCCACCTCAGCCCATTCCCTTGACCTTTATTCTCACCTTGGTCATCTTTCGGCTTCCGTCCTATATAAACTTTTCCCCCAATTTAGTCATAATCTTTCCTTCCATTGTGAACCCTGCAAGTTTTCAAAACATCATTGGGTGACATATGTACCTCGATTGGACCCGCATGCCGTGAATCCTTTCGACCTTGTTAATTCTGATGTATGGGGTCATTACAGGGTTCCTATCCAGCCCGGGTACAAGTATTATATTACCTTTATTGATGACTACTCCCGAATTACCTGGTTCTACCTTCTTCATGATCGGTCTAAAGTGTGTTCTACCTTTCAGACCTTCTACAATGAAATTCATACTCAATTCTCAACCTCGCTGAAATTTCTCCACTCCGACAATGGACGGTAATATTTATCTTCCACCCTTCAGCAGTTTCTCAAGGATAAAGGCATTATTCACCAGACATCTTGCCCCGATACACCTCAGCAGAATAGAGTGGTCGAGCGGAAACACCGCCATATTCTGGAGACTGCTTGTGCCCTCCACTTCCACATGAAGGTGCCTCTCAATTTTTGGTGCGATGCTATCCTGACTGCTACCTACCTAATTAATTGTCTCCCTGATTCTATCCTTCAGGGGGAGACTCCTTTTTGGACTATATTCTCCTCTCTCCCTCCTTACTCCCTTCCCTTGTGTGTCTTTGGATGTCTCTGTTATATCTGTGACACTGGACCCGGTCTCTCCAAACTCTCTCTTAAATCCCTCCGTTGCATATTCCTCGGTTATTTCCGTACTCAGCACGGATATAGATTCTTCTCTCCGGACCTACAGCGGTATATCATCTCTGCTGACGTATCATTTGTTGAGAGCTCTCCTTTTTCATATCTCTTTCCCCATCCAGACACTGACATTGATTATTGTCTTCCCCTCATCATCCACCCTCCACTAGTGTCTCTCCATGCTGCTATTGATCACCATTTTGGTGTGGTCTAATCTCGCAGCCCATTGCCTGTACCCCCTATCCCGGCTGAGGACACCATCGTCCCCGCTTCATCCGATGCTCCTGCCCCGGCACCAGACAACTTGCCCATTGCACTCTAGAAAGGTACTCATTCGTTCCAGAGTACACCTTTATTTGTATCTTCATACAGGGGTATATCAGCTCTGGAGATAGTATCGATTCCTCAAACCGTTGGTGATGCAAAATCTCACCCGGGGTGGCTAGCAGTAATGCGGGATGAATTTCAGGCTCTGGAAGACAATCATACTTGGGAACTTGTCCCCCTTCCAGCAGGAAAATAGGCGGTTAGTAGCAAATGGATCTACACTATCCGGATAAATCTCGATGGCACTCTCCATTGACTCAAAGCCTGCCTTATGGATAAGGGATTTGCACAAACTTACGGGGTGGACTACTTTGATACATTCTCTCTAGTGGCCAAGATGACCTTCGTCTGATTATTCATCTCTCTAGTGGCACATCATCGTTGGCATCTTCATCAGCTGGATGTTAAGAATGCCTTCCTCTATGGCTTTCTTGAGGAAGAATTTTACTTGCAACATCCACCCGGCTTCTGTGCCTCCGGCGCCGAGCCTCAAGTCTGTCAACTCTGACGCTCTCTGTACGGCCTCAAGAAATATCCTCGTGCTTGGTTCAGCCACTTCAGCACTGTTGTAACTGATTTTGGCCTCTCTCAAAGTAGGAAGGATCACATAGTTTTTTTAAAAACGAATCCTGCTGGTTGTATCCTCTTGGTGGTCTATGTGGATGATATCATCATCACAGCGAGAGACTCCACAGGAATCACCAACCTCAAGGCGCATCTTCACCACCACTTTCACACCAAATATCTTGGTCCCCTCACCTACTTCCTTGGCATCGAGGTCTCCCGTTCTAAGGACACAATCTCTCTCTGACAATGTAAGTATACTCTTAATATCTTGCAGGATGAAGGTTTAAGCACAGCAACTATAGTGGACACTCCTCTTGATCCTGGGGAATGCTCTCTTCATACCGAATCGAAACCATTTCCTCATCCTGAGAGTTATCGATGTCTGGTGGGTAAACTTAACTACCTCACCATGACGCGACCAGACATTGCATGTGTTGTTGGCAAAGTCAGCCAGTTCATGGAGCATCCAACCAGATCTTAGTGGGATGTTGTCCTTCGCATTGCCAAATACATCAAGAAAGACCCTGCACATGGACTTCAGTACTCACATCATGCTCATTTGAATGTTGAGGCCTTCTGTGATGTGGACTATGCAGGTTGCCTCACTACCCGCAAGTCTACTTCGGGATTCGTCGTGCTCTTCGCCAGTAACCTCATCTCCTGGCGCAGCAAGAAGCAGATTGTCATCTCCAGATCGAGTGCAGAGGCCGAATACTGTGCCATGGCCATAGTCACCACTGAGATCTTCTGGATTCGTCATCTCCTCCATAATCTCGGCTTCCAGGCACAAACCTCTACTCATATCTGGTGTGACAATCAGGAAGCCACAAAGATTGTCTCGAATCCTGTCTTCCATGAACGGACGAAGCATATCGAGGTGGACTGCCACTTTCTTAGCCACCATCTGGATCAGAAACATATCAGCTTTGGCCATATTCTGGCGGTAGATCAGCTTGTCGACATCTTCACCAAAGGCCTCCCAGAAGCTCGCCTTGACTCTCTCACTACCAGGCTGGGTATTCACAGTATCCATGGCCCAGCTTGAGGGGGAGTATGAGATGGTCTTTGTGTCTTGTCATCTTTTTTATTTGTGGGATTCAATCCAATCTGAACATGTCCAGCTTGAGGGGGAGTGTTGGACCCCATTTAAGTTTAATGGGTATTTCTGAGTCCCACATCAGACTTACCCTCCATGTAATTATTTTTACTCATCTATAAAAGAATGCCTCCACCTCACATTAAGGTAAGGGGAATAAGTTGTGCACCCCACTATGGGTACGGAAAGTCGTCCTTCCAACTTCTCCCTTGTAGAGACCCGAATCTTGACGTACATGGACATTACATTACTTTTTTGGAATACTTAATACATAAAAAAAACATACACACAAGGACCGTAATAGTTTAGTGTCTTTGGAAACTCGGAACGTAATCTTCCAATTGTACTGAAAGATCTTCAACATCTCCCATAAAGATCTTCCCCTTTTGGTTTTCTTACCTAAAACCTTTCTTTAAATCCTGGGGAAAAGAAAATATATAAAGGGTGAGCTCAAATTCTCAGTAAGGGTAAGCATGGATAAAATAAAACAATTCATATACATTTGAAATTAAAAACATGAACATAATGTTTAAACATCAAAATCTTGGGCAATGACATAAAACATGGCAGTACATAAGGTATAGATCATAAAGAAACATTAATCATGATAAAATAGAATGGGAATAAAACATGTGATTGTGGAAACCATTAAGCACATGATATGATTTCCATAGTAGCCAAGGCATTGCTGCCAAGACCATTTTAGTGGACAAAGTCCCTTTCTGAATCAAGTTCACTCCTCATTCCAATCCTGTATCACTGAACTGGATTAACTTGTCATTCCAGCCATGTCTATCTCATGAGATATAAATCTTTACCCAATGCATTGGAGGGAGATATAGGTCCCACCCATCTCATAATGAAATCATTCTTTCGTGTGCCACAAAATAAACATACATCATTCATAATAACCCAACGTATAAAATGGATTTCATAAACATCATTCCATCATAACATAATCCATATAAAACAAATGGATATAATTTCATCATAAGAGAAGTGAAATCATGTAAATAATAGGGACATTATACTTGAAACATAATCATACTGAATAACATCATCTTAGATGGGAAATAGTTTTGATAAAACACTTGAAATAATTTCTTGAGGAAAATATCCTTTCTTATTCAAAATCATTTTCTTTTCTCAAAATTCCATGAAATTTTAAAAGAAAAGGATTTTTTTGAAAATATTCATGAAATATTGTAGAGTAAGATTCAG
Organism: Viscum album; assembly: GCA_963277665.1. Lineage (NCBI taxonomy): Eukaryota > Viridiplantae > Streptophyta > Magnoliopsida > Santalales > Viscaceae > Viscum > Viscum album. The sequence goes on along the minus strand of OY728146.1, from coordinate 1,051,661,084 downwards.
GAAAATAAGGTGATATGAAACCGTAAAAATCCGTTCATGCTGTATATGTTAAAAAAACATTCTCCTCGTACTTTTGTCATAAAAGTCAAAAAGTTCCTCGTATGGTAAAAAAATGAAATATTCCTTTCATAACATGTGGTAAAACTCAAAAATGGTTAAAAATGACTTTAAAAATACATGAAACCGTTTTTAGAAAACAGGGACATGGATGATAAATATAACCCCAGTAAATACTTACTAATAAACAATCTCGGATAAAAATGAGATTGGAAAAGTTATCCTTTACCTTACGTCTGATATGCTCCGTATGTATCAGAACCTCCTGTATAATGATTTAAATAATGTCATTGAATTATTATAGAATCATATTCATTGTTATGATATCATATATGGTTCACTTATGAATTTATATTACCCGTTCTTTTGTAAATTCCATGCTAAAGCAGCATTTTGGGTAAAATCATTTCATTTATCGTACTTGTTTCAACTTGTTGTTCTTGATATTATTACTTATATACTGATTTAAATAATTACATAATGTAAAACATGATTTATATATAATATATATTCATCATATACATATATATATGATAGATCGATAAATGGAATGAAATACACCGTTCATGGAGACGGTGGGCCGTACGTACGCAGGAACGTTGTTTTCGTTTCCTTATTGAATTGAATGGAATTAAGTAGAAGACATACATATATATATACATAAATCCAGTATCATTATTATGTAATATATTTCATTATTATTCATTATATATACTTTATAATCATTCATTAATGGTTAACATGGAGAATGAATCTCATCGCGTCGTGGAGACGGTAGTCCATACGTACGCACGAGCGATGATATCATTCCCATGATCGTGGAATTATATTGAAGTGTATGTATAATATTTTAGAATCAATATCACTTTACAATAATCATATATAGTTATTTATTTACACCATTATACCCATCCAAGTAAGGTGGTGGTTGAAAACAGATTACACCACGGCGTGGAGACGGTATTCCGTACGTACGCACGCGCGGTGATTTCATTTTCCATAGGATGGATAGAAGGTGAAATAAGGTTGTTTAATATTTATAATAACATATCAGTATATAAGTAATACTGATGTTATTTCTTTATAATGAGACAACTAAAGAAGAAGAAGTATAAGAAGAAAGAAACTTGAGAGAATCAGAAGAAGAGATTACCTCTTCTTCGACACACCTCATTTAAGCTTCCTCTTAAGGAAGTAGAGTTGGTCTTTTGAGAAGAACATAACCTCCAAAATGTTTCTAGGGAAGTGGAGAAGAGAAATGGTCAGGGTTTTTTTGATCTTCAAGGCTCAAAAGGGTGTGAATAGAAGAGGGAAGGGTGCCCTTTTAATAAGGGAGGAGAGGGGCACCTTTGGAAAAAATTAAAATATTATTTTATAATAAAGTCATATTCGGTTTTTAATAGATCCAAATTGATTTATTTCGAAGATAAGGTGTGGATGGGTCGAAATAATCTCAACCAATATATTTTAGACAGGTTTGTGTCATTATATTAACCATATCTTTTAGTTTTAACTCTTAGTTAATTAGATTGACATTTACTTTGTCACTTTGTATTTTTATATTATATAGTTAATAAACTTACCATATACATCCAAGAGACCCCCAAGTGGTCCATTAATGATACACCTATCATGATATAAGTATCTTGTCCGAACCTTATATTTTTAGGAATATAATAACAATTAATAATATAATATTTGTTTAAAAAACTATTTTTTTCAATTTTGACACTATTTGGTAATGGATTTTTGTGAAAATAATAACAGCATTATTAGTTCGAAAAAATTTAATTAATTAAATACTAAAATGTCATATTAGCCTATAAAATTAGTGTAATTCATAAAAAGTCTCAAATTACATTTATTTGGGTATTTATAACATCAATTATTTTAATATTTCATTATTTAGGTAATTACTGCACCACCACTGTGTCATAAATAACTTAAATTATTTAATGTATAAAAATTATAAATAAAATAACATTAGGTAGGAAATATTTTTATCTTTATAATGAATATTTATAGTCGAATTTATCTTATGTATAACCCTATATTAAAAATGATTTAGTTATTAAACATTGATTTTAATTATTTTAACCCTTCTTTAAATAAATTAATAATAAATGTCCTAATCTAATCCAAGTGGACCTAAATGGTCATATTTTATTCCTAAGGTTTTTTTTGGTCGAATTACACTTATCCAATAGAATTAGTACATGTGTTAGGGTAATAATAATATCATTTTTACCCTTAATTACCCTATTTACTTTTAACCGTGGTAAAAAAAAGTAAAAAGTTACTATTCACCAAAAATTATTTTCATCTCATTGAACCACATTTTAGCCCTTGATATTAACCGTGCCTCTAGGATTTTTGAAATCCCACTCACAGAAGCGGTGAAATTAAGTTTTATGTGAATTTCCAAATTCTCCTAGGAGGTGGGTAAAAGACGGTGAAAAGTTCAATAAAATTTTTATATATCTAAAATTGTTATAAAATGAATCCAATTAATTACATTGAACTTATATAGGTATTATGTATAAATTTTGAAATAAAATAAATTTAAATAAAATAAATAATTATTTAAATAAAAAGTCAGTTTTAAAATAGTAACCCAGTGTTTTCACTATTCATCAAAAATTGAAAGTTTTCAGAAAAATACCAAAAATTCACCCTAGGATAATTTTGATATTCCGAATCCAAAAATGAAGTCCATTTTGAAAGATAAAATTTATAAAATTTCAAAAAGTGGGTATTACTATTCATAACGGCTAGTTTATATAATATTTTAATAACATATCGTTGTTTAGTGAAACTCGATATTGTGTACAACACACGCTATCGTGGAAGGTCGTGATTGCGTGTAAAGCAAGCCAAGTCAGGAATGTATGTAGTGCAAGCTCCTTTTGGTGTAGCGTAAAACACAAGACATCAATGAAATTAAAAAGAATATTTTTCATAAAATCTCGGGGTGTTACATTCTACCCCCCTTAAAATGAATTTCTCCCTCGAAATTTGTCGGGGTTATAAATGGTTTACTACTTGAAATTTTCTTTCATATAAATCCACATCGTAAAAAGGAATACTAAAACTTGACTTTAAAAACTAAAAGTATGAAACGTAACGGTTACCCAAATTAACTAATCACTGGGTTTCCACATAGAAGAACATAGGTGAAAATATGGATATGGAAGAGAAATATAACCATCAACTTCTGATGAAGAGTGGTAGAGGACATGGCTATGAAAAAGCCAACAATCACAAAGCCATAAATTTGTGATGATCTAAGGTACCATCCGATTCATCAGATATGAGATCACTAGGAAAACATTTTTTTTGTTTTCAAGATCATTTCCCTAAAGTTGAAGAATTTGAATTAGAAGAAATACTTACTTTATTTCGGTATCATCTCACCATTGCTTGTGCCTCGAACAATTTCCACTTCATCTCTTAAAGAAACGAAGTTGAATTTTTCTTCTGTGAAGTGTTAGCATATTATGCGATAGAATGATAGGTCATTCTATCTATTTATATCACAAAAAAGTTTATCACAATTTATTAAATATACATTAGTCCATCTATGCTGAGATTAATCGTATATGGTTGCTAAAATGGACTTATACTTCAGCTATCATAGTGCTTAATAAAATAAAACTAGTTTCTACTAACCAAGGACTTCCTGTAGGCTAGTGGTAGGCGATAAAGGCCTGTCGCACTTTGGTTGTGGGTTCGATTCCCGCATCCTTGTCCGACGCGACGGGTTGTCGCACGTCCTACGGGTTTTCCTTTTTCTAAAAATATACTATTATAACATTCTATCAATAATATCGAAAAAAAATTCTAGCCTTAAACTATACTAACTTATGTTCAACATAATCCATTCGAATATTTAGGCTTATCCAAAATACTTCTTTCCAAACTCATAGTATAAAGAGAACGATTACTAAAAAGGTCATATAACAAGCGTGTGAATACCATCATTTATCCCTCATATATTTTGTTGGTCACATTCCAATCATGTGAATACCTTAATCATGTATTCTCTTGAAAAATGAATACCCATTTAACCTTAGTGAAAACATGAATGCTTTCAAAAGTTAACTTTTTCCACATACCAAAATCCAAAAATTCTATGTACTCAAACCATGATATAACTTTGTCCATATATCAGTCATGAGCTCATGAATACTGTCAAACATTTAATTTTATCCTTATCCCTTCATTATGCGCATATCATCTTCTTTCCAAAAATATCTCAATCACTTTCCATGGTTACTGGTACCATAAAATTATTGAAAACCACAATATACCAATACATAAATATTCCAATATTCCATGATACTATATACAACATTATTTTAGAATCCCATTACATAAACACTTAATCATTCCACCACATCGTTATCATATTCAACATCTCTAATAGTGATCACATGTGACTTCCCTTTGTCCTTTGCCTTAAGTGGTTTCTCATGTTAATCATCATTAACCCTTGGATTAGGGAATTGATTAGCACAATTCCCCCATTTCATTGCACTTGAAGCATTGAAGTGTTGGTGGTGTGTTCTCTGCAGTCTTTTCTTTATTCACATCATTAGCAACCCTTTTTCCATTACTTCGACACTCAGCTACTTGATGACCTTATTTTCCACACTTAAAAAATTTTCTAGTCCCTTTAAGACAATCTCCACCATACTTCTTTCCACACTTTGAGCATAAAGAAAAAATCATCTTCTTTTCACCATTGTTCTGAGATTTCTCCTTTAACTCCATCTTTTGTTTCTTATCCAAACCATGAGATGGATATGTAACACCAACTTCCATTTCTACCTTGATAGCACAACGCACAATTTCTTCATACCTATTGAAGTATCTTATAGCTAATGCCCTTCGAAGACTTGGTTTTAAGCCACTAAAGAATCGATCAACTTTACTTTCAGGTTGGATGATAAAGCCAGATGCATACCTTGCAAGCCTTGTAAAATTTGCTTTGTATATACCAACAGATTCATCATCCTTTTGCTTAAGCTCAAGGAACTCCTTTTCCATATTTGTTCGAAGAATAGGAGGGAAGTACTTACTGAAAAACAAGTTCTTGAACTCGTCCCATTCCATGGATTCAATTTCATCTTGGGGCCTTGTATTCTTAATTAGAGTTCGTCACTGGTCTGCTTCACCTTCTAAACGGTAAACAGCTAGAATGACTTTATCATGTTCTGAACAGCGAAGTATGGAAAATATCTTTTCAATGGTACTAATCCATTGTTCAGCAACAAGTGGATCAGAAGACCCATTGAAAGAAGGTGTACATTGCCTCATGAAGGACTCAATAGAATATTGTTCCCTTCTCTGCTCATTCAGAAGTCCAGAATGATTCATAGCTTGCGTAAGTATAGCAATAATATTTTTCACTCCATCTCCCATAATATTGGTTTGTTCAGGGGGACAATCATTGCATTGTCCATTACATTGATCAACATGGTTCCTTCGGGTTCCAGCCATCATCTAAAACCCAAAAAGAATAGTGTGAGAGGAAAAAATCATGCTAGGGAAAACAACATAATAAAGGGGGAGTACCTTCAATATCTAACATCTTAGGTTTAATTCTAATATCATTAACGTAATTCTAGGACTATAACCTATACTTATACTTAACCTTAGAGACATCCCTAGACATACCTTAGAAATATCTCTAGGGATCTCACTAAAGTTTTCGCATCCTAGTTTCCAAAGGTTAACTAAACCTTCCCTCTGATACCAACTGTAGAGACCCGAATCTTGACGTACATGGACATTACATTACTTTTGCAGAATACTTAATACATAACAAAAAAATACACACAAGGACCATAATAGTTTAGTGTCTTTGGAAACTCGGAACGTAATCTTCTAATCGTGGTGAAAGATCTTCAACATCTCCCATAAAGATCTTCCCCTTTTGGTTTTCTTACCTAAAACCTTTCTTTAAATTCTGGGGAAAAGAAAACATATAAAGGGTGAGCTCAAATGCTCAGTAAGGGTAATCATGGATAAAATAAAACAAATCATATACATTTGAACTTAAAAACATGAACATAATATTTAAACATCAAAATCTTGGGCAATGACATAAAACATGGCAATACATAAGGCATAGATCATAAAGAAACATTAATCATGATAAAATAGCATGGGAATAAAACATGTGATTATGGAAACCATTAAGCACATTATATGATTTCCATAGTAGCCAAGGCATTTCTTCCAAGACCATCTTAGTGGACAAAGTCCCTTTCTGAATCGAGTTCACTCCTCGTTCCAATCTTGTATCACTAAACCGGATTCACTTGTCGTTCCAGCCATGTCTATCTCATGAGATATAAATCTTTACCCAATGCATTGGAGGGAGATATAGGTCCCACCCATCTCATAATGAAATCATTCTTTCGTGTGCCACAAAATAAACATACATCATTCATAATAACCCAACGAATAAAATGGGTTTCATAAACATCATTCCATCATAACATAATCCATATAAAACAAATGGATATAATTTCATCATAAGAGAAGTGAAATCATTTAAATCATAGAGACATTATACTTGAAACATAATCATATTGAATTACGTCATCTTAGATGGGAAATAGTTTTGAAAAAACACTTGAAATAAATTCTTGAGGAAAATAACCTTTCTTATTCAAAATCATTTTCTTTTCACAAAATGCCATAAAATTTTAAAAGAAGAGGATTTTTTTGAAAATATTCATGAAATATTGTAGAGTAATCTTCATGAAAATAAGGTGATATGAAACCGTAAAAATCCATTCATGTTGTATATGTTAAAAAAAACATTCTCCATGTACTTTTGTCAGAAAAGTCAAAAAGTTCCTTGTATGGTAAACAAATGAAATATTCCTTTCATAACATGTGGTAAAACTAAAAAATGGGTAAAAAGGACTTTAAACATACATGAAACCATTTTTAGAAAACAGGGAAATGGATGATAAATATAACCCCAGTAAATACTTACGAATAAACAATCTCGGATAAAAACGAGATTGGAAAAGTTATCCCTTACCTTACGTCTGATATGCTTCGTATGTATCCGAAACTCCTGTATAATGATTTAAATAATGTCATTGACTTATTATAGAATCATATTCATTGTTATTATATCATATATGGTTCACTTATGACTTTATATTACCCGTTCTTTTTGTAAATTCCATGTTAAAGCAGCATTTTGGGTAAAATTGTTTCATTTATCGTACGTGTTTTGACTTGTTGTTCTTGATATTATTACTTATATACTGATTTACATAATTAAAGAATATAAAACATGATTTATATATAATATATATTCATCATATACATATATATATAATAGATCGATAAATGGAATGAAATACACCGTTCATGGAGATGGCAGGTCGTACGTACGCATGAACGCTGTTTTCTTTTCCTTATTGAATTGAATGGAATTAAGTAGATGATATACATATATATATATACATAAATACAGTATCATTATTATGTAATATATTTCATTATTATTTATTATATATACTTTATAATCATTCATGAATGGTTAACATGGAGAATGAATCTCATCACGTCGTGGAGACGGTAGTCCGTACATACGCACGAGCGATGATATCATTCCCATGATCGTGGAATTGTATTGAAGTGTATGTATAATATTTATGAATCAATATCACTTTAAAATAATCATATATAGTTATTTATTTACACCATTATACCCATCCAAGTAAGGTGGTGTTCGAAAACAGATTACACCACGGTGTGGAGACGGTATCCCGTACGTACGCACGCGCGGTGATTTCGTTATCCGTAGGATGGATAGAAGGTGAAATAAGGTTGTTTCATATTTATAATAACATATCAGTATATAATTAATACTGATGTTATTACTTTATAATGATTCAACTAAATAAGAAGAAGTAGAAGAAGAAAGAAACTTGAGAGAATCGGAAGAAGAGATTACCTCTTCTTCGACGCACCACCTTTAAGCTTCCTCTTAAGGAAGTAGAGTTGGTCTTTTGAGAAGACCAGAACCTCCAGAATGTTTCTGGAGAAGTGGTGAAGAGAAATTGGCAGGGGTTGGGTGAGATTCAAGTCTCAAAAGGGTGTGAAGAGAAGAGGGAAGGGGTGCCCTTTTTATAAGGGAGGAGAGGGGCACCTTTGGTAAAACATAAAATATTATTTTATAATAAAGTCATATTCGGTTTTTAATAGCTCCAAATTGATTTATTTTGAAGCTAAGGTGGGGATGGGTCAAAATCCTCTCAACCAATATATTTTAGACAGGTTTGTGTCATTATATTAACCTTATCTTTTAGTTTTAACTCTTAGTTAATTAGATTGACATTTACCTTGTCACTTTGTATTTTTATATTATATAGTTAATAAACTTACCATATACATCTAAGAGACCCCCAAGTGGTCCATTAATGATACACCTATCATGATATAAGTATCTTGTCCGAACCTTAGATTTTTAGGAATATAATAACAATTAATAATATAATATTTTTTAAAAAAACTATTTTATGTCAATTTTGACACTATTTGGTAATGGATTTTTGTGAAAATCATAATAGCATGATTAGTTCAAAAAAAGTTAATTAATTAAATACTAAAATGTCATATTAACCTAGAAAATTAGTGTAATTCATAAAAAGTCTCAAATTACATTTATTTGGGTATTTATAACATCAATTATTTTAATATTTCATTATTTAGGTAATTACTGCATCATCATTGTGTCATAAATAACTTAAATTATTTAATGTATAAAAATTATAAATAAAATACCATTAGGTAGGAAATCTTTTTATCTTTCTAATGAAAATTTATGGTTGAATTTATCTTATGTATAACCCTATATTGAAAATGATTTAGTTATTAAACATTGATTTTAACTATTTTAACCCTTCTTTAAATAAATTAATAATAAATGTCCTAATCTAATCCAAGTGGACCTAAATGGTCATATTTTATTCCTAAGATTGTTTTTGGTCAAATTACACTTATCCAATAGAATTAGTATATGTGTTAGAGTAATAATAATATCATTTTTACCCTTAATTACCCTATTTACTTTTAACCGTGGTAAATAAAAGTAAAAAGTTACTATTCACCAAAAATTATTTTCATCTCATTGAACCACATTTTAGTCCTTGATATTAACCATGTCTCTTGGATTTTTGAAATTCCACTCACAGAAGCGGTAAAATTAAGTTTTATGTGAATTTCCAAATTCTCCTAGGAGGTGGGTAAAAGACGGTGAAAAGTTCAATAAAATTTTTATATATCTAAAATTATTATAAAATGACTCAAATTAATTACATTGAACTTATATAGGTATTATGTATCAATTTTTAAATAAAATAAATTTAAATAAAATGAATAATTATTTAAATAAAGATTCGGTTTTAAAATAGTAACCCTGTGTTTTCACTATTTATCAAAAATTGAAAGTTTTCATAAAAATACAAAAAATTCACCCTAGGATAATTTTGATATTCTGAATCCAAAAATGAAGTCCATTTTGAAAGATAAAAATTATAAAATTTCAAAAAGTGGTTATTACTATTCATAAAGGCTGGTTTATATAATATTTTAATAATATATCATTGTTTAGTGAAACTTGATATTGCATACAACACACGCTATCGTGGAAGGTCGCGATTGCGTGTAAAGCAAGCCAAGTCAGGGATGTGTGTAGTGCAAGCTCCTTTTGGTGTAGCGTACAACACAAGACATCAATGAAATTAAAAAGAATATTTTTCATAAAATCTCGGGGTGTTACATCCCCTGTAGTGCTCCCAACAAAACGCACTCATGACATATCTGTCTCCACCGCTAGTTGTGTATCCTCGCACAATGGGTGCTTCTCCAAATGGTGCACCATGTTGTGATGGAACTCAGCTTGATCGTTGACCTCCTTCTCCCATTGTTTATGATCATGTCCAGATCATTGTCGGTCATGTTATGCACTTTGTTGGCTCTGCATAAGGTTAGCGACAGAAGTCACCAACTCATTAATTGTTGTCTCAAAAAGTCCCAAACACTACTCCATGCCGTCAAAACAATCTTGGTGCTGAGTCTCCATGACTGAAGTTTCCGGCAGGTTGGACCAAATGCTACACTAATAATGCCAAAACAGGAAGGTATGTATTGATCTGTATGAAATCAATCTTAACAAATGGAATTGAGAGGGGAGGGAGATGAAAAAAGAAAGAGAAACCTTGAGGGAGCCACTACTCTCCTGCCCAAGCCGTTCAGCCAAGACACTAACAGAAAATATTCCCCCTTATACTCCCTCACCCCATATCGTCAAACCAAGCTTGGTGTCGAGTCTCCATGGCTGGAGTTTCTAGCAAGTTGGACTAGATGTTAGACTAATAATGCTGAAACAGGAAGGTATATATTAATCTATATCAAATCAGGCTTAACAAATGTAATTGAGAGAGGAGGGAAATGAGGAAAGAAAGAGAAGCCTCGTGGGAGTCGCTGCTCTCCCGCCCAAGCCGTTCGGCCAAGGCACTAACAGACAAGATCCCCCCCCCCAAACTCCCTCCCCTACTCCAATTTATTCCCAACCCCCCCCCCCCTTGTTGGATAATAAACTCATATTTCTTTGGACGACACCAACCTTTTTAGCAGCAATGGAGGCTTGACGACTTCAATGAACGCTGCTTAACGTGTGTCGATCTAGAGGATTGGGCGGTACCTACTACAACCAAACATTAGACTTTTATTTTCTTTGTTTCCTTCATTTGATTTTGTTGTGTGGTTGTATCCCTATAAATAGGGTTTGTTGTAAGCGTTGTAATATAATTCCAAGTTGAATAAATAAATACCAGATTGTTTACACTGAGTTTGTGTTGTTGTGATCAGCTCCAGTGATCTGCATCTGATTCTGCATGTTGTTGTGTTTGCCACTGCTAAATTCACCTTCAGTGGTATCAGAGGCTTTGAATGTGAGTTATGTTGAGAGAAGGGACCGTGAGATCTGGTTCCGTTCATCTGCAGCACCCAAGGAAGAAGATGATGAATAGTTAAGTTCATCCGGTCATCTTTTCTGATTCCCACATTACTTTTTTACTTTCCCCATTTGTCAACAAAATAAAAGAGAGTCACCTTGGAAAGCTTGGTCTTCCTTTGCCCATAAGTTACTTTTAGCCTCCCTCTCTCTTCCCAATTGTTAAAGTCTCCTTTTTTGTCTCCCTCCAATTTTCCATTTCCATAAAATGAAATAAAAATTCTCATGGCATTTTTGTGAACCCTACATGTCATCTTCATAAAAAAATTCCACCACATCCTCTCAATGCCCCTTTGGCCATTGGTGCCTCGTTACCTTCGACTGCACCAAAGTTTCTTTTCTCCATTCAAAAAAATTCATCCATTTATTTGTAATTTAAAAATTTTAGCAATGTATGATTTAAAAAAAATTACTATTTTCAATTATGAAAGGAAAAAAATACATTAGTTCTCAATTCCACAAAAACAATTTTACGGTCCGCTTATCCAAAAAAAAATGGCAATCTACACTACTAAAAATATATATATATATAGCAGTTTGCAACCACGAAAAAAAATATTTTTCCATTTTGAATATTTTCATCTGTATTTTTTCTCATCCAAAAAATAATTTATCACCATGGAGGATGCAATTGCACAATATTTGGTCCCAAAACTGACAAAAAACCATTTATGACAATTGGTGCCTCCAAATTCGAGTGCTCCTTGGCACCCAAAATGTCATGGACATCGTGGAGGATGGATACACCGAGCCAGAATCCAAAGTAGCGAAGGTTGCTCTGCCGGATGTTCAAAAGGTCACTCTTTCAGGTGTAACTAAATCGGGACTTCAAGATGAAATCCTTCATTTATCGGGCCTTGACGAAGCGACTTTTGAAATAATAGCTTCATCGAAATCATCAAAGCAAGATTAGGGATAATCTTCGCAAAACATTCAAAGGAGCCGATAAACTGAAGCATATACGACTTCAATCTTTATGAGGTGAGTTTGTGTCACATCCATGTTTTCATTTTGAGGTATTATTTTGTTTATTATTGATCCTATGTTTATCTTTCAGTTTTCTCGAAAGTTTTTGGTGAAAAATGAGAGTTTTTGGGTTAACAGCAGGTGGCACACGATTAGCAAACAATTTGGCAAACCACGCACTCTTGCCCAGGAAACCGTGCGGCCAAGGGTCATCTTTGGACAGAGGCAAACCGCACTGTTTTTAGGTCGTGTGGGAAAATCGTGCAACTTGTCCCTCTTGGACAGTGAAGGGTGCACGGTTGCCACACGGTTTGAAAAATTGTGTGTCATGTCCAAGTCATTAAAAATTCTAAAATGACGGTTGTGTCCTCTTGGGATTTAACCCCAAATCCCCCATTTTTTTCCACATTCGGGATTTCCAGCCCTAGGCGCCTCCAACCCTCCTCTTTTCTCCCTTGGACCACCATTTTTGTGGTGGATTTGGTGGGAAATCTCCAAGAAACTCCAAGTCCCTCATTTCTTGATTTCTTCCTCTTTTATAGGGTTTCTCTTCTTATTTCTTGGGGTTTCATATCTCTAGTGGATTGGGTGACCTATTTAGGGTTAAATCTCAATGCTTAGGGTTCAATATTGATGTTTTGGTTCAATATTTCCTTCATAGGGTTCCTTGGTGGTGCGGTCGTGATTTAGCACTGATTTTCAGAAGTTCCTACACTTGTGGTAGGTGGTTCCATGATTAAACATTATTTGGTGATTTTGATATGTTTTTTTTTTTTTTTTGCTTCTTGTTTATGTTCTATGTATTGTGCATGAGGTGAAAAATGTGATTTCAAAAGGATTTGAGGTGTGCGTGTGTTGAAATATGGTTTTCTGAAGGAAATGGGTTGTGCTTCATGTGTGAATTCATGTTGTGTTTCTTAAATGTGTTTTATAAATTGTGAAAATGGCTTAATAAATTGTGTAAGTGGTGGGAAACATGTTTTGAAATATATTTGGTGTGAGTTTGGATTTAAAAAAGGTTTTGATTATGGAAATGGTGGTTTATCATGTGAGTTTATATTGTTTGGCATGTGCATGTGTGAAAGTGACAACATATGTGATATGTGGAATGGAAATTGATCACAAAGGGATCTTAGCTGACTAGGTGGGTGGACTAGGATTAGTATGCTAGTTGGATCAACGGAGCCGAGACCTAGTTCTTTCTAGCGAATTGATGATACAACACTAACTAAACTATAATGATTGGAGACCACTAGAATTTTGGATAAATTCCTCTCTAGTAACTTAGTGCTCTTTTGTGACACCATGTTTCACCGAGATATGAGGTACTAGTGTTCCACTATAGCTAGTGTAGGGATTTCTTGTAACTTAGTGCTCTTTTTTGATATCGTACATACCATTGGAATATGGTGCACCTTGTTGGTTATTTCAAAAGAAAAGCATGTTTTCCTTTAAAGTGTTTTCTATATAAAAAATTCCAGCTTTTCTTTTTATAATACTTGCATGTTAATTTGTCTTATAATGTTTTGGAATGAAATCTCTTTTATTATGTGGAAGCCTCATGGGTTTGGCTCACACCCTCCATACACATTTGGGTGTATGTAGACCTTGTTATGTTTGACTCAGGTAAAGGAAAGATATGTGGAGATGGTGGTTCGGGTTGCTAGTGGTCTTCCTCGTGCGGGTGGTGGTGGTGGTGGTGGCTTGAGGGTGACATCCCTCTTGTCATATGGTGGTTTTGGGATAGTTTGTTGTTCCCTTTTTGTTGTAACTCTTTTGGTTTCTGTCTAAAGTTGTAAAACCTTGAATCTTAAAATTGTTATGCTTTGTTTGGCTTTGGTCATTTATCGTTGTGTTATTTATTTCTGTTGGTTATTTATGCTTATGTAAATGGTTGAAAAAGTTCCCAAAGCATATTGTGATACCCGGGCACTAGTTTTCAGCCCTTGGGGATCAGGAATTCCCTTCGATCCATTCCACGGACCAGGTTAGGTGTTGGGTTGGATGGCACCCCAGCTTGGTTTGTGACAAAATGGTATCAAAGGGAGGTTACGCACTTTTGGGTCAAGTCATTTTGAGGTGAGTCTGGTTAAATTGGAGCTAGGACCGTCAAGGCTTGAGGTTTTGGTTGCGAGTAGGGTGTCTGGCCAACATACCTCATGACAAATCTTGAGTCATCATGGGAGGTTTGTATTTTGTTTGACTTCTCCAGGTGATACGTACAGGCTGCAGACTATATGTGGACACTGGGTGGGGGTGGAGTGGTTTGGTTGTTTTGGTTTGTTATCGAGATGGATTTGGTTATGTTTTGATTCATGGATGTGTTTTAGGTGTTTGATATTTGTTGTTATTGATGAAAATTTTCAGATTTTGCGTTGATAGTTGTGTTGATATTTTTCCTTGTGGTTGTTTGTTGTAGAAAAATGCCTCAGAGAATTCATGTGCAACCACGAGAAAAGACCGGAGAGAATTCTATCACCAATTTATCAGATACTAGTGGGAGTTGTGGTTTGAGTTACCCAAGCTTTGGGACAGGGAGTGGACTCCAGTCCTACTCTGGTAGAGAAGTTGAATTGGGTCCGAGAAAGGAAAAAGCTCAGGAGTTCCTCAAGAACAAGCCTCCTTTCCAAGGAAACATGGAACCTCAGGAAGCGGGGGAATGGCTTGAGAAGATCAAGAGTATGTTTGAATTTCTTGACACTCCTGAGGCGATGAGGGTGAAGTGTGCTTCGTTCTTTATAGAAGGTCTTAGTCGAAGGTGGTGGGACTTAGTGGTTCAAACTGGAAAGAACGAGAAGATGAGTTAGAAAGATTTCAAGATTGTTTTCAATGGGCATTATTGTACTGAGGTATTGTCCTACACCAAGTCCCAGGAGTTCATGGACCTTACCCAGGGAGACACGATAGTGATAGAGTATGTCAATCGCTTCGTGTAGCTGGTACGGTACGCACTTGAGATTGTTTCTAATGAGAATATGAAGGCTCGGAGATTCAAAAGGGGGTTGTGGCCAAAAATTTATTCTCAGGTCTTTTTGTTTAAGCTGATGACCCACGCTGAGGTGGTCGATCGTGCCATGATGGTAGAAATTGATCCAGAAGGGCAGCATGGTTTCCCTAGATCAGTGTCAGTAGTGAGCAGTGTAGTTCATCAGTGAAGAAGAGGAAGCGGTACGAGCAACAGAGGAAGGAAGGTGGTAACTCGGGTCATCCTTCCCAATTATCATTGTTAGTAGTTCCAAATGCTGGATGAGTTGTCTGCCATCAGTGTGGGAAGTCGAGGCATATGCGGTCGACATGTACAGCCCCATCCAGATCTTTCCATCGATACAGGAATATGGGACACTTACAGCAGTTTTGCAGAGCCACACATTCCTATCAGAGTGGTGCAGGGTCTATAGCTCCTAGAGGAATGTCAGCCCAATCAGAGTCATCCAGGGAAGCAGGTTCTCGGTTTGGCAGTTGTAGTGGTAGGACTGGATCATCTTTTGGGCAGAGTCAGTTTAGGGCAGAACTACGGGCTAGTGGTCGTTCCCAAACTCAGGCAGAAACGAAACATCTTCATGTTGTGGATCAAACGCCAGCGGGAATAGAGGCAGGACCTGCGGGAACAGAGGCAGGACTTGTGACAGTTTGAGGTATTGTTTTTATTGCATCGTCCTTTTCTGTTGTTTTGTTTGACCGGTGCTTCAGTTTCTTTTATCTCTATATGTCCCATGGATGTGTTAAAATTGTCAACTGATCTTATGTCATAGGCGGTAGAGTTGGTGACATCACTGGGTAAGAATCGAGAGTAGGGTCTCAGGTGTTCGTATTGTGCACTCATCATGTCAAGGGTCGAGTTGGAATGGGATTTCCATGTTCTAAAGATGGACCTCTTTGATGCAATCCTTAATATGGATGGATGGTTCACTTTCAGGCACATAACGATTGTTATAGGCGGCGAGTGAGTTTTGTGGAACCTGATGGGAGTAGCCAAGTTTTTCATGGTGAATGGGATCCTCGGTCGAGTCGTATTGAACCTCCACTTTCGAAATTGGGCAATCTCATACTTCAGTTATCGTCACTCACACTGGATGATGATAGTGGTGCTCCTAAGAGTGGATTACCCCCTGTGGTGGATGAGTTCCCAGAGGTTTTTTCCAAAGGATATTTTGGGTTTGCCTCCAGAGCGGTATGTGGAGTTCACTATTGATTTGGTGTCAGAAAAATAGCATATATCTCTTCCCTCGTACCGTACATCCCCCACCGAGTTAGGGAATTAAAGATACAACTGGATGATTTGGAATCCAAAGGATTCATTCGCCCGAGTGTCTCTCCTTGGACCGCCCCAGTTCTGTTTGCAAAGAAGGCCGATGGAACTCTCCAGTTATGCATTGATTACCGAAAGTTAAATAAGGTGACCATCAAGAACAAGTATATTTTACCCCGCATTAATGACTTGTTCGATCAGCTTAAGGGGGAAAGGTGGTTCTCAAAAATTGACTTGCATTCTCGTTATCACCAAGTCAGATTTAGAGAGGTGGATGTTCTGAAAACAGCCTTTCGTAGTAGGTGTGGCCATTTTTGAGTATTTGGTCATGCTTTTAGGATTGAAAAATGATCCAGCAGTTTTCATGACGCTTATGAATAGGATGTTCCATCAGTATCTCGACTCAATTATCGTGGTATTCGTGGATGAAATCATGGTTTATTCTAGATCTAAGGAAGACCATGAGCGGCATTTGAGGATCATGTTAGTCACTCTTCAGAATCATCATTTATACGCCAAGATTTCTAAATGCACCTTTTGGATCAGGGAGGTGAATTTTCTGGGTCATGTGATCTTGAAACGAGGGGTTTCGATGGACCCCAAGAAAATTAGTGTAGTAATGTCATGGGAGAAGCCAAAGAATGTGTTTGAGATCAGAAGCTTTCTAGGCCTGGCAGGGTATTATAGACGGTTCGTTCGAGACTTCTCTCGGCTTGCTTCATCCCTGGCAGCGCTCACCCAGAAAGGGGTGGAGTTTGAATGAAGCCTAGAATTCCAAGAGTCCTTTGAGGATCTTAAGAGGTGGTTGACCACCGCCCCTGTTTTGATCTTGCTAGAATCTGGAAAGGGTTATATGGTTTATTGTGACATCTCAGGTATGGGTCTTGGTTGTGTGATGATGCAGGATGATCATGCAGTGGCTTAAGGTTCTCTCCAGCTCCAACCACATGAAAAAACTACCGAATCATAACCTGGAGTTAGCAGTAGTGATGCATGCCTTGAAGACGTGGTGTCATTGTCTTTTTGGGGAGAAATTTGTGGTTTATTCTGATCATAAAGAGCTTAGCCTACATTTTCTCCCAAAATAATTTGAATCTAAGGCAGCATCATTGGTTTTAGTATGTTCAGGGGTTTGATTTCGATATAGTCTACACCCCTGGTAAAGAGAATGTTGTGTCATATGCTTTGATGAGCAGAAAAGTGTCAGTGCAATCATTTAGAAAGTCCAGTGATGAGTAAACGTTGATGGGAATTTTTGCTCAGATGCACCTGGAGACCAAGGAGCATAGTGGAGGTGCGTTCTTGGCTAGTGTGCAGCTGACACCTTCTCTATTGGAGATGATTCAGCGGGAGCAGCCTGGTGATGAGTTGCGTCAGCGTTCTATGCAGTTTCTAAATGGTGGGGAGATGCCTTGTGATTGGTCATTGTCTCCCGAGTTTTGTGCTTCAAGGATGGTTTCATGGTGCTGTTGTTTTTTAGAAAGGTGGTGATATGGGATAGCTATCAGTCTTAGTGGGTCGTTCATCCTAGTGCTACCAAGATGTATTATGATGTGTGTCGGCAGTTTTGGTGGTTAGGTATGAGGCGGAATATAGTTGAAAAAACCCTTTGGTTTGCTTCAACCGCTACCTATTCCTACATGGAAGTGGCACGAAATTGACATGGAATTTATTGTTAGTTTACCTCATACACCCCAGGGAAATAATGTCACTTGGGAAGTGATTGATCATCTACCCAAATTGGTCCATTTCATTCCAATCAGAGATTCAACAAAGATGGATGAGTTGGATTGGTTATATGTTCAGGAGGTTGTGAGACATTATGGTGTGTCGTCGGCAATTGTTCTAATAGGGACCCCCGTTTTACCTCACAGTTTAGGGAAAGATTTCAAAAGACAATGGGTTCACAGGTCAAGTTGAGTATGGCATACCATCCTCAAACGGATGGTCAGACAGAGTGGGCAAATTAGATTTTGGAAGACATGCTCTGAGCGTGTCTTGGATTTCAGAGGTTCATGGGATAATCATTTGGGGTTGGTTGATTTTGCGTATAACAATAGTTACCAATCCTCAATTCGGATGGCCCCCTTTGAGGCGATTTATGGTCAGTCGTGTCGATCTCTGTTGTGTTGAGCTGAGATAAGTAAGACCTCATTGTTGGGATCGAGCCTTGTGTAGGAGACGTCTAAGAAAGTCAAGTTGATCAGGCAACAGTTATTGACATCTTAGAGTCATTATAAGTCTTATGATGATCAAAGACACTGAGATTTGGAGTTTTTAGTAGGTGACCGGGTGTTTATGAATGTGGCGCCTCGCTTGGGTCATCGTCGTTTGTGTAAGTAGGGGAATTTAACGTCGAGGTATGTTAGACCTTTTGAGATTACCGAGAAGGTTGGTAAGGTGACATCAATTCATGACGTATTCCACGTCTCCTAGTTGAAAAAGTATAACTCGAATCCATATCATGTGCTAAATTGTGAAGAATTAGAGTTGGATCCATATTTGTCAGTCTTTGAATAGCCAGTGCAAATTGTAGATTCCCAAGAGAAAGTGCTTTGTAGGAGTCTATTCTATTGGGCCGAGTCCTTTGGCAACATATTAATGATGTGTATGAGACTTAGGAATGGAAATATTGGGTTGAAGATGAGTACCCATTTTTATTCAAGCTTTGGGTTGACTTTCCAAGGGTGGAAAGTTTTCAAGGTGGAGAGAATCGTCAAATCCGTGTTTTCATTTTGAGGTATTATTTTGTTTATTATTGATCTTATGTTCATCCTTGAGTTTTCCTGGGAGTTTTTGGTGAAAATGGGAGTTTTTGGGTTAACAAAAAGTGGCGCAAAGTTAGCACAAAATTGGCGCATGGTTTGGAAAACCGTGCTCCCTTACCCAGGAAATCATGGACCCAAATGTTATTTTTGGACAGAGGCGAACCACATGGTTTTGTAGGCCATGTGGGAAAACCGTGCGCCATGTCCAGGTCATTAAAATTTCTAAAATGACAGTTTTTTCCTTTCAGGATTTAACCCAAAATCCCCCATTTCCTTCCCCACTCAGGATTTCCAGCCCTAGGCGCCTTCAACCCTCCTCCTTGCTCCCTTAGACCTCCATTTTTGTGGTGGATTTGGTGGGAAATCTCCAAGAAACTCCAATTCCCTCATTTCTTGATTTCTTCCTCTTTTCTAGGGTTTCTCTTCTTTTTTCTTAGGTTTTCATATCCCCAATGGATTGGGTGACCTATTTAGGGTTAGATCTTGATTCTTAAGGTTCAATCTTTCATGTTTTTGGTTCAATCTTTCCTTTATAGGGTTCATTGGTGGTGCGGTTGTGGTTTAGAACCGATTTTTGAAAATTCCTACACTTGGGTAGGTGGTTTCATGCTTAAACATTATTTGGTGATTTTGATATGATTTTTTTGCTTATTTTTTATGTTCTATGTATTGTTCATGAGGTGCGAAATGTGTTTTCAAAAGGATTTGAGGTGCGTGTGTGTTGAAAGATGGTTTTCCGAAGGAAATGGGTTGTGTTTCATGTGTGAATTCCTATTGTGTTTTATAAATTGTGAAAATGGCTTAATAAATTTTGTAAGTGGTGCGAAATAGTTTTTGAAATGGATTTGGTGTGTGCTTGGATTTAAGAGGTTTTGATTATGGAAATGGTGGTTTATCATGTGAGTTTGTATTGTTTGGTATGTGCATGTGTGAAAGTGACGACATATGTGATATGTGGAATGGAAATTGGGCATAAAGGGAATCCTAGGTGACTAGATGGGCAGACTATAACTAGTATACTAGTTGGATCGGCAGGGCCGAGGCCCGGTTCTTTCTAGCGGGATTGATGATACAACACTAACTAAACTATGATGATGATTGGAGACCACTAGAATTTTGGATAGATTCCTCTTTAGTGGCTCACGCACGAGGATGATGATCAGTGTGGTTGTTATACCATGTTTCACCAAGATATGAGGTACCTAGTGTTCCACTATAGCTAGTGCCTATAGGGATTTCCCGTGAGTTAGTGTTCATTTGTGATATCGTACTTATCGTCAGCATACGGTGCACCTTGTTGGTTATTTCAAAATCAAAGCATGTTTCCTTTAAAGTGTTTTCTATAAAAATGTTTCCAACTTTTCTTTTTATAAAACTTGAATGCTAATTTGTTTTATAATGTTTTGGCATGGAATCTTTTTTATTGGGTGGCATCCTACGAGGCTTTGGCTCACACCCTATATACACCTTTGGATGTATGTAGAACTTGTTATGTTTGACTCAGATAAAGGCAAGATGTATGGAGATGGTGATTCAGGTTTCTAGTGGTCGCCCACGTATAAGTGTTGGCGGCGGTGGTGGCTTTAGGGTGACATCCCTCTTTTCATATGGTGGTTTTGGGATAGTTTGTTGTTCCCTTTTTATGTAGCTCTTGTTTTTTTTAAAGCTGTAAAACCTTGAATTTGAAAATTGTTATGCCTTGTTTAGATTTGGTTATTTATCGCTGTTTTTTATATTTCTGTTGGTTATTTATGCTTATGTAAATGGGATAAACCATTCCAAAAGAATATTGTGATACCTAGGCACTAGTTGTCAGCCCGTGGGGATTGGAAAGGCCCTTCGGGCCATACCATGGACCAAGTCGGGTGTCGGGTTGGATAGCACCCCGACTTGGTCCATGATAGTTCGAATCCTTGTTTATGAAATCTTCTGAAACCATTGTCAAGTATCATACTCATGTAATGGTTGTGGTGAACCAATTGTGAAGAAATTGAGAAAATATTGCCGACATGCTATGTGAGAAAATTTTGTGATCTCTTGATCCAAAATTTGATTATATATTCATTACCCTATAAGAAACTAAAGATCTGGAGATGATCTCTATCGAATAACTCGTGGGATCTCTACAAGCCCACAAACTAAAGGTGAATCATCGGAGTGATTCAAATGGAGTGGAGCATGTCTTGCAATCAAATTTATATCTTAACAACTCTGAAAAGGATCAAACAGGGACATCTCGAAGAACTCTAGGCAGAGGATTTTATGCACAAGAATTTGATCCAAGAAGAGTAGGACGTGGTGGAAGAATCACAAATCAAAGAGGTCATAGATATCAAAACTATACTCCACAAGAACGAGGACGAGGAAGAGGAGGATTCAATAATCGCCAACCAGACAAAATAAATGTTCAATGCTATAATTTTCAGAAATATGGACATTATAGCAATGAATGTTGGTATAAGCAACCCATGGAGAATGACACCGAGGAGGCATATATCATCGAAGCAGGAGATACTTTTGGCAAGTCTCATGTGTTAATGGCACAAACATCAACACAAAATCAAGGTATGTGGTATCTTGACTCTGGAGCTTGCAACCACATGACAGGGCACAAGAACTTGTTTATGAACCTGGATGAGAGGGTTTGAGGAGAGATTTCATTTTTCAATATCTCAATAATATTTTTCTATTAAAGAGGATATTCTAATCAAGAAAAAAGACGATAATCATGCTTTCATCTCTGACGTCTACTATGTACCCGACATGAAGACCAACATCTTGAGTGTTGGGCAGTTGGTGGAAAAAGAATTTCACATAAGCCTACAAAATAAACAAATGGTGATTGTTGGTGACAAAGGAAGGTTGATCACAAAAGTACCGATGGCGAAGAACCTCATGTTTCCACTTATGATTCAAACCGACATACTATGATGTTTGGAGATGGTATGTGATGATAAGTTTAAGATTGTTAGGAAGCAAGAAGATGGAGAATGGGATTCCTATCATTCACCACTCGAATCAAATATGTGAAAGCTGAGTTCTAAGAAAACGTCATAGAAACAGCTTTGCAATGAAGGCCAGCTAGAAAGTTACAGTGCCACTAGAGCTAGTTCACACCGATGTGTGCGGTCCATTAAATCCAAAATCAAATGGAAAAATGAGGTATTTTATGACATTTATTGACGATTATAGAAAGAAAACTTGGATATATTTTCTCAAGATGAAGTCATAAGTGGTTGGTGTCTTGAAAGAATTCAAAGCACTGGTGGAAAATCAAAACAACCATCGCATAAAAACTTTGTGATCTGATCAAGGTGAGGAGTACACCTCTGATGTTTTTCAAGAGTACCTCAAGCAGCATAGAATTCAGCACCAACTGACATCAGGCTTACACACCCCAACACAATGGAGTAGCCGAAAAGAAGAATCACACCATTATCAACATGGAAAGATGCATGCTGAAAGACAAAGGAGTGCCCATGACTTTCTGGGCGGAAGCAGCCTCATTCGCGGTGTATCTACTCAATAAATGTCCAACTAAAAATCTTAAATCAAAGACGTTGCATGAAGTCTAGAGTATTCACAAGCCAAGTGTAAGTCATTAGTTTTTGGTTCTATTGCCTATGTCAAGATTCTGAAGGCAAAACGAAGAAAGCTCGAGGACAAAGGATTGAAGTGTGTGTCCTTATGGGATAAAGGATTGAAGTGTGTGTCCTTGTGGGATACAGAGACCGAGCAATGGTATATCATTTGTATAATCTCATCACCAAGAATATTATATTCAGAAAGGATGTTATCTTTCATGAAAAAGAGAAAAGGAAATGGAATCAAGATGATGATTCAAGAGAGGTATGACTCACTCTAGAAGATAAAGAAATAGTTGAAAAAGTACCATTGGGGTAACGAGGAATTGAAGAACCATTGACATTGTCACCACATCTACTATATCTACTATATATACTAATTCTGGCTTTCCAGCTGCCACGTGTCACTTTCACATTCCTCCACATCATTTTTTCAACATGGGTCCCTTCTCCACTGCTCCACGTCACCTAAACCATTTTCCTTCTCCCTCCAATATCACGATTCCAATCCCGCAACCACACAACCTCCTGTATTCCCTCCAAATTAGGGTTTCGGTGCAGCTTCTCATCTCGAAAAAATCTGCACCAACTTTCTCACCTAGGTTTCCTGATGTATCTTTCTCCATTTAAAATCTGTCTTCGTCCTCATGAATCTACTCCACTCCTCCTTAGGTTCATGCTCATGATTCCTGTCATCTCCTCCAACTGTTCCCGCACCTCTGATTTTCACTTCAAAGTCGACCAGATAATCATCCTCTTTCTACCACTGCTCTCTATCAATCCAATCCCTAACCCTCCCCCTCTCGAGTTCCATTGCCTTCACATATGGTTTGTGGTTACTATCTTGTCCCTTCAAAACACCTTCGACTTGCGAGTTTTGTAGCTTGTATCTATGGAAACCTTTCATTTACAGTGGATTTACCTCGACGCACAGTAAAACCATCCTCATGAATCTACTCCTCTCCTCTTTAGGTTCATGCTCGCGGTCCTTGTCATCTCCTCCAATGGTTCCCACGCCTCTGATTTTCACTTCAAAGTCAACCAGGTAATCCTCCTCTTTCTACCACCGCTCTCTACCCTACCCCTCCCCCTCTCAAGTTACATTGCCTTCTCATATGGTTTGTGGTTACTATCTTTTACCTTCAAATCACCTTCGGCTTGCGAGTTCTATAGTTTGTATCTTCAGGGAAACCCTGCATTTATAGTGGATTCACCTCGACGCACCGTAAAACCACCTCACTCTCGCGATTTCAGTTCCCTCTAGCTACGGTAACCCCTAAACAAATCATTTTTCTGTATTATTTTGTTCCACTTTAACAACTCAATAACTTTGGCTTTGAATCCTTATAATTTTTTTAAATGCAGATGTCTAACCCTTACAAATTTGCAAGACTCAATGTAAACTTTGAGGGTCTCAAAGCCTTACAGTATTCCTTTTATTGTATTTTTTAGATTCAGTTGAATGCAGATTTAATAACTATAAAGTTGAGACATTGAATTGGTATATTTCCATCACACGACTTTTAAAAATATGAAATCCTATAGTCAACAAAAAAACTAGGTACCATATGCACTATTTTCTGTAACTGAAACTGCTGAAAGTAGGTTTTTATTACAGTCCCTCATGTCTTACATGTCCTATATAAACTATAACTTCATAAGTCGAAAATTAGCTAAAATAACTTGTATGAGCATGTAATTAATATAAGAAATCATGGTAAACTACTGCAGTCTTCCATATTATTTTCCCATATATTTTTGGCTCTGGTTAAAGAGTCTAAGCATGCAAAAACATTCAGGTGCAATGAAGCATGTTAATTAAAAAAGTAAAGAGTTAGAAATATAGTGACAGTTCATTTGAACTTGCCAATGCCCTGAAGCATGACGTTCGTGATGGAGAACTGAGCTTCAGATCTTAAAAAGTATTAGAGGTAACGATGTTTATACAACTTCGATTTATTTTTCCATTTGGTGTTTTTTTTGGCTATGTAACTATGTGTTCATGGAAATGTTTTAATCTCATGTATGATTAGATCTTTGAATGTGTTTGGTGCCATTATTGAATGACGTTATTTCTAACTGGGATACATATATGGGCTTCTAGGGATCCTTGCTTTCCTGAAGGTATGTTTCATTGATTTGAATCTCTTGGGACCCATTTGACTCTGAAAATTGTCTTTTGGTTTCTATTTTCATAGGTTATGTTTAAGTGAACCTTGTATTTTCACAATTTCTTTTATTTATTTATTTGTGTTGAATCATCCATTCAAAATTTGGCTGGATCCACACTTATTCATGCATTGATCACACACACACAATGAACTGGTTATCGATGACCAGTCTCCAGACCCAGGTTGATTCTAAGGCAAGTTATCTCTTTCTTTACAGTACCCCTTCTTTTCCCTCATATAGCAATTTTCCTCTCCCTCCTTCCTAAAACTTTTACAATTTTATGTAGATAGAGTGAAACATGTGATGAAGTAATCAAAACTCCAATTTCTAATAGCTCAACATTTGAAAAAAAAAACATTGATCACCCAAGTAAGCATTTATTTATAGTTCATGTATGTAGTGTTTTTATAAGATACGTGTGTTTTTGCATGCACATAAACACAGATATATTTCTTATCAATTTTTCATTCTGCACCAAATTACTCCTTAATTATTTTTACTTTTTTTCTTTATTTGTTGTAGGAAAAATATTAGCCTAGGAAGAAAAATAAATATTCACCCAAATTACTCAAGGAACCATTTTTCTCGAAGGCAACATGTTGGCATGTTCATTTCATTCTTTTTACCATACTACAACATGTATGTTGAGAGGATTATTCTCATTATTCATTCATGTGGATTTCCATATTAAACTTCCTAATAAATATGTTCATACTTTTTTATTTATTAAAAACTTTGGTATGTCATACTGCATATTTACTATTTCATTGTGGTTCACAATTAAGCATCTCATTCATTATGCTTATTTGGATGGTTGTAGGCCAATAAGCCTTGGATTTATGAACTCTTCTATACATGTTTCTTCTTTGTGTTATATATTATTAAAAATATGGGTTCCTATTTTTTATTGCATAAGAAATGTAACTTAAGTAGTCTTATTGATTCTAAATTGGTTGAACCTTCTTACCCCCTAAATAAATACACGCTATCTTTTTTACTATTGTTCTTTTAATACACCCTAAATGCATTCTCTGTGGTACTCGGTTTTTTATTGGATAACATTATCATTTTTGTTCTCGGTTTATGTGAAACATACTTCAAGAAATATCATGCTAGAATTGGGTAAGCATTGGTTTCAAGTTAAAATTTGTGCTTTCTAGCTGATTCTTAAATTCATTTGGATATTTGAGAAACTATGAAGGGAAAGTGGTCTTTAAAGAAATGATGTTGTGTTATCAATCAATTTCCTAGAAAACTATGATGTTTTATCATGAAGTACTACACTAATATTTATAATATGATTTTAAACAGTAAGTATGCAAAAACTTTCAGGTGAAATGAAGCATGTTAATTAAAAAAGAACAGAGTTAGAAATACTGTGAGAGTTCATTTGAACTTGAGAATGCCCTGAAGCATGACATTCGTGATGGATAACTAAGCTTCAGAGCTTAAAAATTATTAGAGGTAATGATTTTTATACAAATTTTATTTCTTTTTCCTTTTGGTGTTTTTTTTTGGCTATGTAACTATGTGTTCATGGAAATGTTTTAAGTCCATGTATGATTAGAGCTTGGAATGTGTTTGGTGTCATGGCTGAATGACGTTATTTCTAACTGGGATGCAGGTATGGGATTCCAGGGATCCCTGCTTTCCTGAAGGTATGTTTCATTGATTTCAATATCTTGGGACCCATTTGAATCTAAAAATTGTCTTCTGGTTTCTGTTTTCATAGGTTATGTTTAAGTGAACATTTTATTTTCACAATTTCTTTTTTTATTTATTTGTGTTGGATCGTCCATTCAAAATTTGGTTGGCTCCACACTTTTTCATGAATTGATCACACACACAATGAACTGGTTATCGATGACCAGTATCAAGACCCAGGTTGATGCTAAGATAAGTAATTTCTATCTTTGCAGTACCCCTTCTTTTCCCTCATATATCCATTTTCCTCTCCCTCCTTCCTAAACCTTTTCCAATTTGATGTAGATATATTGAAACATGTGATGAAATAATCGAAGCTCTAATTTCTAATAGTTCAACATTTCAAAACAAAACACGGTTCACCCAAGTAAGCATTTATTTGTGTTCATGTATGCAGTGTTTTTATAGGATGCATGTTTGTTTGGATGCACATAAACACATATATATTTATTATCAATTATTTATTCCACACCAAATTACTTTTGATTTATTTGTATTTTTTTTCTTTATTTATTATAGGAAAAATATTGGCTTAGGAAGAAAAATAAATATTCACCCAAAGTACTCTTAAGGCACCATTTTGCTCGAAGGTAACATGTTTTCATGTTCATTTCTTTCTTTTTACCATACAAAAACATGTATGTTGAGAAGTTTTGTAACACCCCAAGCTTCCATGGTATGCTTCTCTTTGAATAATACAATAGTGTGTGTTGTACGCAACTTGGAGTTCTAACACACCACAACCAATCAAACTAGCCGTTATGAATAGTAAAATCCACTTTTTAAAATTATATAAATTTTATCTTTTAAAATAGACTTCATTTTTGGATTCAGAATATCGAAATTAGCCTAGGATGAATTTTTGGTATTTTTCTGAGAACTTCCAATTTTTTATGAATAGTGAAAAATACTAAACTTTAATTAAAAACAACTTTTTTAATAAAAATAATTTATAGTAATAAATTATACTATTGAGTGGTTTTAAAGTATAATTAGAATATATTTTTACCATTTAATCCAAGGTTGGTCATTGGACGCAATTTCACATTTAAACTAGACATAAACAAGTGTCAATCTTTTGATAGTTATTATTTCTTAAAAACACGCTTTTTGTTTTAACAATGAGAATTAATTTTAAATTAATTTTTGTCACTTCTGTGTTTTGAATTTAGAAAAAAGGATTTAATATTAAGAATTAGGAGCTACAAATTGTGTAAATAGGTAACTTTTATTTTTAGATATTTTGAATAATTACTTCGGTAAATATTTTATTTACCATGGTTAAAGGGTAAATCCGGTAACTAAGGGTAAAAAAATAATATTATAATAATATTAAATTACCCTAACACATACCCTAACCCTATTAGATTATGCATGTCCGACCATGGGCATCCTTGGGTCGATTTTGGGACCTGATGGATCCACTTGTATGTGATAATGACACTTTATATTAATTAAGTTAAAGTAAATACAAAAATGACATAAGCATATATCTTTTAGTAAAACAATTTTTACATAGGGTTATATATGTTATCTCTTAGACTATAAATATTCATTAGAAATCTAAAAATATTTCCTACATAATGATATTTTATTTATAATTTTTAGACATTGAATAGTTAAATTTATTTATGATACAATGATGATGCAGTATTTTCCTTATTAATGAAAGAATCAAATAAATGGTATTATAAATGTTAAAATAATATAATTTAAAAGTTTTGATGCCATCAAATAATTTTATAGGTTAATATAACATGTTAGGATTGATTAAATGAATTTATTTAGAATTAATAAAGTTTTTTGAACTTTAACAAAAATCAATTATTAAATAGTTCCAAAATTGACATAAAGAAGTATTTAAAACAAATATTATATTATTAATTGATATTCTATTCCTAAAAATCTAAGGTTCGGCCAAATGACTTAGATGAGGTTATATATATTAATAATGAACCACTTGGGGTTCTCTTGGCTTGTTATAGTAAGTTTATTAACCATATAATATAAAAATACAAAGAGACATGGTAAATGTCAAACTATTTAACTAAGAGTTAAATATAAATGATAAGGTTAATATAGTGACCCAAACCTATCTAAAATATATTGTTTGAAAGGATTTCGACCAATCCCCACCTTAGCCTCTAAATAAGTCACTTTGGAGCCATTATAAACCGAATATGAATTTATTATAAAATAAAATTTTATGTTTTTCCTAAGGTTCCCCTCACCCCTCTTATAAAAGGGCACTCCCCCTTCTCTCAAATTCATACCTTCAAAGCCTTTTGGTTCAGCCAAACCCAGACCAAATATCCTCTTAACTTCCCTAAATTCATCTTAGAGGCCTTACTTTAGTCAGAAAGGAAACTTAAGGATCCTTTTTATCAAATCAAAAGGAAGAACCCGAAGAAGAGGTAAAAATCTCACCACCTCTTTCAAGTTCCATTCTTCTTCCACTTCCTTTTTCTTTGTTGTTTCCATTATAAAATAATAACTCTAGTATCTTCTATATACTGTGATGTTATTATAAATATGGTACAACCAAATTCATTATTCTATCCATCCCTTGAATGACATGTCACCATACGTGCATACGTACGGCTTACCGTCTCCACGTCGTGGTGTAATTGTTATTCAATACATTATTATTTGGATGGGTATAGTAATGATGTGTAATTCATGTAAATAATAAATATAACATGATAATTATTCTGTATATATGATATACCATCCAATTATATATTATTTTAATATCAAAAGAATGATATTGTCGCTCGTGCGTACGTACAGACTACCGTCTTCACGAACGCGATAAGATTCATTCCCCATCATATCCATTCAAGACTAATTTTCATTTGATGATTAAAAATAATGTTTAAGAATATGATATAATTCTATATATTAATAAGATACAACCTATGGATAACAAACACGGCTTATGTAACAAAACATATAAAAGAAAACGAGTAAGTGAACACCTGAAACGACGATAATACTAAAATATTATTAACAAAGCAATATTAAAAGATCATATATGATATCATATTTATGTATATGATTATTGTATAATTTAATAACAGTTATTTAACTATTATACAGGAGGTTAACCTACCATCGACCAAGGAAAATTACAAGGTAAGGGTTTATTTCACAATCTCTACATTATCTGAGGTTGTTTATATCTATTGTGACCTCTTTATCATCCACATCCATGTTTCTTAAAAATTTATTTCAAAACATTCTTACTATTTTATAGACTATGGGTTAAAGTAATTTATACCCTTGTTTGACTTTTATAAGATGTTTATAAATGAATATTTCCGTCATTTTCCAAACAAGGTCTTTTTTAACCTTTTCGACAGAATTAAGGTAAGAATGTCTTTTTTTAACTTATACGACGGGTGCAGCTATTTTCCACCATTATAAAATCATCTAAGCTTCCCTTACAATCTTATAAGAATATTTTCAAAGTAAATGTTTTCTTTTATAATTATGTGACTTTTAAATGATTTCAAAAAAGAGATATTTCTCTCAAATAGTTTTGATTTCATCTATGTCAACATCCTTTGATGGATTTTAAGTTTATTTGAAGTTGATTTATTATGATAAAAAAACTTTCATATTGTATTGAAGGTTTTGTTATATGTTTGACTATGGATGTGCTATTTTTATACCATTCATGGTTTATGGGGAAAGTATTGACATTTCGTGTGCTAGTTTTAATACGAATATTTATGTTATGTTTAAACCCGTTCATATGATGAATACATTGGAATTATTAAGTGATGGGTGGAGCCCGCTATAGCTCCTCGATGCATCAGTAGGTCTCATGAGACAAACTAGTGTCTTGGCACAAGCCCTTGGCAAAATCTTATTTGTAGTCTTGGCACAAGGCCTTGACTATGTGGTTATGATAGTCTGGCATTATGCATTCCATCATTATGAAAGTGGTTATTGATATTGAATGTGATTATTCGACTAGTAGAATATCAATGTGAATAATTAAATGAAATCATTTCATTTTATTTTTGTCATATGATGTTGAAGTTCAAGTTTAAAAGGCTTTTGTTTTAGTTATACATTGCCTTAAATGTTTATGCTTATTTATTAAAGTTTCCGCTATATTGTTATCCTTACTGAGCATCTAATCTCACTGATGTTATTAATATTTTCATGACTTATTATATTCCCTCTTTACTTATTTTATATGAAATGTGCATAATTTGTGTGAAATATTAATGTTTTAATATTAAGTATAATATTTGAGCATTTTTAAAAGTAGTCCAATTGATTCAGTTTAATGTTTTAATTATAACTGTCACTATACTGATCCAAATTGTGTGGTTCTTGTTTTTTAGGATTCTCCTTTCAATATACAACATTTCATTAGAAGAAACCATGATCCAATTCTGCCATTTGAAGGGTCATATGGTCCTCACAAACAAGACCAAAGAATCTGTGAACAAACTAGACCATCCTTGAAGATTGATTTACTGGGCTCAATACAGAAGTCCAAAAACATTAAATCTCCACCATAATTCGGGGGACACTACATGTCATCTTGGATAAAAATTTCATTTCCCAAATCCAAGAAAAAGGGGCCCAAATGAATCTGTGAAGTCCAGACCACCATTCTATCCGAGAATTAAAATCAGTATACTATTCATGACATATCTCATGATGTAAGCATCAAATAGATCTGAGATTTTGCAGTGGGAAAGAGGAGATATAGGCGGCCTACTTTGTTGAAGAAGTCATTCGGATTTGAAGGCATATTCCTATTCAAAAATCCATTCACATTTTGGCCATCGAAAAAGCATGGATAGAAATGGACAGTTTACCTTTGTTTAATAAAACCGCCATAACTTTGGCTCCACTTGTCCAAATGCCTCCATATTTTGAAAGTAGTCGGACAACTTTATTATCTACAACTTTGAAGAAGGAGATATTTGGAGATTCTGTTGTCTGAATAGCCAAATTGGCGATGAAAGTGGAGGGACAGATTAGGAATGCAAACAGTCCACTCTTTGGGCTATAAATACTCTCCCCTTCTCTCCTTGAGAGGGGTTGGCATTTCAGAAGAGAGGAGATCATATTGGAACGACAAAAGATTTTCCAAAGGCTTGGGAGGACCTTCCATACTCAAGTTTTCACTTGAGATACCTTTCCTCCTCTCTTTGTTTTCACTTACTTTTGTATTCTTCATTTTTGTAATTTTGTAAGTCCTTTCTTTTGTAATTCTATTTTAATACAAGTTTCTTCTTCAATATCTCTTATTCTCCTCCACCTTCTGTAGTTTAATATTTATGTTATTAAAATAGTTTAAATTCAGTTCAATCCCCTTCCCTTCTTTAGCTTTCTCGTTCAATCGAAAGTTCGTTTTTAATTATCATCATTGTTCGTGTGTGTGTCGACGTACCACTCTTTTCTTATCCCTTTCTTTTTCTTCTATTCTTAATTTATCATCATAATTATTATAACCAGAATATTAAACACCCAAATGGCTGAGTAAATCTCTCATTGGGGTGAGTTATAATTTAGGTATGTTAAGTGATTGAGAGCTTCTGCTCGATGAATATTCTTTGAATTAACATTGTGTATGTTGGACTTAACATGTCATGGATTAATGACTTGTTTTGTTTAACATGTGGTTTCCATGGATTATTGGAACCATAAATACACCACCATAAATAAGATCTGATTGAGATTATAACCTTAAGTTAAGTTAAGGCTTGGTTTAAAGCCTTAACACTTAGTAATTCTAATCAACATCATCTTGTGACATGGGTGTTAATTTAAATGCAATATAAAGCAAAGCTCAAGGATATCACAAGCTTAACTAACCTAATGATGAACTCACCCCAATATTTATCAACTTGTTAAATTAAACATCATTCATTAAACATTTCAATTAAGCTCTGCAAACAAACCCCCCCAATCAAAATACAATCAACTAAAAACAATCGACTATTACGAAGTACCATCGCCGAGGATTCGACCCGAGTGCTGCTATACACATTAGCAGAGCACCGGAACTTTGACCGGTCGATAGGAGACAATCGGCCGTGCGTTTCAAATGGCGCCGTTGCCGGGGATGGTGCTTTAAGTAGTCATTAGTTTCTGGTTATTGTAAAAAAACCAAAAAAAATCAAAATTTTTGAAAAAAATTGAAAAAAAAAACACAAAGAAAAACCCTTCTTCCTCTTAAAAATCATAAACTGAAAAAAAATACAAAGAAAAACCCGCCTTCCTCATCCTTTATAAATCTCTCTGAATGCCCCGTAGCCTCCCAAACAATCCCTCGGATTTTTTTGACCCTGAAATTGATAGAACTCTTCGTCGACTTAGGAGGACCATTAGGGATAACCAAATAACCCAAGAACCAATCATTTCCCTACCAATTGAATTAGATATGGCCAATCCTAGGGAACAAACATTGAAAGAACTTGTTGCCCCTGATATGAATTACCAACCTCTTGGTATTCAATATCTAAACATTGAAGCTGACTTCGAACTCAAATCGGGTTTGATTCATCTTCTCCCTCATTTTCACGGGCTAGCCGGTGAGGATCCACATCTTCACCTTAAAGAGTTCCAAGTAGTATGCTCTACCATGAATCCTCAAGGGGTTTCTGAAGAACAAATCAAGCTTAGAGCTTTCCCCTTTTCCCTAGCGGATTCTGCCAAGTCTTGGCTCTACTACCTCCCACCTGGTTCCATAAACTCATGGGTTGACATGAAGAGACTTTTCCTTGAGAAGTTCTTTCCCGCTTCCCGAACAGCTTCTATCCGAAAGGAAATAAGTGGCATCCGTCAATTCCCTAATGAATCACTCCATGAGTATTAGAAGAGGTTCAAAAAGCTTGTGGCAACTTGTCCACTCCATCAAATCCCTGACCAACTCCTGATCCAATACTTCTATGAGGGGTTATTGGCTATGGAGCGAACTCTCATTGATGCCGCAAGTGGCGGTGCTCTTGTTGACAAAACTCCTGCAGCTGCACGAGAACTCATAAGCAACATGGCTGCAAACACGCAGCAATTCCATACTCAAGCACATGCTCAAGTGAAACAAGCCCAAGAGAATCAATCCATAGAGCCCAACAAGATGACTGAGTGGATGAGTGAACTTACAGGTCTTGTGCGTCAACTAGCGGTGGCTACCAAAGCCTCAACCTCATCTTCTCCACAGTAACTATTCCCTGGACCTATCAAGAATTGTGGAATCTGCAACTCTCCATCTCATCCGACTGACACATGTCCACAACTTCAAGATGATCCATCTGATTCATCTAGTCCAATGGAGCTCAATGCGGCATATGCTCAGCGAAACTTCAACCCTCAACAATCAGGTCAGTTTGTTAGAAACTTCAACCAACCCCACTCTGAGCCCTTCTCTTCTACCTTTAACCCACCTCTGAGGTATGGTAATCCTATTTCTCATCCTCCTCAGTTCCCTCATCAAAATCCAAACCAGTTCCAATATGGTCAAAGTGGTGGTAACATCCATCAACCTTATCCTTTTGTTCCTCAACCCCAAAGGAACAATCCTCCTCCTGGATTCCACTATCCTAATGAGCCTTCCCAATTCCCCACCCAATACAATCGCTTTCCCAAGAACCAAAATCAAGGCCAACCCAATTTGGGACAAGCCTCTTCTTCTAAACAACCATGGGAAAGTGCTGTAGAGGATCTTGCTTCCTTCACCCGTTCTAGCCTCAAGAACATTGAAACCCAAATAGGTCAACTTGCATCCCACCTTCGCCAGCAACAACCATCCAATTCATCCCAACTCCCAGCTCAACCATTACCCAACCCTAAGGGTAATGTAAGTGCAATTGCACTTAGATCGGGAAAGAAAATTGCTATGCCCCATGCTGGTTTCTCTACCTCCCCTTTCGATGTTGATCTAGAAAATGAAAAGAACAAAAAGATGGAAAAGGAACTTGAATCCACTCCTTCACCTCCTTCCATTCCTCTAAGGAACCCAATTACTTTTCTTCAAGCCATCTCCAAGCCTAAGAAGTCCTTTGAACCTGATCCTGAAATGCTTGACATGTTTAGACGTGTTGAAGTGAACATCCCCCTCTTAGATTCCATCAAACAAATCCCTAAGTATGCCAAGTTTCTTAAGGAATTGTGCACCCATAAGAGGCAACTTAGGAACATTGAAAATGTTTCAACCCAACAGTCCATTCCCATGAAGTGCAAAGATCCAGGGACCTTCACGGTTCCATGTCAAATAGGGAGTTCCAACTTTGATGATGCACTCATAGACCTTGGAGCCTCAATAAATGTCATGCCCAAATCCATTTTCTCCAACCTTGGTCTAGGTCCCTTGCACCCAACGGGTGTTGTCATTCAATTAGCCAATCGAAGCACTGCCAGTCCTGAGGGGATAATTGAGGATGTTCTTGTTCGGGTCAATGATCTTATCTTCCCAGCTGATTTCTATGTCCTTGACATGGAAGGTGAGAAGACCTCTTCTCGATCTCCCCTAATTCTAGGAAGACCATTCCTCATGACTGCGAGAACCAAGATTGATGTCCATTCAGGCATCTTATCCATGGAATTCGGTGACCAACTGGTCAAGTTCAACATTTTCCAAGCCATGTGATACCCATATGAGGATCACTCTGCATTCTCAATCCATGCTTTTGAGGACACTTCTAAGATTCAATAGAACCCCAATCCACCATGTTCTTCATGTTCTAATGATAAAGGATCTTGTGAAATCTGCACCATGATTAACAAAGTCATAAATGGTGAAGTTGATGTGGACCTCTCATTCATAGATTCCATCAATCTAGAGGAACTTGAAAACTCTCTTGAATCCCACATCAACTCTGATCTCTACTGCTCCACCTTAGACAGCATTGAGAAAAATGAATCTGAAGAAACTAAAGTCCCTTCCTCCATTTCTGAGTTGTCTAGCCCAAAAGTGAAAGATGAGATTGATCTGAAACCTCTTCCTGCACACCTGAAATATGCATTCCTCTTCCATGATCACTCATATCCTGTCATTATCTCTGCCACACTTACTGAAACAGAGGAGTCCCAACTTGTTCAAGTGTTAGAGGAAAACAAAAATTCCTTAGGTCGGACCCTATAGGATATTCCAGGAATCAACCATGCCCTTTGCATGCATCGCATCCATCTAGAGGAATCATCCAAACCAATTAGGAAACCTCAAAGAAGACTCAATCCACTCATACTTGAGGTAGTTAGGGAAGAGATTACCAAGCTTCTTCAAGCTGGTATTATCTACCCAATTTCTGATAGTGAATGGGTTAGTCCAATTCAAGTCGTTCCTAAGAAGGGCGGGATAACAGTTGTCACAAATGAACATGGAGAAGTGGTCACAACTCGAGTGAAAAACAAATGGCGTGTGTGCATCGATTATCGCAAATTGAATGTTGAAACATGAAAAGATCACTACCCACTTCCTTTCCTTGACCAAATTCTTGAGAGATTGGCCGGAAAGTCACACTATTGCTTTCTTGATGGTTACACCGGATACTTCCAAATTCCTATCGCACCTCAAGACCAAGAAAAGACCACATTTACTTGCCCCTTTGGAACCTATGTCTATAGGCGAATGCCTTTTGGCCTTTGTAATGCTCCTGCAACATTCCAGAGGTGTATGATGAGTATCTTCTCCGAATTCATTGAACACTACATGGAAGTCTTCATGGATGACTTCACCATTTATGGTGAGTCATTTGAATCTTGTTTGAATTCACTCTCTTTGGTCCTTCAAAAGTGTGTCAAGTGCAACCTTGTGCTGAATTTTGAAAAATGTCACTTCATGGTTTCAAATGGGATTGTTCTAGGGCACATAATTTCTCAAGAGGGTATCCAAGTTGATCCAGCCAAAATTGAGGTGATCCAATCACTTCTTGAACCCAAATCAGTTCGAGACATTCGGTCCTTCCTTGGTCATGCCGGTTTCTATCGGCGATTCATTCAGAACTTCAGCAAGATTTCCCTCCCACTCACTCGTTTACTTCAAAATGATGTCACATTCAATTTTGATGAGGCTTGCAAGAGAGCCTTCATTGAACTCAAATCTGCTCTCACATCTGCTCCAATAATCCAACCCCCAGATTGGTCCTTACCATTTGAATTGATGTGTGATGCTTCTGATAGGTCCATTGGGGCTGTTCTTGGTCAAAGAAGAGAAAACATTCCTCATGTCATCTTTTATGCCTCAAAAACATTGGATGAAACTCAATCACACTACACTGTGACTGAAAAAGAACTTTTAGCTGTGGTTTTTGCCTTCGATAAATTCCGGCCCTATCTCTTAAGTGCCAAAATCATCATCTTCACGGACCACTCAGCATTAAAGTTCTTACTTAAGAAAAGTGATTCCAAACCAAGGCTAATAAGATGGATTTTAATGCTCCAAGAGTTTGACCTTGTGATAAAAGATAAACCTGGAAAAGAAAACCCTGTGGCTGACCACCTGAGTAGAATTTCTAATTCTTCTCATTCTGAAATAATTGATCCTGAATTTCCAACTAAACACCTATCATCTCTCACTCCAAAGTTACCATGGTATGCCCCAATTGTCAATTACTTGGTTTCTGGTGTTTTCCCTGAATATTTTTCAAAAGAACAAAAAGAAAAGATGAAAAGTGATTCAAAGCATTATTTTTGGGAAGATAATAAACTTTGGAAAACTGGGGCCGACATGGTAATTAGGAGATGTGTTGATGAAACTGAACAATCCTCCATCTTGGAATTCTGCCACTCAATGCCTGGAGGTGGCCACTTTGGACCACAAAGGACTTCTCGAAAGGTCCTAGATTCTGGATTCTTTTGGTGTTCACTCTTCAAGGACTCACACGAGTTCTGTCAATCATGTCCCACTTGCCAAAAGTTTGGCACAATTTCCAAAAGAAACGAAATGCCTCAAAAGCCATTAATCTTCTGTGATCTTTTCGATGTTTGGGGCATCGATTTCATGGGACCTTTTCCCCCTTCCAATGGATTATCCTACATTCTCCTTGTTGTTGACTATGTTTCTAGGTGGGTTGAGGCCAAACCCACTAGGAAAGATGATGCTCAAACTGTGAGTGAGTTCCTCAAAACTCATATCTTCCATCGATTCGGAACACCACGTGCTTTGATAAGTGACTTAGGAACTCATTTCTGTAATAGAACCATGGAGTCACTTTTGAAAAAGAATGGGGTTGTACATAAAACATCCACTGCATATCACCCTCAAACAAATGGAATGGTTGAACTTTATAACAGAGAATTGAAAAGGGTGCTTGATAGAATTGTAAAACCCACCAGAAAAGACTGGCCTGAAAGACTTGGTGAAGCACTTTGGGCTTATCGAACTGCCTATAAAACACCCATTGGGATGTCTCCATTTAGGCTAGTTTTTGGTAAAGTCTGTCATTTACCAGTTGAAATCCAACATAAGTCATTTTGGGCTGTCAAAACTTGTAATTTTGATTGTGAAAAATCTGGTGAAGAAAGATTGTTGCAGTTGACTGAATTGGAGGAGCTTCGACTCGATTCGTATGAGAACTCCATTCTCTACAAAGAAAAGGCAAAGTCACTCCATGACAAGCACATTCTTTGAAAGGTATTTCATGAAGGTGAAAAGGTAATGCTCTTCAATTCTCGATTTCGACTTCACCCAGGTAAGCTCAATTATCGTTGGGATAGACCTTTTATTATTACTAATGTTTACCCATTTGGTGCAGTGCAAGTCCAAGACCCTTCTTCAAAAAGAACATTCACGGTAAATGGACACCGGTTAAAGCATCACAATGAGAGGCCATTAACTTCAGGTTCCACATCGACTTCCATTGACCCACCACTAGATGGAAACGGCGACCCACCAAATCCAAACCAGGGGGCACCTCTTTCCCTTTAACTCTCTCTCTCTCAATCTCTCTTCCCTCTCTTCTTCTCTCTATTTCTTCTTCTTCCTCTCTCCCTCTCATTTTTTTTACAACATTCTTCCACAACCTTTTTTCTATTTTCTCTTTTGTGTGGATGTGTCATTAAAAATAAAATAATTAAAAAATTAAAAAAAATTAAAATTAAAATAAAAGGGGTGTCATAATTACTCATCATCCAATATTGAAATTATGTCCAACCATTTTGGGGAGTCAAAAGGCTTGTTTTCAACTCAAATATATTGAATTTTTATCTCAAACTTGGGTAAACAATTTTGTGTCAATAACAAACATTTTGAATGAACAATTTTTGGTGGAAAATGATTCTCCCCTACCGTGAGGAATAACATTAGCCTTCATGACAAGGTCATCTATGGCCATCTTTTTCATTGTGTGTCTTCACCACTGATTGTGAGTCTTGATTTTGTGGACCTTCGAGCTGAATTTCCATCTTTTGTGTGCATTAATATGATAGAGTCATTTTCTAAGCCACATGAGAATCAGAATAGCCAAATAGCCTCTCGTTACCCTTACATTGATCCTACTTTTGAAAGCCCCTTTGAGCCTATGAAAACCTTTCTTTTGATAGCCACATTACAAGCCTAATACCTTGTCCCACCCAACATCTTCATGGATTTTCATTGTACAATTTATTGAAATTTAAGTGTGGGGGGAATGGACTTCATTTTTGGGCGTACTTTCATTGATTTCCAATGTGTCATCATATGCTTGAGGGCAAGCATCCATTCAAGTGTGGGGGAGAGGTTGTAATTCTGTGAGCTTTGGGGTGTATATGTGTAATTTTCATTTGTACAAAAGTCATTGAAAAGTGTTCAAAAAATTGAAAAAAAAAATATATTAAAAAAATGAAAAAAAAAAGGAATGGGTTGTGTCTTGGGTGGGTCAAAAATCATTCATCATCAACCTTTGATCGTGTTATAACTACTAAAATTAGTTCCATGGGGAGATCAATCATGGGTTGGGAGATGACTGTGAGACTTGTTTCAAGCACAACTTTCGAAAAAAAAGAGCAAAAAGAGAAAAAAAAAAAGAACACTTAAATCATCTTGTATTGTGTCATTATTGGAAGTCTTCCATGTTTAACATATTCCATAATCTCACCCTATTCCATTTTCTATCTCCCTCACTTTTCATTCATCACACATTCATGCCCTTGTAAATATGTGTTTCTATTTCCTTTCAAATCAAATTTCAAAAAAAATGTGCATTGATTTTTCCATGTTGGTGTTTTTAACCCCTCTTTTCCTTTGCACATTATATACCTACCATCCCAGAGCCACTGAAAAACCCCTTAAAAGGCCTCTTGATTCTTGTACACATTAGATTTGGGAATGGAAGCTGAGAGCTCTTACAAACTCTTTATTTTCACTTTTTGTTGGTGAATGAGTGAACCTCCTAAAATACATTTTTATCATCTTGAGAGGAGTAAGTTTTGAGTGCCTACATTTTCCAATTCAAACCTTGAACATGAAAAAATGAATTGTTTTTGATGAATTATTGTGAACCAAATTTGTGATGGAATTCAATATGGATGAGTGAAATAGTCTAAACCTCCCCTGATTGGAGAAAACAAAATTTTAATATTTGTTGGTGAGTGAAAATGATTTTGTCATGTTTTTATATTTGTTGCACATGAGGACACGCGCAAATCTAAGTGTGGGGGAGTTGATGTTATTAATATTTTCATGACTTATTATATTCCCTCTTTACTTATTTTATATTAAATGTGCATAATTTGTGTGAAATATTAATGTTTTAATATTAAGTATAATATTTGAGCATTTTTAGAAGTAGTCCAATTGAGTCAGTTTAATGTTTTAATTATAAATGTCACTATACGGATCCAAATTGTGTGGTTCTTGTTTTGTATGATTCTACTTTCAATATACAACATTTCATTAGAAGGAACCATGATCCAATTCTGCCATTTGAAGGGTCATATGGTCCTCACAAACAAGACCAAAGAATCTGTGAACAAACTGGACCAGCCTTGAAGATTGATTTACTGGGCTCAATACAGAAGTCCAAAAACATTAACTCTCCACCATAATTCGGGGGACACTAAATGTCATCTTGGATAAAAATTTCATGGCCCAAATCCAAGTACAAGGGGCCCAAATGAAGCTTTGAAGTCCAGCCCACCATTCTATCCGAGAATTAAAATCAGTATACTATTCATGACATATCTCATGATGTAAGCATCAAATAGAGATGAGATTTTGCAGTGGGAAAGAGGAGATATAGGCGGCCGACTTTGTTGAATAAGTCATTCGGATTTGAAGGCATCTTCCTGTTCAAAAATCCATTCACATTTTGGTCATCGAAAAAGCATGGATAGAAATTGACAGTTTACCTTTGTTTAATAAAACCGCCATAACTTTGGCTCCACTTGTCCAAATGCCTCCATATTTTGACAGTAGTCGGAAAACTTTATTATCTACAACTTTGAAGAAGGAGATATTTGGAGATTCTGCTGTCGGAATAGCCAAATTGGCGATGAAAGTGGAGAGACAGATTAGGAATGCAAACAGTCCACTCCTTGGGCTATAAATACTCTCCCCTTCTCTCCTTGAGAGGGGTTGGCATTTCAGAAGAGAGGAGATCATATTGGAACGACCAAAGATTTTCCAAAGGCTTGGGAGGACCTGACATACTCAATTTTTCACTTGAGATACATTTCCTCCTCTCTTTGTTTTCACTTACTTTTGTGTTCTTCATTTTTGTAATTTTGTAAGTCCTTTCTTTTGTAATTCTGTTTTAATACAAGTTTCTTCTTCAATATCTCTTATTCTCCTCCACATTCTGTAGTTTAATATTTATGTTATTAAAATAGTTTAAATTCAGTTCAATCCCCTTCCCTTCTTTAGCTTCCTCATTCAATCGAAAGTTCGTTTTTAATTATCATCATTGTTCGTGTGTGTGTGTCGGTGTACCACTCTTTTCTTATCCCTTTCTTTTTCTTCTATTCTTAATTTATCATCATAATTATTATAACCAGAATATTAAACACCCAAATGGCTGAGTAAATATCTCATTGGGGTGAGTTATAATTTAGGTATGTTAAGTGATTGAGAGCTTCTGCTCGATGAATATTCTTTGAATTAACATTGTGTATGTTGGACTTAACATGTCATGGATTAATGACTTGTTTTGTTTAACATGTGGTTTCCATGGATTATTGGAACCATAAATACACCACCATAAATAAGATCTGATTGAGATTATAACCTTAACTTAAGTTAAGGCTTGGTTTAAAGCCTTAACACTTAGGAATTCTAATCAACATCATCATGTGACATGGGTGTTAATTTAAATGCAATATAAAGCAAAGCTCAAGGATATCACAAGCTTAACTAACCTAATGATGAACTCAC
This sequence comes from Viscum album, assembly GCA_963277665.1. Classification (NCBI taxonomy): domain Eukaryota; kingdom Viridiplantae; phylum Streptophyta; class Magnoliopsida; order Santalales; family Viscaceae; genus Viscum; species Viscum album. The sequence continues at coordinate 1,051,619,218 of OY728146.1, read as the reverse complement.
CCCAATCTTTATCAACTTGTTAAATTAAACATCATTCATTAAACATTTCAATTAATCTCTGCAAACAAACCCCCCCAATCAAAATACAATCAACTAAAAACAATCGACTGTTACGAAGTACCATCGCCGAGGATTCGACCCGAGTGCTGCTATACACATTAGCAGAGCACCAGAACTTTGACCGGTCGATAGGCGACAATCGACCGTGCGTTTCACTCACCCCTTTCTATGTTTTATTTTTCCTAGGATGTGAAGAAGTATTTTATGACTGACCTGTAGGGATAGTTTGAGGGGATATGAGTGTGGACTATGGAGACTATGTTGTTGTAGTTTTTCACTTTATGATGTAATGTAAGACTTATGAATGTATCTAGTGTTTCCAAGGCTACTAAACTAATTGGTCTTTCGAGGATTGATCTTTTGTGATCATGCCAATGTTATGTAATAATGCACCGACTCTGGGTAACTGGGGTCGGGGCGTTACAGTTCGTATCAGAGAAAGTTTAGTACAAACCTTGGAAGCTAGATTTAGATAAAATCTGATTAGAGCACATAGACCTAAGATGGACTTTGAGGATTAGTGTAGAATAACTTCCTAGAATTTTGGTATTATAGAGATTTTGTGAGTTTTCCAAGCAATACATCCTTATCTAGATACGAGCAGGTAGAGCCGGCTCTGGCACAGATGTACCTAGGGGTAAAACCCAAAAACACCGCTTTGAGCTGGACTCGAACGAGAACTGGTGCACGACAATGGGCCTTACTGCACTCTTGGTTACGACACTCCCGGGGGATATGCTTAGGATAATTCTCATTTTATTTACAAACCATTGTGAAGGGTTTATGAGTATATACTTCCTCAAAGAAAACATTTTTTTATGATTATGGATTATATCCATAAATAGTTCAATTTATGTTAAGTGTTTTACAAGTATGGAATTATGTATTTTGATTCATAAACTGGTCTAGTTTATTCTATTGTTTAGAAATGGAACCTAGTGGAAGGAATGGAAACTGTATCAATGCACGCACTCCATGTAGGGATTTCCCTCCTGCTCAAGATAATTATAGGAGATGGTGATGCAACTAGTGCTGATTAGCTAATCACCATACTGGGACAACTCACTCAGGTTATAAATAATAACCTTACCCGTATGGAGCACTCTGATCCGCAGTGTGGAGGATCAATGTTAGATCGCTTAATGAGGCAACAACCACCAACATTCAATGGGGGTACAAATCCATTAGTAGCTGAGCAATGGATAAATTCCTTAGATAAAATATTACACGCCTTGGGGAGTAGCGAAAGGGGAAAAGTTGTCATGGTAGTTTACCGCCTCACTGGAGATGCTGATCAATGGTGGTCATTGATTCAAAACACGAATGAAGATGATGAAGTATCAAATATGGAATGGAGGGAGTTTAAAGAGATTTTCTTAGAAAAATACTTTCCTCGTGATCATCGAGAGGATATGGAAAGACAATTTCTGAGTCTGAGGAAAAAGGAGGACGAGAATGTTGCAAAGTATGAGTCTAACTTTACAAGGTTAGCAAGGTATGCTGCAGATTATATATGTAACCCAAGAAGTAAGATTGATCATTTATTTGATGTGTTAAAATCGTTTCTTTGTCGAGCATTAGTCTCACAATCCTTCTCGCCGTACGAAGATATTGTCTCATGTGCTATCAAGACAGAAAAGGAATTCTCTAAGTCTTACGACTTTAAAGCAAAGAAAGAGAAGAAGAGATCTTCTGATCACTCTGGAAATGGAAATAAGGGGAAGAAGGGAAAAGTCGAATATCTATCCTGCAGTAAATGTGGGAAGAAACATCCTGGTACTTTCCTGAAGGGAATGAGAGTCTGTTACAAGTGTGGTGAAAAAGGCCACCAAGCTCGTGATTGCAAGGGGAAGAAAGAATCTACCGATGTTCAATGCTACAATTGTAGGGAGATGAAACATTATACAAATGAATGTCCTAAGCGTCAGGGGAACTTACCTCAGAAAAGTCCAATGGATCAAGGCCAAGCTTATACTATCACTATTGCTGAGGTAGAAGCTCCGAAAGACATGGTGGTAGGTAATTTAATGGTTTCCTCAAGTTTAGCCAATGCTTTATTTGATTCTGGATCATCGCATTATTTCATATCTTCCCAGTTTTCTAAGAAAATTAGATATTTCCAATTTGATTTAATAAGGGAGTTGTCAGTTAAAACTCATAAGGGAAGTATCATCACAACAAAGTTTTGTGAATCAGTCCCCATTATAGCATATAAATATTTTTTATCTGTTGATCTCATCGTCATACCCATGATGGAATTTGATATAATCCTTCGTATAGATTGGTTTTCAGACCATGATGCGAAGATTTATTATAAGAAGAATGAGTTTACAATTTTTGATGATGATGATAAAGAACACCTTATCTTTAGAGCAGAATCGTTACCACCAAATTCTTATCTAGATCCACCCCCAGTAGCTCAACTAAATTCAATTATTGGGGAGGAAGAGAATGAAATAACTGTGGGTGAGGAAAGGAATTTTCAAATAAAGGATGTACTTATTGTGAAAGAATATATTGATGTATTTCCATAAGATTTACCTGGACATCCTCCAGAACGATAAATTGGGTTTTCCATTGATTTAATTCGTGGATCAAGGCCCATATTGAAGATCCCTTATAGAATGGACATTGTGGAATTAGTGGAACTAAAGAAAAAACTAGAGGAATTGAGTAATAAGGGATTTATTCTCCCAAGTGTTTCTCCATGGGGAGCCTCTGTCCTTTTTGTTAAGAAGAAATATGGATCTATGAGTTTATGTATCGACTACAGGGAGATCAATGCTATAACAATAAAGAATAAGTATCCCCTACCTCACATTGATGATTTATTCGACCAACTTCATGGAGCACAATACTTCTCAAAGATTGATCTTCGATCTGGATATCATTAGTTGTGTGTGAAGAAGGAAGACATTCCAAATACAGCATTTCGAACTAGGTACGGGCATTACGAGTTTACAGTAATGCCTTTTGGGCTGGCTAATGCACCCTCTGTTTTCATGGATCTAATGAACCGAGTTTTCAAGAAATATCTTGATGACTTTGTAGTGGTATTTATTGATGATATCTTGGTATAATCCAAAATCTATGAGGATCATGAAAATCACTTGCACATTATCCTGAAGACTCTGAGAAGACATGAATTATATGGGAAGTTTAGAAAGTGTGAATTCTGGCTTCAGGAGATTTCTTTTCTTGGCCATATTGTCTCTAAGGATGGAATCTCTATTTATCCTTCTAAGAAAAAAGCAATCCAAGAATGGCCAGCACCAACGAGTATAACCGAGGTATGCAGTTTTATTAGTTTATCAGGTTATTATCGACGTTTCGTCCAGAATTTTGCCCGGTTGGCTAACCCATTAACAAAGCTCACACAAAAAGGGGTTAAATTTGTTTGGACAAAAGAGTGTGAAGAATGTTTCAAAGAATTGAAGATAAGATTAGTCAATGCTCCTATCTTGACTCTACCATCGGGGAATGATGGGTTTGTTATTTATAGTGGTGCTTCAAAGAAAGGACTTGGTTGTGTCCTTATGCAGAATGATAGGGTTATTGCATATGCATCACGACAGCTGAAAATTCATGATCAAAACAATCCTACTCATGATCTTGAGTTAGCAGCTGTAATCTTTGCTTTGAAGATATGGAGACACTATCTATATGGTGAAAAATGTTAGATTTATACTGATCACAAGAGTTTGAAGTATATTTTTTCACAGAAAGAACTCAACATGAGGCAAAGGAGATGGCTTGAACTACTCAAGGATTATGATTACACGATACACTACCACCCGTGGAAGGAAAATAAGGTGACAGATGCTTTGAGTAGAAAGGATCATGGAGTTTTGAACAAGATGAGAGTTGAAAGGGATCATATTTTCATTGATCTAGTGAAGATGGATATGGGAATTACCATGGAAGGTGAAACATCGATACTTTTTCAAATGGTTGTCAAACCATCTTTACTAGAAAGGATAAAGAGTTCTCAGAACGATGATGAAGAATTTCAAAAGAATATTAAATCTGTGAATGATGGGAGATTGAGTGGCTTTGTGTATGAAGATGGAATTTTAAAATTTGGGAAGAGACTTTGTGTTCCCGATATACCTGATCTAAAAAGGGAATTGTTGGACGATGCTCATAGTTCCAATTTCTATATACACCCTGGGAGCACCAAAATGTATAGAGATTTGAAGAAACATTTTTGGTGGGACAACATGAAGAGGGAGGTTGTTGATTTTGTGTCAAGATGTATGGTTTGTCAACAAGTGAAAGCTAGAAGGCAACAGCCTGGAGGAGTCATGCAACCTCTTCCCATACCTGAGTGAAAATGGGATAATATTACGATGGACTTTGTCATGGGACTACCAAAGACACCTATATAGAACGATGCAATATGGGTCATTGTTGATCGTCTTACCAAGTCAACACATTTTCTTGCTATAAGAGAAGATTTACCACTTAAACGATTAGCAAGACTATATATTAATGAATTTGTAAGACTTCATGGAGTACCACTATCGATTGTTTCTAATCGTGGTCTCCATTTTACATCAAGATTTTGGAAAAGTCTTCAAAAAGCCCTAGATACTGAACTTCGTTTGAGCACTGCTTACCATCCCCCAAACTGATGGACAATCAGAACAGACTATTCAAACCTTAGAAACCATGTTGAGATCATGCTCACTTGACTTTCAGGGTATGTGGGATCAATATTTACCTCTGCTGGAATTTTCCTATAACAGTAGCTTCCATTCAAGTATTCGGATGGCACCATATGAAGCGTTATACGGAAAGAGATATCGCACACCAACCTGTTGGGATGACTTTGGTGAAAGAAAACTTGTTGGCCTAGAACTGGTGGAGGAAACGATGGAAAAGGTGAAGGTAATCCAAAATCACATCAAAGCAGCTCAAAGTAGGCAAAAGAGTTATGCCGATAACCGAAGGAAGGATTTGGAATTTCAGGTAGGAGATCATGTTTTCTTGAAGGTATCTCCATGGAAGGGAGTTGTACGTTTCGGTAAGAAAGGTAAATTGAGTCCCAGGTACATCGGACCTTTTGAAATTCTAGAACGAATTGGGGTTGTAGCTTACCGTTTGACAATGCCGCCAAATCTCTCCAAAGTTCACGATGTGTTCCACGTATCACTGTTGAGAAAATACATGTTTGGCCCAACGCATGTACTCACCTATGAGGAATTAGAATTGGAACCTGATCTGTCTTATTGCGAAGATCTTGTCAAGGTTCTTGATACAAGAGAACAAGTGATGAGAAACCAGACGACTTGTCTGGTAAAAGTTTTATGGAGAAAACATAAGATGGAAGAGGCAACGTGGGAACTCGAGGAACTTATGATGAAGAACTACCCGAGTCTTTTTATGCAGTAATATTCTAGAAATTTCGAGGATGAAATTATTTGAATGAGGGGAGAATGTAACACCCCAATCTTCCACAGTACACTTCTCTTTGAATAATACAATAGCATGTGTTGTATGCAACTTCGAGTTCTAACACACCACAACCAATCAAACTAGTCGTTATGAATAGTAAAACCCACTTTTTGAAATTATATAAATTTTATCTTTTAAAATAGACTTCATTTTTTGATTCATAATATCAAAATTAGCCTAGGATGAATTTTTGGTATTTTTCTGAGAACTTCCAATTTTTTATGAATAGTGAAAAATATTAAACTTTAATTAAAAACAACTTTTTTAATAAAAATAATTTATAGTACTAAATTATATTATTGAGTGGTTTTAAAGTATAATTAGAATATATTTTTACCATTTAATCCAAGGTTGGTCATTAGACGTAATTTCACATTTAAACTAGACATAAACAAGTGTCAATCTTTTGATAGTTATTATTTCTTAAAAACACTCTTTTTGTTTTAACAACAGGAATTAATTTTAAATTAATTTATGGCACTTCTGTGTTTTGAATTTATAAAAATGGATTTCATATTTAGAATCGGGAGGTCCAAATTGTTTAAATAGGTAACTTTTATTTTTAGACATTTTGAATAATTACTTCGGTAAATATTTTATTTACTATGGTTAAAGGGTAAATCCGGTAACCAAAGGTAAAAAAATAATATTATAATAATATTAAATTACCCTAACATGTGCCCTAACCCTATTGAATGATGCATGTCCGACCATGGGCATCCTTGGGTCAATTTTGGGACCCCATGGAGCCACTTGTATCTGATAATGACACTTTATATTAATTAAGTTAAAGTAAATACAAAAATGACATAAGCATATATCTTTTAGTAAAACAATTTTTATATAGGGTTATATATGTTATCTCTTAGACTAAAAATATTAATTAGAAAGCTAAAAAGATTTCTTACATAATGATATTTTATTTATAATTTTTAGACATTGAATAATTAAATTTATTTATGATACAATGATGATGCAGTATTTTCCTTATTAATGAAAGAATCAAATAAATGGTATTATAAATGTTAAAATAAATATAATTTGAAAGTTTTGATGCCATCCAATAATTTTATAGGTTAATATAACATGTTAGTATTGATTAAATGAATTTATTTCGAATTAATAAAGTTGTTAGGACTAACAAAAATCAATTATTAAATAGTGTCAAAATTGACATAAAGGAGTATTTAAAACAAATATTATATTATTAATTGATATTCTATTCCTAAAAATATAAGGTTTGGCCAAATGACTTAGATAAGATTATATATATTAATAATTAACCACTTGGGGTTTCCTTGGATTGTTATAGTAAGTTTATTAACTATATAATATAAAAATACAAAGAGACATGGTAAATGTCAAACTATTTAACTAAGAGTTAAATATAAATGATAAGGTTAATATAGTGACCCAAACCTGTCTAAAATCTATTGGTTAAAAAGATTTCGACTCATTCCCACCTTAGCCTCGAAATAATTCACTTTAGAGCCATTATAAACCGAATATGAATTTATTATAAAATAGTATTTTATGTTTTTCCTAAGGTGCCCCTCACCCCTCTTATAAAAGGGAACTCCCTCTTCTCTCAAATTCATACCTTCAAAGCCTTTTGGTTCGGCCAACCCCTGCCCAAATATCCTCTCAACTTCCCTCACTTCATCCTAGAGTCCTTCCTTTAGTCAGAAAGGAAACTTAAGGATCCCTTTTGATCAAATCAAAATGAAAAACCCGAAGAAGAGGTAAAAATCTCACCACCTCTTTCAAGTTCCATTCTTCATCCACTTCCTTTTTCTTTGTTGTTTCCATTCTAAAATAATAACTCCGGTATATTTTATACATTGTGATGTTATTATAAATATGGTATGACCAAATTCATTATTTTATCCATCCCTTGAATGACATGTCACCATACGTGCGTATGTACGGTTTACCGTCTCCACGTTGTTGTGTAATTGTTATTCAATACATTATTATTTGGATGGGTATAATAATGATGTGTAATTCATGTAAATAATAAATATAATATGATAATTATTCTGTATATATGATATAATATCCAATTATATATTATTTTAATATCAAAAGAATGATATTGTCACTCGTACGTACGTACGGACTACCGTCTCCACGAACGCGATGAGATTCATTCCTCATCGTATCCATTCAAGACTAATTTTCATTTTATGATTAAAAATAATGTTTAAGGACTTGATATCATTCTGGATATGAATAAGATACAACCTATGGATAACAAACACGGCTTATGTAACAAAACATATAAAAGAAAACAAGTAAGTGAACACCTGAAACGACGATAATACTAAAATATTATTAACAAAGCAATATTAAAAGATCATATATGATATCATATTTATGTATATGATTATTGTATAATTTAATAACAATTATTTAACTATTATATAGAAGGTTAACCTACCATCGACCAAGAAAAAGTACAAGGTAAAAATTTATTTCACAATCTCTACATTATCCAAGGTTGTTTATACTTAATTATCTACTAGGACATCTTTATCATCCACATTCATGTTTCTTAAAAATATATTTCAAAACATTCTTACTATTTTATAGACTATGGGTTAAAGTCATTTATACCCTTGTTTGACTTTTATAAAATGTTTATAAAAGAATCTTTCCGTCGTTTTCCAAACAAGGTTCTTTTTAACCTTTTCGACAGAATTAAGGTAAGAATGTCTTTTTTTAACTTATACGGCGGGTGCGGCTATTTTCCACCATTATAAAATCATCAAAACTTCCCTTACAAGATTATAAGAATATTTTCAAAGTAAATGTTTTCTTTTATAATTATGTGACTTTTAAATGATTTCAAAAAAGAGATATTTCTCTCAAATAGTTTTGATTTCATCTATGTCAACATCCTTTAATGGATTTTAAGTTTATTTGAAGTTGATTTATTATGATACAAAACTTCCATATTGTATTAAAGGTTTTGTGACATGTTTGATTATGGATGTGCTATTTTTATATCATTCATGGTTTATGGAAAAAGTATTGACATTTCGTATGCTAGTTTTAATACGAATGTTTATGTTATGTTTAAACCTGTTTATATGAGGACTGCATTGGACTTAGTAAGTGACGGGTGGAGCCAGCTATAGCTCCTCGATACATCGGTAGGTCTCATGAGACAAACTAGTGTCTTGGCATAAGGCTTTGACAAAATCTTATTTGTAGTCTTGGCACAAGGCCTTGACTATGTGGTTATGATAGTCTGGCATTATGCATTCCATCATTATGAAAGTGGTTATTGATATTGCATGTGATTATTCGACTTGTAGAATATCCATGTGAATAAGTAAATGGAATTATTTCATTTTATTTTTGCCATATTATGTTGAAGTTCAAGTTTAAAAGGTTTTTGTTTTAGTTATACATTGCCTTAAATGTTTATGCTTATTTATGAAAGTTTCCGCTATATTGTTATCCTTACTGAGCATCTGAGCTCACCCCTTTCTATGTTTTATTTTTTCCAGGATGTGAAGAAGTATTTTATGACTGACCTGCAGGGATAGTTTGAGGGGATATGAGTGTGGACTATGGAGACTATGTTGTTGTAGTTTTCTACTTTATGATGTAATGTAAGACTTATGAATGTATCTAGTGTTTTCAAGGCTACTAAACTAATCGATCTTTCGAGACCTGATCTTTTGTGATCATATCAATGTTATGTAATAATGCACTGACTCTGGGTAACTGGGGTCGGGACGTTACAGGTTTCATCTTATTATTCATTCATGTGGATGTCCATATTGAACTTCCTAATAAATATTTTCATACTTTTTCTGGGTTTAATACTTTGGTATGCCATACTGCATATTTACTATTTCTTTGTGGTTCACAATTAAGCATCTCATTCATTTTGCTTATTTGGATGGTTATAGGCCAATAAGCTTTGGATTTATGAACTCTTCTATACATGTTTCTTCCTTGTGTTATATCTTATTAAAAATATGGGTTCATGTTGTTTATTGCATAAGAAATGTCACTTAAGTAGTCCTATTGATGCTAAATTGGTTGAACCTTCTTACCCCCTGAATAAGTACACATTGTCTTTTTTACTTATTGTTCTTTTAATATGTCGTAAATGGTTTCTCTATGGTACACAGTTTTGCATTGGATAACTTTCTCATTTTTGTTCTCAGTTTATGTGAAACATACTTCAAGAAACTTCATGCTAGAATTGGGTAAGCTTTGGTTTCAAGTTAAAATTTGTGCTTTGTACCTGATTCTTAAATTCATTTGGAGATTTGAGAAACTATGAAGGGAAAGCAGTCTTTATAGAAAGGATGTTGTGTTATCAATCAATTTCCTAGAAAACTATGAAGTTTTATCATGCAGTACTATATGAATCTTTATAATATGATTTTACAACAAGAACTAGATACTATCTAACTAGGTAAGTCCATCCACCCACTCCCTGTAAAAGGTTTCAAGGTTTCAAGGGACCAAATTTGATTTGATCCTAAGAATATTGACCAACTAGATGGAGTCACTTTTAGTCCACAGTTTGTCTGAGGCATAGTTAAATGAAAAAATAGTTCTCCTTCAAAAGCAATAAAATTCCCAACGGATTGATATAATCAACCCTTAATGAAGCCTCTATTGTTTCTGAAAATGCCTCCACAACCTGTAGGTCCAGGAGCCTCTGAGGCAGCACCATCAATGTTATCTTTGATATGTGAGGCATCCATCGAACTGGAAGTCTTGGGTTTCCCAGGTACACGACAAACCCCTAGAGTTTTTTGTGATAATAAGGTCCTCCATTGAATTGTTTATGCACCCTAACTTCATTGTGGAAGCCATTTGGATACCCCCATGATTCCAATAATATTATATTTGAAGGGAAATTTTTTTCCCTCAAATCTCAAGTAGATTCTTTGTTTCCAAATATGATCAATGTAGGAAAAAATAGTGTGAACATAAGAGGTATTTAACTTGATTTATCATGTAAAGTTTCACATTTTTCATCAAGGCATTCATGTCACAATTTGTATGTAGCATGCAATAAAACATACCTTCAATATGATTTCAGATTGTCATGGCATGGTTGCAGGTGAAGAGAAAGTGACGACAGTCCTATGAAATTTTAAGGCATAAGGAGATGGCAGATGCAAGCGGTAAGCCTCCCAGATGGTAGTGTGCCTGAAAACAATTTGATAAAAACATTACTATTGATATGGAGAAGGCTAATTTTGTTGCAAAAATCAAAGTTGTGGTGAGTACCACCCTATTTCACTTCTGAATTAATATCCTTTGCTTGATATAAATTTGTTTCAGTCAAAGTGTTGTTTATATCCTCATGATTGTGCGGATTTGGTTCGCAAGAGACCACTAAATATGAGAGAATTAGAGAATAATGAGGATAACATTATAGAGACACAACCCAATTCACTGACACCCAATGAGACTAAATTTAAGGTGATATTCAGTATTGGGGGATACAATTTTATGGTCTTTATATTATTATTTTTTTTAATTCCTCTATTTGTTGTAGTGATGTTTGAAGGGAAATTTGTTCCAAGAGAGACACATTTGAAACTGGTTAATTATACCAAACTACTATTTTGTAGTGATCCTTTCCACTAGATTGTTATTCTTCCACCACCTCATTTACAATTTCTGCACATAGATTATAAATACAAGTAAACTTATTGAGACATTTCATTGATTTCGACCCATACCTATTCAAGATGGATTGCATTTTTTCTTCTAAATCTGTTTTACATTTCGATACTGTTTTCTCTCTTGAATAACTCAAAGCTCAAGGATCCATAGGGTTAATATAGGGCATGAATATTTTAGTGCACCGTTCCATTGTTCAAGCTATTAATTTTTGGAAGAAAATAATGTTTATTATGATGATAGAATATATTTCCATGCTTCTCATTAATTTTAGTGTTGATTTGATGACTTTATTATGCCAATGATGGAAAACATTATTTTTTTTTACTATGTCTATTTAATTCTCTCCAAATGAGTGCTCTAATCACTATATAATATCCTTAATTGTTTAATTTCTTATTGCAGAATGTTCTCTCTGTGATGCAAATAGCGCCAGTCCATGTATGGCCAACTTTTCTCAATTCTTTTTCAATCAGCTATAAAGGATAATTATTTTTTCCTTTATAATTCCATGCTTCTATAATTTTCCCCTTACACATATTTACTTATATTTTTTTAATTGTATATTTCCACTTCCCTGTGTTTTAATTTTCAATTTTTTTACTCAAGCGTGATACTTTGAAAGTTATCATGTGATATGCATGTTTGTGGGTTGGCTTAACAGAATATTTAGAGAAACATGAATTTGTTTTTTAACACCTCTTAGATTAATTATTCTTTGCATCCCCCATAATTTAATAATAGCATTACTCAGTTGATACTCCTATTTATCAAAAATATTAATAACAATACAATGATATGTGTATAGACTACTTCACATACACTTATAACCAACAACCCAGCAATCTTGACATTCAGTGAGGAAGGTAGACATTCGGATGAAGTGGAAATGACACTTCTCTCTAATTATATAGAGCATGCTGGAGTTGGTATTGCTTTTTGAAGCAACTTCCATTCCTTCATTGATGCAACTCCTGTTTGCATTTTAATTTTCTTAACATTTTTTTCAAATGTAGACATGAAATCTAATATGTAACTGCCTTAATAAGGTCGTGTAGAGGTGATGTGAAATAAACTGGAACAGATATATGGTGGGAATGATCAGATAATCATGCAGATCCAAGGTCACATCCCAATCACTTCATTTTTATTGTTTCATTCAAAACATTATATATTTTGTATCTGCAAAATGTACCTGTTGGAAGTTTTCATGCTGAAGACATCTTGGAAAAAAAGATTTTTATTGGATGTGTATAACTTCATGTTTCTGAAAATCTTCTACAAATTTATACATTGCAAATTATGCAGGAATTATTTACTTTTTGTCAGTCGGTATTTAATTCAATCATTTTCACATTTCTCATTTTTATTATTATATCTTCGATTTATGTGTCACTTATTATTTCATTGCATGCATTACAGTTATTGTGATTGAAGTTGAAAATGAAATCAAATTTCCATCCTCAAAATTTACAAATTCATATTCTTTTAATCTATCTTTTTTCTTTGTCAACAATTTAAATGGTCTCTTCATATGTTATGCACTCCTATTCCATTATCATAAACCATTACTTTCTAATTAAAATTTAATCAACATTATTGTTTCTTCTAACCATTTATAAATACTAATTTCTTATTAAAATAAAAACCAGTAATCGAATACGCCGTGCATTAGCACGGGCGAGTACTAGTACTCTTATATCTGAAGACATTGAACGGGAACCTTCTCATATGTGTCCTAAAAACGTTTGAAACCATGCGGATATATATGAGAGAACAAAACCAATGGAGGAGTGTAAATTTGTACCGTCACTCAACGACTTCCGATCTAGTTAGCTTCGAGGAAGCTAAAACCGAAGAAATGTGGAAGAAAGCGATAGATGAGAAAATCTATTCCATCAACGCCACCAAAGGCTACAAGCAAAATGAAGGATTTGGCTATGGTGAACTCATTGTACCTGTTGGTCAACCACCCGAATATGATGCAAATTCATGGTTTATAAAGAAAACGAGTTTAGGGGGATGTTGGATAATAAACTCATATTTCCTTGGATGGCGCAAACCTTCTACTGCAACAATGGAGGCTTGACGACTTCAATGAAGGTTGTTTGACGTGTGTGGATCTAAAGGATTGGGTGGCACCTACTGCAACCAAACTCTGGACTTTTATTTTCTATATTTCCTTCGTTTGATTTTGTTGTGTGATTGTATCTCTATAAATAGGGTTTATTGTAAGCATTGTAATATAATTTCAAGTTGAAGAAATAAATACCAGATTATTTCTATTGCATTTGTGTTGCTGCGATCACCTCCAGTGATTTGTATCTGATTCTGTGTGTTGTTGTGTTTGTCGCTGCTAAATCCACATTCACCCCCCAAGTGAATTCAACCAGAAGAGCTTGGAACCCCTCCAGTGATTTGTATCTGAATCCGTGTGTTGTCGTTGCGTTTGTGTTTGTCGCTGCTAAATCCACCTTCTCATCCTGAAACAAAAATTACATACTTGCCAAGACCAAGTGAATTCAACCCGTCACAATGAGGTGTACCTCGCCACTCAGGGCAGATCTTTGTGTTGTATATGAACTCTTCGGAACACCACCACCAGTAGTTGTTGGTGGGGCAATTGACTTGGCATGTTCCAAATAATTCTTCAACATCAGCGTACTTTGGAGGCAAAAAACCCGTAGAAGAGCTTGGAACCCTGCCAGGTGAAGGATGTCTTGATCCATTCATAGTCCAATCATAGTCCAAGAGGAGTTTGATTCTCTTGGTGGTGGTTGGAATAGAAATTCATTACCACTCCCAATACAATGAATCTGCCTGTAAAGGGATAGTCCCCTCATCCCTGACATGTGTGATGACAAGTTGGCTCGTGCAGGTGGAGGATCTATTCCTGCTAGCCTTGTACCTTGCTCTATACTTCCGTGATGCTTAGCATCGCTGCTTTCTTGCCTAGAGAGCCTCCTCTGCATAAGCTTCAACCTTAGGTCATTTCGACAAACTAGGGCATCATCCTATCAGCCGATCCCACTACTGGATTTCAAATCATCCTCCCACTACCACTTGAATGATGGAAAAGAACTACCCACGTTGCTCCCCAATCTAACTCATATTAGATCGTTTGTTCCCTGATAATGTCACAGAATCAGAACCAAACCTGTCTGAAACCAACCCTGCTCACTTTATCACTTTCTAACCATTGCACCCCAAGGTTATAGTGATGTGAGAATCTGAAATTGATAACAATCAATTGATACACAATTCAAGTGATGCTATATGTTAGAACAATGAGTGTGAGAGGGAGAGAGAATGTAGAAACTTTGTAACCCTGTGTAGATATCAACAGTATGATGCTAACTAGAGAGTTACAGTAGAAGAAACAATGTAGAAAGAGGTGAACAGATACAGTTGGTAGAAGTAGGAGACGAAGAAGAAGAACTCCCTGGAGAAGACCACTCTCCCGAGGCGCCAAGCCGAATCCTCCCAAGGACTGGCTCCCAGCAATCAGCTGAAGATATAAATGATAGTCCCCCTGCCTGCTACAAGCACACTAACACAACCCACGCCCCTGGACCGACAGCCCCCCAATAAGCCCACGTTCCTAACAATATATGACAAAAATATCAAGCCCAAAGAGGACCCATCCAGGTTCATGAGAAAGTGGAGATGCCATAAACTTCATCCTTGTTGTAGTTGACAGTAATACTCACTCAGAATTTTATCAATAAATATAGCTCGATGTGACAGAAACCCTCCTATCAAATTTCTTAGCAGCTATAATAATCAATTAATAACGATATCAGAATAGAAAATTTAAAAGCGATTGTAATAAATATGTGTCTTGCCTTAAGGTTACTCATGTTATCACCTTTGCCTGTACAATAATGGTTGATATAGATTTATGATTTGTTCTTACAAATAAAGAAAAAATGGTTTTTTTGACAAATACAAACCATTTTTAAATGATCGTAAATTTTTCATCAAAGAAAGTAAACATTTGAACCGCTTTTAGTGCAAAATGATTACATGCAACTCAAGGCTCGAGATTACATAATAAAATAGCAAATCAAAAGCACACAAAATAAATAAAAGAAGTTAAATCAGGGATGGAATGCTGCATTCAATGCTGCCATTGCAAGAAATTGTAAGAATTTCAACAAAATGGAGAGGTGAAGATTTGATTGAATACTAAATAATTGCAAACAAGACTGGAACGACAAACTCAAATAATATAAAACAAAAGAAACTTCATTTTTATTATGCAAATAAATTCACAAATGAATGTTCTAAATTTAAACACATTTAAATGACAACTACGTCATGCATCACACGGCATCCCTTCCAGATCCATTTATGCATATTCTTCCTCATCGTACTGGTTCTAAATATCCTTTGTTACAATAAATGGTCGAGGTGACACACTTTCAATGTCTCCATAATCATCAAAATCCTGGAACCCTCTTATAGGCAGATGAATCGAGACATGACAATTTGATGTCTCATCAATCTAGGAATAAAGAACTTGTTTAGCCTGTGATGCCCAAACAGAAGGATCATTCTGAAATTGACTTTGTCCTTGATGAAGGTTATCTAATGTGAACTCGTCCTCGAGCTTCACTCCATTCTCAATGCTTGACCAATCACACTTGAATAGTGCAATGTGAAATGAATTGTATGGCAGTATTATGATCTCTCTCAATATGCCATAATAATCAACCATTTCATTAACCATTGCATCATCTCTTGCACTGGCCCTGCAATCTATTGCTACTTCAAGGGTAACCCCACTCATTTGATGAGATTTTTCATTTTCTTCAAAGTGAAATCGAATACTATTTATCATAAAACCATAATAAGAGAATGATTTCTCCAAAGGACCTTGAAAGCCACCTTATAGTCTTCGACACATTGTGAACCAACATCTCATCCACAAACAGTTTCATAATAAAAACTTTAATTAAATATGAGTTGACAAATAAAATAACATAAAATTTCAATTTACTTACTGAATTTTAAATATAAAACAACCTTATTTCCAAACCATGATTGGTAGGGTTCCAGGGAGAGATAGAAGCAATCAGAAGTTCCTTCATCAGTAATGAACCAAAAAACAGCGGAATAACAAAAGAAGAAGAAGGAATTAGGAAGAAATTAGGAAGAAGGCTCCTTAGGGAGGCGCAGCACCTAGGAGGTCAAGGCCTAACCCTCTTTGAATCCAGCTGTCACTGAAGACCCAACCAAATACATTCGTGCCATTTCCCCCCAGCCTACAACCTTATTTAATACCCCCACCCACCGCCTAACAACTCTACAGCCCCAACCACTCCTATTGAATTTTACAATATTACCCCTGGCAATTCAATTATTAAATCCCTGCCCCTTGCGCCCAGCACCCCTTCGCTACTGGCAACTCCCAGTGTCAGGCCTCTTTCCCAAGTTCCTATCAATGATGTGAAGGATACTGTGGTTCTTCTTCAATAACGTATCATTTCTTACAAGATGTTTATCTAGATATTTAAGTCCGCCCTTACGCATTCTGTTGCAAAAGGTAGAGGTCAAATAAAACATAGCAAAATTATATAATTTAAATAAAAAGGAAAGTGTTATAATGACTTACTTCATATAAGGCTCAACTTCTTGTGTGTTAAACAATACATGATGATGGGAAACTTATAATAACCCGAGGGAAAGATTGGCCATTTTTCCTTCAGATAAAGTTCTCCCTTCTAGTAATAAAATACATTCGAACTCTTCATTGCATGCATGCTCAAAACCCATATCTGTAGCTCTTTCTAGGTACTTGCTGCAAAAAAGAGCACATTCTTCTTCAATATATCATTTAGCACTGCATCCTTCGAGTCATGCATGATTCATGACATAACCTTTTAATATTTTCATATATCTTTCAAATGATGCATCCAATGATATAGTATGGGCCCACATAATCGAGCTTCTCATCCCAAGTGAATTGTCAAATGTATCATGATATCAAAGAACGATGGTGGAAAGTATAATTCAAGCATGCAATTATGCCTTATTCCATCTTTTTTAATTTGTTTCTATTTATAACATTTTGGCACAAGTCATTAAAAAAGTGCACAACTTGAAAATAACCATTCTAGGCCCTTTAGGAAGAAGTCACATCAATGCCATTGACAAGAGTTGTTGCATGAGAATGTGGAAATCATGAGACTTAAAGTGCATCTAAGTTACATTTTTTCCAAGTCCTTGTGAGAATTCAATCCATCCTTGATTTCACCCTCTATCATCAATGGTGTTCCAATAATGCTCTCGCAGATATTTTTTTTCTATATGCATAACATCTAAATTGTGATGAATCAAAAGACACTGCAAAAGAAAATAAATTATGAACATTTTAGTAGAAATGCATCCAAAACAATGTAATATGAATAAATAATCAAAATGAATTGTCTAGAAAGTGAAATGGACATGTAAAAATGGACAAAAACAATAAAAACATTACCTTCCAAAATGGTAACTCAAAAAATATTGATTTTTTCTTCCACTTCATTTCTTTTTAAAGATCCTTCTCTGTATTTTGATCCTTCTCTGTATTTTGATCCTTTCTCTTCTTCATTGTCTTCATACCTTATTTCCCAAAGTAGTTCACAATTTCATCAACTTCAACATAAATTTCAACACCAACATATATCCTTGGTCTCCCACCTTGTTCATAATTCCCATTAAACAAACTTTTTCATTCGAATGATATGAACTGGAGGAAGAAAACTCCTATGACCTATATAGCAAAACGTTTATCGATGTGAAAGTCAATCTGAATGTGTGCCTTCACGACAAACAGGACACGTGACTCACCCTTTTGTAGGTCATCCCGATAAGCTTCCATATGCAAATCATTGATAATTCACATTAATATAGCTTTTAAATGAAATATCTCCTTATTGAAAACATCATGCATATGCACTCCACAGAACCATGAAACCTCCAAGTCATCAATTAGTGGAGCTAAATAAACATCTATATCATTACTCGATTGTTTTGGGCATGGAATTAACAAGGTCAAAAATAAATAATAAGTTGCATATAGCCAACAATTGTAATGACATTTCATGTTATCAAATGGTTTAAAACCATCTGTCGCAAGTCCAAATCTAATGTTTTGAGGATCTGATCCAAATGATAACCACCATGTATTTATCATGTTTCATGTTACTGAATCAACAGGATACCTCATGTTACCATAAAAAATTTTATTATTTTCATTCCACCGTCGTTTTTCAGCTATTTCATGCATTGCAAACATCCTTTTCAACATTGTTATTGTTGGGAAGTATCACAATAATTTTTTTAGGATGCCTTCTTCTACTTTTCCAGTGTGTTCATTGACACTCTATCTTAAAGCACTACATTTAGGAAAAATTATCAACATTCTCAAGACCATGCCTAAATAAACAATAATCATTGACACATGCATGTATCCTCAAATATTCATGTTCAAACGTCTTGAAGATTTTCTTATACAGACTATCAGATAATACATTATCATTTGGTAGCATGCCACATACCATTTGAAGCATTGCACAAAATACACTATCACTTAGGCCATAAGAAGCTTTCAACTTGTGCATATATGCAATTTCCAACAACTTTATGTGTATTGTACAGTCAATGTACAATGATCTTTCAAAATCTTTAATGAAATCATCAATTTCAGGATTATTAAATTCCATATGTTCTACAGCGATATCGATTTTTTGAAGGAAGCAATCCTCATACATCTTGTATGTTTTGAGCATTGTTACATCATCATGTTGAAAAGAATTACTGGGTCTCTCGCACCATGAAATACCCGTTTTTTGTAATTAGGGTCAAATCCCTTCATGATCAAGTGTTCATACGCTATATGAAAGTGATGGCATTGTAAGTTTCGACATGCCAAAGAAGGGCATATAATCATATTGGAATCTCCTAACTTAGCTCTGCATGCATCGACAAAATCACATACTGTCTTCCGGAAACTATCCATATCAACCTACATTGGTGATCATAAAGGCAATTGAAAGAGAAAAAAAAGTGCACAGTGCTCTAAAAAACAAATATAAGAATTTTTTATTAAAATATCATTAAAAAGAAAATCAACAAACACTCATATCATAAAGTTAGTTCAAAACAGCACAACATAGCACAATTAACAGGAAAAAAACAGCATTTATAAAATTAACACATGCCTTAATCAATAATATATGTTCAATTAAATGCGTACTTCAATTAACATGTCATTCACTCAGTAATTATGGACATTGTGGTAAAATTATATCTAAAATACGCAACCTACATGGTTTTCCCAAAATAAATGAAGTGTACCGAACAAATAGATTTGGATTTCATGTAATATCATATTAAGGTTTATGCAAAATCAAATTAGGGTTTTAATTAACATGTCATTTACTCAATGAATATGGAGAATTCTATGAAGGTTTTAGTTAACACGTCATTTAATCAATAATCATGAGGGTTTGAAACATGGTAAAAAATCTTTTAGCACGGATTACCCACAAAAGATTAGGGATTTATACAGAATTAGAAGTATGCATACCTCTCAACAGCTAGAATGGTCTTTGGGAAACAGCTACAAGTGAAAATAGAAGAACAAACAAATAGGATGGACGGTTTAAGAGGAGTTCTCGGGTGTGGGGATCGTCGGATGGTACGAAAATATGACTTACACAGGAAGGAGTGCTGACTTGCCAGTGGGCTGCTTTGCGGGGCTTCTGCGTTTCTCCCGTGCGCGCCTATCCCTCTCTCCCACATCGTCGTATGCATCCACAACAAGAATCTCCCACATACCACTATCTCCCACATCGTCGTATGCATCCACAACAAGAATCTCCCACACGCAATGGCCGATCTCCCCGTCGCCCCATGTCGGTGTTTCAAACCCCTCGTCACATTTACAGTTGACATGTAAATTAAATGGACAGTCAAATGATAAAGGATAAATGATAAAGGATAAATATAAGTTGGATTATAATATAAAATTATTAATTGTTTAAAATTAAAGTAGAAAATTTATATAACACATTTTGAATTGTATCTGATCGAGATCTGAGATTTCATATTGAAGTTTTGAAAGTCTCCAACATTCTATGAGCAATAAGTTGAAATTGAGTACAACATATCTTCCCCCAGACTAATGGTCAATCTGATATAACTATTCAGAAAATGGAAGATATGTTGAGAGCATGTTTTAGGGACTTAAAAAAAGGATGAGACCAACATCTTTCACCCGTCAAATTCTCCTACAACAATAGTTTCCACTCGAGTATCCAAATGGATTCATATGAAGCTCATTATTGAAAAAGTTTAAAAACACCGATATGTTGGGATGAAGTTAGTGACCGTACGCTGCTAGGACTTGAAATGGTGAAAAAAATGAAAATCATTCAGCATCACATCGAGGTAACCCAAAACTGACATAAAATCTAGGCATACAATCATTCACGAGACCTTGAGTTTAAGGCTAAAGACATGGTATTCTTATGCATATCTCCATGGAGGAGGATAATGACATTTGGGAAGAATGGAAAGTAAAGTCTTAAATAGATCGGCCCCTTCGAGATTCTTGATCATGTCGAAATTGTGGCATATTGACTAGCACTTCCACCTACCATCTATCAAGTACATGATGGATTTCATATATCCCTCTTAAGGACGTACAAACTAGATCTCTTTCATGCACTGAATTCAGAGGTGGTACAGTTGGTGAATGATCTCTCATAGGAGGAGTAGCTAATGAAGATCTTGGATCACATAGATAAAGTTATACGCAACAAGACCACTAACCTGATTAATGTACTATGACAGAACCATCAGTACGAAGAGGAAACATGGGCACAGAAGGATGTGATGAAGGATAAGTACTGATTCACGCTCAAATTTATCCAAGAGATGAAGGTAGAATGGTCTTTGTAGTCTAGCTTGGGTTGTCGAATCCACTGAGACCTAAGAAGATACCTAAGATACACAACCTATGAGATGGATTTTTGGCTATGAAGTTGCCAACTTTGGGTTGATTTTAGATGAGTTTAAAGTATCACTAACATATTTAAATTAATTTAAATTAAGATAATGAGTTGATCCTAGGTTATTGCTCGGGGTGGATTGGATGAATTCCTTTTTTAAAGATTTCAATTTCATTAACTCGAGAAGGATTCATTTAATGAATTCAAACTAACCTCATCACCTACTGGTTAAACACCTTCACAAACACATACTAATCACCTATACACCTGTAGGATCATTTACATGAGCACTCCAAGGTTAAGGATCGTATTATCACATAAAAGTGTGGTGATTAAATTCAATATAGAAGAGGAAGAGAGAAAATCATTGAATAAAAGAAACTCAAATAAAAGAAATTAATAAACATTTAGAGAGTGAGAAATAACATTCAATTCAGACTCTTGCTACTCCCTTGGATCAACCCATAAAATAGTTATCCCTCCATTGATGACATGTCCTCAACAGAAGCGGGAAGTAGACTTACGAGGGTGGAATTGAAGAAGTAAAAACAACAACAAAAATCAATCACTCCACCGTTGTGTGATAAATCTCACAAAGTATGGTGTGAATAAATTCACACTTTTAGGCAACAGTATCAACGTGATATGTAGAAGAAAGAATAAGAGTAAAGGAAGAACTTTTATTAAGAAACTAAGGTGAATTGAACAACTTACATGAGAAAGAAATGCGATTACAAACACAAAGCGACAACATAACACTACAATGAAATCAAGCACAAAAGATGATAAACTTATCAACCACCACTACCTTAAATAGGAATTTTGGGAGTCTTGGGTCGAGCCTCCAACAGTACAAAGCATCTCACTTGATTATGGTAGGCCTAGGGTGGTGGAAAGTAAGGGAGAGTGGACTTCTTTATCCTTAACTCGAAATGACAGCCAGCTTGCATCCACCAAACAGACACGCCTATATGGACTTCTAGATGGACGAATTAGAGTGGGACATAGAAGACAAAGGTGAATCTACAGATAGATCTTATCTCTCTGTAAAATTTCAGTCCAAACGAATATGTGGTTACTGAGATATGATTAAATTTGTGGGTTGTTTTTCTGGGCCGCAGAATCTGGCCCAGAATTTTATCTCTAACTTGGGCCACCTTAATAACCACAATGGAGGCTGAATTAGCACTGACTTATGTATAATTATATGTTCCTATATATGTATTATATCATTTCAAGAAATTTGGGCTTCATTGTGTCTGTATTGTGGGCCTCACATTCTCATCAGTGGGCTGGTGTCCAATCTGCCTTCTTTAGAATTGTTTCCTTTCATCGCCAAATATCCCCATCATAATTTATGAATCCTACATTGATCCCTGAATAAAAAATGTTCATATTGAAGTTTATATCCATTTCTCAAAATACCAAATTAAAATATAGATAATAACATTTCTTAAAATCAAATGAATCATTGGGCCTAAATTGGTGTATATTTGGCATAAAGTGCACAAATGATGAGAATGGATGTTCAAAATTAAAATCCACTAACTCAGGCCCATAAAATAAAAAATGGATACTTAATACCATTAAAATGTAATTAACATATGTATTTTTATTGTCTAATCACACCCCCAACTTGATATTTTCTAGTCCCGAGCAAAATGTATCTCAACAATATGAAATTCGAATTCCCTTTTCCAAAAACATTTTAATACACAATGATCACCAAAAACTATTATATCAAACAATCATGAAACCCATTAAAATATTTTAATAAAAAATAGTTTCATAAGAAGATCTCAATCCCAAGCTCATTCCTTTGTTCAAATTCATCGCCATATTTCATTCAATATCAATTAAGAGTGATGATATGTTGTGCATCACATTAAACATGGGGGTTCATCTTTATTCAAGGGGGGAATGATGGAAGCGTTAGGTGGAATCACATTTAAATATTAAGATGAGTATTCAATTTTTTTTTATTTTTTTTATTGTTTTTTTTTTCAATTTTTCCATGGTAATTGAAATTGTATTCAAAAGAGTCAACCCCTATAGCGAGACTTTGCTGATGACTCCCAGTCTCTAAGACCTTAGGGAACCAAGTGAAGCTCACATACTCGGGCATCATCTCGAGTTAACTCAGTCAAAAACAAAGTCAAATTACCATAAATAGAGATAAAATTACTAACTATGGGCTAGACAACTATGGAGTCACGATCCCCAAGTGCCGAAAGCCACGCATTAGGTCATTTCATTGCTCTACGCACACATTTATTGTTTTTTTTAATACTCATATTAAAACTAAAATGATCACCAAACCTATGACATTTATTTGGGGGACCCCATGAACTCAAACTAATACCCCACTATCCAAAGGATGTACATTGTGATTCTTTTTTTATTTGGATAAAAATATAAACAATGAAATATCACATTAGATAGCCACACTTTCCAAAATCTATGCTCATGAAATATACATGGATTAAAATCAGAATCAGGGCATGCTAAATTATTTGATATTCAGTTTCAAAGTGTACAATGTCTATTACCATGTTCAAGGTTAAAGAAATTTTTCCTTCCATTAAGGCACACTTTTTTTTTCAAATCATTCTTTTTTTTGACACAAAAGTAATTTTTTTAATTTTATCTCCCTCCCCCCCAACTTAAAATAACATTGTCCCTAGTGTTTAAAGAAAGGAAAATTTAAAAGGGGGGTAGAGGTAGAGAATGAGAGTTCAAAAAGGAAATTGAAAATGAGGATCATGGAATGAAGTTACCTGGTGGTTGAAGTTGAAATTCTTGCTACTCCCTTTTAATCCCTTGATTTTCATGTCACTCTGAGAATTCCCTAGTGGAAGAAGAAAAAAAAAACAAAAAACAAAAAACAAAAAAACAAAACAAAACTATATATATATATATATATATATTCATATAATAAAAAAAGTAAAATATAAGTATATATACAAAAATTATAGAATAAGAAAGCACCATAAGCCATAGGTTAGTGGTAAGCGTGTGCCCCTGTCTCCCTTCGGTCTCGGATTCGAGTCCCTGTGGCTTCGCCGGTTGTGATGGGGTTTTCCCCACAAACTATGATGTGTCCTTTTAATTTTATTATTATTATATATTTTTTATTTTAACCTACAAACACATAAAAATAAAATGAACTGATGAATATGGTGCTCTTTCTTTCATACCCATCCATACTCATAATAGAAGAATAGGTCAACAATATATATTTTTTTAAATATAAAAATGATTCATTAATCCTATTTAAAATATAAAGTTGATTAAAACAAAAAAATGATTGGAAACTTGAAAACCATGAGTTGCCTCTCATGCAACACTTTGTTTAACGTTGTTAGCTCAACTTGAACCCCACAACTTACCTAATACCAATTTAAACATTTTAAGAACCACATGTTTCACCAATTATACTAGGTTGATATTGATTTTATGTTTATAATTTGTTTCATTCATAAACCTATGTTCTAAAATGAGTGAGTAAATCCAAGGAATATCATAAATGGTGGATCTAGTTACTTCTCTAGTCTTGCCTAAGACATCAATGATCATTCCTACATTATTAGTTTCAAGAGAAGAATTAATTCCATCAGAAAGGTCATGGTTATACACTATGAAGGGATACTTGAGAGAGGAAGGAAGAACAATAATTTTGATCTCGGTTTGGATAGGAAATTCAGACATAGGTTTGAACTTTGAATCAAACTCAGTTTCATTTTCAAAATTTCTCAACAGAATTGGTTCCTTTTGAATAGAATATTCAACTACCAAATTGGAATAATCAGTGTTAGGAATGGGTATGGACTCAAAGTTTGTGATTTCTCTTAATGGTTCAATGATTTGTGTTTCTTAAAAATCATCAATGGAGCTATAATAGGGGCACTCAATCCACGATGTCAAATTTTCCTCTTTTGAATCCAAAAAATCAATTTCCTCTTGATTTAAAGACCCTGCAATAATTCCTTTATCAACTTCATATATCCCAAATCCAAAGGTTAGTTCTTCAATAAATACATGAGATGTTTGTGGAGAAAAGAGTCTTTTATCAATGACGAGGAAGGGATAACATGAGTGGGAATGGGTTCCATAATCCACTACTGGAAAACATACTTTTCCCAACACTTGTATACCAAAAGTTCTTTTGAACCATTGGTATAGGTGATCTTTACCAATGGTTTATGCAAACCGTTGGGAAAGATGGGTAAAAAATGTGTTTTCCCAACGGTTTCATCAAACCGTTGGGAAAGATGGGAAAAAAACGAGTTTTCCCAACGATTTAATGAAACCATTGGGAAAGATGGAGTTTTCCCAATGGTTTTTAAAAACCATTGGGGAAAAGATGCCCCAAATTCTCCTAAGTCAGGAAGCCCCCTCCCCACGATTCCAGAAGTAGTGCGCGGCTCTCCCAGAAGCGATTCCGACTCACAAAAGACCTTGAGAATCCCCAACACAGGTGCACCTCTTCCATCAGATCAACTGCCAGGTTAGACTCCTTCCACCTTTTCTCAAGGATATCATTCCACCTCTTCTCAAGGATATCCGTCTATTCTTCGTTATTCCCAATTTTTAGGGTTTTTGGAAAATTTTATGATTCACTACTCCACGAATTGTGTACTCAAATCACTACATCGGTGTACACATTGTCCAAGTAATGTTTTCATTACACATATACATTTATAAGGGCATGGTGTCTCTTTATTGTGTTCTAATTTTAAAGATTCATAGTTTTTTTAATCTCAATGCTTCAAATATTACAGCTTCATGTATATGAACTCATTAGAAATTGTTTGTAATATTTATTCATATTATTTCATGAAAATCACTCCTTTCATTAAGATCATGTCAAACATGAAGATCTTGTTAATCTTAATTTTTGTACACTATGTGTATTACATAACAAGTATGTATCATGTTTCTATCAAAATCTATATATATATATATAAAATGACACACTGTTCACTTATCCTTTGCACAATAGAACACATGGAGTATCTTCTTGAACTTTGCAAAATAGTATGTGGTCCCTAATTAGTACTTCTTCCTTCTTCATGAAACTAATTCACAGAATGTCAAATTTGCAATATTAGTGAATATTATTTTTCCTAATATAACCATTAATCATTCTGCCTTCAACATCATACATGAGTTATTCAATCACCTTTTCAAAACACAATAACCATTTTCACTGATTTGGGGTTCCTCAAAATGCTTGGGAAAATCAGAAAAACACATGTATTGAATCGTGTTTCTCATATGGTTTCATGGATACAAGTTCATCTTGAAAATCATGATTGTGTGGTTCAAATATCATGAGGACCATGGGATTATTATTCTTCACACAAATGAAGTTGTTTTCTGCAACTATGTGTTTTTGTTTTCACTTTTGATTTGGCTGAAAGGGGGGCTTTGTGGTCATTAATCATGGTTGTGGGTGGTCATTTAGGATGTAAGATAGTATGACTTCATTTCACTTTATATATCCAATATTATTATTGATTTATGTTCAATTTGATTATCTTTGACAGGTGATGTTGTTTAATAAGTTGTTATTAATGGTTGTAATAATGACGTATGGTATAAGGGTTCACATGGTGTGTATAAGGGTTCACATGGTGTGTATAACGGTTGACATGGTGTCTAAGTGGGGTGACGGTAGGGCTGTCCTGGTGGGGTGGGGGGGATGAGTTTTCCAAGTGGGGTGTGGGGGTAGGGGTGTCCAGGTGGGGTGGGTGGGGGGGGGGGTTCCATGTGGGGTGGGGGTAGGGCTGTCCAAGTGGGGGGGGGGGGGGAGGGGCTGGGTTGTCTAAGTGGGGTGGGGGTAGGGCTGTCCAAGTGGGGTGGGGAGGGTGTGCAGATGGATTAAGCTCATAACTATAAACTCTCTATAAATTCTGGAAGTATGAAAATGTATAGGGACATTCGTGATCATTTTTTGGTGGGATAGCATAAAAAGTGTTTGATGTTTTTAGTCCTTTTTTATTTGGAGTTTCTTTTGATGATGATGTTTCTTATTGATACCTATGATGAGAATTTATTTTAGTTTCTAAATCGGCTGAGACTCCCCCACCATGCACAATGTATGCAACCTCTACCCTTATTTAATCATTCTGTTTACACAGCCTATGCAACCTCTACCCTCATTTAATTAGTGAACTCAAGTCATTAATTCAAGCCTTAATTCTCACTAGCATGTAAGAAATTGAATAATGTAAACCCATACTCACATGATTTCTTACCGTAGATAGTGTCCAACATATGTAATACGAGCTTTTGAATTCATCAGTTAACCAAGATCATATATTCCATTTCCCCCAAGATGACTGTACTAATATAACTTTAGGGTCAATTAAATATGGTTCTCATTGTACGTTGTATATTATGTGTCCTTCTTGGCCAATACTCACTTTTATGAGGGTGGGGTTCTTTTCACTACCCATGCTGGCATGTGTAGACATCCATAAAAATGTTAGATAAGTCACAAGTTTAATTCAGTAATGTTGTTATCTTTGACATACTTTATTATTAATCTCAAATTCAAAAATAAATGTTTTTATCTATACTTAATGAAATTAAATCTTTTTACAAGCCATAAACTACCTATCAGTGTAGAAGCCTAAAATTTATTCACCCATGGGGTGCGCTTGACTTGGGGAAGTAATTGGGTAATGAAAGGTATGGCCATAGAGGTTCCAATAATGAGTTATTGAACATGAGTGAATGATTTGGGATGCCTATAACACATGATGGGACCTAAGGCATGTGCCTCTTATAGACCTAATGAAAATGAATATAAATAAATTTTAATTTAATTTATGAGTACTTGTTCTTTACATTATTTTAATAGTTCACTACATCGACTAGAAACTTATTCCTTTATCGTTTACTTAAATGTATTTTCTATTAAAGTTCAATCCTATTTAATTGTTTATGAAAAAATGACCTATATAAATTATTTTTACAGAATAGACAGAAATTGGATGTATGAAACTGATCAGATCTCAAGCGATTTTCAAAACAATTTGGAGAGCTTTATAGATTTTTCATTTCACAATGCTTCATATAGTGGTCGCATACACTTCCTATGTTTCAATTGTGTTGGTAGACCTTGGTTGAGCCGTGAAGAAGTTAGATACCACATAACCAAAAATGTTTTTCAAGCAAACTACTTTGTGTGGTATCACAATGGGGAGAAAATGAAATCTCAAATTGGTGATGATTGAAATGAAAGGACTGGAATGGAGAATTTGTTAGATGATCAGTTTCTATTTATTCGTCATCATGAAAAAGAAAATATTTTGACTCAAGAATACTTCGATATGAGGACAACTGATGCATCTAGTGAAAATGATGATATTGATAGGGTGAAAAAAATTGAATGATGCTGCCACAACTCCAATATATCGACAATGCGATAAAATGAAAAAGTTGGAATTTTTAATCCGATTGTTTTATGGGAAAACTATGTATGAGATTTCTAATACATAAATCGATTACATTCTTACCCTCTTAAAATATTTACTTCCAGATGATGCAGATATTCCCTCAAACCACTATATGGCATGAAAGTTAGTTGAGGAACTTAAATTTTCAAGAAAAAAAATTCATGCTTGCCCGAAAGATTGTAGTTTATTCTGGGAGGAAACCACTGAACAAAATGATTGTATAAAATGTGGCACATCCCACTGGAAGTCAAAATCTGATGGAACACCATCCCGAATTTCACAGAAAGTAATTTGGCACTTTCCATTGATCCCTAGACTCCAGAATCTTTTTATGTCTGATGACATATCAATAAAAATGAGATGGCAAGATACCGAGAGAAAGAGGACTAATGATGAGTTGGTTCATCCTGCAAATGGATTTTCATGGAAGAGATTTGATGCTCGACATCCTGATTTTATAGCTGATGTGCGTAATGTGAGGCTGGGTCTTTTATGCGACGATTTTAATCCATTTGGGCAGATGCTTACTTCTCACAAAACATGGCTAGTTTTTATACACATTTATAATCTTCCCCCATGGTTGTGTATGATAAAACCTTTCACTTTCATGAGTATACTCATATCTAGTCCTTCTGATCCTGACATTGATATTGATGTATACATGCAACCTTTAATAAAAGTGTTGAAACTTCTTTGGGATGTGGGTGTGCGCACATATGATGCATGTTCCAAAGACATATTTCAGATGTGTGCTGCGCTTATGTGGATGATCAATGATTTTCCAGCTTATGCAATGATGTCTGGATGGAGCATGAAGAGAAAACTGTCATGACTAGTTTGTATGAATAATACACGATCCAGAAGACTGAAACATCATTGTAGTTTCAGTTTTATGGGACATCAATGATTCTTTCCAAATGATCATCCATATAGAATAAATCGTCGAAGATTTGATAATACCATAGATACTGATGATACACCTTAGCGTATGTCTGGAACTGATGTGCTTAATGAATTGAAAGATTTCAGTTTTTCATTCAGGAAGGGTCAAATGAAATTTGGAAAGAGAAATAATGTTTCCACTGAAACCTGTTACAATTGGAGGAAGAGGAGTATATTTCTTTATTTTCCTTATTGGTCAACCAATTTGTTATTTCATTGCTTAGACATAATGCATATTGAAAATAATATATGCGAAATGTTGCTTTCGGTTCTTCTAAATGTCAAGGAAAAGACAAAAGATGATTTACGATCTTGGCGTGACTTGGTGGATTGGGGCATCAGACCAGAATTGCATCCTATGTGTATCAGTGAAAATAAATGGAAACTTCCATGTTCTTCTTATGTGATGACACCTATGAAAAAAAACAATTTCTGGAAGTATTAGAGACTATTAGAGTTCTTAATGGCTATTCAAGCAACATATCTAAACGGGTCAACAAAAGATAGTTGAATCTAAAATCTTTGAAGACTCATGATTATCACGTTCTACTGCATGAGTTGCTTCCAATATCAATCCGTCATCTTTTGTCCAATAATGTAAGAGTGACTGTTATTTGGTTGTGCCATTTGTTTAGAGATCTTTGTGCTAAGAATTTGTCCAGGTATTTCTTGAAAAAAATGTTGACAGATGCCCCATTAATTTTGTGTGAGTTGGAGAAAATATTTCCTCCATCATTTTTCACATGCATGCTGCATCTGACTGTCCATATTCCCACTAAAATACTTCTCAGAGGACCTGTTTCTTTTCGTTGGATGTATCCAACTGAAAGAAATATGTACACATTAAAGTCTTATGTATGAAACAAAAATCATTCCGAAGGTTCTATCGTGAACGGTTACTTGGCTCATGAATGTATGGATTTCTACTCAATGTATTTGTCTGATCTTACTACAAGAATGAACAGACCAATAAGAAATGAAGAAGAACAGTATGAGCAAATTGAACCTAGTTTTCCATCACTTCCTCAAACAGGAGGAATTCCTGGATCATATACATTGAAGATATTAAGCCATGAAGAGCGGGAGATGGCACATCACACAGTTTTGTTCAACTGTGATTTGTTCGATGACTATATCAGGTAACTAAATTGAATATGTATATCTTACATATATATCTATTAAAATATTCATATTTTTTATCTACAGGGAACATAAAACAATGATAAATAGGAAGCATCTTTCTTTATCTTTGAGAAGTAGAGAGAATTTTCATAGCAAAGAGTTTTCTTCTTGGTTAAAATTGAAGGTAAAAATATTACTATTTAAAATAATTATATCAATATTTAATTAAGTTTAATAGTCATTTATATTGTAGGTATTGAGTTTTTCTGCTGACTCTGTCTCTGAGGAAATAAGAGCTTTGGCTTTTGGTCCTAATACCGTGGTTCGTGACTGTAAATCAATTGTTATCAATGGGTACAAATTTATTATCACTGAACGAGCAAAGAACATGAGAACATAACATGATGGTGTTATGGTTACTGCCACAACAGATTTTTATGCCAGTACATCAGATAATAGACCGCGATTTGAAAATGTGGATTATTATGGAGTCGTTGAGAAAATAATAATATTGGATTATTACTCTCATGGACAAGTCACAATGATGAAATGCCATTGGTTTGATTCGATGACGAGACATGGCACATTTATTGATGATTGTGGATTTTGAGTAATTAATATGACTCACACTCTTACTACTGAAGAACCATATGTGTTGGCATCAATGGCTAAACAAGTTTTTTATGTCAAAGACCAACTTCGACCTGAATTTGGTGTCATAGTTGAAGTAATTCCAAGACATATTTTTGATGATGGTGATGATGGAATTGACACTGTCCCTAGTGCCATTAAAACCAATCCATTTATTTCTTTTGATGAATCCAATATCTCAATTGTCAGAGTTGATTGTGAACCTGAAGTTGTGGTTGAAAATATATAGAATCATTCATCCATGTTCTCAATTATTTTGGTTTACCTAGAGTTGGGTTGTTAAGGTTGGTAATATTCAAATTGATTTAGTATTGATCACAAATATGTTTTAGCTGACTTGACTATTATGTGAATTTTCAATGTTTATTGGTTGCAGTTTTATTTGAATTGCATTTTCTAATTTGTAATTGAACTGTATTCAAACCTAGTCAAACAATATTTCTAACTTGGTGAACATTACAAATTGTATGATTTATTAAATCCATTCAAGCTCTTCTAAAAAAAATTGATATCTAAATTACTAATAAATCCCCCTATTCCCTCATATATTTAGTTTTTTGGGTTACACATTAGTTTCCTTTTTCTAATTAATTACATATTTATTTTCAAAAAAAGGAAATGCATCCAATTGAAGAGAGACGAAGGAAAAAAATGATGGAGAACAATCGTAGAATGGCGGAGATGGGCGTTCCACCATTAGTGCCTACAATGAGTAATTTATTTCAAATATATATATTTAAAGAATATATAATGTCATGTGATTAATTTTTTTGTAAACATTTTTGTAGGATCCACCTATACGTCGACAGTTATTCGATGAGGAGCCTAGTACTAGACCTAGTACTCAGGCTGGTGGTACGAGGAGGGTTCGTACCAGAGGTGGATGAGCAGCTGCGTGTACCCGACTAGACCCTGCCCCTCCCACTGACATGTCATCCTTCCCACATTCTGATCCCAGTGTGTCATCAGGGACACACGGGATGTTTAGGCCTCCCTTGTTTTCACCACCTTTTTCATCTTCTGGCCCATAATTTTCATATCCCATGATGATTCCCACTCCCCAGTCAGAATCCGGTCATACAGCTGTCCCATCTTATTTTCCTTCTACTTCTGTCTCTCTGAGATTCTATATTCCATCTTCTTTGACTCCTGTTCCACCACAGGGTGTTTCATTAGTTTCTGTGGATCCAACGGTGCTCAACGATCAGACTGGCGCAAGTATATTTATAGAACCCTAACAAATTTTTATAGCAATATTTATTTTCATTATAACATGTTTTGATAAAATATTTGTTTTTCTTTCATGACAGATACATCTATTGACAGGAGGTGGGGGAGGGGGTGTACACGCATGCGTTCGGTGTGGAACCGCCACACATAGGTTATGATGGATTATAATGAAGACAACCAAATGGTTGAGAAAATAGGGCAGCAATGTCAGAGTTTCTTGGCGACGCTTGCCAAATACTCTGACATCATTCCCGTCAGCCCTCTATCACGGAGACATTTTCCACATGAGGTCAAGGATAGAGCTTGGGCAGAGATATGAGTAAAAAAATATGTTGTATTTAATGCCATGAATTATTTTTGTATTTATATTAATTAATATTTTGATGTCAGCTTCGATTTAATTTTCCCGATGGTGAGGGTGCACAACCAGAACATCTAAAGGATTTAGGCGAGATTTGGAGAGCCTATAAGCATGATTTGTATATTGGTTGGCATGCTAGAGTTGACACTGAGTTAGAGGTGGTACCAGTTGTGGATGATTGTCCTATAGAGCAGTATCGTCAGATGATTACTCATTGGACGACTACCCAGTTTAAGGTATGAATTACATTTGAGGTATTTAAATAATAACTTTCATGTTTTGCATTAATATTATCCTTTGCATTATTGAACTTTATTTAGGAATCATCTGGAAAAAATAAAAAAAAACATTGATGCAAAAAATACCTCCACACACTAGGACGTACTACGATGCCAAATCATGAGAGGAAGTAGGTATGACAATTGTTTATAAGTTTTCTTTACGAATTACACTTTATTTTGTTTCCTCAATTATTTAATTTTTTGCTAAAGTTTTCATATAACTTTAGTTTTCAATGTCATTGTAGAGGCAAATACAGAATATTGAAGGACGTGTGCCTCGAGCAAAACTGTTTTTCTCGAGTAGACGAAAAAAGTATGGAAGTGCCGTCAACGAAGTGACTCAGCAGCAGATTGTAAGTTTTAATATGTTGATTTTATATTTTAATATCTATTTTGTAACTTAATAATATATTTATATTTGTAACAGGCTTCTTTAGTGGCCCTCAATTCCCAGGAACCAGATAATTTTGGGCCAACTGATCACTTACATCAGGTGTTGGGAGAGGAGCATCCTGGAAAAGTATGCTGCCGACCTAGGATAGCCCCGACGAGGTATTGGCCCTCCTCAGGTACGAGTTGTAGTGCCACCGAGCTGCAGCAAGTTAGGGTACAGGCAGAACAGGCCGAGAAAAGGGCCATAGAGACGGCAGAACAGTCTACTAGGGCACACAGTGCATTTATAAAATTTATTGAAGTTCTACGTCCAACACTTCCACCAGAGGCCAGCCCAGCTTTTGATGAATATATGTCATCAATACGTTTTATATATGGTGCACCAGGTGACAGTTCTAGTAGTGGTTAAGATTATTTCTAGCCTGACGATGATGATGGCGAGGAGTCTGATGCGGAAGAGGAGGGAGAGGAGGAGGGCGAGGCAGATGGCGAGGGTGAGGTGGAGGGTGAGGGCGAGGAGGAGGATGCTGAGGAGGGTGAGGACGATGATGGGGATGAGGAAGAGGGTTATGATGATGGTGATGATGGTGATGGTGATGTGGGACAAATTGATCCGTTACATTTTTGACTAATATTACTAAGATTTGATGTTTAATCTATTCTAGTTGATGGTTTTATCTAGACCCGTAGTATAGTATTGGAGTTGAGTTATTTTTATATATTGTCTGTTTTCATGGATGGTGTTGTCTTTTAGTGGTTGTGTGTTTGGGAACTCCCTGGATAGACCCCCTCCTTCCTGGACCCTGTACAACCCCCACCATCCTCCTTGGACGCCAGAAAGCCCCCCGAACAGCCCCCCCCCCCCCCCCACCCACCCTCCTCCTTGGACCCCAAACAACCCCCCAAACACCCCCGGACATCCCCCCGCATAGCCCCCCCACCCTCCTCCTTGGTCCCCGGACAGCCCCCGGACAACCCCCCTGGACAGCCCCCCGGACAGCCCCCCACCCTCCTCCCTGGACCCCGGACAGCCCCCGGAAAGCCTCCCCAGACAACCCCCCCACCCTCCTCCCTGGACCCCCAGACAACCCCCACCCTCCTTGATTTCACATGCTTTTTTTATTTCTCTGATCATGCAATGTTATTTAGGATTATTCCATTTTTGTATGTCTTGAATTATATGAATGTCTTGGTAAGATTATTAGCTCATGCTCATCAAATTCATGTGATGATATACTTTAATTTGAATAAAAATTCTTGTTGTACATTCTCCATGTTATGTTAATTATTCCTTATTTGATTTGGTTTACTTGTCAATTTTTAGGATAAGACATGGATTACATGTTAAGGACTCATGGACGGACTCGTCATGCTCAGGGAATTTAGACTTGAAATTCTAGGATGTATGATTTGGTTTCTAGGTGAAGGATACCAGGATGGTTTTTATTACTCATTTTTGATGTGTACGAGTCAACCCCGCCTCAATCCGAGGCCCGGTGTGGCTGACACCACTCAAAGTGTCTCAAGTTTATTTGAAATGGACAACATTTTAAGTGAAAATAACAACTAGCATACAAAAAATTGACCAAACGAATTCTGATTGTGTTGATACTTTATCACAATGATACATGGGTCATATGTGACGTGTACGAGCCAACTCGGGCTCAATATGAGGCCCGGTGTGGCCGAGATCACTCTAAGTTTCTCTCTTTTGTTTAAAATGGACAACATTTTAAGTACATATGGAAAACTGACCAAACGCATTCGGTTTCCATTGAAACTTTATAAGACCGATCCATGGGTCATATGTGACGTGTACGAGTCAACCTATACTCAATACGAGGTGCGGTGTGGCCAACAACACTCAAAGTGTCTCTCTTTTGTTTAAAATGGACTTCATTTTAAGTGAAAACAACAACTAGCATACAGAAAACTGACCAAACAGATTCTAATTGTGGCAATAATTTAGCACAATGATCCATGGGTCATATGTGACGTGTATGAGTCAACCCCGCCTCAATCCGAGGTGTGGTTTGGCCGACACCATTCATAGTGTCTCTCTTTTGTTTAAAATGGACATCATTTTAAGTGAAAACAACAACTGACATACGAAAAACTGACCAAACGCATTAAAAATGTGTTAATGCTTTAGGAAAATGATCCATGGGTCATATGCGACGTGTAAGAGTCAACCCCGCCTCAATTCGAGGTGCGGTGTGGCCGACACCACTCTAAGTGT
Source organism: Viscum album (assembly GCA_963277665.1). NCBI lineage: Eukaryota > Viridiplantae > Streptophyta > Magnoliopsida > Santalales > Viscaceae > Viscum > Viscum album. The sequence continues at coordinate 1,051,583,348 of OY728146.1, read as the reverse complement.
CTCTCTTTTGTTTCAAAAGGATATCATTTTAAGTGAAAACATCAACTGGCATACAGAAAACTGACCAAACGCATTCGGATTGTGTTTATACTTTATGAAAATGATCTATGGGTCATTTGAGATGTGTATGAGTCAACCCCATCTAAATCTGAGTCACGGTGTGGCCGGTACCACTCTAACTGTGTCTCTTTTGTTTAAAATGGACAAGATTATAAGTGAAAAGAACAACTGACATACGGAAAACCAACCAAACACATTCTGATTATTTTGATAATTTATCACAAATATCCATGGGTCATATGTGACATGTATGAGCCAACCTGGGCCTAATCCGAGTCTTGGTGTGGCCGGGATCACTCTAAGTGTCTCTCTTTTGTTTAAAATGGACAACATTTTAAGTACATACAGAAAACTGACCAAACGCATTCGGTTTTCATTGAAACTTTAGAAGAACAATCCATGGGTTATATGTGACATTTACAAGTAAACCTCACCTCAATACAAGGCGCGGTGTGGCTGACACCACTCAAAGTGTCTCTCTTTTGTTTAAAATGGACTTCGTTTTAAGTGAAAACAACAACTAGCATACGGAAAACCAACCAAACGGATTCTGATTGTGTAGATACTTTAGCACAATGATCCATGGTTCATATGTGACATGTATGAGTCAACCCCGCCTCAATCCGAGGTTCGGTGTGGCCAACACCATTCATAGTGTCTCTCTTTTGTTTAAAATGGACATCATTTTAAGTGAAAACAACAACTGACATACAAAAAACTGAACAAACGCATTCTAAATGTGTTGATGCTTTAGGAAAATGATCCATGGGTCATATGTGACATGTACGAGTAAACCCCATCTCAATACGAGGCGCGGTGTGGCCGGCACCACTCTAAGTGTCTCTCTTTTGTTTAAAATGGACAACATTTTAAGTACATACGGAAAACTGACCAAATGGATTTTTATTGTGTTGATAATTTCGTACAATGATCCATGGGTCATATGTGACATGTAAAAATCAACCCCGCCTCAATATGAGGCGTGGTGTGGCTGGCACCACTCAAAGTGTCTCTCTTTTGTTTCAAAAGGACATCATTTTAAGTGAAAACATCAACTAACATATGGAAAACTGACCAAACGCATTCAGGTTGTGTTGATACTTTAGGAAAATGATTCATGGGTCATTTGAGTTGTGTATGAGGAAACCCCATATAAATTTGAGACGTGGTGTGTCCGGTACCACTCTAACTGTGTCTCTTTTGTTTAAAATGGACATGATTATAAGTGAAAAGAACAACTGGCATACGAAAAACCGACCAAACGCATTCATAATCTATTGAAACTTTAGGAAAACGATCTATGGGTCATATTTTATGTGTATGAGTCAACCACACCTCAATCCAAGTCACGGTGTGTCCTTCACCACCCAAAGTGTCTCTCTTATGTTTAAAACGGACAACATTTTAAGTACATATGGAAAACTGACCAAATGAATTTTGATTGTGTTGATATTTTAGGACAACTATCCATGGGTCATATGTGACATTTACAAGTCAACCCTACCTCAATCCGAGGCGTGGTGTGGCTGGAACCACTCTAAGTGTCTCTCTTTTGTTTCAAAAGGATATCATTTTAAGTGAAAACATCAACTGGCATACGGAAAACCGACCAAATGCATTCGTATTGTGTTGATACTTTAGGAAAATGATCCATGGGTCATTTGATACGTTTAAGATTCAACCTCGTATAAATCCAAAGTGTAGTGTGGCCGGTACCACTCTAACTGTGTCTCTTCTATTTAAAATGGACAAGATTATAAGTGAAAAAGAACAATTGGCATACGGAAAACTGATCAAATGCATTCAGATTCTGTTGATAATTTATAAAAACTATCCATGGGTCATATGTGTCATGTATGAGCCAACCCGGGCTCAATCCGAGTTGTGGTGTGGCCGGGATCACTCTAAGTGTCTCTCTTTTGTTTAAAATGGACAACAATTTAAGTACATACATAAAACCGACCAAACCCATTCGGTTTTTGTTTAAACTTTAGGAGAATGATCCGTGGGTCATATGTGATGTGTAAGAGCCAACCTCGCCTCAATCTGAGGTATGGTGTGGCCGACACCACTCAAAGTGTCTCTCTTTTGTTTAAAATGGACTTCATTTTAAGTGAAAACAACAACTAGCATACGGAAAACCAACCAAACGGATTCTGATTGTGTCGATACTTTATCACAACGATCCATGGGTCATATGTGACGTGTATGAGTCAAACCCTCCTCAATATGAAGTGTGGTATGGCCGACATCATTCATAGTGTCTCTCTTTTGTTTAAAATGGACATCATTTTAAATGAAAACAACAACTGACATATGAAAAATTGACCAAACACATTCGAAATGTATTGATACTTTAGTAAAATGATCCATGGGTCATATGTGATGTGTACGAGTCAACCCCGCCTCAATGTGAGGCGCGGTGTGGCCGACACCACTCTAAGTGTATCTCTTTTGTTTAAAATGGACATCATTTTAAGTACATATAGAAAACTGACCAAATGGATTCTGACTGTGTTGATACTTTAGCACAATAATCTATGGGTCATATGTGACGTTTACGAATCAAACCCACCTCAATATGAGGTGCGATGTGGCCGGAACCACTCAAAGTGTCTCTATTTTTTTCAAAAGGACATCATTTTAAGTGAAAACATCAACCGACATACGGAAAACTGACCAAACGCATTCAGATTGTGTTGATAATTTAGGACAATGATCCATGGGTCATTTGAGATGTGTAAGAGTCAACCCCGTCTAAATCCGAGATGTGGTGTGGATGACACCACTCTAACTATGTCTCTTTTGTTTAAAATGAACAGGATTATAAGTGAAAAGAACAACTGGCATACAAAAAACCGACCAAACGCATTCGGAATCTGTTGAAACTTTAGGAAAATAGTCCATGGGTCATATGTTACATATATGAGTCAACCGCACCTCAATACAAGTCACAGTGTGTCCTGAACCACCCAAAGTGTCTCTCTTATGTTTAAAATGAACAACATTTTAAGTACATACGAAAAACCGACGAAACGGATTCTGATTGTGTTGATATTTTAGTACAACGATCCATGGGTCATTTGTGACGTGTATGAGTCAACCCCACCTCAATCTGAGGCGCGGTGTGGCTAGAACCACTCAAATTGTCTCTCTTTTATTTAAAATGTACTTCATTTTAAGTGAAAACAACAACTGACATACGGAAAACCGACCAAATGCTTTCAGAATATGTTGATACTTTAGGAAAACGATCTATAGGTCATTTGTGACGTGTACGAGTGAACCTCACCTCAATCCGAGGCACGGTGTGGTCGGTACCACTCTAGGTGTATGTATTTTGTTTAAAATGGACATCATTTCTAGTAAAAACATATGGTATACGAAAAACCGATCAAATTATGAATTGAATTCCGGATTACACATATTATGGTCATCTAAATTTTAAATTGAATTCTAAATGAATTATGTATGTTTATAATTACGTTATGAATTTTTATTTAATTCTGGATGTGTATAGTTTCAGGATGAATTATATGTTAAATGTGTATGAATTTTTTCTCTATATGTATATGTTAGTTGGTTATTGCAGGTACAATAATTATATATTTATGTGTTAGTTTATTGAAGGTACAATAATTGGAAATGATTAAAAATGAGAGGGAATGGACTGGCTGCTGTGCAAATTGAAGGTTGTTGTGCAATTTGCACAGCATAGGCTATGCCAATGGTTTGAAACCGTTGGCATAGAATTCAGGGTATTTTTTTACCAACGGTTCATAGAACCATTGGTAAAAATCCTTTCCCAATGGTTTAGAAACCGTTGGGAAAGAAGTCCTTTGCTTGGTTTTCCCAAAGGTTCAAGCCAAACCATTGGGAAAAACTATCCCAACAGTTTGGCACAACCATTGGGATAGGTTCATTTTTTCTAACCTATCCCAACAGTTCAGTGTAAACCGTTGGGAAAAGCATTCTCAATGGCTTACTTCCCTACAGTTTGCAGAACCATTGGTATAATATATACCAACAGTTCTGCAGCCTTTCCCAATGGTTCAGAACCGTTGGGAAAGCCTGCATTTCCAGTAGTGATCATCTCAAAGTTCTGTAGTTCTAATCTCAATGATGAAACCTCAAAATTCATTATATCCATTTATTGACACAATTTTTCAAGTAATGGATGTGTATTAGGATGGATAAGGGTTTGATCCAAATGGTCAATTCCAGGTGGATAATTAAGTTGTTGGAATTGCATAGGAGGGTGTTCAGATTGGATTTGTAGGGATTATAGGTTGGAATGTTTTGTGAATCATAGGAGTTAAAACATTGTGGCTCAATTGGTTGTTGATTTTCCCACCAATATAAACTAGGATGGTAATTTTACATCATAACTAGTGTGGGGTAGTCAGAGTAGGGAGAGGTTCCCCATGTTTGGATTTGTTCAAAATTGCCTTTCATAGGAGTGGGGGTGAGAAAAAAGAAGTGGGATGAAAAAAAAAACGATAATAGTGTCTAAGATAACTTACTTAGGTCCCTAGAAACGACACCAAAATTTGATTCACGCTCAAATTTACCCAAGAGATGAAGGTAGAACGGTCCTTCACTATTACAAAAACAGGCAAGGGAAGCGTTACCCTTTTATCAGTGCTAAAAAAAAGCGCTGATAAAGGGGTCCTTTATCAGTGCTAAAAAAAGAGCTGATAAAGGGGGGCCTTTAACAGCGCTAAAAAAAGCACTGTTAAAAGTGACCCTTTATCAGTGCTTTTTTTAGAGCTGATAAAGGTCCCCCCTTTATCAGCGCTTTTTTTAGCGCTATTAAAGAGGAACCCTTTATCAACGCTTTTTTTAATAGCGCTGATAAAGGGGGGATTTATCAGCACTGATAAATTTTATGTTTCAAAAAAAATAATTTTTCATGAAAAATAATATATTGTTATATAAGTATATTTATATTGATATAAATATAATATATATATTTTAAATATGTTTTAGATAAGTATAAATAGACTATTACATTTAATATATAAGAAATTTAGTGAAAATGGATTTAAAATATTTAAAAAAATATTATTAATTAATAATTTTCTAATTATCATCAATTAAAAATCATTTAATAACAATTTAAAGACACAAAAAATCAAAACAATTAATAAAAGATCTAAAATAAGTTGAAAATGTAACTCAAACTTCAAACGGCCATAACTTTTGATCCGGGTGTCCGTTTGTGCTCTACAGCATATCAAATCGAAGCCTGCGACGAGCTCTACGCATATATATATATATATATATATATATATATATATATGTATGTATGTATGTATGTATTTATTCTTAAATATACGTGTGTGTGTGTGTGTCTTTGTGTGTGTGTTGTATATATGCATGTATGTATTTATTTATTTACAAACACACATAAAAAACATATTTTATAAATATATTTAAAACTAATATTATAAATATATATTAATATAAAAATAAATATACGGATAAAAATTCGTAACTACAAATATATATATAAATAGATATAAATATATATTAATATACAAATGAATATATATATACTAATATACGAATAAACATATATGTATTAATATAACTAAATATATTTATATTAATATGATTCTATATTAATATACAAATAAATATAACTATATATATATATAAATAAATAGATGTATCATTAAATAGAAAAAAAAATGAAATGGCTTAGTGGTAAAGGTGCAGTCGCGCAAGGGGGAGGTCACGGGTTCGAGTTTGGGTGAAAGCAAGGAAGTGCGCGCGCATGTGTGGGATGCATGGGCAAAGGCAGCGCAGGGGAGTGGGGAGGGGCCGCCTAGCACTGATAAAGGGGGGGGGGGGGCAAGAGCTGTTAAAAGATCCCCCCCGAATATAAATTATTATTATTATTATTATTTTACTTTTATCAGCGCTTTTCTGAGCACTGATAAAAGGGAACCCCACTTTATCTTCACCTTGATTAACGATGCTTTTTTTAGCACTGTTAATTCACTTTTCTAGCGCTAATAAAAGCCATATTTGTAGTAGTTCTTGTAGTCTAGCTTGGGTTATCGAATCCACTGAGACCTAAGAGGATACCTAAGATACACAACTTATGAGATGAATTGTTGGCTATGAAGTTGCCAACTTTGGGTTGATTTTAGATGGGTTTGAAGTATCACTAACAGATTTAAGTTAATTCAAATTAAGATAATGAGTTGATCCTAGGTTATCTCTCGGGGTACATTGGATGAATTCCTTTTTTAAATATTTCAATTTCATTAACTCGAGAAGGATTCATTCAATGAATTCAAACTAACCTCATCACCTACCGGTTAAACACCTTTACAAACCCATTATAATCAAATATACACTTGTAGGATCATTTTCATGAGCACTCCAAGGTAAAGGATCTTTTTAGCACATAAAAGTGTGGTGATTAAATTCAATATGGAAGAGGAAGAGAGAAAAACATTGAATAAAAGAAACTAAAATAAAAAGAAATTAATAAAAATTTATAGAGTAAGAAATAACATTAAATCCAGCCCCTTGATACTCCCTTTAATCAACCTATAAAAGATTTATCCCTCCATTGATGACATGTCCTCAACGGAAGTGGGAAGCAGACTTACGAGGGTGGAATTGAAGAAGTAAAAACAACAACAAAAATCGATCACTCCACCGTTGTGTGATAAATCTCACAAAGTATGGTGTGAATAAATTCAAACTTTTAGGTAACGGTATCAATATGATATATATAAGAACAGAATAAGAGTAAAGGAAGAACTTTTATTAAGAAAATAAGGTGAATTGAACAACTTACATGATAAAGAAATGCGATTACAAACACAAAGCGGCAACATAACACTACAATGAAACCAAGCACCAAAGATGATAAACTACTCAACCAACACCACATTAAATAGGAATTTTGGGAGCCTTGGGTAGATAATACAGAAATAAAAATCATCCCACTTGATTATGGTAGGCCTAGGGTGGTGGAAAGTAAGGGAGAGTGGACTTCTTTATCCTTGACTTGAAATGGAAGCCAGCTTGCATCCACCGAACACATGCGCCTATATGGCATTCTAGATGGCCGAATTAGAGTAGGACATAAAAGAAAAAGGAGAATATCCGAATGTATCCTATCTCTTTGTAAAATTTCATCCCAAATGAATGTTTATTTACCGATATATGATTAAATTTGTGGGATGTTTTTCTGGGCCGTAGAATCTGGCCCAGAATTTTATCTCTAACTTGGGCTGCCTTAATAACCACAATGGTGGTATAATTAACACTAGATCCTGAAGAATTATAAATTAATCTATATGTATTATATCATTTCAAGAAATTTGGGCTTCATTGAGTCTGTATTGTGGGACCCACATTCTCATCAGTGGGATGGTGTCTAATCTTCCTTCTCCAGAATTATTTCCTTTCATCGCCAAATAACCCCATCATCCTTTATGAATCCTCCATTGATACCTGAATGAAAAATGTTCATATTTAAGTTTATATACATTTCTAAAAATACCAAATTAAAATATTGATAATAACATTCCTTAAAATTAGATGAATTATTGGGCCTAAATTGGTGTACATTTGGCATGAAGTGCACAAATGATGAGAATGGATGTTCAAAATTAAAATCCACTAACTCAGGCCCATAAGATCAAAATGGATATTTAATACCATTAAAATGTAATTAAAATATTTATTTGTATTGTCTAATCAAGTACCCAAACCTATTTTCAACATAGAATGAAAAAAATACATTTCGAGGATGAAATTTCATAAAGGGGAAGAATATAATGACCCCAAATTTTATTAATGGAAATTAACTTCTTATAATTATGTTATATAGTATAAATCACATAAAAACCACATATATAACACAATAAAAAACTTAATAAATGAATAATGAATGAAATAAGAAGTATTTCTAGAAGTTAAAGAACCTATACCGATAAAATGGTAACTTGAACTTTGGAATAGTAATATGAACCTTATGAATAGTAAACCACCCAATTGAATAGTAACCACCATGATTAATATATAAATAAAATTTAGGAATCTTATAAGTGACAAGATGATATAATTATATCATAGTATGAGTAAATAAATATTTTAGAAATTATTAATTAAGTGTAGATTTTTTTATAAAATAAAAGTATGTATTTTCAATTTTATAATTAAGATAATGTTTTAAAAGAAACATTATTTACAAAAAATATATTCATAAATTAATATTTTGTTATATTTTTCTTATAAGATAATTTTTGGAGACATGAATTATTTTTTCAAAGTGATACAAAATCAATTATAATTTTAAATCGGTATTTTCCAAGTAAATGGTGATTTTAAATTAAAATTAAAATTATCTTATTTAGAAAATTATTTTCATAAAATGAATTTCATTTTTAAATTTTACATGTTGAAAAAAGGTTAGCATGGATTTTTGGTATTTTTTTAAAAATAGTTGAATTTTTGTTGAATAGTAAAATATGATAATTTATGATAACAGCTAAATACATGAATCATAGAGTCATATATGGTTTAAGGATAATGTAAGACCAAAATCTAGAACTATCCTTAGTTATTTTTTTTATATTTTATGATAATTCTCAAACTATTTATAGTATTGAGCCAAAATAATAAACTAATGAATAAAATAACGAGAAAACACCCCTCTCCTCCACTATAAATACCACCTCTCACCACCTATACACCTCACACCTCTCAAACCTCGTGCCTTGTACAAATTATGCTCAAATATATTTCCAATACTCTACCCAACATCCAAGAGATCTTCATCTCATCAAAATACCAAAAGATTTCCCCATAATGAGGCTCGCATGGAGGATAAATTCAAGAGGTAAATTCCTTTTTTCGTTTCTTTTATTTTCTTTTAAAGATCTTTATTTTCTTATTCTCTCCTCACATTCCCCTAATAAAAATGGCATGATAACACCAGTACCATACCTATAATAAAATTTTATTATGTTAATGGAATGATTCATCATAAATACCTCTTCTCCTCACCTTTTAATCTAAAATTGAAATCATCGCCCCTGATGTGTCAATTTACCAACATCATGGGTGATGCACTTTCATTTTCAGTTATCTTCATCAAGGCTGGTCATGAAAAAATTTCTATGGTTGAACCAAATTATAATATATGTATTCTATCTTATCTAATTTTTTGGAACCATTATATAAACATGATATTAGATAATATAACAAAACTAGTTCGTTATGATCGAAAACCCACCAAAATTAATCTAAAGAATTGTCATTAAGATTTCATAACCCCCTCCCTCTAAAGATGCCCCTCCTAAGATGGAAATGAAGGAAGAGAAATAATGACCCCCTGATTCCTGCCTCCAGTAGGCTCTGAGATAGTGAACAACACCAAGGGTATACAAATCTCAAAAAATCAGCGGCATTACCCTTTTTTTAGTAAAAATGGCCGGGAGAAAAGATGTATCAACCTATAAAAAACTCCAAGATATATAAATATATATAAAATAAATCCAAATCCATACCACATGTGTCACAACCCATCCCCCAGGGCCCGTGCCATGACTACCCCAAGCCCGTCTTCCATAGGCCAGGGGCTGACGACTAGCACTGAAAGGCATACTCCCTAATTTTGGAAGGCATTGCCTTTAAACCTATACAAACACACGATTCGAGAACACTACAAGAAGAAACTATGAAGTAATATGTTGTAGCAAAAGTGTGCTGAAAGTAAAGGGGCCGAAATACAAGCCCAACTGAAAAAGTACAAGTACAACTGAAAGGTACAAAACAACTGAAAAGGTGTAAAATAGCTCCTAGATCATCCACCACAGATCCGAACTGAAGGGTAGGTACAACTCACAATCAGTAGTCCATGTGTCGCGTCACACCAGATGGTCCACCCCAGATCCTACCTGAAGGGTAGGTACAACTCACGATCATTAGTCCCTGCATCACGTCACACCAAATGGTCTGCCTCTGTGCACCGTCCAGTCCTAGCTCCCTCAGCCTCGATCAATGTCATACATAGTCTTCACAAGAAACAACAAGGTGCGGGTGAAGCCCTTGCAGGGGTGAGTATAAAGATACTCAGTAGGGACCCCAAGACCCCGTAGGTCTCCTAGAGTTACACAAAGGAAATACCTCAAATCAAGGACCCAACTCTACTTAGTTATATGCTCATACATATACCTAAGTTATCAAGATATACTCATATCATACATGAGAGAAGTATACTATGAAGGTAACACCACGAAGGTAAAGTATCACACAATATAACCTCAATCACAAGCACAAAGTAAAGACAGCTCACACCAGGATTTATTCTAGGGGTAAAAGGGTTATCACATCATCAAACTCCTAAGATTCTGGAGAAATCATCCTCTATCAAGTACAGTGGGCCTTCTGGGTCACAAATAGTCGCTTCCCACTAACCTTGAACTGTTGTGGTACCCATCCCTAATGGGTATCGTGGGCATGTTGGGTCACACAGAGCCGCTTCCCACCGTGGGCATGCCAGGTCACATAGAGTCGCTTCCCACCTTGGATGAACTGAGGTAATCCTCCTGTAGAGTACCATGGTTCAACCGGGTCACACAGATCCGCTCCCCACCGTGGGCCTACTGGGTCACACAGAGCCGCTTCCCACTGGGCCAATCGTTAAGCAGTCTTCAGATCTCAACCAACTGCAGGGTTCCATACGTAGTCTGCTTGGGAGAACCGCTCCTCAATCCACTCACTGCATCTTGATATCCATGGAAGTCACCACAATGTATATTCTAGGGTAATAATCATAGCATCGTTAGTCACAAACCTTGAACTCCTCAGCTGCTGGAGAACTCCTCCTCTATCGAGTACAGTGGGCTTGCCGGGCCACACAGAGCTGCTTCCCACTAACCTTGAACTGTTGTGGAACTCATCCCTGATGGGTACCATAGGAATGCCGGGTCACACAGAGCTACTTCCCACCGTGGGCCTACTAGGTCACACAGAGCCACTTCCCTCCTTGGTCATCATCAAACAGTCTTCAGCTCTCAGCCAACTGTAGGGTTCCGTACGTAGCACGCTTGGGAGAACCGCTCCCCAATCAATCGGTCGTACCTCAAACACCCTGAAATCCCATTAAGAAGTATCTCAAAGGTCCGTCACATCATAATGGACCCAATGCAATAGACAGTGCATCAATCGGACGCTCGGTCTGTAAGTTATTAACGTTTCCGCTCTGAGGGACAGGTTGGATTTGAGGTCTGATCCAACCTGGTCGTACTCCAACCTTATCCAAAACTCAAGTGAAGTATACCAAAAGGACCATCTCAATACAAGGATCCCGACACCATAGACAGTTCATCAAACGGATGTCCGGTTCACAAGTTATGGCCACGAAGGTGTAACTTGGCCTAGATGGGCCCGGGTCTGGTCTGACCCGGCCTGGGCCGACCCGAAATGGTTTGGGTCAGCCAGAACCGATTCAGGTCTATCCCGAATGGTCTGGGGCTTGGAGAGCCCAACCCAATGGGCAGTGGTCTGGCCCGTCCCACGAAGGGGACGACACAACCTAGCCCGCTGACGCAACCCGGTGGCACGACCCGCTGCGGTGCGGCCTGCTCGGCTGGCGATCCGCCGTGGCGGGGTCTGCCATGACCGACACCCGGGGGGAGGTTCCCCCCGGTCTTCCCGAATGGTCCATGAACCGTTCGGCTGCTGGAACGCAGGACCCATAGGGGGGTCCCGCCCGGTATGGCGTGGCCGGATAGAAGGCTGACCAGACTCCCTCCCAGCGGCGTGGGTGCACGTTGCTGTCCCCCTACGGCCGATCGGGTGTCGGCCGCTGTCCGGCCTCCGCCGCGGCCCAGCGGCCACAACCACCTGCTCCACCGGCGGCGCGGATGCGCACCGCCACTCCATCACGTAGCCGGTTGGTTGTCGGTCGCCACCCTGCTCCACCACGGCCAACGGGCCATGACCTCCTCATCAACTGGTGGCGTGGACGAGCACTGCCCTTCCTTCCTCGTGGTCGGACGGGTGTCGGCTGCCGCCTTATTCCGTGATCCACTGCGGCTTCGTTCTAAGACCAAAAAATTAAACAATCACATATTCATGATCCTTTCATCGAGGGATCCGTGTCCATATATCACACTCAGCGAAACTTCGTGTTTCCAATGCCAATAAAAAATTAGACGGTGAAGAACGCATGAAGAACGCATGAAGAACAGAAGAAAAAGGGGCAAGGTTTATGTGCGGGACGTTGGCCGTGTTCGTTCGACAATCATTGTTGTAAATTTAGGATAGGAAGAATTAATAAAATAAATTCAATATGCTTAAAACCCCTACCTCGTGATCGATGGAGAAGCGCCCACGGTTGAGGAAGTGGGTCGATATTCATCGTTCCCGCAATAGCCTCCAATGATGTCGCTTGATCGTCGATCCTCATTCGGGGTTTCGGTGTCAATCGCCACCACTCGCCAGAATTGGCTTCGTCTTCCAAGGGCTTGATGTCATGACACTCCTTCAGTACTTCGTTGCTTGGCGAAGCTATGCCGACACCTCTCCCCAAGCTCCATATAAATAGGAGAGGGGGAGGGGGTGCAATGTTCGTGGAATTAATGGAGGCTCATTAATTAGGAACCTTCCTAATTCCCCAATGATGCAGTTACTTAGAATGAAAGGTCAATCCATTGATTGGATTGACACACTGTCGGTCCCACACTGTCGCTTGTCCGTTGGAGAAAAGAAAGAAAATAAAAATTAACTAAGTTATTTTTATTATTCTTTTAAAAGTCTCAAAATCTAAATTTTTCTCCAGACCTACTATGATCGATGTGAATCCTCCCTTAAGCGAATCCCGACACTACAGATTCAATGGTTCCCTCAGATTTTTAATCCGAGCACTGGTTCAAAATTTAGAAAACGTCACTCGCGCGTTTACTGGACATACCCGAAAAAAAGTTTGGAAAATTATTAATAGTCACCCTCAACCCACACTGGTCAAGGTTAGACTCTACCTAAGTGAAACACGCCCCAACGAACCCAAAGGTACTCTCTAATTTCCAATATGAGTTACCGTTTAAAAGTTATGGATTTTACAATAAAATAATTGTCACTTAATTATTTTATTTACGGCAAAAAACTAACTTTCACTGGTGGCCCGCGCTGACCAATGTTAGTATCTTCCTAAAGAAAGCATACCCTCAAAAGTTCAGTAGTGGTCTCAGATTTTTAATCCGAGTTACCGTTTGTGAGTTATAAGCATTTGAAAAATAAAATAATTTCTTTAAATTATTTTATTTACGATTATGCCATTTTTGGGTTTTCTCATAGGAGGTCCGCACCGACTAAACTTAAGTCATGCCTAGGGTAAACCCGCCATCCTGAGCGCAATGGTGCCCTCATATTTCTGATCCAAGTAATAGTTTAAGAGTTATTTTACTTTTTCAGAAAAAATACTTAAATGCACTAATTAACGCTTAACAAAACTTCGACAGATCATTCCGGACACTCCGGGCCTCGGAATCGCATGCCGTCATATTTCGCAGTCTCGAAATAATTCCATATAATTAAAAAAAGTTATAGGGAATTTCCAGGACATTACATTCTCCCCACCTTAGGGATTTACGTCCCCAAAAGCCACAATATAGATCGAGGAAACAAATGGGGTACTGAACATGAATTTGAGCCTCCCGCTCTCATGTGCTTTCCTGGAGGTTCCCATGCTGCCAACGAACGCACACCAGAGGTATCGACCACCCAAGAAGGACTCACTCCTGTCGATCCTCAATCTCTACTGGAACCTCTGTAAATGTCTCCCCATCGACTAAGTCCAGCTCACCATGGTCAATGATGTGAGATAGGTCATGCACGTATCTCCTCAGCTGGGATACGTGGAAGAGGTTATGCACCTGATGCATATGTGGGGGAAAAGATAGATGGTATGCCACCTCCCTCACTCTGTTGAGAATATAGAAAGGTCCGTTGAACCTCATAAATAACTTTTTGCCTCGGTAAAATCTCTGCAAACCTCTTCGAGGTGAGACCTGTAGAAAGACATGGTCAACATCCCCGAACTCAATAGGTCTCTGTCTCCTGTTAGCATAAAATTTCTGCTTGCTTTGTGCAGTTTTCATCCGCTCTTGGATGATCTGCACTTTCTCTATGGTAGCTCATACCATCTCTGGTCCCACGAGTGTTGACTCCCCTGGGTCAGTCCAGCACAATGGTGATCTACAAGGTTTCCCATAAAACTCCTTGAATGGTGCCATACTGATAGTGGAGTGATAGCTATTGTTGTATGCGAACTCCAAAAAAGGAAAGTGATCCTCCCAATTGTGGTCAAAATCAAGAACGCAAGCACGTAGCATGTCCTCGAGGGTCTGAATGGTCCACTCCGTCTGACAATCTGTCTGAGGATGGAAGGCGGTTCTCAACCAAAGCTTTGTCCCGAACACCTCCTGTAACCCCTTCCATAGTCGGAAAGTAAAATGTGCATCATGATTAGAGACAATCGTAGATGGAACTCCATGAAGCCATACAATCTCCTACACGTAGAGGCGTCCCAAGCTCTCTATTGATCCCTGCTCTCTGATAGGTAGTAAGTGGGCCGACTTGGTGATTCAGTCAATGATCACCCAGATATAATCATGAATCTTGGATGTGAATGGAAGTCCCGTCATGAAGTCCATGGAAATTTTATCCCACCTCCACTCTGGCACCCCTAATGGATGAACTAAGCCTGCTGGAACCTAATGCTCTGCCTTCACTTGCTGACAAGTGAGGTACCGAGAGACAAACTCTACTACAACTTTCTTCATTCCCAACCACCAATGCTGATGTCGAAGGTCCTGGTACATCTTCGCCACTCCTGGATGTACTGATAGAGGGGATGCATGAAACTTCCTCAACACATCCTTCTGTAGTGCTACTGATACTATGATATGCCCTATAAAGAGGATGGCGTGCTCCCCACCTTTAGAAAATCCATCAGGTGCCTGCCCTGAGGATATCTGAGCACGTTGAGCCTCACAGTCAGTGTCCCTAAGCTGCGCCTCCTTAACTTGTTAAAGTAGTGTGGGTGTGACTACCATAGACTGGAGGTATGCTGCTTTATCTCTATCCATGAAGGATGTCTGCAACGCGGCTAGCTGCTTTGTCGCTTCACTCAGCAAATGCAGACCAGATCTCCTACTAAGTGCATCTTCTACCACGTTCCCCTTACTAGAAGTATAGATTATCTCAAAGTCATAGTCCTGGAGTAACTCTAGCCATTGCCGCTTTCTCAGGTTTAGGTCCTTCTGGGAGAAGATATACCTGAGACTCTTGTGATCAGAGTAGACTATAAAACGTTCACCCATCAAGTAGTGCCACCACACCTTCAGCACAAAGATCACTGCTGCTAACTCCAGGTCATGGGTAGCATAGTTCTTCTCGTGTTGTCTCAGCTGCTGTGATCCATAGGCGATCACTGCTTGATCATGCATCAGGACACACCCAAGTCTGGTTCCTGATGCGTCATAGTAGACTACATACCCAACACCCTCTTCTGGTAGCCTCAAGATGGGGGAACACTTCAGTCTCTGCCTCAGCTCCTGAAAGCTCTGCTGACACTTCTCCATCCACAGGAAAGGCTCTCCCTTTTTCATCAAAGATGACAAGGGTGCCGCTACCCTGGAGAATTCATGTACAAATCTCCGATAGTACCTAGAAAAAGCGGATGTCCCTATCCCTTCAGGGAGGTAATCCTGTAAACATATTTTGAAAAGATGTCCTTATGCTATACCACTTCTGTTTGGAACTGAAAACTGAAAACTCCTCCTGCCACGAGGGTAAGTCTGGCCGACTCAAGAGTGATCAGCTGCACCCTCCCATGCATGAGTTTATCCTGTGCTTCCTGGGTTTCTTTTTTCTTCGACCAAGGAAAACTTCATTCTCATGTTGTAGATAAACCACAACCTTTTTTCCTAATATAGTCAATTTGAGTATGAACTGTGGATGCCCAGTCCATACCCAAACTAACATCATAAGGCCTCGACGTTGCCACCAAGAGGTTCCAACCGAAACTCTCACCTTAAGGGTCATATCACACCATCGTCATAAGTGTGATTATCGAGTATCCACCCAAAGGTATCTCCAGACGTGAGGGTAAAGTAAACGGTTTAACTGGAAACTCTAGGTCTTGGACAAGATTCATGGAAGGAAGGAATGATTGGTACCTATGTTTATTGATACGACAACTAGTAGTAGTCACAGACCATACCTCTAATCATTCCTGGAGTCCTTGGGTCACACTCCTTGACTGTATGCAGCTACTCCCTTCCCCTGTCCTCCATCTCCTTAATCCTGGTGGGAACCACATTGAGGTGGTGGTTGTAACATGTCAAAAAGTATACCACCTCATGCTGGTCTCCTAGATCAACTTCCACATCTACTGCCCTGGAGATTCATCTGTCCCTATCACTTACTCATCCTGAAACATTTTACACACCCAAGTCTCTGAGACTGGCATCAGTTTTCTGCTTTCATACTGCTAAAATTCACTGGATTTTTTCACTCAGCCAAATAATATTCAACCGCAAAGGTTCTCTCTAGCACCCTAACATAGGTAGGAATTCATAGAGGAATAATGCTGGCTCGGACGTCCCTAAACACACCGCGCTCAGAAGTACGAACCCCGATGCATTGATCGTATTGTATTCATAGAGTACCAGGAATGGTCAGTATGCCTCGATGAATACTCATCTACCGACATGTCGTCCTGCCGAAGTTGTAAAAGCTCTAGAGAACTCTCAACCACCTCCTCAAGCCAGTCCTTAGCTGCCTGTGAGTCGGGCTTGCCTTGTAACCTGAGGGGTATCTGATGCTAAAACTCGTGTAAGGCACAAAGCCTAAATGTGTCCACTATCGGTATTGCTGGTTGTAACTGCTGACCAATGGGCAGTGACATAGCTGGCACACTACCTGGAGGTACCATCTCGAGCAACAGTCCAAGTACCTAAGCCTCATTATCCTGTGGACCATCCTCATGGTCACGTACTAGAAAATACCAGTAGTTAGAATCACCATCTTCTCTACTGGTGTCTCAACTAGGTAGAAAACTCTAGCCATTGCCTCCAGCCATCCCTCAGCTGCCTAGGAATCTAACTTACCTTGAAACCTCAGAGGCCTCTGTCACTGGAACTCATGCAACACGCTTAGTCGGCGTGCATCCTCTACTGGTGGGGTTGGTGGAAATTCTCGTTGAAAAGGTAGTGGTGCTGTTGTTACACCACCCGAAGGTGCTAACGCCGTAAGAGGGCCTTGCACCGAGGCCTCATCGCTCGGTGGTCCGTCATCATGTACTCTCTCAGGATACCTGAGTGGCTGTCTTTGTGGTAGCATCCTGATAAGGATCAGGTGCGCCACAATCAATGAGTTATACCTGCTGAGATGACTCCAAATAATTCAAAAGAAAAACTTTTCAAAAACACATGCAATCATTGTTTTCATGCACTGAGCCGGAAATCAGAATTCAGGGTCCTGGTGTATGGATACATCGACCGCCACACCAACACTGGATTCCCTAAACTAAAAACCACACTCATAACACTTAACACTATTTCTACATAGAAAATATCAGAGTCCTAGTTCTTCGGTAGAACTGAACTCCTCTGATACCAATTTTTCATGACCCATCCCCCGGGGCCCATGTCGTGACTACTCCAAGCCCACCTTCTATAGACCAGGGGCTGGCGACTAGCACCGAAAGGCATACTCCCTAATTTGGGAAGGAATTGTCTTTAAACTTGTACAAACACACGGTCTGAGAACACAACAAGAAGCAACTGTGAAGTAATATACTATTGCAAAAGTGTGCTGAAAGTAAAGGGGATAAAATACAAGCCCAACTGGAAAAGTACAAGTACAAATGAAAGATAAAAAACAACTGAAAAGGTGAAAATAAGCTCCTAGATCATCTACCATAAATCCTATATGAAGGGTGGGTATAACTCACGATCAGTAGTCCCTGCGTCGCGTCACACCAGACGGTCTACCCCAGATCATACCTAATGGGTAGGTACAACTCACGATCATTAGTCCATGTGTCGCGTCACACCAAATGGTCCGCCTCCATGCACCCTCCAGTCCTGGATCCCTCAGCCTCGATCAATGTCGTACGTCATCTGCAAAAGACACAACAAGGTGCGGGCGAAGCCCGTGCAAGGGTGAGTATAAAGATACTCAGTAGGGACCCTGAGACCCTGTAAGTATCCTAGAGTTCCACAAAGGAAAGACCTCAATGCAAGATCCCAACTCTACTTGGGTATATTCCCATACATATACCTAAGTTATAAATCTATACTCATCTCATACAAGAGGGAAGTATACCACGAAGGTAACACCACGAAGGTGAAGTATCACGCATTATAATCTCAATCGTAAGCACAAAGTAAAGACAGCTCACACCAGGATTTATTCTAGGGGTAGAAGGATTATCACATCATCGAACTCCTTGACTGCTGGATAATTCCTCCTCTATCGAGTACAATGGGCCTGCCAGGTCACACAGATCCACTTCCCACTAACCTTTAACTGTTGTGTTACCCATCCCTGATGGGTACCGTGGGCATGCTGGGTCACACAGAGATGCTTCTCACCTTGGAAAAATTGAGGTACTCCTCCTATCGAGTATCGTGGGTCTGTCGGGTCACATAGATCCACTCCCCACCATGGTCCTACTAGGTCACACAGAGTCACTTCCCACTGGGCCAATCGTCGAGCAGTCTTCAGATCTCATCCAACCACAAGGTTTCATACGTAGTCTGCTTGGGAGAACCGCTCCTCAAGCCACTCACTGCATATTGATGTCCATATAAGTCAACACAATGTATATTCTAGGGTAATAACCATAGAATCGTTAGTCACAAACCTTGAACTCCTCAGCTGCTGGAGAACTCCTCCTCTATCGAGTATAGTGGGCCTGTCGAGTCTCATAGAGTCACTTCCCACTAACCTTAAACTATTTTGGTACTCATCCATGATGGGTACTATGGGAATGTTGGGTCAAATAGAGCATCTTATCACCATGGGCCTGTTGGGTCACACAGAGCCGCTTCCCACCTTGGCCATTGTCAAGCAGTCTTCAGGTCTCAGCCAGCTATAGAGTTATGTACGTAGCAAGCTTGGTAGAACTGCTCCCCAATCAATCGGTCATACCTCAACCACCCCAAAGTCCCAAAAAGAAGTATCTCAACGGTCCGTCACACTATAAGGTACCCAACGCAACAGACGATGTGTCAATCGGATGCCCAGTCTGTAAGTTATTAACATTTCCGCTCTGAGGGTCCGGTTGGATTCAAGGTCCGATCCAACCCGAACATACTCCAACCTTATCCAAAAGTTAATAAGACTATACCAAAAGAACCGTATCGATCCAATGATCTCGTCTCCAAAGACGGTTCTTCAAACGGACACCCGGTTCACAAGTTATGGCCACGAAGGCGTAACTGGGCCCGGGTCTGGTCTGACCCGAACTGGTTGGGGTCGGCCCGACCCGATTCGGGTTCGGCCTGGATGGCCTGGGCCTTGGAGGGCCCGGCCCACTGGGTATTGGTCCGGACCAACCCACGAAGGGGAAAACCTGGCCTAGCCCGTTGGTGCGGACTGCTGCGGTGCAGCCCGCTCGGCTGGCGGTCAGCCATGGCGGGGTCCGCTGTGACTAACACCCGGGGGGAGGCACACCCCGGTCTTCCTGAATAGCTCGTGGACTGTTTGGATGCTGGAACGCAGGACCTTCCTGGGGTCTCTCCCGGCGTGGCGTGGCCAGCCGGAAGGCCGGCCAGACTCCCTCCCAGTGGTGCGGGCACGCACCGTTGTCCACCTACGGCCGACCGAGTACCGGTCGCTGTCCGGCCTCCGCCGCGACCAAGCGGCCGTGGCCTCCGGCTCCACCGGCGGCGCGGATGCGCGCCGTTGCTCCATCACACAACCGGTCGTTTTCTGGCCACCTCCCTGCTCCACCGCGACCGACGAGCCGCGACCTCCTCACCAACCAACGACGCGAACGCGCACCACCCTTCCTTCCTCGCGGTCGGTCGGGTGTCGACCGCCTCCTTCTTTCGCAAGCCGCTGCGGCTTCATTTCAAGCCCGAAAAATTAAACGACCACATATTCATGATCCTTGCGTTGAGGGATCCATGTCCATATATCACGCTCAACGAAACTTCGTGTTTCCAGCGCCAATAAAAAATTAGGCGGTGAAGAACGCATGAAGAATGCATGAAGAACATAAGAAAAAAGGGAAAGGTTTATGTGCAGGATGATGGCCGTGTTCGTTTTTCCATCATCGTCATAAATTTAGGATAATAAGAATCAATAAAACAAAGTCAACGTGCTTAAAACCCCTACCTCGTGATCGATGGATAAGCGCCCGCGGTTGAGAAAGTGAGTCGGTATTCGTCGTTCCCGCAACAGCCTCCAATGACATCGCTTGATCATCGATCCTCATTCGGGGGTTCGGTGTTGATCGCCACCACTCACCAGAACCAGCTCCGTTTTCCAAGGACTCTATGTTGTGACACTCCTTCAGCACTTCGTTTCTTGGCGAAGCTGTGCCGACACCTCTCCCCAATCTCCATATAAATAGGAGAGGGGGGGGGGGTGCAACCTTCGTGGAATTAATGGAGGCCAATTAATTAGGAACCTTCCTAATTACCCAAAGGTACAGTTACTTAGAATGAAAGTTCAAACCATTGATTGGATTGACATGTCATAGGTCCCAGGTTGCCGCTTGTCTGTTGGAGAAAAGAAAGAAAATAAAAATTAACTAAGTTATTTTTATTATTCTTTTAAAAGTCTCAAAATCTAACTTTTTCTCCAGACCTACTGCGGTCGAAGTGAAGACTCTCTTAAGTGAATCCTGGCATTGTGGATTCAATGGTACCCATGGATTTTTAATCCGATCACTGGTTCAAAAGTTAGAAAACGTTGCTCGCGCGTTTACTGAACGTACCCAAAAAAAAGTTCAGAAAATTATTAACAGTCACCCTCAACTCGCGTCGATCGAGGTTAGGCTCTACCTAAGTGAAACACAACCCAATAAACCCAACGGTACTCTCATATTTCCAATCCTAGTTACCGTTTAAAAGTTATGAATTTTACAATAAAATAATTGTCACTTAATTATTTTATTTATGGCCAAAAACTAACTTTCACTGGTGGCCCGCGCCTGCCAATGTTAGTATCTGCATAAATAAAGAATATCCTCACGAGTTCAGCGGTGGTATCAGATTTTTAATCTGATTTACCATTTGTGAGTTATAAGAATTTGAAAAATAAAATAATTTCTTTAAATTATTTTATTTACGATTATGCCATTTTTGGGTTTTTCTCACAGGAGGCTCGCGCCGACTAAACTTAAGTCACGCCTAGGGTAAACCCGCCATCCTGAGTGCAACGGTGCACTCAAATTTCTAATCTGAGTAACTTTTTAAGAGTTATTCTACTTTTCCAGGAAAATTGATTACGCGCACTAATTAACGCTTAACAAAACTTTGACGGATCATTACGGGCACTCTGGGCCTCATAATCGCGCGCCGTCAAATTTCACAGTCTCGAAATAATTCCATATAATTAAAAAAAACTATACAGAATTTCTGGGACATTACAACATGTATGTTTAAAAAAAATTAAAAAATTCAATAAAACTCCAATGTAAGTACCAAAAGAACAATGCTAAGCAGTGACATGACAACTGTCCCCACATATGAGCTAGTAATGTCCAACAAGGTACACGTAGTCCTCTTGAAAACCTGAAAATAGTTTTATATACATAGGGTGAGTAAATGAGTATAATCAACAGGAAGAACAAAGTTCACTCATGCACAAGTGGGAGAAGCATACTAATGCCTCTATGAGAAAATATAACAAACCAACGACACCTAACAAGGAATACTAGCCATCCCAACCTCAATAAGGAACACTCACCAAATAATTCAAGTCAAGTAATGTAATATAATAATCAAATCACTGTTTTGGTACCCCTTTACTACTTCCCACTGGTTAAATACTCATACCCTAATAGAAAACATCATGGTGCTTACACGCTCTTCTAATAGCCCCATATCACAACCCGACCACACACACCTAGGCCTTAGAGTTAGTCCCGCAACCTAGGAAAAAAATATCACCACCTCCCACCCGTAGACACCTGAGCCACATCCATACCACATCCCACCCATAGACACCTGAGTCACTATAACACCCCAAGGTTTTTAAAAATAAATTGAAATCCATGAAACTTTGTTTTAATTAGATATTTATAACTAGCCTTTAAACTTAATTTTGTAGCTTTTATGTTTTGAATTTCAAAAAATGGTCATCTACAATTGTGTTTAGTAAGTTATTTAGAGTCTGATGAGACCAATTTTTTTTTGTGAATAGTAACATACCCTTATGAATAGTAATATGACCCTAATGAATATTAAATTTGATTATTATTTTATTTTCTTAAGGCTTTAAGATAATGAAATCTTGGTTAATTTTTCAATGTGATATAAAAGCAGTTATAGAATTAAAATTGTTAATTTTTGAATTAAGTATGATTTTATTTAAAAATTAAATTAATAATATTTAGAAAATTATTTTCAAAAAATGGAGTTCATTTTTGAATTCTACGTGTCGAAAAATGGTTAGGGCGAATATTTGGGATTTTTCTGAAATAGTTAAATTTTTAATGAATAGTAAAAATATAATTTTGAGTTTTCGGTAAGTTTAATGATATCATTAATGATGTAATAATTCTGGTCAACTTGTGTACAATAAAATACGATATGAGGTGTCCTAAGTGGCTAATATCATGGGAAAATACTATGGGCAAGCCCATGGTTTTGCAAATACGACTAATGAGGTATCCCTTAGAAATTATTAAAATATTCTCTCGCTTTTGCTATAAATACCATTTCATTCCAATTCTGTAGTTTCACTTCCAATTGATAAGAATATCCATCATGAACCGATCATGGAAACCATGTAAAGAATGCACCTGACACAATGTAAATAACAAAATATTACTAATAAATGTGTTGACTGATGTTGTAAAATGACCATATAAGGTGTTATAAACATTAATATGCTTTGTTAAGATATTAATAACACTCTTTTAACCATTATACAGAAGTTTTAAACACTTTTGAAGTAAGAATAAACTGAGGTAAGGTAATTCTTAACCCAATTTCCATTCTTTGGGTTAACCTTATTCTTTATTCATTATGTGGTATTAAGATTATTGGTGTGATGATTTTTTTGTTTATATTATGTTGCACTATGTGTATTTATAGTGTATTTACATATCCATTCCATTATATTAATTCTCACTCCAATTATATTTTAAGGGGATTTCTTTCTAAAATCATTTTAAAACTCTTTTTAATAAATTTCAAAAGGTTTTTTTATATGTATATGGCATGAGTGGTTTCTCTTAATTTCAAGATACTTTATTACCATGATATGTTCCTTGGACATTATTTATGTTGGGTTGATCCCATTATAGCTCAAGATATGTTGGGTTGAGCCCATTATAGCTCTCCAATTCATTAGGTACTCCGGAGATAAAAGTTGACCAAAAGGTTATTCCATGTGTAAGGGTGAATGTAAGAGTGATATGGTAAATATGTCCTAAGGAAACTACATGATGTTTATATGAATATGAGTTTTTATGATTATGTGTTTTATTGATTTTTATGTTATCACTTAACTAACGCTTTCTTTCTTTATATCCCTTACTGATTTTTATACTCATCCCAAGTTTTTAAAATGTTTTTCATAGGATATAAGGATGAGTAAGAGAAATAAGGGAGTCATGATGTTTGATATGGAGTGTTGTTAAATAAATCATGTTTTAAGTTTTAATGTTTTATATTTTGAAAAAAATGGATATTGTTTTAGTAGTATCCTCTTGTATGAATGTGGTATGTCATGTATATAATATATCCTAATTATTTAAAACTCTAAACCTGAAAAGATCCTAAATGTGTCATAATGTATGGTCTTGTGTAAAATTCAAGATTAAGTAACGTTTTAAGGTTGATTACTTATAATTGGTATCAGAGGATGGTTTAGATAACTTTAGGGGTTAGGATAATGTTAAAATAGTGCCATAAATGATTTTTACTCTATGGTAATTTGAAATGTTATAGAATTTAAGGATTACCATGTTACTTCATCTAAGTTATGTCTGTACAGAATGGTTTTTCACATAAGAAACAGGGAAGATGAAGTAGGAAGGCACCAAGAGGCTAATGTCTTTCTGAATCTGCAGCTCGAGATGGTGGGAATTGGAACAAAGCAGTTTGTGACAGCAATAGCTCATCCTCTAGTATTCAGTGGAGCTGTAGATCCAGTGATAGCTGAAGGATGAATCAATGCTCTAAAAAAGATATTTGATGTCATGGGATGTTTAGAACTTCAAAAGGAAATACTAGCCATTTATCATTTGGAAGGTGAAGTCGATCAATGGTGGTCTCTAGTTAATAATATGAGAGAAAGATATGATCTTGATAGTCTAGAATGAGATGATTTTAAGAGACTTTTTCTAGAAAAATATTTTCCCAAAACTATTCAACTCGGAATGGAGAAACAATTCTTGGAACTGAAGCATAAATATGATGATTCTGTGGAAACATATGAAGCCAATTTTACAAGACTGTCCAGGTACATACCATATTTTACTTGGGATTTTGAAAGTAAAATTAATAGATTTTACTCTGGTTTGAAACCGTTTTTGCGAAGAGTTTTGGCTTCATGAGAGTTTAAAATCTATGAGAATCTTGTTCGTTGTGATGAAAAAGTTGATATGGAGTTTTCATACACATATGTTCCTAGTGATGACAAGAATAAGAAGCGGTCAGGTCGGCAGGCAATGGGAAAGAACTCATCAAATAAGTATAGAGGTAAGAAAATGAATTTCCCTTCTTGTGAAAAGTGTGGTAAAAGGAATCCTGGTGAATGTATTGTAAATTTTGGGAAATTATACTGATGTATAAAGTTTGGACACATGTATCATGAGTGTAAGTCGATGTCAAGATGATTTAACTATAAGGAATTTGGTCATTTTTCTAATGTTTGTTTGAATCTAGTTACTCAAGTAGGGAATCAGCAAGATTGGAAGCAGAAGGGTTTGATAAAATTATTTTCAACCACTTCAGCAGGTGTTGAGCCGTTAAATGGGGTGGTATCAGGTACATTGCTTGTTTTTATAGATTTCGAAAATGTTTTGTTTAATTTAGGGTCTACACATTCCTTCATTTCTGAGAAATTTTCAAAAAATTGAGAGTTTGACCTCATGAAATGAAACCATATCTCATGGTAAAAACACCTGGAGGAAATATTGTGGAAAAAAGAAATTATAAGAATCTGCCTATCCTTGTATGTGGAAAAATTTTACCTATAAACCTTGTTATTTTGCCTCTAGTATATTTTGATGTTATCCTGGGTATGTACTAGCTTTCTTTTTATCGCGCTAAGATAGATTGTAGAGAAAAAGAACTTTTTTTTCAGAAAGAATTTCAGTTTGCGTACAAAAATGAACCCATACCATTGATAACATATCAGGAAGCTAAGAAACTAATAAAAGATGGAAATTAAAGTTATCTTGCTCATATTTTTTAAGATAAGGAAACTATACATATTAATGATGTACTAGTGGTAAATGAATACCTGGATGTTTTTCCCGATGTTTTTCCTGGTGTTATTCATAATCGATAGGTTGAGTTTACTATTGACTTAGTTCCTGATGCTAAGAAAATTTCTAAACCTCATAATCGAATAGAAAAAATGAAACTTATGGAATTAAAAAAGCAGTTGCATGAACTATTAGATAAAGGCTTTATCTGACCTAGCACTTCACCATAGGGTGCTCCTATATTTTTTGTTAAGAAGAAAGATGGTGTAATGAGACTTTTCATCGATTATAGAGCCTTGAATAAAATTATTGTTAAAAACAAGTATCCTTTTCCTCATATCGATGATTTTTTTGATCAGCTCCAGGAAGAATAGTATTTTTTGAAGGTTGACCTGAGGTCGGGGTACCATCAGTTGAAAGTAAAGGATGAAAACATCCAGAAGACTATATTCCGTACTAGATATGGCCATTATGAATTTGTGGTTATGCCTTTTGGGTTAACTAATTCACTTGATGTATTAATGGATCTTATGAATAGAATATTTCATGAGTTCTTGGATAAGTTTGTGTTTGTGTTTATTGATTACATTCTGGTATATTCTAAAAGTAAAGAGAAGCATGAAAAACATCTAAGGGTTGTTTTTCAAACCTTAAAAGAAAATAAACTGTAAGAAAAATTCAGTAAGTGTTATTTTTGGTTGTAACAAATTTCTTTTCTTAGGCACATTGTAAATAAGGATGGAATAACAGTTGATCCTACTAAATAAAAAGTGGTTGATGAATGGCCAAGACCTAAAAATGTTACAAATATTCGTAGTTTTCTTGGATTAGTAGGTTATTACAAACAGTTTGTTAAAAACTTTGTATGGTTATCTATCTCGCTAACTAAGTTAACATGAAAAGGGGTTAAATTTGTTTGGACAGAAGAATGTGATGTTTGTTTTTAGGAACTGAAGAAGAGATTAGTGAATGCTCTAGTTTTTTTCCTTTCCTTACCGAAAAGGTGAGTTTTTCATCTACAACGATGCTTCATTGAAGGGACTTGGTTGTGTTCTGATGTAGAATGATTAGGTAATTTCTTATGCTTCAAGATAACTAAAACCTCATGAGTTAAATTATCCCACACATGATTTGGAATTGGTAGTTGTGGGTTTTGATTTGAAAATTTGGAGGCATCATTTATACGGATCCAAATGTCAAATATATACTGACTATATAAGTCTAAAGTAACCTAGAAGGAATTAAACACGAGGTAGAGAATATGGATTGAACAGATAAAGGATTATGATTTCACGATCATTTACCATCCAGGAAAAGCAAACAAAGTGGTGGATGCCTTGAGTCGAAAACATCATGCATCATTAACCATGTTACGTTTGGAACATGATCCCTTGATTAATGACTTGATGAATTTTGGATTAGAAGTTGTTGGTGCAAGGAATACATCTGTTTTGTTTCAGGTTTCAGTGCAGTCATCCTTATCAGATAGGATTAAGCAAGCTCAAAATGAAGATCGTGAGCTATAGAAAAAGTTAGAATTAGTTAAAATGGACAGGTTGACAGAATTTAACCTTGATAAAGATTGTGTTTTAAGATTTGGAAAAAGGTTGTGTGTGCCTTGTGATTCCCAGTTGAAGAAAGATTTGTTGTGTGAAGCTCATAGTTCTCCATTTTCAGTTTATCCTAGAATCACTAAGATGTACAGAGAACTTCGAGAGTATTACTGGTGGGATAGAATG
Organism: Viscum album; assembly: GCA_963277665.1. Taxonomy (NCBI): domain Eukaryota; kingdom Viridiplantae; phylum Streptophyta; class Magnoliopsida; order Santalales; family Viscaceae; genus Viscum; species Viscum album. The sequence goes on along the minus strand of OY728146.1, from coordinate 1,051,555,889 downwards.
AAAATGGATATTACAGAATTTACAATGAAATGTTTGACATGTCAACAGGTTAAAACAGAGTGGTAGTTACTGAAGGGGATGCTTCGGCCTTTTCTAGTTCCAGAGTGGAAATGAGAGAATATATCCATGGACTTTGTGGTGGGACCACCTAAGACTTCTCGAGGTAACAATGTGATTTGGTTATTGTTGACCGACTGAAAAAATCTGTACATTTCCTTTCTATTCAAGATACAATGTCATTGGATCAGCTTTCTTGATTGTACCTCAAAGATATTGTCAGGTTACATGGAGTTCCTATTTCCATTATATCTGATTAGAATTCTAGGTTCATTTATAACTTTTGGAAGGGGCTTCAAAAGTCTTTGGGCACAAAATTAAATTTCAGTACAAATTTTCATCCTCAATAAGATGGGAAATCAGAATGAACAATTCAATCTTTGGAGGATATGCTTCGAGCTTGTTCAATGGACTATGAGAGAATTTGGTATCAACATCTTTCTTTAGTTTAGTTTTCTTATAATAAAATTTTTCATTCCAGTATACAGATGACACATTTTGAGGCATTGTATGAGAAGCAGTGTCAAACTTCAGCTTTTTGGGATGAAGTCAGGGAAAGGAATTTGATGGGACCAGAATTAGTAGAGGAAGTGGCTGAGAAATTGAAGATGATCTAGCAACACATGAGGAAAGATCATAGTAGGCAGAAAAGTTATGAATATAACAGAAGTAAATACTTCTCTTTTGAGGTAGGTGACCATGTTTTTCTTAAAATCTCTCCTTGGAAAAATGTGATGTGTTTTGGTAAGAAAGGAAAGCTAAGTCCATGATTCATTGGCCCTTTTGAAATCCTGGAGAAAGTTGGACCAGTTGAATACTGAGTAGCTTTGCCTCCGAGTTTATCTCAGGTGCATAATGTTTTTCATGTTTCGATGTTGAGAAAGTATGTGCCAAATTCATCACATGTCTTGATCCCAGAAGCAGTTCAGCTAGAAGAGAAACTTTATTATGAAGAGAAACTGGTTCAGATTCTTGATCAATGGGAACAGGTATTGCAGAATAAGGTAATCCACTAGGTAAAGGTTTTGTGGTGAAACCACATGGTTGAAGAATCATCATGGGAATCTGAAAATGCTATGAGGGAAAGGTACCCTCACTTGTTTAATGAGTAAACAAAATTGTGAGGACACAATTTCCAGAAGGTGTGGATAATGTAACACCCCAAGGTTTAAAAAAAATTAAATGCATGAAACTTTTTTTAAGTAGATATTTATAACTCTCCTTTAAACTTAATTTTGAAGCTTTTATGTTTTGAATTTCGAAAAACGGTCATCTACAATTGTGTTCAGTAAGTTATTTGGAGTCTGATGAAACCAATTTTTTTGGTGAATAGTAACATACCCTTATGAATATTAATATGACCCTAATGAATAGTAAATTGTATTATTATTTTATTTTTTTAAGGATTTAAGATAATGACATCTTGGTTAATTTTTTAATGTGATATAAAAGCAGTTATAAAATTAAAATTGTTAATTTTTGAATTAAGTATGATTTTATTTAAAAATTAAATTAATAATATTTAGAAATTATTTTCAAAAAATGGATTTCATTTTTTAATTCTGCACGTCGAAAAATAGTTAGGGTTAATTTTTGGGATTTTTCTGAAATAGTTGAATTTTTGGTGAATAGTAAAAATACAGTTTTGAGTTTTTAGTAAGTTTAATGACATCATTAATGATGTAATAATTTTGGTCAAATTGTGTATAGTAAAATAATATACGAGGTGTCTCAAGTAGCTAATACCATGGGAAAATACCATAGTCAAGCCCATGGTTTTGCAAATACCACTAATGAGGTGTCCCTCAGAAATTATTAAAATATTCCCCCACTTTTGCTATAAATACCATTCCATTCCAACTTTGGAGTTTCAATTCCAATCAAAAAGAATATCCATCATGAACCGATCATGGAAACCATGTAAATAATTCACCTGGCACAATGTAAATAACAAAATATTACTAATAAATGTGTCGAATGATGTTGTAAAATGATCATATAAGGTGTTATAAACATTAATATGTTTCATTAAGATATTAATAACACTCTTTTAACCATTATACAAGAGGTTTAAACAATTTTTAAGTAAGAAGAACCCGAGTTAAGGTAATTCTTAACCCAATTTCTATTCTTTGGGTTAACCTTCTTCTTTATTCATTTTGTGGTATTAAGATTATTGGTGTGATGATTTTTTTGTTTATATTATGTTGAACTATGTGTATTTACAGTGTATACTCATATCCATTCCATTATATTAATTCTCACTCCAATTATATTTTAAGGGAATTTCTTTTTAAAATCCTTTTAAAACTCTCTTTAATAAATTTCAAAAGGATTGTTTTTTTATATGTATATGGCATGAGTGGTTTCTCCTGATTTCAAGATACTTTATTACCATGATATGTTCCTTGGACATTATTTATGTTGGTTTGATCCCATTATAGCTCAAGATATGTTGGGTTGAGCCCATTATAGCTCAAGATATGACGGGTGAGCCCCATTGTAGCTCTCTAATGCATTGGGTACTCTGGAGATGGAAGTTGACCAAAAGGTTATTCCATGTGTAAGGGTGAATGTAAGAGTGATATAGTAAATATGTCCCAAGGAAACTACATGATGTTTCTATGCATATGAGTTTTTATAATTATGGATTTTATTGGTTTTTATGTTATCACTTGACTAAATATTTCTTTCTTTATATCCCTTGCTGAGTTTTATACTCATCCCAAGTTTTTAAATTTTTTTTCACAGGATATAAGGATGGGTAAAAGAAAGAAGGGACTCGTGATGTTTTATATGGATTGTTGTTAAGTAAATCATGTTTTAAGTTTTAATGTTTTATATTTTGAAAAAATGGATATTTTTTTAGTAGTATTCTCTTGTATGAATGTGGTATGTCATGTATGTAAGATATCCTAATTCTTTAAAACTCTAAATCCCAAAAGATCCTCAATGTGTAATAATGTATGGTCTTATGTAAAATTCAAGATTAAGTAACGTTTTAAGGCCAAGTCCTTATATCCACAACCATACCCCATCTCTCCCATAGATACATGGGGCACAACCTTACCTTATCCCACCTACAAAAAACTAGGCCACAACCATACATCAACCCAAAGACTCTAGGGAAAGAACACCACATCTCATCTTATAGACACCTAGTAAAGCACACCTCACCTGTAGACATCTGGCCCTCACAACGGCACCATATCCTACCTAAAGAGTATTGGGCTACCAATTCCTAGAATAGGGAGCAGGGAAGAGCCAATAACTGGTCATCCATACTCCCACCGAGATGTTGGGAAAATAAACCCTCCCCCATGAAAATGGGTTTTTTCAACACATATTGGTCAACTAGGGTGGGATGTATAATGAAATCACTAGGAAGTACAAATATAAATATAGGTATCAAACACTCAACCCAACCTATGATTTTTTTTTCAAATAAAAAAACATCACACAAAACTGCCTTTGTTTCTACATCTAAATGCACAACTACACAACAAGAAACAATTAAATTCATAACCCCACCCAACTCATTTAACAGAATATATTTCTTTATAAATAATACCATATGTTCATTCCATCCCTACCCAGGCATCTACTGACCACATCACACAACAAGCCACACAACATAAACCAAACAAAGGAAAATAACCATGGTAAATAAACTCAATTCATATTTCCACTATGTTTAACAACCATAAAAACCACTTCCATCATTAATATTGTAAGTAATCCCTCCCAAACTATCATGATGAATAGAAAAAACTGCCATTTCATTCCCACACCCATCAACACCTCTCATCGCAACCAAACCCAAAAGCCTCACTGCATAACCTTATCACACCCAACAACACAACAAGCCATAAACCGATATAGTCCCACTACACAACACTACTCAACCATTCCAAAATCAATCAATATGTCAACCTGAGATCCCATTACACCACCCAAACCATCCCATACACATAGTCATGCTCCCAACCGGTGCACCACACAACCCACACAAGGAACAAGACAGAACAAAAATACACACAAAACACAACCACATCAAACAAAGCAAGGTGTATTCAGATTTAGAAAACACTCATTATTTAATTCCACTTTGATAATTTAGGGGTTATCATAGAGAAAGATTGATCCTGAAAAGTCCATTTATTTAATTGGGTATAGGTAATTAACCAATTTCCCTTTTCAAGTGCTTCAAAAGAATTAACTATTATGAAACTTGTTTAGTGCACAAGAAAGGGATGCCAATGGACATGATTTTATTTAATGACCAGACCCCTCTGGGCCATTCCATTGTGAAAAAACCAGTTTTTGGGGTGTTCTGGGGGCTATCGACGACTCATTTCGAGAGTTATCCAAAATCTAGTTTTAACCGCCAGTGTTGGTGGGTCAAGGGGTGTTGGCATTAGTGAGTTAGGGGTGTCGGTATTGGTGAGCCAGAGGCGTCAGTATCAGTGATTCAGGGGTGTTAGAATCAGCGAGTCAGGGGTGTCGGTTTCGGTGAGTCGAGGGCGTAAGTGTTAGTGAGTTGAGGGCATTGGTTTTGGTGAGTCGAGGGCATCGGTGTCTACGAGTCAGGGCGTTAGTTCCAGAGTGTCAGTGCCAAGGCATTAGAGCTAAGGCACAGGTGTCAGGACATCAGTGTGTTAGGGCATCAGTGCTAAGGAATTGGTGCTAGGGTATCTGTGAGTCGTTGCATCGGTAGCTTAGTATCAGTGGTTCAGCTTCGGTGACTCACCCATCAGTGACTCATTTCTAATTTTTTCAGTTTTCCCAGTTTTCAAGTTTTACCCCTATTACATTTTATTTGACATCAATTGACTTTAAAGGCGTGTTTGAGGATTTTAAAGGCATTTTATAGCGGTTCACAGAAACGGCGCGCCGAGCGGCAGAGACCCCGACCACCATGGCCGCGGTGCTGGAGACCCGTGGTGCCATGCTGGTGCCGTGTTGACAAGTCAACCCATAGACTTGGTTCGCAAGTGAAGTGCAGGGGAGTTCCGTTTCACTGGCCCACTACAATGGGCTAGGAAAAAATGGCGGGCCATACCCACCCTATTGGGCTGGGGGCCGGCTAGATCTGAGTCGGGTCGAATGGAACCGGACCCAACCGGCCCCCATTTCAATAAAATACTTGTATCTTGAAAACTTAGCGTCTGATTGACAAGATGTTTGTGGTTTTGGGACCCTATCGATGAGGAAGATCTTTTGGAATACTCTATAGAGGATTTCATGGAAGTTGGAATTCTAAAAATGGATTGGGGAGTGGTTCTCCTGAGATCAAGCGTGCTACGTACAAAAACCCTACAGTTGGATGAGACCTAAAGACTGCTGACGAGCGACCCTGTGTGGATCAGATAATATGAACCAGTGAGAAGCAGCTTCTGTGTGACCTGGCAGGCCCACAGTGGGGAGCGACTTTTGTGTGACCCGACAGATCCACGATACTCAACGGGAGGAGTACCTTAGTAGTACATAGGTGGGAAGCGACTTTTGTGTAACCCAACATGCCCACGGTGGAGAGTGACTTATGTGTGACCCAACATACCCACAATACTCATCAGGGATGAGTATCACAATATTTCTAAGGTTAGTGGGAAGTGACTTATGTGTGACCCGACTGACCCACTGTAATCATTGAGGAGGACTTATCTAACAGCCTAGGTGTTCGACGATATGACTAATGGTTTTACTTTCCTACTCTAGAATATACTTGGTGTGAGCTATCTTGCTTTGTGCTTTGTTTTTAGGATTTCTTTGTGGTATTTCCTTTGTGTTTCAGGGTCCCCTACTGAGTATTTTGTTACTTACCCCTGCACAGACTTTGCCCGCACGTGTTGTGTCTGGTGCAGACGATCGATGCTTCAACAAAGGACTTGGTGGCCTGAGACCAGGCGAGCCCTAGTGAGATCAGGTAGGAAGGGAATAATCCTATAACTTCCAGTAGCTACACTACTCTTTTCATCATGTGGGGTTTTCAGTGGACGATTATCCATTATTCTTTTGTAATTTCCTATTTTTCAGTTAGTCTTTCGTTGGGTTTATATTCTGGCCCATTTGACTTTGAGTTTTACTTGTACTCAGTGGTTTTTTAGTGGCATGCTTTTTTACTTTCTGATCTTTGGGATGTGGTTGTGTGTGCGTGCATACAGGTACTTAGGAAAATTCCTCCCACTTACAGGTTGATGCCTTCGACGCTAGTCGGCAACCCCTAGCCTTCGGGAGGCGGGCTTAGGGTATGTCACGACACAGGACCTGGGGGATGGGTTGTGACAAATAGACCATCAAATGATAAATGATAAAATTATCAATCATATAAATTAAAATAAAAATATAAGTTGGATTATAATATAAAATTATTAATTGTTTTATTTTAAAGTAAAAAATTTATATAACACATTTTTAATTGTCATTTCTTATATATAACTGCACACATTAATTCAACTGGAAATAATATGATTACAACATAATTAATATATATATTTAAATGATATTTTCAATGACATGCATATTTTTTAGTGTTGTGTGTGATTTTTAACAATGCGCATATAAGTGTGTTGTTAATGTTGTGTTGTCAAAAAATAATCTTTTTGTAGTAAATAAATCATAATCACTTATAAGAAGGTAGTTTTTTTTGTAGTAAATAATTACTGTGCATTGGGAGGGGTTTTATCATGGATCCATACACCACTATCTATAATATAGATGAATAAATGTAGCATATGCATCAAAGTTAACCTCAATTAATCAAACAAAATGGGTTAACCAATTCCTTATTGACATGAAAATTATAGATAAGATTATAATATAGATTAATAAAGTTAGTATGTTAATAAGAAGGTTATTAAATTAAGGTAATTTACATCAATGAAAAATACTTCAAAGAAAGTTAAGAATTTTTTTTTAAATTCAAGAATAAATATCTCTTAAATTTTTTTGTTCTTATAAAGAACAAATTGTGATTAGATTGGAATCTAAAATAAATATAAAGGTAATAAGAATTATTTTAGGATGATAACATAAGAAAACATTCATATGAATCCATCTAAAAAAAATAGGATAAAGTGATGAGAGAAAGAGACCAAGTGAGAAACATAAATGAAGAGTTCCCAACATCATATGTAACCCACAATCAATGGAGAGGTTATTAAACAACCATAATATAAACATAGATATGGAATAAAAAGATTTAGTTGAAAAGAGAGACAATCTCAAATAATAAGAGAGATCAAGAGAAAAAGAACTCTTTACCTTAACTTCTAATTTGTTTGAATGTGTTGTAAATCCATGTATAATCATCTCATGCTTATCAATCATCACTTTTATAAACCATTTTTATGTTATTTATTATGTTTCACTTATATTCATTTATTACTTATTTATTAAATCCATGTATAATCATCTCATGATTATAAATCATCACTTTTATAAACAATTTTTATGTTATTTATTATGTTTCACTTATATTCATTTATTACTTATTTATTAGTTACAGATAGTTTATATCAATTATCAAAGATTAGTAGTTCCATAGTTTTATGCTAGTTTCAGTATGGTGGTCTTGATTATTGTTCTAAGTTTTTAATTTTATCATATCTAGAATGGAAAAGGTACTATAATACTAATTTTATAATGAATTATAAAGTCATATGTTCGTTTGATTGGAGTTTTGGGTGTGATTCAAAAGGAAGAAATCTATATCTCGCTCGTCTCATGTAACTTTACCAATAAGGAATTACATTACAATGAACATTAGTTTGAATGTTACCATTATATAACCATGATAATAACTTAAAAAAAATTATATATCATAAATATTCATTATTAATGTTTTGGAGATCCTCTATTACTATGATTAGGAAATAAAGTAGCATCGCTCGTGTAGGTGGTTGAACTGACCCAAACACAAACACATTAATAAATAACGAATAACATGATGCTTACATCAAATAATCAAAGTTAAAAAATTATATTAATGTTAATTACACAACCATCTATATTATAATCTCATTATTATCACACAACCATCTATATTTCATTATTAATGTTAAAAATTATTAATGTTAATGTTAAAAATTATTACATTATTAATGTTAAAAATTAATGTTAAAAATTATTATCACACAACCATCTATATTTCATTATTAATGTTAAAAATTATTATCACACAACCATCTATATTTCATTATTAATGTTAAAAATTATTTCACACAACCATCTATATTTCATTATTACATGATGCTTTCATCTCATTATTAATGTTAAAAATTATATTATGTTAAAAAATTATTATCACACAACCATCTATATTTCATTATTATAATCTCATTAAAAAATTATATTAATGTTAATTACATGTCCTCAAAGTTAAAAATCATATTCAAGAAGAGGTATGGGAAGAATATTAAGAAAATAAATAACGAATAACATGATGCTTACATCAAATAATCAAAGTTAAAAAATTATATTAATGTTAATTACACAACCATCTATATTATAATCTCATTATTATCACACAACCATCTATATTTCATTATTAATGTTAAAAATTATTAATGTTAATGTTAAAAATTATTACATTATTAATGTTAAAAATTAATGTTAAAAATTATTATCACACAACCATCTATATTTCATTATTAATGTTAAAAATTATTATCACACAACCATCTATATTTCATTATTAATGTTAAAAATTATTTCACACAACCATCTATATTTCATTATTACATGATGCTTTCATCTCATTATTAATGTTAAAAATTATATTATGTTAAAAAATTATTATCACACAACCATCTATATTTCATTATTATAATCTCATTAAAAAATTATATTAATGTTAATTACATGTCCTCAAAGTTAAAAATCATATTCAAGAAGAGGTATGGGAAGAATATTAAGAAAATAAATAACGAATAACATGATGCTTACATCAAATAATCAAATATTTCCTTAAGGACCTTCTTCAAAATGAATAATTTTAGACTTATTATCCTAACCAAAGTATAGAAAACATGTTAAAGGCTTATTAGGGAATTAATTTTAGAATAATATGGAGAGAAAACCAAAATTTATATGCATTTTAGAAAGGGTGGGAGGAGGTCCCTTTTATAGACAAGATTTGATGGGTTTTTTTTTTACAAATATTCATTTCTAAAGGGTTAAGAATTAAATTTTTCAAGTGGAAAGTGGATCATAAGTGGAAAATGGAATATATAGTTGAGAATTTTCTCATAAATTTTTTGATGGTTCCAGATGCATCAAAATTTCCTATTGGGCCAATGTCCAACTTGGTTTTTTTCGGATTTGAAAAACGCTATGAACAATGAAACTTTTCCTGAAGAATATTGACAAATAAAATGTTGAAACCAAGAGAGGATATTTTCACATCAATTTTATAATTAGTTCAAGCATAATAAGAAATGTTTCCTTGATCCTGAGATATTTCTTCATTGAGGATGTTGACCATTCAAACCTGATCGGTATAGCATTGTCACATTGTAAGGACCCAAAGTAGAGCCCTTGTAGCAGTGATCCACATGTGATCTTTTGATCTTTGAACAATGCCAATGACTCTTCAAGTGATAGCACAACTGATTGATCATCTTGTATTATTCGCCTTTGATCACTTCACATTCCTTCAGGCTTGAAGGAATCTATATTGTTATTCTTATTCTTGAGATGATGAGGGGATGAAGAAGATATTGAGAGGAATATGTTGTAAACAATGATTAACCTTATATAGAATGCAATAACAACCTATTTATAGATCTAGGGTTATGATTTAATATTTATTTAATTGCACAAGGACTCTTAATAATTTATTAAACTCATGCGAGACCCCATAACATGTAATAAAATAATAATAATAATATTTTCTCATGGCGTGTTCTAACTAATGCAATGGTAAATATTATTTTACCATCTTGAAAATTTATATTTATCATCAGACCTAATATCGGGCTTCTCATCCTTCTCTATATTTATCAAATACTCAAATAAATATCATTTTTAAATATTTATTTAATAAATAAATAAATAAATATAATATTCATAGACCAATAAATAAATATTTATTTAATATTCACATAACTAAATTAATTAATTATTTATTATAGCACAAATAACAAGAGATAAATAAATATTATATATTCACATAATTAAACAATTACCTCATGAATAAATATTTATTTAATATCCATGTGTTCAATTAATAAATCTTGAATAAATACTAATTCTAGGTCTAGAGAATAATATTTATTCAAATTTTTAAATATAAATAATATTTAACCGAGATTAAAGGAAACACTTTGTATGTGGACCTCTTGGACTCTTCTTTAGTGACATTAGGTGAACTTACCTAAAATTCAATATCACTATCTAGCAATGGGGTAAGACACCCACAGAGGAAAAAGATATGTCACAACAAAAAAACCACATTCGAACAATCACTATGTAATGTAATCCATTTGTCATGATTTCTCATCAAGCATGTTGCATACTTATGTCATCAACCTCAATGCTTAACATATATTTATTTAATTATCCGGAATGAACATGTCTACATTACCATGGCCATGGAATTTATTTCAACAGTTCCATTCGAATCAAAGGGTCAAAATATTAAATTCCATAAATATGGAAGAGATAAATCTTTTCTCAGCTTATTCATTAATAACATATCATTTGTGATGCACTATAACGACCCAAACTTTTTGAATGATAATTGTTTCCTGAAATTGTGTGTTATATTATTCAAAACAAAACCATATTTTTTTTAAATTAAGTGAATATAAAGGGAAATGTGACCATATGGATTCAATTGTTATATGACTGTTGGTCAATTATAATTTTTGGACAATATAACCGTTGGGAACTATACTCTTGATAATAATTTCAATGTTATTATTAGAGTTTATAAGTAAACTTTTTAAAAAGGATAATTGATACAAAAAGAAGAGTTAATGACCTCAATCAGTAGAGTCATTCCATTTGAAGCCCTTTTATTAGAGATTGGGAGGGAGGTGTCATCACTAGGGTTCACCCTTGACCAAGCCCAAGCCGAGCTTCAACAAGTGAAGTTTTAATGAAATCACCTATGAGATAAGTTCATGTTAGTAGAGATTACCACTTGGTTGATGTTAGCCGAGGCACCCCATGAAACTACCACCATTGCACACCTTACTCTTAGGACATATGCGGGTGTAATAAGGGGTTATGTGTAGAGGCCCTAGTTACTTAAAGTGTAATTCCTTTGTTTAAATAAAATTGTTATTCCATTATTTTCTTTTTAAGAATAATTTTTCTTAATAAAATTAATGTAGAAATAAATTGATTTTTTTGAACAGAAATTGCACTTTCTAGAAAAGATATAAATAATTATAATAAAATAATATATTATGAATAATACTTATTTTAATAAAATATTGTGATAAAAACACTCTTATATAAATATAAATGATATTTTGTTTCAAGTGTCAAAAATTTTACTATGCATTTTCAATCCGATATTATTTTTAATAAATAGGGTTTTTTATATTTAAAAGTTAGAATTATTATATTTATAGAATTATTATGATAAAATAAATATCATTTTTGAAATAATCACATAAAAATTAGGTTAGGGTGAATTTATGAGAAATTTCTAAAATACATTATTTTTTCCTAAATAGTAAAAATACAGTTTGATTTTTTCGGTATGTTAATGACATCATAATTATGTCATAATTATTTAATAAATAATTAACTACAATACAAGACTTGAAATATGTTATTTTATTAATATCATGTATTTTAATATATTTTAGTCAATTTATAAATATATAATTTACTATCTAAATTCTAAAATGAAAACTTTAACTTTAAAAATGTTTTTTTGTGAAAAATTTAACTTTCCTTGACAAAGTAATTAATATAAAATGATGCTCAACTCTTGTGGATTAAAATAACATAATATGAGTCTCTAGTTTACAATACCATGGGAAAATACCATGGGAAAGCCCATGGTTTTTCATTTACCACTGCCTAGGTGTCTAAGACCTTTATTTAGAAATTAATAAACAAATCTCCCACTTTTGCTATAAATACCCACTCATTTATCCATTTACTTCCACTAACATTTCATCATATATAAATATATGATGATTTTACCTACCAATGATTCCTCCCAAGGTTTCCTCAATCCCCCAAGGTCTTGATCCTCAAGTTTTAGGAACTACTCTTCAAGGTAAGGGAAATCTCCACTTCTCTTTTCCATTCAAGATCCCTCTTTTTTGTGGTATGTATTTCAAATTTAAAAAATAAGTTCTTATATACAATTTATTTTGTACCTTTATTGTATTAATAGTATTTTATGAATGGGATACACTTATCCCCTCTCTTTTTACCCCTTTCTAAAACCATGTTTTCTACCCGTTATGCTGCCGATTTTACTTCTCAAAATTTCTCCCTTCTCCTTAAGAAATTCCATTTTATTTTCTTTATGTGAATACCCAAACCTCTTTATTTTCCATGTGTATTCACCAAGATATAAAAATTATTTATTTTATTATGTAATTTACATACACAAAACCCTCATTCCCTTTCTATGGGTTATAAATGACCTAAAGATCTTGTCTTTAAGCACTTTTTAAAACACCATGATTTTTATATGAAACATGTTTCTTCTATTCTCCACAGGTTATTTATGAAATGTTTTATTATGATATATGTGGCTCAAATTAATTAATACATATTAAGGGTGTGCCCTGATAGTGCTCAAATGCATTGTGTAAAGAATTTAATCTTTAGAGATGACATGTTTTATGATACCTTGGTGAATAACCTTGGAAATTTTTACGACACCTTAGTGACAAGCCTTGGTGATATGTTTATGAATTTATAATTTAAATTTTATATCCAAATTTCCATGTTATTATTCACGTTATTTTTATTATAATATTCCCATTTTTTCTTTTCTCAGGAATTTATGATATTATTCATGTTCTTATTGATTTTTCCTCAAGATCACATGTAAATTGTTTCTCTTATTTTCCCTTACTGGGACTTATGCTCACCCTTTCCTTTGATGTATTTACTCAGGTTATGAGATGTATTAAAAGTACTTAGGATAAAATAATTAATAATCCTTTCACATTTTTTAGAATAATGTTTTAAGTTTTCATGTATAGTGTACTTTTTTCTAAGAAACTAAACTTTATAAGATCCTCTGTTTGTACCATGTAAATGAAAAGTTATGTAATAAAAAAGTGAGATGTCATATTTGATATCAAATTATGTTTTAGTTATTTGATGAAATTAGGATTTGAAAACATTAATAAGAAACTTAGGGAAAACTTAAAATATAGGAAAACATCCTGGTATTTTGGTAAAGTATTAAGTAAGTGGTTTCTGAGCAATGGAATCTCTGTCTAGATACAAACAAGTGGATGTGGCTCTGAAACAGATGTATCGAAGGGTAAAAACTGAAAACAATGCTTTGATATAGACTCAAATTAGAACTGGTGTACGACAACGATCCTTGATGTACTTCTAGTTTGACACTCCTGGGGGATATGTTTGGTTAATCACAAGCTTCTTATAAACCATTATGAAGGATTTATAGAAAATGTAATTATTGTTAAGGAATAAAATATTTAAGCATGATGTTTTATGACATAAAATTCCTTTATAATTATAATATTATTAAAATAAAAATGTTTCTAAATAAGTTTTCTTCTTTTAGAAAATGGTGGGCAATAGGAGGAACTATGTAAATGGTGAGCTCAACGGACCATGCGCTGATGGCCCTCCGATGGAAGCTGAAATGAAAAACTTCATGAGAATGATGAATCAACTGACTTGAGTTAAGAGAAATAAATTGAACCAATTTGAGAGACCGGATTCACCTCTAAGGGAGAAACTTTACATTAAGTCCTTTATGTTTCAACAAACACCTTTTTTCAATGGATCTACCAACCCATTGATTACTGAATAATGGATAAGCTCTATAGAAAAGTTCTTTTTTGTACTCTGTTGTTCAGAGAAAGTGAAAGTCACCCTGGTTGTGTACCAATTAGAGGGAGAAGCTAATTGGTGGTGGAAACTAGTTAAAAACATGAATCCAAGAATGGATATTGATGATATAGAGTGGGAAGAGTTTAGGAGAACATTTTTTAAAAAATATCTCCACCATTCGATGAGAATGAAAATGGAGAATAAATTCCTAGAGCTGAAGTAGAAGGAAAATAAATTTTTGGGAAGCTATGAGATAAACATTACAAGGCTTTCTTGCTACACCTCTAGCCTTTTCATGGATCATAATTGAAAGGTTGATATATTCTTTGGTGGACTAAGACCCCATCTACAGAATAATCTAGCAAATAGAGACTATGATAGTTATGAGGAGACAGTGTGAAGTGTTATGAAGGTTGAGCTAGAGTTTGTAGAGACGCAATGGTCCCATAGATTTAATGAAAAGAATAGATATTTGGATCCAAACTTGGGGAGGAACTTTTATCATGGAATAGGAGGAAATCAAGTGAAACTTCCCACATGCAACAAATGTGGGAAAAAACATTTGGGGAACTACTTTCTTAGGAGCGAGAAATGTTACATGTGTGGAAGAGATGACCATATTTCTCAAAACTATCATAGTGAGGTGAAGACTCAACTTCTAAACACTAATAACAAATGTAAGATGGTGTAGGACCAACCTAAAGTCCAATGATTCAAGTGTGGATAGCTTAGGCACTTTTCTGATCACTTTATAAATCTAAAGATAGTGGAGGGGAATCACCATCAACCTCAGCATTGGACAAGGGAGAAAGGTTGTGTTTTTTCTATCATGACAACTGAAGTTGAATCTTCAAATGATGCGGTGTAAAGTACTCTCATTGTTCTCTCAAATCTTGTAAGTACTTTGTTTTATTTCGATTATATGCATTCCTTTATTTTCTTCAAGTTTGAAAAGAATATAGAATCAATCCCTAAATTTCTAGAAGTAGATATATCAGTCAAGACTCTTGAAGGGATTATCTAAGCATCAACAGTGTATAGAAAATCTAGTATTCACTTTGGAAATCACAATCTCATCACAAATCTAGCAGTTCTTCTCATGCTAGAATTCAACACTATACTAGGGATGGAGTGACTCTAAAATTATAATACTAATATCAACTATATAAGCAAGGAAATATTAGTAGTCTTGAATATAAAACCTACATTTTTTTCAAAGGAGATATATCCTGATATGATATTTGTCTAGAAGAACCTCCTATATCCTTCTTTATAGAGATTATTGGTGAAGATGAAAAATGAAATGAAAGTATACAAATAAAAAATGTTCCTATAAATCAGGAATACATTGACATATTTCTCGAGGAGTTACCTGAACCTCCCCCAAAAAGAGAGGCAGATCTCTCCATTGAATTCATGCCTGGATCCAAGATGATATCAATGAACCTATATAGAATGAAAAATGTGGAGCTGGAGGAATTAAGTAAACAAATCCAAGATCTTTTGGAGAAGGGGTTTATCCGACCAAGTGTGTCTCCTTGGGAATCACCTTTTCTCTTTGTGAAAAATAAGGATGGATCAATGCAGCTATACATTGATTATAGAGAACTTAATGGGATCATAGAGAAGAAAAATTACCCTCTTCCAAGGATTTATGATTTATTTTACTAGCTTCATGGGGCTTAATTCTTCTCCAAGATTGATCTTTGATATCATTATCATTAATTTAGGGTAAAGAAAGAAGATATTCCAAAGACTGCCTTCTAATCAAGATATGGGTATTATGAGTTTGTTGTTATGCCCTTTGTCCTGACTAATGCCCCTACAATATTTATGGATTTGATTAATAGAGTATTTAAGTACTACCTTGATAACTTTGTGGTAGTTTTTATTGACTATATTCCAATATATTCTAAAAGTAGTGAGAATCATGAGGATAATCTAAGGGTTATATTAAAAACTTTGAGGAAGGAGAGAATATTTGTAAAGTTCATCAAATGTTAATTTTATTTAAAAAATTTTCTTTATTAGGGAACATTATAACCAATTAAGGAATCTCAGTTGACCTTGAAAATACAAAGGTTGTAGAGGAGTGGCCTCATCCTACAACATTAACTGAGATTTGTAGTTTCCTTTATTTAGCTGGATATTATGGAGGTTTTTGAAAAAAATTCACAAATTTCTAATCCACTAACCAAGTTAACTCAAAAAAGGCCCAAGTTAACGTGGACAAAGAAGTGTGAAAAGAAAGTTTCCAAGATCTGAAGAAGAGATTGGTTACTGCACCTGTGTTAACTCTACCCTCTATTAGAGAAGGGTTCATTATATTTAACAATTCATCTCTGAAATGGATTGGGTGAGTCCTCATAAAAAATGATAATGTGATTGTTTATGCATATCGATAGTTGAAGCATCATGAGAAGAATTATCTGATGCATGACCCGGAGCTGGCTTCTATTGTTTTTTATCTGAAGATATAAATGAACTATCTTTATGGGGAGAAATGTGATATATACACAGACCAATGAAGTTTTAAGTATATTTTCACACCAAAGGAATTGAACATGAGATGTAGGATATGGTTGGAAATTCTTAAAGACCATGATTGTTTAATTAATTATCACCCTAGAAGAGTAAATAAAGTTGATGATGCATTAAGTAGGAAATACCCTGTTGTGCTGGAAATGATGAGGATTTAGGGAGATCCATTGATCAAAGACCTGGTAAAACTGGACATGAGAATTGTAAGGTAAAATACATCATTAACCCTATCCCAAATGATTTCTCAACCATCATTACTAGAGAATATTAAGAAAGATCAAAGAGAAGATCTTTTATTATAGAAGAAGATATAGGCTATGAATAATGAGAAGTTTCCTAAGTTCAAAATTGATTAAGAAGGTTTACTGAAATTTCATACAAGGCTATGTGTTCCAGCTATTATATAAATAAAGAAGGAGGGTGAAGATCATAGCTCTACATTCTCTATACATCCTAGAAACACTGAAATTTATAGGGAACTTGATGATAATTATTGATGGGATAACATGAAAATGGATATTACTGACTATACTGAAAGGTATTTGGTGTGTCAACAAGTGAAGGTTAGGTGAAAACTTCCTAAAGGGGTATTACAACCACTACCCATACCAACATGGAAGTGGGATGATATCACTATGGACTTTGTCATTGGTCTCCCAAGAATATTCAAAGGAAACAATGTGAAATGAGTTATAATGGACCATCTGTCACGAACCAACCCAGGTCGACCCTGAACTGGTCACCCGATCCGGTCCGCAACATGTCCCGAAGGGCGTTCCTGATCCCCATGGGCTAGAAACTAGTTCTGGGAATCAAAACTAACATGTGGGAACAATTTGGACAATAATTGAAACACAAGTAAATAAACAAGAAACTAACAATAAAATGGAAACTAGTAGTGAAAAGAGAAAAAGAATAACATGCACATACCTCCATGTGACTAACTAGGACACCACCCAACTTAGAACCAAGCTCTCTCCAAGAGCGATATGAAACTTGGAGAACCTAAAACTGAAAATATAGAGTAGGTGTGAGCACTGAGATGCTCAGTAGGAATGCCAAAATAAACCACACCTGATGCCCCACATCTAAAATGAAAACCATTCTTTCCAATTTAAAAATAGGATATATAAAAATATGGTTTTCCCCACTCCTTTAATAAAAAGGTAACAAGCTCTTACTTTTAAGAAAACCCCCTTTTTTCCATTTCATTTTTCTAAATTAATTACCAAATCATATAAGTCATTGAAATGAATTATTTGTAAATACAACTAGTAACAAAACAAGTTCTATATTATAAAAATAAAAGTAAAAGTTTCATGAGATCAAATAACCAAAAGTGTCACACCGATGAGCATAAAGTAACCAAGGAGTGCCTAATATGGGAGAGGCATTGTGGGTATTAACTAGCATGGTTCCCTAGATATTTGTGTCTCAGTGAAACGTGGTTTAGAAACCACGAACCTCAGTAAATGCGGCTTAGAAACCATGACCCTCAGTAAACTGTGGCTTAGAAACCACAACCCTCAAGCATTCATATGTTTAGTTAGTGTTGTAGTCATTAATCCTGGTATGTGAAACAGGGCTGAAGCCACCCCTAGATCACTATCCCACTAGTCTAGTCCACCTTCCTAGCTACCTAGGCTCCCCTCTTTGTGCTCAAATAAGTTTAAAGTTCATAAAGGGTGCATATCACATAGACAAGACAAGCTAAAACACCACGCACACCAAGATACCATTTACACCATCAATTTTACAAGGCACTTTAAGTTTCCAACCGAGTGTTAACACTTTCAAAGTGAAATAAGGTGCCAAACAGGCCTTTAATACCATCATTCCAATATACCATAAAAATATTCCAAACCAAATTCATTTCGTAAATCCATTTTCAATTACAAGTTAAAAACACACAACATACTTAAAAAGTTCCAAACGACCCTTCATGTCATTGAATTGTTAAACCATGCTTCAAGGTTCCCAACAAGTCAGATTTTGAACAACACATTTAAACAAATCCTTTTTGTTTCACAAAATACACTTCACAACTAGGGAAATTTTGGTAAACTATTTTAAAATACTTAGGACACCTTCATAATCAAAAGCAATTTGTAAACAGGATTAGACAAGTTATGAAAATTAATGGGAAAACAATCTCCAAGAGGTGAAATCAATTTCACCAAACACATATACATATCTACATATATAAATATATCATGAATATGTAAACACATTTTAAAAAAAAACTAATAAATCATGGAATTCAAATTAAAGGTGTGGACATGGAGGACCTACCTCAAAAAGAAAACAGATCAAGCTGAGGCACTTCTGATCTTGAAGATTTTGATGAAAATCACCCACACCAGCACACACATACATTCTCATACATATATATATACCCTTAGTCCAATGCAAATATTCCCTGCACCATGAGGTAATATGTTCAAGGAAGATACACACACACACACACACGTACCTATGTATGTGTGGGTGCACACCACCAAAGAGCCACCGAAGCTTTAATTAATTAACCTATAAAGACCAACAACATTTAGAAACAACAGACCATTCAATAAACCAAGTCTTATCTTTATTTCAAAACTAAGCTCAGAAATGCATAATGCACTCAAAATTCCAAACAGGCCCCTAGCTTTTCACACCCAAACACATTTACCAAAATTATTTCCAAATCCATATCTTAAGAAAACATGAAACTTGCAAGTCATGCCAAATGGGCCTTAATACCAAGCATTGACCATAACTCACACCAAGAGCCAACTAGGCATATATTTTGAGTTTACAATTCCAACCTTCCATAAAATCCACACAAAGGACCAAACCAAAACACACTTTCTAAGAATATTGAAAATTTATCTATTTTCGAAAAACAAGCAACAAGAAAACTTACTAAACAATTTATCAACAATTGTACAAACAAACCAAACAATTTATAACCAATTACATAAAAAACCCAACCAGTTTACTATCAATTTTATAAGGAAATCAAATCATTTATAAACAATTCTATAAATAGATCAAACAGATTTCACAAATTACCCATACCCAACCATTTCATGAAAACCACCATTTTCCACAAAACAACCCATTTCCATTTTACACACACCAAAACCACTTGAAAACACTTTTTTCACCACTTATGTAACTCATGAAAATTAATTGGAATATTATCCGAAAATCACATAATAAGTTCAATAATTTTTCATGGGCCAACCCCTTCCAATTCAATACAAAAGTAAGTTCCATTTTCAAAACACGTTTCTCATCATTTACACACTTCACACGACACATTTAGAGGTGCACAACAAAAAACAATATCTCAAAATAATTTATTTCCCATTGAAAACCCATTATTTAAAACATTCTCACCTCAAGTGTCATTGAAAACACAATTCTCGCACTTTGCATAACCATAAAAACACCTTCAAAAAATAACACTGCAATGAGACACATGCAAATATTAACCATTTTCATTTGAAAAACTCATTTTCACCCCATATGCATGTCAAACCACCACAATATCTATTTTTAACAAATTATAAAAATTTATAAACACCATCATGGACTAATTAGATATATTATAAATCTGCGAATCAAGTAAAAATGATAATTGAAGCAACAAAAGCATCAATTAATTGCTTCGGAATGGAATGAGATGAAAACGCCTACTTCAATGGTGTGCAACCGCGATGCCACTTCAGCGAAAGGAAGAACAACCTCATGCGCACCAATCACACACCTAAAACGATGAGTCAAACACGCAAATTAAAACTAGAACAATAGGGTTTGGATACATCGAAGGAAACCCCCCCCCCCCAAAAAAAAAAATTGAAAGAAACTCACTAATGAAGGGGTTCACAGTCGAAAAGAAGGGACGAACAGAGAGCGAGAGGCCGTAGGTGGCTTGGTCAGAGCGTGGGAGGCCGGAGCGCAGCTTGACCAGAGCACGGAGGGCTGGAAGCTGGAGGTCAGAAACTAGAGGGCTGGGGCATAGAGGGCCAGAGCATGGAGGTGGGGTCTGGATAAGAGGGCGAGGTTGGGTGTTGAGGGCGGCAGTCGACAGCGGCGAGGCGACGCTGGGGGTCGAGGGCGAGGCTGGGACGAACTGGGGGAGGCGAGGGTTTGCGGCCGCGCAAGGGGTAAAGAAGGTAAGGGGGCACCTAGGGTTTTTTTTTCATTTTATAATAATAATAATAATAATAATAAAACCAGAAATAATAATAATAAAAATAATCATAATAAAGATAATAATAATAATAATTAATAACAATAAAAATAATAATAATTATAACAATAATAATAAAAATAAAAATGAAAATAATGAAATAATGATAATAATAATACAAATAATAATAATAATACAATGATAAAAATAATAACAATTTTATAAGAATAATGAGAAATTGCACGACACTTGGGCTGACTACGCGGCTATCACCAACCGCATGGTGACCGCACACGGGTCCAAAACCCAGTAAAATTATTAAATGAATTTTTTTTAAACTGGGACCCAACCTAAACCTTGGCACGAGAACCCAGATCCAAGAATTAATAAAATAAAAATTAAATTAAAAAGTTGGGTGTGACAGTTCTCCCCACCACATGAACTTATTGTCCCCAAAAAGTCACTCAATCGAACAATAGAAAAAAAAGAATTCATGCCCGATTAAAACTGAAAGAAACCACAATAAAAGAGAATGGGAGAAAATGAGAGGGTTCTCCCCACCACAAGAACTCAACTAGTGAATAAATTTAACATCCAAACATAGCACCCCAAGAAGGGGGGGAAACATGGGAACTCCCAAACAATCCAAACTAACTTCTCTAGCACGAACGCAACAACACCTCCACTGAAACTTGGAACTCTTGACCCAGACCAAAACCCCCCAACCCTAGAGAAAAACCTCCAAGAAAAAATAACCCAAACAGTGAACCTGAGAACCATAAAAAATATCGATTCTTCCACATGCACTTACATCTCCAATTGAACACAGCTAAATCGAGATCAACCCATACAAGGGTCAAACACACTTTTAAGAAAAGAGCACGATTCAAAAAACCATATACACATAAATAGGACTACTTGAATTATAATAGAATGATTCCATCATAACTTTACAAAAAAAACAATGAACTTACAACAACGTCAAAACTTTAACAGCATAAAAACAAGAACGAGAAGATTTTAAATGTTCTACTGCCAACACAGAACATAAAACCCAGACCAAGGCTTCACACCCCCAACAACTCATGACTATGCACAAGCTTCACCCCAAGACCTATGGTTGGGTATCTGATGGCTGAAGCATCTTATGCCTCACAGTCAGGCACTAAAATCCTCCAGTCACAACGTCTTCTTCAGGAGACGATTACTATAGAACTTCTCTAGATGACCCAAACAGCTGCAATGATGACACATCCTCGTAGGGATGCGATATGATGGATTTTTGTGCCCTAAAAGTCCACAATAATGGCACACCATTGAATGGTCCAATGAAATGGAATCCATAACCATTGAAGAGGAATATTTAGAAACAAGTCCCTCTGGAAAACCCTACTCGCCAGATAGGGAACCTTCATGAGCAACTAGATATGCTAGATTTCCAACCATCTGCGCTATGGGGACCAACTCAGCTAATAAGGAATCATCCAATAGATTCTCAAAATGATTCTCCCTAGAAGGGAGGAATCACTCCTTTATCACTGGATGAAGACCCCCGATGAAGAGAGAACCCTTCATCAAATCCTGCGACGCTACCTCTGGAAAAAAGGACACAAGTTCCTTAAAATGGTCAACATATGATTTCATCGTCCATTGGCCTTGTTGAATATGCATGATATCTTTCTTTTTCTTCATCTTCACCTCTTCAGGTATAAACCATCAGACGAAGAAGGATTTAAAGACATCCCACGTCATCCTAACTTGCATTGATGGTGGGGATAAAAACTCCCATTATTCCAGATTTGGACCTTCAAACAGACCCAAAACAGCACACACTCTAACAGCTTCAGGAGTTCCCAATACCCTAAAGATGCGATCGACCTCTTCAAGACACTCTTCTACCTCTAACGGACCCCAATCACTGTGAATGATAGATAATGTTCGAGAAGGAATAAAAACCGGGTATGACTTATTAGAAACATTGGGGACCTTTCTAGGTGGCATTTTCTGAACAACATATAAAACACAAAGCTGAAACCAACATCAAATAAAATTATAATTAAGAGTAACATCCAGAGCCAAAATGACCAGTTCAAAAACCAAACAAATACAAACACAATCCAAAATCCTCTTTTCATTTTATATTTAAAAATTTCCTTCCTTCAAGGCCACTTTCCAAACCAAATTCAATTTACAAAATCATTTCCCTTTTTAAAATCACTTTAGAAAAACAAAGTCAAGCCTTTAATTCGAATTACACACCCTAGAAATCCCATGAACCATTGCACATATATTCATTTGATTTTATCCATACACACCAACACACACTTCCCATGCATCCCCTCACATATAAAAGTGTTCATAAAGAGTACACGAGGTTGCACCCAAACCATTTCTCTACCAAGTCCAAAGAAACACCAGATTTTTAGACCAAGAGATTTTAGTTTTAAAAAAACCCATTTCAAGAATTTAAGGCCTTTTAAAAGAAATCATTCTCATTTCAAAAAACCCCTTTCACTTTCAAAAGCGTACTTACGCTAACCATAACCAAGATGAAACTCAACTTGCATCAAACTACTAGAGTGAGGGACTAGTAGTCATTCTTGACTTGGAGACATGGTAGTGGGCCATGCCCCAAGTAAGTGTCAATAACTAGGAGGAACTTAAACCATGTACTCGGACTCCACATGGGTCACTACTCCATGTAAAATCATGATGTAACATCATCTTGCCTCCGTTATCATCCCTCAATCTAAAACAAACCAGAATGAGACAAGGACTCAATTCCCAAACTACCCATGGCGACTCGAGGTTTAGAACGAGCAAGGGTTCATGACACCCTTCCCGTACCTACCTCCCTAGTCCCGACAGTCCTAATATCCATCTACCGGACACCCCAAATAACAAGGGCCCGACTCTGATACCATTTTGTCACAAACCAACCCGGGTTGACCCTGAACTAGTCACCCGATCTGATCCGTGACGTGTCCCAAATGGCATTCCCAATCCCCACGGGCTGAAAATTAGTGCCAGACATCAAAACTAACATGTGGGAACAATTTAAACCATAATTGAAACACAATTAAATAAACAAGAAACTGAAAATAAAATGGAAACCAGCAGCGAATAGATAAAAATAATAACCTACACACACCTCCACATGACCAATTAGGCCACCACAAAACTCAGAACCAAGCTTGCTCCAAGAGTGATGTGAAACTTGGAGAACCTGAAACTGAAAAGATAGAGTAGGTGTGAGCACTGAGATGCTTATTAGGAATTCCAAAATAAACCACACCTAATGCCCCACCTTCAAAATGAAAACCATTCTTTCCAATTTGAAAATAGGATATATAAAAATGTGATTTTTCCCACTCCTTTAACAAAACAGGTAATGAGCTTTTACTTTTAAGAAAAAACCCTCTTTTCTATTTCATTTTTCTAAGTTAATTACCGAAGCATATAAGTCATTACAATGAATTCTTTGTAAATCCAACTAGTACCAAAATAGGTTCTATATTATAAAAAGAAAAGTAAAAGTGTCATGAGATCAAATAACCAAAAGTGTCACACTGATGAGAATAAAGTAACCAAGGAGCACCAAATATGGGAGAGGCCTTATGTGTATTAGCTAGCTTGGGTCCCTATATCTTTGTGTCTTGGTGAAACGTGGCTTAAAAACCACAAACCTCAGTAAATGTGTCTTAGAAACCATGAACCTTAGTAAACCGTGGCTTAGAAACCAAGAACCTCAGTAAAATGTGGCTTAGAAACCACGAACCTCAGTCATTCATATGTTTAGTTAGTGTTATATTCGTCGATCCTGGTATGTGAAACAAGGCCGAATCCACACTCGGATCACTATCCCACTAGTCTAGTCCACCTTCCTAGCTACCCAGGCTTCCCGCTTTGTGCTCAAAGAAGTTTCAAGTTCATAAAGGGTGCATATCACATAGACAAGCCAAGATAAAATACCAAACATACAAAGATACCATTTACACCATCAATTTCACAAGGCACTTTAAGTTTCCAACCAGGCGTTCACACTTTCAAAGTGACATAAGGCGCCAACCAGGCCTTTAATACCATCATTCCAATATACCATAAAAATATTCCAAACCAAATTCATTTCGTAAATCCATTTCCAATTCCAGGTTAAAAACACACAACATACTTACAAATTTCCAAATGGGCCTTCATGTCATTGAATTTTCAAACCACGCTTCAAGGTTCCAAACAAGTCAGGTTTTAAACAACACATTTAACAAAATCCTTTTTGTTTCCCAAAATAAACATCAAAACTAGGGAACTTTTAGTAAACTATTTTAAAATACTTTGGACACCTTCATGATCAAAAGAAATTTGTAAACAGGCTTGGACAAGTTATGAAAATTAATGGGAAACCAATCTCCAAGAGGTGAAATCCATTTCACCAAACAAATATACATATCTACATATATAAATATCACATGAATATGTAAACATATTTTTTTAAAAGAAACTAAGCAATCATGGAATTAAAATTAAATGCGCGGGCATGGAGGACCTAACTCAAAAAGAAAGTGAATCAGGTCGAGGCACTTCAGCTCTTAAATATTTTAATGAAAATCACCCACACCAGCACACACATACATTCTCATATATATATATATATATATATACACCCTTATTATAATGCAAATATTCCCCAAACCATGAGGGAATATGTGCAAGGAATATATATATACATACATACATACATATATATATATATCTGTGTGTGTGTGTACCTATGTATGTGTGGGTGAACACCACCAAGGAGACACCAAATCTTTAATTAATTAACCTATAAATACTAACATCATTTAGAAACAACAGACCATTCAAGAAACCAAGTCTTATCTTTATTTCAAAACTAAGACAAAAAACACACAATGCACTCAAAATTCCAAACGGGCCCCTGACTTTACACACCCAAACAAATTTACCAAAATTATTTCCAAATCCATATATTAAGAAAACATGCAACTTGCAAGTCATTCCAAATGGGACTTAATACCAAGCATTGACCATAACTCAGACCAAGAGACAACCGAGAATATATTTTGAGTTTACATTTCAACCCTTTCATAAAATCCACACAAAGGACCAAACCAAAACAAACTTGCCAAGAATATTCCAAATTTCCATATTTTTGAAAAAAAAGTAACTAGGAAAACTTACTAAACAATTTATAAATAATTGTACAAATAGACCAAAACATTTATAACCAATTACATAAACAACCCAACCAGTTTACTAGCAATTTTATAAGTCAATAAAACCATTTATAAACAATTCCATAAACAGCTCAAACAAATTGCACAAATTACCCATACCCAACCATTTCATGAAAACCACCATTTCCCAAAAAACAACCCATTTCCATTTTACACACACCAAAACCACTTGAAGACACTTTTCACACCACTTATGTAACTCATGAAACTCAATTGGAATATTATCCGAAAATCACATAATAAGTTCAACAATTTTTCATGGGACAACCCCTTCCAAATCAACACCCAAGTAATTTCCCTTTTCAAAACATGTCTCTCCTCATTTACACACTTCACACGACATATTTAGAGGTTCACAACAAAAACCAATATCTCAAAAAAAATCATTTCCCATTGAAAACCCATTTTTTAACACATTCGCACCTCAAGTGTCATTGAAAACACAATTCCCACCCTTTTCAAAACCATAAAAACACCTTAAAAAAGAACACCACAACGAGACACATAAAAATATTAACCATTTTAATTTGAAAAACTCATTTTCACCCCATATGCATGTCAAACCACCACAAAATATTTTTTTAAACAAATTCTAAAAATTAAAAAACACCATCATAGACAAATTGGATATATTATAAAGTTACGAATAAAGTAAAAATGATAATTTAAGAAACAAAAGCATCAATTAATTGATTTGGAATAAAATGAGATGAAAACACCTACCTCAATGACAAGCGACTATGACGCCACTTTAGCGGAAGGAAGAACAACCTCCTATGCACCAATCAGACACCTAAAACAAAGAGGCAAACACGTGAATTAAAACTCAGACAATAAGGTTTGGATAAATCGAAGGAAAATCCCAAAAATTTTAAAGAAACACATTGATGGAGGGGTTCATGGTCAGAAAGAAGGGCTGGCCAGAGCGTGGGAGGCCGGAGGTGGCCTGGCCGGAGCACGGGAGGCCGGAGTGCAGCCTGGCCAGAGCGTAGAGGGATGAAAGATGGAGGCCAGAAACTGGAGGGTCAGGGTGCGGAGGGCCAGAGCGCAGAGGTGGGGTCGGGATCAGAGGGCGAGGTCAAGTGTCAAGGGTGGTAGTCGGGAGCAGCGATGCGGCGCTGGGGGTCGAGGGCAAGGCCAGGATGAACCGGGGGAGGTGGAGGGTTGCGGCCGCACGAGGGGTAAGGTAGGGGGGCACCTAGGGTTTCTTATTTTTTTCATTTTATAATAATAATAATAACAATAATAAAACCATAAATAATAATAATAAAAATAACAACTATAAATATAATAATGATAAAAATTAATAACAATAATAAAATAATAATTATAACAATAATAAAAAAATAACAATGAAAATAATGAAATAATAATAATAAAAAGAATAATAATAATACAATAATAACAATAATAATAATAATAATAATAAGAATAATGAGCAATTGCATGACACCTGGGCCGACTGTGTGGCTACCGCCAACCGCGCGGTGACCGTGCATGGGTATGAAACCCAGTAAAATTGTGAAAGGACAAAAAATTTAAACCAGGATCCAACCCAAACCTTGGCGCGAGAACCTGGAGCCAAGAAATAATAAAATAAAATTGTAATTAAAAAGTTGGGTGTGACACTGTCTCACCAAGACTGCCCATTTTATCTCTATTTGGAAAGATTTATCTCTTGATCAACTTGCTAATATTTACGTAAAGGAAGTGATGAGGTTTCATGTAACACCCCAAGCTTCTACGGTATGCTTCTCTTTGAATAATGTGATAGCGTGTGTTGTACGCAACACCAAGTTCTAACACACCATAACTAATCAAACTAGCCGTTATGAATAGTAATACCTACTTTTTGAAATTATATATATTTTATATTTTAAAATGGACTTCATTTTTGGATTCGGAATATCGAATTTAGCCTAAGGTGAAATTTTGGTACATTTCGGATAACTTTCATATTTTGATGAATAGTGAAAATTACTAAGTTTTAATTAAAAACAACTTTTTTAATCAAAATAATTAATAGTGATAAATTATGAATTTGAGTGGTTTTAAAGTATATTTAGAATATATTTTTATCATTTAATATAATGTTGGTCATTGGACATAATTTTACAATTAAACCGAACATAAACGAGTGTCAATCTTTTGATAGTTATTATCTCTTAAAAACACGCTTTTTGTTTTGACAGCGGGAATTAATTTTAAATTAATTTCTGCCACTTATGTGTTTTGAATTTAGGAAAATGGATTCCATATTTGGAATCAGGATGTTCAAATTGTGTAAATAGGTAACTTTTATTTTTAGACATTTTGAATAATTACTGCGGTAAATATTTTATTTACCATGGTTAAGGGTAAATCCGGTAAATAAGGGTTAAAAGAATAATATTATAATAATACTAAATTACCCTAAAACGTGTCTTAACCCTATTGGTTGATACATGGTAGACCATGGGAATCTTTGGGTCTATTTTGGGACCCCATGGATCCACTTGTAAGTGATAATGACACTTTATTTTAATTAAGTTAAAATGAATACAAAAATGACACAAGCATATATCTTTTAGAAAAAAAATTGTTACATAGGGTTATATATGTTGGATTTTAGATTATAAATATTCATTAGAAATCTAAAAAGATTTCCTACATAATGATATTTTATTTATAATTTTTAGACATTAAATAATGTATTTTATTTATGACACAATGATGATGCAGTAATTACTATAATAGTGAAAAATTAAAATAATTGATATTATAAATACCCAAATAAATATAATATGAAACTTTTAATGAATTAAACTAATTTTCTAGGATAATATGATATATTAGGATTGATTTAATTGACGTTTTTCTAAGTAATCAATCTGTTATGAGTTTCACAAAAATCAACTATTGAATAGTGTCAAAATTGACATAAAAGAGTTCTTAAAACAAATATTATATTATTAATTGATATTAAATTCCTAAAAATCTAAGGTTCGGCCAAGAGACTTATATCATGATAGGTTAATCATTAATGGACCACTTGGGGGTCTCTTGGATGTATATAGTAAGTTTATTAACCATATTATATAAAAATACAAAGAGACATTGTAAAAGTGAAACTAATTAACTTAGAGTTAATACTTAAAGATAAGGTTAATATAAGTACCCAAACATGTATAAATTCTATTGGTTGAGTGGTTTTAGACCTATCCCAACCTTAACCTTTGAATAATCAACTTTGGAGCCATTAGAAACCGAATATGAATTTATTATAAATTAATATTTCTAGCTTTTCCAAGGGTGCCCCTCACCCCTCTTATAAAAGGGCACTCCTCCTTCTCATTTCTTCACACCTTAAAAGCCTTTTGGTTCGGCCAAAATCTGCCCAAATACTCTCCCAACATCCCTCACTACAACCTAGAGGCCTTAGTTTGATCATAAAGCCAACCTAAGGAGCCCTTT
This sequence comes from Viscum album, assembly GCA_963277665.1. NCBI lineage: Eukaryota > Viridiplantae > Streptophyta > Magnoliopsida > Santalales > Viscaceae > Viscum > Viscum album. The sequence continues at coordinate 1,051,526,393 of OY728146.1, read as the reverse complement.
TGATCAAATCAAAAGGAAGAACCCGAAGAAGAGGTAATGATTTCACCACCCTTCTCCAAGTTCATTTCTTCTTCCACTTCTTCTTCCTTTGTTCTTACCATTCTAAAATAATAACTCCAGTATCTCACATATACTGTGATGTTATTATAAATATGGTACAACCATATTCAGTATTCTATCCACCCTTTGAATAACATGTCACCATACGTGCGTACGTACGGACTACCGTCTCCACGTCGTGGTGTAATTGTTATTCAATATAATATTATTTGGATGGGTATAATAATGATGTGTAACTCATGTAAATAATAAATATAACATGTTAATGATTCTGTATATATGATATACCATCCATTTATATATTATTTTAATATCAAAAGAATGATATTGTCGCTCGTGCGTACGTACGGACTACCGTCTCCACGAACGCGATGAGATTCATTCTCCATCGTATCCATTCAAGTATAATTATCATTTGATGATTTAAAAATGATGTTTAAGGACTAGATATCATTCTGGATATGAATAAGATACAACAACCATGGCTTATGTAACAAAACATATAAAAGAAAATGAGTAAGTTAACTCCCAAAACGACGATAATTCTAAGATATTATTAACAAATCAATGTTAAAAGATCATATATGATATCATATTATTATATATGATTCTTGTATAATTTAATAACAACTATTTCACCATTATACAGGAGGTTAACCTACCCCAACCAAGGAAAAGTACAAGGTAATGGTTTACTTTACAATCTCTTCATTATCCGAGGTTGTTTATACGTAATAATCTACTGGGATCTCTTTATCATCCACATCCATGTTTCTTAAAAATGTATTTCAAAACATTTTTACTATTTACTAGAATATGAGTTAAAGTCATTTATACCCTTTTTGACTTTTATAAGTGGTTTATAAAGGAATCTTTTGATCGTTTTCAAAACAAGGTCCTTTTTAACCTTTTCGACAGAATTAAGGTAAGAATGTTTTTTTTAACTTATACGGCGGGTACAGCTATTTTCTGCCGTTATAAAATCTTCAAAGCTTCCCTTACAAGCTTATAAGAATATTTTCAAAGAAAATGTTTTATTTTATATGGATCTTAAATGATTTCAAAATAAAAGGAGATATTTCTTTTAAAAGAATTTTGATTTCATCTATGTCAACATCCTTTGATGGATTTTAAGATTATTTGAAGTTGATTTATTATGATACAAAACTTCTATATTGTATTGAAGGTTTTGTGATATGTTTGACTGTGGATGTGCTATTTTTATACCATTCATAGTTTATGGTGAAAGTATTGACATTTCGTATGCTAGTTTTAATACGAATGTTTATGTTATGTTTAAACCTTTTCATATGGGAATGCATTGGACTTAATATGTGACGGGTGGAGCCCGCTATAGCTCCTCGATGCATCGGTAGGTCTCATGAGACAAACTAGTGTCTTGGAACAAGGCCTTGACAAAATCTTATTTGTAGTCTTGGCACGAGGCCTTGGCTATGTGGTTATGATAGTCTGGCATTATGCATTCCAACATTATGAAAGTGGTTATTGATTTTTGCATGTGATTATTCGATTAGTAGAATATTCATGTGAATAAGTAAATGGCATTATTTCATTTTATTTATGCCATACCATGTTGAAAGTTCATATTTAAAAGGCTTTTGTTTTAGTTATACATTGCCTTAAATGTTTATTCTTATTTATGAAAGTTTCCGCTATATTGTTATCCTTACTGGGCATTTGAGCTCACCCCTTTTCTATGTTTTATTTTTCCCAGGATGTGAAGAAGTAAGTTATGAATGACCTGCAGGGATTTTATGAGGGGTTAATAGTGTGGATTGTGGAAACATTATGTTGTTGTAGTAGTTTTTCATTTTATGATGTAATGTAAAACTTATGAATATATCTAGTGTTTCCAAGGCTACTAAACCAATCGGTCTTTCGAGATTTGATCTTTCTTGTGATCATGCCAATGTTATGTAATAATGCACCGACTCTGGGTAACTGGGGTCGGGGCGTTACAGTTAGTATCAGAGGAAGTTTAGTACAAACCTTGGAAGCTAGATTTAGATAAACTCTGATTAGAGCACGTAGACCTAAGATGAACTTTGAGGATTAGTATAGAAGAACTTCCTAGAATTTTGGTATTGTAGAGATTTTGTGAGTTTTCCAAGCAATACATCCCTGTCTGGATACGAGCAGGTAGAGGCGGCTCTGGCACAGATGTACCTAGGGGTAAAACCCGAAAACACCGCTTTGAGCTAGACTCGAACGGGAACTGGTGCACGACAACGGGCCTTGCTGCACTCTTGGTTACGACACTCCCGGGGGATATGCTTAGGATAAATCTCATTTTCTTTACAAATCATTTTGAAGGGATTATGAGTATATACTTCCTCAAATAAAACATTATTATGATTATTGATTATATCCATAAATAGTTCAATTTATGTTAAGTGTTTTATAAGTATGGGATTATGTATTTTGATTCATAAACTGATCTAGTTTATGCCATTGTTTAGAAATGGCGCCTAGTGGAAGAAATGGAAACCGTATCAATGCACGCACTCCATGTAGGGATTGCCCTCCTGCTCAAGATAATTATAGTGGGGCTGGTGATGCAACTGGTGCTGATCAGCTAATCACCATACTGGGACAACTTACTCAGGTTATGAATAATAACCTTACCCGTATGGAGCACCCTGATCTGCAGCATGGAGGATCAATGTTAGATCGATTCATGAGGCAACAACCACCAACGTTCAATGGGAATACAAATCCCTTAGTAGCTGAGCAATGGATATTTTCCCTAGAGAAAATATTTCAGGCTTTGGGGAGCAGTGAAAGGGAAAAAGTTATCATGGCAGCTTACCGCCTCACTGGAGATGCTGATCAATGGTGGTCATTGATTCAGAACATGAAGGAAGATGATGAAGTATCAAATATGGAATGGAGGGAGTTCAAAGATCTGTTTTTAGAAAAATACTTCCCTCGCGACCATCGAGCAGATATGGAAAGGCAATTTCTGAGTCTGAGACAGAAGGAGGATGAGAATGTCACAAAGTATGAGGCTAACTTTACAAGGTTAGCGAGGTATGCTGGAGATTATATTCGCAACCCAAGAAGTAAGATTGATCGTTTCTTTGATGGGTTAAAACCATTTCTCCGTCGAGCGTTAGTCTCACAATCCTTTTCATCGTACGAAGACATTGTCTCATGTGCTATCAAGACCGAAAAGGAATTCTCTAAGTCTTATGACTTTAAAGCAAAGCAAGAGAAGAAGAGACCTGCTGATCAATCTGGGAATGGAAATAAGGGGAAGAAGGGAAAGGTTGAATATCCATCTTGTGGTAAATGCGGGAAGAAACATCCTGGTACTTGCTTGAAGGGAATGGGAGTCTGTTACAAGTGTGGTGAAAAAGGCCACCAAGCTCATGATTGCAAGGGGAAGAAGGAAGCTACCAAAGTTCAGTGCTATAATTGCAGGGAGATGGGGCATTATGAAAATGCATGTCCTAAGCGTCAGGAGAACTTACCTCAGAAAAGGCCAAGGGATCAAGGCCAGGCTTATGCTATCACTACTGCTGAGGTAGAAGCTCCGAAAGACGTGGTGGCAGGTAATTTAATGGTTTCCTCAAGTTTAGCAAATGCATTATTTGATTCTGGATCATCGCATTGTTTCATATCTTCCCAGTTTGCTAAGAAAATTAGATATTTCCAATTTGATTTAATAAGGGAGTTGTCAGTTAAAACTCCTAAGGGAAGTATCGTTGCAACAAAGTTTTGTGAATCAGTCCCCATTAGAGCACATAAATTTTCTTTATCTGCTGATTTCATCGTCATACCTATGATTGAGTTTGATATAATCCTCGGTATGGACTGGATTTCGGAATATGATGCGAAGATTTATTGTAAGAAGAAAGAGGTTACGATTCTTGATGATAATGATAAGGAGCACCTTATTTTTAGAGTAGAATCGTCACCACCTAATTCTTATTTAGATCCACCCCCAGTAGCTCAACTTAATTCAATTATTGGGGAGGAAGAGAATGAAATAACTGTCGGTGAGGAAAGGAATGTTCAAATAGAGGATGTACCTGTTGTGAAAGAATTTGTAGATGTATTTCCGGAAGATTTACCTGGACATCCTCCAGAACGAGAAGTTGAGTTTTCTATTGATTTGATTCCTGGATCAAGGCCTATATCGAAGACCCCTTATAGAATGGCCACTGTAGAGTTAGTAGAACTAAATAAACAACTAGAGGAATTGAGTAATAAGGGATTTATTCTCCCTAGTGTTTCTCCATGGGGAGCCCCTGTTCTTTTTGTTAAAAAGAAAGATGGATCTATGAGGTTATGTATCGACTACAGGGAGATCAATGCTATAACGATAAAGAACAAGTATCCCCTACCTCGTATTGATGATTTATTTGACCAACTGCATGGAGCTCAATACTTTTCAAAGATTGACCTTCGATCTGGATACCATCAGTTGTGTGTGAAGAAGGAAGACATTCCGAAAACAGCATTTCGAACCAGGTACGGGCATTACGAGTTTACTGTAATGCCGTTTGGATTGACTAATGCACCCTCTGTATTCATGGATCTGATGAATAGAGTTTTCAAGGAGTATCTCGATGAATTTGTGGTGGTATTTATTGATGATATTCTGGTATACTCCAAAACCTACGAAGATCATGAAAATCACTTGCGCATTATCTTGAAGACTCTGAGGAGGCATGAATTATATGGGAAGTTTAGCAAGTGTGAATTCTGGCTTCAGGAGATTTCTTTTCTTGGCCATATTGTCTCTAAAGATGGAATCTCTGTTGATCCTTCTAAGACCAAGGCAATCCAAGAATGGCCAGCACCTACGAGTATAACTGAGGTACGCAGTTTTATTGGTTTGGCAGGTTATTATCGACGTTTCGTCCAGAATTTTGCCCGATTGGCTAACCCATTAACGAAGCTCACACGTAAAGGGGTTAAATTTGTTTGGACAAAAGAGTGTGAAGAATGTTTCGAAGAACTGAAGAGAAGATTAGTCAATGCTCCTATATTGACTCTACCATCGGGGAATGATGGGTTCGTTATTTATAGTGATGCATCGAAGAAAGGACTTGGCTGTGTCCTTATGCAGAATGATAGAGTTATTGCCTATGCATCACGACAGTTGAAAATTCATGAACAAAACTATCCTACTCATGATCTCGAGTTAGCAGCAGTGATCTTTGCTTTGAAGATATGGAGGCACTACCTCTATGGTGAAAAATGTGAGATTTATACTGATCACAAGAGTTTGAAGTATATTTTCTCACAAAAATAACTCAACATGAGGCAAAGGAGATGGCTTGAATTACTCAAGGATTATGATTGTACGATACACTATCACCCAGGGAAGGAAAACAAGGTGGAAGATGCTTTGAGTAGAAAAGACCATGGAGTTTTGAACAATATGAGAATTGAAAGGGATCCAATTTTCATGGATCTAGTGAAGATGAACATGGGAATAACCAGGGAAGGTGAAACATCAATGCTTTTTCAAATGGTTGCCAAACCATCTTTACTAGAAAGGATTAAGAGTTCTCAGACCAATGATGAAGAATTCCAAAAGAAGATTAAAGCTGTGAATGATGGGAGATTGAGAGACTTTGTGTATGAAGATGGAATTTTGAAATTCGGGAAGAGACTTTGTGTTCCCAATATACCTGATCTAAAAAGGGAATTGCTGGATGATGCTCATAGTTCCAATTTCTCTATACACCCTGGGAGCACCAAAATGTATAGAGATTTGAAGGAACATTTTTGGTGGGACAACATGAAGAGGGAGATTGCTGATTTTGTGTCAAGATGTATGGTTTGTCAACAAGTGAAAGCTGCAAGGCAACAGCCTGGAGGAGTCATGCAACCTCTTCCCATACCGGAGTGGAAATGGGACAATGTTACGATGGACTTTGTCATGGGGCTACCAAAGACTCCTAGAAGGAACGATGTAATATGGGTTATTGTTGATCGTCTTACCAAGACAGCACATTTTCTTGCTATAAGAGAAGATCTACCCCTGGAACGTCTAGCAAGACTATATATTAATGAAGTTGTGAGACTTCATGGAGTACCCCTATCGATTTTTTCTGATCGTGATCCCCGTTTTACTTCAAGATTCTGGAAAAGTCTTCAGAAATCCCTGGATACTGAACTTTATTTGAGCACTGCTTACCACCCTCAGACAGACGGACAATCAGAACGGACTATTCAAACCTTAGAAGACATGTTTAGATCTTGCTCACTTGACTTTCAGGGTATGTGGGATCAATATTTACCTTTGGTAGAATTTTCCTATAACAATAGCTTCCATTCGAGTATTCAGATGGCACCATATGAAGCGTTATACGGAAAGAGATGTCGTACACCAACCTGTTGGGATGACGTTGGTGAAAGAAAACTTGTAGGCCCAGAATTGGTGGAGGAAATGGTGGAAAAGGTGAAAGTAATCCAAAATCACATCAAAGCAGCTCAAAGTAGGCAGAAGAGCTATGCTGATAATTGAAGGAAGGATTTGGAATTTCAAGTCGGTGATCATGTTTTTCTGAAGGTATCTCCGTGGAAGGGAGTCATACGTTTTGGTAAGAAAGGTAAATTGAGTCCCAGGTACATCGGACCTTTCGAAATTCTAGAACGAATTGGGGTTGTAGCTTACCGATTGGCAATGCCGCCAAGTCTCTCCAAAGATCACGATGTGTTCCACGTATCTCTATTGAGGAAATACATGCCTGATCCGACGCATGTACTCACCTGTGAGGAATTAGAACTGGAACCCGATCTGTCTTATTGCGAAGAGCCCGTCAAGATTCTTGATACGAGAGAACAAGTGCTGAGAAACCGGACGACGCGTCTGGTAAAAGTTTTGTGGAGAAACCATAAGATGGAAGAGGCAACGTGGGAACCCGAGGAACTTATGATGAAGAACCACCCGAGTCTTTTTATACAGTAATACCCTAGAAATTGCGAGGATGCAATTATTTGAAGGAGGGGAGAATGTAACACCCCAAGCTTCTACGGTACGCTTCTCTTTGAATAATGTGATAGCGTGTGTTGTACGCAACACCAAGTTCTAACACACCATAACTAATCAAACTAGCCGTTATGAATAGTAATACCTACTTTTTGAAATTATATATATTTTATATTTGAAAATGGACTTCATTTTTGGATTCGGAATATCGAATTTATCCTAAGGTGAAATTTTGGTACATTTCGGATAACTTTCATATTTTGATGAATAGTGAAAATTACTAAGTTTTAATTAAAAACAACTTTTTTAATCAAAACAATTAATAGTGATAAATTATGAATTTGAGTGGTTTTAAAGTATATTTAGAATATATTTTTACCATTTAATATAATGTTGGTCATTGGACATAATTTTACAATTAAACCGAACATAAACGAGTGTCAATCTTTTGATAGTTATTATCTCTTAAAAACACGCTTTTTGTTTTGACAGCGGGAATTAATTTTAAATTATTTTCTGCCAATTCTGTGTTTTGAATTTAGGAAAATGGATTATATATTTGGAATCAGGATGTTCAAATTGTGTAAATATGTAACTTTTATTTTTAGACATTTTGAATAATTACTGCGGTAAATATTTTATTTACCATGGTTAAGGGTAAATCCGGTAAATAAGGGTTAAAAAAATAATATTATAATAATACTAAATTACCCTAAAACGTGTCTTAACCCTATTGGTTGATACATGGTCGACCATGGGAATCTTTGGGTCTATTTTGGGACCCCATGGATCCACTTGTAAGTGATAATGACACTTTATTTTAATTAAGTTAAAATGAATACAAAAATGACACAAGCATATATCTTTTAGAAAAAAAATTGTTACATAGGGTTATATATGTTGGATTTTAGATTATAAATATTCATTAGAAATATAAAAATATTTCCTACATAATTATATTTTATTTATAATTTTTAGACATTAAATAATGTATTTTATTTATGACACAATGATTATGCAGTAATTACTATAATAGTGAAAAATTAAAATAATTGATATTATAAATACCCAAATAAATATAATATGAAACTTTTAATGAATTAAACTAATTTTCTAGGATAATATGATATATTAGGATTGATTTAATTGACTTTTTTTGAAGTAATCAATCTGTTATGAGTTTCACAAAAATCAACTATTGAATAGTGTCAAAATTGACATAAAAGAGTTCTTAAAACAAATATTATATTATTAATTGATATTAAATTCCTAAAAATCTAAGGTTCGGCCAAGAGACTTATATCATGATAGGTTAATCATTAATGGACCACTTGGGGGTCGCTTGGATGTATATAGTAAGTTTATTAACCATATTATATAAAAATACAAAGAGACATTGTAAAAGTGAAACTAATTAACTTAGAGTTAATACTTAAAGATAAGGTTAATATAAGTACCCAAACCTGTCTAAATTCTATTGGTTGAGTGGTTTTCGACCTATCCCCACCTTAAAATTTGAATAATCAACTTTGGAGCCATTAGAAACCAAATATGAATTTATTATAAATTAATATTTCTAGCTTTTCCAAGGGTGCCCCTCACCCCTCTTATAAAAGGGCACTCCTCCTTCTCATTTCTTCACACCTTAAAAGCCTTTTGGTTCGGCCAAACTCTACCCAAATACTCTCCCAACATCCCTCACTACAACCTAGAGGCCTTAGTTTGATCAGAAAGCCAACCTAAGGAGCCCTTTTGATCAAATCAAAAGGAAGAACCCGAAGAAGAGGTAATGATTTCACCACCCTTCTCCAAGTTCATTTCTTCTTCCACTTCTTCTTCCTTTGTTCTTACCATTCTAAAATAATAACTCCAGTATCTCACATATACTGTGATTTTATTATAAATATGGTACAACCATATTCAGTATTCTATCCACCCTTTGAATAACATGTCACCATACGTGCGTACGTACGGACTACCGTCTCCACGTCGTGGTGTAATTGTTATTCAATATAATATTATTTGGATGGGTATAATAATGATGTGTAACTCATGTAAATAATAAATATAACATGTTAATGATTCTGTATATATGATATACCATCCATTTATATATTATTTTAATATCAAAATAATGATATTGTCGCTCGTGCGTACGTACGGACTACCGTCTCCACGAACGCGATGAGATTCATTCTCCATCGTATCCATTCAAGTATAATTATCATTTGATGATTTAAAAATGATGTTTAAGGACTATATATCATTCTGGATATGAATAAGATACAAAAACCATGGCTTATGTAACAAAACATATAAAAGAAAATGAGTAAGTTAACTCCCAAAACGACGATAATTCTAAGATATTATTAACAAATCAATGTTAAAAGATCATATATGATATCATATTATTATATATGATTCTTGTATAATTTAATAACAACTATTTCACCATTATACAGGAGGTTAACCTACCCCAACCAAGGAAAAGTACAAGGTAAGGGTTTACTTTACAATCTCTTCATTATCCGAGGTTGTTTATACGTAATAATCTACTGGGATCTCTTTATCATCCACATCCATGTTTCTTAAAAATGTATTTCAAAACATTTTTACTATTTACTAGAATATGAGTTAAAGTCATTTATACCCTTTTTGACTTTTATAAGTGGTTTATAAAGGAATCTTTTGATCGTTTTCAAAACAAGGTCCTTTTTAACCTTTTCGACAGAATTAAGGTAAGAATGTTTTTTTAACTTATACGGCGGGTGCAGCTATTTTCCGCCGTTATAAAATCTTCAAAGCTTCCCTTACAAGCTTATAAGAATATTTTCAAAGAAAATGTTTTATTTTATATGGATCTTAAATTATTTCAAAATAAAAGGAGATATTTCTTTTAAAATAATTTTGATTTCATCTATGTCAACATCCTTTGATGGATTTTAAGATTATTTGAAGTTGATTTATTATGATACAAAACTTCTATATTGTATTGAAGGTTTTGTGATATGTTTGACTGTGGATGTGCTATTTTTATACCATTCATAGTTTATGGTGAAAGTATTGACATTTCGTATGCTAGTTTTAATACGAATGTTTATGTTATGTTTAAACCTTTTCATATGGGAATGCATTGGACTTAATATATGACGGGTGGAGCCCGCTATAGCTCCTCGATGCATCGGTAGGTCTAATGAGACAAACTAGTGTCTTGGCACAAGGCCTTGACAAAATCTTATTTGTAGTCTTGGCACGAGGCCTTGGCTATGTGGTTATGATAGTCTGACATTATGCATTCCAACATTATGAAAGTGGTTATTGATTTTTGCATGTGATTATTCGATTAGTAGAATATTCATGTGAATAAGTAAATGGCATTATTTCATTTTATTTATGCCATACCATGTTGAAAGTTCATATTTAAAAGGCTTTTGTTTTAGTTATACATTGCCTTAAATGTTTATTCTTATTTATGAAAGTTTCCGCTATATTGTTATCCTTACTGGGCATTTGAGCTCACCCCTTTTCTATGTTTTATTTTTCCCAGGATGTGAAGAAGTAAGTTATGAATGACCTGCAGGGATTTTATGAGGGGTTAATAGTGTGGATTGTGGAAACATTATGTTGTTGTAGTAGTTTTTCATTTTATGATGTAATGTAAAACTTATGAATATATCTAGTGTTTCCAAGGCTACTAAACCAATCGGTCTTTCGAGATTTGATCTTTCTTGTGATCATGCCAATGTTATGTAATAATGCACCGACTCTGGGTAACTGGGGTCGGGGCGTTACATTTCATGGAGTGCCACTTTCTATCATTTATGACCATGATCCAAGGTTCAAATCAAAATTCTAGAGAAGACTTAAACATTATCTAAGTACTGAATTGAATTTTAGAGTGGCCTATCACCCCCAAACTAATGGTTAATCTGAAAGGACTATTCAAACACTCAAGGACATGCTAAGAACATGCTCAATAAAATTTAAAGGTGGATGAGATCAATATCTTCCATTTATTGAGTTATCATACAACAACAACTTCCATTCGAGTATTCAAATGGCACCCTATGAAGCTCTATATAGGAAGTGATGTAGAACTATTATTTAATGAGATGAATTTGGTGAGTTAAATTTTCTTAAGCCAGATCTTGTGCAAGAGATGACAGAAAAGGTTCATACAATCCAACAACACATTAAGGCTACTCAGAGTCAGTAGAAGATCTATGTTGACAACTGTCAAAGGGACTTGGAGTTTGGTGTTGGCAATAAAGTGTTCCTTAAAATATCACCATAGAAGAGAGTCAAGTAGTTTGGGGAGAAAGGGAAGCTTAGCCCCAGTTACATTGTCCCCTATGAAATCCTTGGCCGTATAGAAGCAGTGGCCTATCGACTCACATTTCCTCAAAATCTAGCTCAAGGTTAGGATGTATTCCTTGTATCTCTCTTGAGAAAGTACATACCTGTCCCTTAACATGTACTAAATCCTGAGATGGTACAATTAGAACAGGACCTCACTTATGAGGATCATCCGGTGGAGATCTTGGATCATAGATACAAGGTTCTACACAACTAGACTACCCACCTTATCAAAGTGTTGTGGAGAAACCATATATATGAAGAAGTAACATGGGAACCAGAGGAGATAATGAGGCAGAAGTACTCACACCTTTTCTCAATTGAGATAACAAGTTGAAATTTTAGGGATGGAATTTCTTAATGGGGGAAGAATGTAACAACCCAAACTTTTTGAATGATAATTGTTTCATGAAATTGTGTGTTATATTATTCACAAAAAAACCACATTTTTTTTAAATAAAATGAATATAAAGGGAAATGTGATGAATTGGATTCAACTGTTATATGAACATTGGTCAATTATAACCATTGGAAAATATGACCATTGGAAACTATAGTCTTTATAATAATTTTAATGTTTTCATTAGATTTTATAAGTAAAATTTTGACAAAGGATAATTGATATGGAAGGAAGAGTCGATGACCTCAACCAGTAGAGTTGTTCTATTTGAATCCCCTTTTTAGAGCTTGGTAGGAAGGTATAATCACCAGTGTTCAACGTTGACTAAGATCAATCCAAGCTTCAATAAGTGAATCCTGAACGAAATCACCTACGAGAGAATTTCAAGTTAGTGGAGATTACCACCCGGTCGATGTTAGCCGAGCCACCCCACGAAACTACCACCATTGCACACCTTAATCTTATAGAATATTCAGGTGTAATAAGTATTTAAGTTTCAAGGAAATAGTTAGTTAAAGCATAATTATTTTATTTAAATAAAAATTTTATTCCATCATTTTTGTTTTTAGAATAATTTTTCTTAATAAAATTGAGGTAGAATTTAATAAATTGATTTTTAGAACAAAAATTGTACATTATAGAAAATATATAATTAATTTTAATAAACTAATATATTAAGAATAATACTTATTTTAATAAAATATTGTGATAATAACACTCTTATTTAAATATAAATGATATTTTTTTCAAGTGTTGGAAATTTTACTATGCATTTTTAATCTGCTATTATTTTTAATAAATAAAGATTTTTATATTTAAAAGTTAGAATTATCATATTTATAGAATTATTATGATAAAATAAATATCATTTTTTAAATAAAAACATTTAAATTAGTTTAGGGTGAATTTATAAGATTTTTTTAAAATGCTTTATTTTTTCCTGAATAGTTAAAATACAGTTTGAGTTTTTCATTATGTTAATGACATCGTAATTATGTCATAATGATGTAATGACTAATTAAAAATATCCATGACTTAGAATATTTAATTTTACTAATATTAATTACTTTAATATATTTTAATCAATTTCCAAATATATAATTTACTTTCCAAATTCGAAAATGGAAACTTTAACTTTAAAAATGTTATTTTGTAAAAACTTTAACTTTCCTTGCCAAAATAAGTAATATAAAATTATGGTAGAATATTGTGGATTAAAATTACATAATAGGTGTCCCAAGTGTCCAATACCATGGGAAAATACCATGAGAAAGCCCATGGTTTTTCATTTACCACTAGCTGGGTTTCTGAGGCCTTTATTTAGAAATTTATAAACAAATCCCCCACTTTTGTTATAAAACCCACCCATTTATCCATTTACTTTCACTCCAATTTCATCCTATATAAATATATGATAATTTACCTCACAAGTATTCCTTCCAAGTTATCCTCAATCCATAAAGGTCTTGATCCTAAAGTTTTAGGAACTACTCTTCAAAGTAATGGAAATCTCAACTTCTCTTTTTCTATTCAAGTTCCCTCTTTGCGTGGTATGTATTTCAAATTTAAAAACTAAGTTATTTTGTACAATTTATTTTATAATTTTACTATATTGAGAGTATTTTATAAATGTTATACCCTTTTACACTCTCTTTTTAACATTTTCTAAAACCATGTTTTATGCCCATTATGCTGCCGATTTTACTTCTCAACATTTCTCTATTCTCCTCAAGAAATTCGCTTTTATTTTATTTAAGTGAATACCCAAACCTCTTTATTTTATAGATGAATTCACCAAGATGTAAAAATGATTTATTTGATTCTTTAATTAACATAAATAAAAATCCCATTCCCTTTTTGTGGGTTATAAATGACATAAAGATATTGTCTTTAAGCACTTTTTAAAATGCCATGATTTTTATATGAAACCTGTTTCTTTTATTTTCAATGGGTTATTTATGAAATGTTTTATTATGATATATGTGGATCAAAAAATTTAAGGCATATGAAGTTTTCTCCCTGATATCACTCCAATGCATTGGGTAAATAATTTAATCTCTAGAGATGACATGTTTTACGATACCTTGGTGGATAACTTTCGTAATTTTTATGACACCTCGGTGAAAAAACCTTAGTGATATGTTTATTAATGTCTCATTAAAATGTTGTAGCCACATTTACATGTTATGATTCAAGTTATTTTTATTATGATATGCCCTTTTTAATTTTATCATGATTTTATGATATTCTTCATGTTCTTATTGATTTTTCCTCAATATCACATGTAAACTATTTCTCTTATTTTCCCTTATTGGGAATTATGCACACCCTTTCCTTTGATGCATGTACCCAGGTTATGAGATGTAGTAAAACTACTTAGGATGAACCAATGAAGAAGCCTTTAAAGTTGTTTACAATAATGTTTTAAGTTTTCATGTATTATGTACCTTTTTTCTAAGACACTAAACTTTAAAAGATCATTTGTTTGTACTATGTAAATGAAAAGTTATGTAATAAAAAGGCAGAATTCCATACACACCCATCATAATAAAAATAACCATGATCATATGTCTCCATAGATTAAAACAATATATTAAAGTGCAGGATTCATGACATGCATTAATAATAATATTAAAGTATAAGGATCATTACACACTACTATAAAATAAGCCTTTAACAACGCTAAAATTGGTCATTATCAGTGTAAAAAAGTGCTAAATATTGGAGCGTGATTAAAATCCCAATGATTTTATCAGAGATTTCAGTAGAAATGATAAAGGATAACTTTACCAGTTCATTTAGTAGAATTGATAAAGGGGCATACTATAGTGTTCTGTTGAATTCACAACACACTGCAGTAACATAAACAACCGCAAAAAAGAAAGATGCAAATACAAAATTTAAATGAAATAAAATTTAAAACAAAAATAAAAGAAAAAACTATATTATATAAATTTAAAACATTATTTTATACAATTACACGAGTAAGTACAAATTATCACAAACATTTAAAACATCAATGTTCCTTTGTCTTTGAACCTCGAACCTTGCTAATGCTATTGCCAAACAAACCACCTCATCTTGGGAAAAAGAATACACCCATATAAGAAAACAATTAAAATGTTAGTAATACTATAAATAAATAAATTAAACAAAAAATGTCAATTTTAAACTAAAGTTTGATTCATACCAGTAATACCATGTATCAGATTGAGTTATGGTTAATTTTTGCACGTCACATAATTTATTGTTTGTCTTTAAGAATTATCTCTGTGAAAATTAACTAAAAAAGTATATGATAAAAATAATAAGGTAATTAATGAATTAATATCAAATAAAATGACGAGAAAACAATTTGAGCTCATTTTCTTGGTTTTGGCTATATGATGCGCGTTTTAAACTAAAATGACACTTATATATTGAAAACATACACTTCGAGTCCTACTGACCACATCGTGTGTCAGATTAATGTGTGGTCAATCTATATATGTCAAAAATAACTTATGGATCATTGTAATAAATTATCAAAACAATATGAATGCATTTTATCGGTTTTGATTATGTCACTTGTGTTTTTTACTAAAATGTCATTTTAAACTGGAAACACATGCTTTGAGTCATACCAGTCACATTGTGTGTCGGTTTTATGTGAGACTGATTCCTACATGTCACAAATGACCTATGAATCATTTCCCTAAATTATTAAGATAATCCAAGCATGATTTCTTGGTTTTCAGTGAGTGACACACTTTTTGAACTGAAATGTCAATTTTAAACTAATAACAAGAACTTTGAGTCATACCGAACACATCGTTTATCAGATTGAGGTGTGTCTAATTCCTACATATAAAAAATTACTTATGGATCATTATCATAAATTATCAAAAACAATACAAATGTTTTTTTCTCACTTTTGAGTATGTCACTTATCTTTTTTACTAAAATTAATGTCAAATTTAAACAAAAAGACACACTTGGAGTCATACCGGCCACATTGTGCATAGGGTTGAGGTGTAGATAATTAACACACATCAAAAATGATTTATGGATCATTTTAATAAAGTATAAAAATAATCAAAATGATTTTAATTAGTTTTGAGCATGTCACTTTTCTTTTTTTTACTAAAATGTCATTTTAAACTAGAAACATGCACTTTGAGTCATATCGGTCACATCGCATGTCAGTTTTATGTGAGACTAATTTATACAAATTAAAAATGACTTATTAATCATTTTCCTAAATAATATAGACAATTTGAGAATGTTTTCATGGTTTTTAGTGAATAAATTACTTTTTGAACTGAAATGTCAATTTTAAACTGATAATGGACACTTTGAGTTATACCGAGAACACCATGCATCAAATTGAGGTGTGACTGATCCTTACATGTCAAAAATGACTTATGGATAATTTTAATAAAGTATCAAAACAATATGAATGTTTTTATTAGTTTTGAGTATGTCACTTGTCTTTTTTACTAAAATTAATGTCAATTTTAAATAAAAAGTCACACTTGGAGTCATACCGGCCACACCATGCATCAGATTGAGGAGCAACTGATTCATACACATAAAAACGACTTATGGATAATTTTACTGAAGTATCAAAACAATACAAGTGTGTTTTATTGGTTTTGAGTATGTCACTTTTCTTTTTTTCTAAAATTTCATTTTAAACTAGAAACACATACTTTGGGTCATATTGGTCACATTGTGTGTTTGTTTGAAATGAGGCCGATTCCTGCACATAAAAAAAATGAATTATAAATCATTATACTAAATTATTGAGACAATCTGAGCATGTTTTCTTAGTTTTCAATGATTGGCACACTTTTTTAACTAAAATGTTAATTTTAAATTGATAATGGACACTTTGAGTTATACTGGGTACACCATGCATCAGATTGAGGTGAAGATGATTTCTACATGTCAAAAATGACTTAAGGATCATTGTTCTAAATTATCAAAACAATCCAAAATGTTTTTTCTTACTTTTGAGTATGTCACTTGTCTTTTTACTGAAATTAATGTAACGTCCCGGCCCCAATTTCCCAAAGTTGGTGCATTATTTTATTACATTGGCATGATCATAAGAAAATAAAATCCCAAAGGACCAATCAGTTTATTAGACTTGAAAAAACTAGATACAAACATAATTTTTACATTACACCATGAAATGAAAAACTACATAGTGTTTTCTTTGAACACACACATATCCCTTAGACTACCCCTACAGGTCAGTCATAATATACTTCTTTACATCATGGGGAAATATGAAACATAAGAAAGTGGTGAGCTCAGATACTCAGTAAGGATAAACATTATAGCTAAAACTATCATAAATAAGCATAAAATTTTAAGGAAAGTTATAAAACTGAAACAAAAGCCTTTTAAACATAATATTTAGCATAATATAGAAAGAATAAATCAAATAATTCCATCAAACATTCACATTGATATTCTACTAGTTGAATAATCACATGAAATATCAATAACTAATCTCATAATATAGAAATGCATAATATCATACATCATAACCATACTGTTAAAGCCTCATGCTAAGACCATTACTGTAAGGACCCAGATTTTCCATGTTATTTTTTTAATTATATGGAAATATTTTAAGACCACAAAATCTGACAGCACATGATTCCAAGGCCCAAAGTGCCCATAATGATCCGTCGAAGTTTTTTTAAGATTTAATTAGCGCACATAAGCAGTTTTTCTGAAAAAGTGGAATAAATCTTAAACAGTTGCCTAAATTAGAAATCCAAGGGAACCATTGTGTTTAGGATGGTGGGTTTACCCTAGGTGCGACTTAAGTTTAGTCGGCGTAGGCCTTCTGTGAGAAAAACTGAAAATGACATAACCGTAAATAAAATAATTACATAAAGTTATTTTATTTTTCAAATGCTTATAACTCACGAATTGTGACTCAGATTAAAAATTAGAGACCACCGCTGAGCTCATGAGGGTATTATTTCTTTAGGCAGATACTAACATTGGCTGGTGCGAGCCAACAATGGAAGTTAGTTTTTGGTCATAAATAAAATAATTAAGTAATAATTATTTTATTGTTAAAATCCATAACTTCTAAACGGTAACTCAGATTGAAAATATAAGAGTATCATTGAGTTCGTTGGGGCGTGTTCTCCTTAGGCGAAGCCTAACCTCAACCAACACGGGTTGAGGGTTAATGTTAATAATTTATTGAACTTTTTTAAGGTATGTTCAGTAAACACGCAAGAAGAGTTTTCTAACTTTTTAATTGGTGCTCAGATTAAAAATGCAGCGCCGATATTCGCTTAAGGGATGCTTCAGTTCGACCACAGTAGGTCTAGAGAAAAAATTATTTTTTGGGACTTTTAAAAGAATAAACAAAATAACTTTGTTATTTTGTTTATTTTCTTTTTCCTCCAACGGAAAAGCGGAGTGTGAGACCAGTGACGTGTCAAGCCAATAAATGGATTTCCCCTTTCAATTATAAGTAACTACATCATTGGGGAATTAGAAAGATTCCAAATTAACGGGCCTCCATTAATTCCATGAACATTGCACACCCTCCCCCTCTCCTATTTATACGGAGCTTGGGGAGAGGTGTCGACGCTACTTCTCCAAGCAACAAAGTTCTAACAAAGTGTCAAGATTCCAAACCTTTAGAGGACAGAGCTAGTTTCAGTGGGAGGTAACGAGCGACACCAAAACCCCGAATTGGAGATCGATGACCAAGCGACGTTGTTGGAGGCTAGTTGTGGGAGACGGCAAACACCGATCCACTTCCTCAACCATAGATGTTTCTACATTGTTCTTGAGGTAGGGGTTTGAAATGTAAAGACCCATATTTTCCATGTATTTTTTTAATTATATGGAAATATTTTGAGACCATGAAATCTGGCGGTACGTGATTCCGAGGCCCGAAGTGCCCGAAATGATCCATCAAAGTTTTGTTAAACATTAATTAGCACACGTAAGTATTTTTCCTAAAAAAGTGGAATAAATTTTAAATGGTTGCCCAGATCAAAAATCCAAGGGCACCATTACATTCAGTATGGAGGGTTTACTCTAGGCGCGACTTAAGTTTAGTCGGCGCAGGCCTTCTGTGAGAAAACATGAAAATGAAATAACCGTAAATAAAATAATTAAATAAAGTTATTTTATTTTTCAAATGCTTATAACTCACGAATGGTGAATCAGATTAAAAATCTGAGACCACTGCTAAGATTGTGAGAGTATGATTTCTATAGGTAGATCCTAACATTGGCCGGAAGAGGCCAATAGTGGAAGTTAGTTTTTGGATGTAAATAAAATAATTAAGTAATAATTATTTTATTGTTAAAATCCATAACTTCTAAATGGTAACTTGGATTGGAAATCAGAGAGTACCGTTGAGTTTTTTGGGGCTTTTTCTCCTTAGGAAAAGCCTAACCTCGACTGGAACGGGTCGAGGGTGAACGTTAATAATTTATTGAACTTTTTTTAAGGTACGTTCAATAAACACACAAACAACATTTTCTAACTTTTGAACCAGTGCTTGGATTAAAAATATGAGGGTACCGTTGAATTTTCAACACTGAGATTCTCTTAAGGGAGGTTTCAATTTGACCATAGTAGGTTTGGAGAAAAATTTAATTTTTGGGACTTTTAAAAGATCAAACAAAATAACTTTGTTATTTTGTTTATTTTCTTTTTCCTCCAACGGACAAGCATAGTGTGGGACCAGCGACGTGTCAAGCCAATAAATGGATTGACCTTTCAATTCTAAGTAACTACATAGTTGGGTAATTAGGAAGGTTCTGAATTAATAGGCCTCCATTAATTCCACGAACGTTGCACACCCTTCCCATCTCCTATTTATATGGAGCTTGGGGAGAGGTGTCAGCACTGCTTCACCAAGAAAAGAAGTGATGATAATGTGACG
Organism: Viscum album; assembly: GCA_963277665.1. Taxonomy (NCBI): domain Eukaryota; kingdom Viridiplantae; phylum Streptophyta; class Magnoliopsida; order Santalales; family Viscaceae; genus Viscum; species Viscum album. The sequence continues at coordinate 1,051,506,689 of OY728146.1, read as the reverse complement.
AGATGAAAAACCCCTAGAGGACAGATCTGGTTCCAGCGGGAGGTGACGAGCGACACCGAAACCCATAACCGGATATTGAAGACTGAGCGACATCGTTGGAGGCTAGTTGTGGGAGACGACGAACACCAACCCACTTCCTCAACCACATGCATTTTTCCTTCACTCTTGAGGTAGGGTTTTGATTCTTGTTTTAAATTCAAGTGAATTCATTGAACCCCTTCATCCTCCATCTTGTTTATAATCTAACATGGAGGGAGTGGGCCTAATGAACCCGGCCTGAACCCTCCGCTACTTTTCCACCCTTGCGCCCTCCATTGAATACCGTCAGCGTGGTGACACCGACCGGCTACGAAGGAGGCGGCGTGCTGACGCACGTCACAAGAGGAATCCACGACACAAAGCCACGACAGTCATCGGAGCAGACGGCACCGACCGGCTGACACCGGCCGACCGCAGAGAAGGTGCAACGTGCTGTTGCGCGCCGCTGGTGAGAAAGGGGCCACAGCTCGTCAGCCACAACTGTCGGAGAAGGCAGGCGACACATCGGCCGACGGCAGAAGGGGAGGCAGCGTGACCAGCGCGTCACCAGCGAATATAGGGTCGCAGCCAAAGCCATGACAGAGGAATAACCCACGCCTCCGGCAGGTTCCACGACAACCGGGAGGCGTCTACGTGGCACCACCATTTCCCAAAAACTGAACGACCTCCAGGACATTCCGTATACTAGGTAAAAATGTTTCCCCCTTTCCAGCTCAGGCGAACCGCGGCCGGGCCGCCTGCCCAGCAGGTCGTGCATCACGTGGTCGGGCCGCATGCTTGGTGGTTTGTGACCCCTTAAAATTCAGGCCTGATGTGGCCCTGCCCCACTGGGTCATACTTGGACTGGTTCGGGTTGGTCCGACCGGGTCGGACCAGACCCGAGCCCAACCGGACCGAGACATACTTAAAGGGGCATATCTTGAGAACCGGACGTCTGTTTGACGAACTTTCTATGGCGTTGGGATCCTTGGATCAAGGCGGTCCTATTGGTATAATTTATTTGAGAATTAAGATAGTTGGAGTATGTCCAGGTTGGATCTAACCCGAATCCAACCGAGCCCCTGGAACTAAAACGCTTATAACTCACAGACTGAGCGTCTGATTGATGCACTGTCAGTCGCGTTGGAACCCTTACAACATGACGGTAATTTGGGTTACTCTTTTTTAGAGATTAGTTGTTGTCGAGGTATGAACGATATCTCGAGGGTCAGGTTCTACGGAACTCGAGCACACACTACTACAAATTGGGCCTTTATCAGCGCTAAAAACCGACATTAACAGCGCTAGAAAAGCGTTGTAAATGCCGACGAAGATAGGGGGTCCCCTTTATCAGTGCTTTTCGGAGCACTGATAAAGGGGACCCCCTTTTATCTTTTCCGCTATTTACAGCACTCTTCTAGCGCTGATAAAGGGATCTATTATCAGTGCTCAAGATATCACTGATAAAGGGCCCTATTATCATCGCTCATGATAACGCTGATAAAGGTGTCCTTTATCAGTGCTCAATATAGCGCTGATAAAGGCTCCTTCAGCTGCACCTGCAGAACTAGCACCTGCACCTGTACAAAACAGCAGCTGCACACCTGTACAAAACAACACCCGCACAGAATATTTTGACAAACAATCCTATATACATTACTTAACATCATGAATACAAAAAAACACACTGCTATATACATTTCAAACAATGTTTTACATGGTTAAAATTACGATTATCCAACAAAAATTATAAACATTAATGTTTCATCCTTTGATATCCATGATCCTCTCTCAAAAATTGTCGTTCACGGTATTTGTTGTCGAACAAAGCATCCGAACTCAAGGAAAAAAAATCACCTATATAAAAAAACAAATATTATGTTAGTAATACAATAATGAAATAAATTAAAACATTAATATGAAAGAATACATTAATATGGAAATTTGAAACTAAAATATGGAAATGATAAACTCAAATGTTTTCATTCTGATAACAATGAAAGGGAATAATGTAAAATCAATATGGTTTTGGATGATTTATCTCATTTAGTAAATACTGATTCTTTATCTAATGAAAATCTTTACCGGTCACAATGTGCGTCAGATTGAGGTGATATTGATTCTTACACCTCAAAAATGACTCATGGATTATTGTCCTAAAGTATCAAAACAATCCGAATGCGTTTGCTTGGTTTTCCGTATGTCACTTGTGTTGTTTTTTAAAGTTAATGTCAATTTGAAACTGGTATCAGACACTTTTATCCATACCGGTCACACCGTGCGTCAGATTGAGGTGCGGTCAATTCATACACCTCAAAAATTACTCATGGATCATTTTCCTAAAGTATCAAAACAATCTGAACACGTTTTCTTGGTATTCCATATGTCAGTAGTGTTGTTTTCTAAAGTTAATGTCAATTTGAAACTGGTATTAGACACTTTTAGTCATACCGGTCACACCGTGTGTCGGATTGAGGTGCGGTCGATTTTCACACCTAAAAAATGACTCATGTATAGTTGTACTAAATTATCAAAATAACCCAAACATGTTTTATCAGTTTTTCGTATGTCAGTAGTGTTGTTTTCTAAACTTAACGTTAATTTGAAACTGTTATCAGACACTTTTAGCTACACCGGTCACACCGTGCATTGGATTGAGGTGAGGTCAATTCTTACACCTCAAAAATTACTCATGGATCATTTTCCTAAATTATCAAAACAACCCAAACACGTTTTCTTGGTATTCCGTATGTCAGTAGTGTTGTTTTCTAAAGTTAATGTCAATTTGAAACTGGTATCAGACACTTTTAGTCATACCGGTCACACCATGCATCGGATTGAGGTTCGGTAAAATCGTACACCTCAAAAATTACTCATGGATCATTGTTCTAAAGTATCAAAACAATCATAACATGTTTACTCAGTTTTCTGTATGCCAGTAGTATTGTTTTCTAAACTTAATGTCAATTTGAAACTGTTATCAGACACTTTTATCCATATCGGTCATACCGTGCATCATATTGAGGTGCGGTCAATTCATACACCTCACAAGTGACTCATGGATCGTTTTTCTAAAGTATCAAAACAATCCGAATTCATTTTCTTGGTTTTTCGTATGTCAGTTGTGTTGTTTTTTAAATTTAATGTCAATTTGAAACTGGTATCTGACACTTTTAGCCATACCGGTCACACCATACATCGGATTGAGCTGAGGTCAATTTTTACATGTCAAAAATGACTCATGGATCGTTTTCCTAAAGTATCAAAACAATCCGAACGTGTTTACTCGGTTTTCCGTATGTCACTTGTGTTATTTTTTAAAGTTAATGTCAGTTTGAAATTGGTATCAGACACTTTTAGCCATACCGGTCACATTGTGCATCAAATTGAGGTACGGTCAATTCGTACACATCAAAAATGACTTATGGATCATTCTACTAAAGTATCAAAACAATCTGAATGCGTTTGCTCAGTTTTCTGTATGTCACTTGTGTTGTTTTCTAAAGTTAATGTCAATTTGAAACTGGTATCAGACACTTTTATCCATATCGGTCACATCGTGAATTGGATTGAGGTGTGGTCAATTCTTACACCTCAAAAATGACTCATAGATCATTTTCCTAAATTATAAAAACAATCCGAACGTGTTTGATTGGTATTCCGTATGTCATTTGTGTTGTTTTCTAAAATTAATGTCAATTTGAAACTTTTATCAGACACTTTTAGCCATACCAGTCACATCGTGCGTCATATTGAGGTGCAGTTGATTTTTAAACCTCACAAATGACTCATGGATTGTTGTCCTAAAGTATCAAAACAATCTGAATTCATTTTCTTGGTATTCCGTATGTTAGTAGTGTTGTTTTCTAAAGTTAATGTCAATTTGAAAATGGTATCAGACACTTTTAGTCATATCGGTCACACCGTGCGTCGGATTGAGGTGTGGTCAATTCTTACACCTAAAAAATGACTCATGGATCGTTTTTATAAAGTATCAAAACAATTCGAATGTGTTTTCTCGGTATTACATATGTTAGTAGTGTTGTTTTCTAAAGTTAATGTCAATTTGAAACTAGTATCAGACACTTTTAGTCATACCAGTCACACCGTGCGTCGGATTGAGGTGTGGTCGATTCATAAACCTCACAAATGACTCATGTATCGTTTTCCAAAAGTATCAAAACAATCCGAACGCATTTTCTCGGTATTCCTTATGTCAGTAGTTTTGTTTTCTAAAGTTAATGTCAATTTGAAATTGGTATCAGACACTTTTAGCCAATGAGTTATGCTTTACTAGAAAGAAAAATCATATCTAAAACCATTTTTCATAACCTAAGGATATAAAACATAATAAAGGGTGATCATATATGCTCAGTAAGTGTAAAAAAGGGAGATATCAATGATCATATATGGATAACATTAGTAAGAATTCACCTTCATCCTATTTGTGTACAATCTTCCATCAGGTATGTTTCCCATTCGTTTCTAAACACATCTATATCATCTTCTGAATATGAGTTTTTGCAACAGTCATGGTAGTACTAAAAAAATATAAATACAGAGAGGATTAATAAATATTTAAAATGAACTCATAATTATTTTTGAAAATACCTTGTCAGGGATGCTAGTTTGTTGATGAAATACGATCTCTTTCATAAATTTACAAACATAATAACCACAGTCCTTTCTGTTTGTTTGTTTTGGACACTGAAAAAACATTGACAATAATAAGTAATTTGTTTTGATTGTGTTTGGATAGTACAATGTTATTATATATACCCAGATAATTTTCCAGTTGTAGATCTTGTAGGCTTGCTCATCCTTATGCCCTGGATTCATTCCATGCATTAGATGATATTGATGCACCACCCTATCATAAAATAATCCTCATTAAAAGATAACATAAATTATATAACTATATTTTTAGTTTTAAAATTCTAGATATAGTGTATTACAAATTAAAAAATGCCATCATGCATGGTCGGTTTGTTGGATATCCATGCGTTGAATCCAGAAAATAAATCTTTGGAGTATCCAAATTGACTGCAATCAGCATCCAATGCTCCCTAAAAATAAAAAAAGGAATAAGTAAAGAAATGAAAATATAGTTGATATGATTAAATTGTATATTTTTACCACCTGCATCGTTGGTATTAAAAAGAATCTGTCATCCGTAATTTTGTTTTCAAACGATTTGAGCAGGGGTGAAATTATTACAGCCTCTTTATCAGAATCTATTTCTTCTTTTGAAGAGGTGGTGTGAGGACTAACGAGTCCAAATTTTTGTTCATGGGGAAATACCTTCAATTGTTTTTCATATATATTCCTGTGAAAAATATAAAATGTATTTAGTCATTATTATGAGACTATATCAGCTTTTGTAAAATCAAATCATGAAAACATACCTCATGTATACATTTAAAACTGAGGCACCTATCCATTCATACTTGAGGATTTTATTTACATTTTCAGCACTAATGAAATCTGATGTTTCCTCTCCGTACATATTTTTTTCAAAAACAACTATGTGAGCATTGTTTTCTATCAACTTTGTATCCACATGAGCCTGCAATGATATTAACTGTGGATATAGAACGGGCGGGGGAAAGGTGCTCTCAGTAGACCGTTTCAATCGGTTGGTTGATCCTTGAGATATTTTTGAGATGATATTTCATTTCACTCCCTTCTCTTTGTCATTCTATAATAACATTCATCGGTTCAGACCTTTTTTCATTAAATGTTAAAGGTCCGGCTTGAAAAATAACTTGGAAATGGATACCTCCTTGTCGAAATATTTTTTTACAAGAATTGATGGCCATGCAATGAATATTCCAACAGCTTGTTCAACCGTATGAATGTCGTCATTGTCATTTAAAATAGGTAGCTTGGCACTCGGCTCATTAGCTACGTTAATTGACACTCTGAAATGATCTGTTGGAAGCTGTCTGTTGTGTAGCATGTTGTTCTGCGTATTGAACACTGTAGCCCTCGCTACAAGGCGATATTTGGGAGTTGCTAGATATAAATCACAGCCATTTTCACCCTATAGAATATCAGTACAGGAAAGGTATCAGTGTCTATGTGAATCACATTTCACAGAAACAATTATTAAAACATTGATTACCTCAGCTAAGTCAGGTTTTTGAGGGGAATGGCTTGCCTCAAAGCTAGTGGGGGGTGGGGCGGGATCGTCACACACGGGTTGTTGCTGAGTTGTTTATTATCTTTTCCTCTCCCCCATCAATGTTTCTATCATCTATCTCTTGTATTGTAATTATTCTTGAAAAATAGCTAATTTTTCGTGCAGCTTTTCCATTTTTTCATTTTCATCATCCACTTGTTTTTGTTTTTGAAAATATGTTCGGGGTGTCACCCCAAAACCCTCACCTCTGACGTGGCCATACTGGTCTGGCTGCTTCAAGGCTTCTGAAAGTATGTCTACATCTGGTGCGGGTGTTGTTGATTCCTGTGACTATGTTAGATAGAAAATATAGAAAAATAAGTAGTCATTGTAATGTAATAGTGATTTAAAACAAATAAAATTTATATTGTGTCATACTTACACATGTTTCCCACACTTTTTGTGTGTTTTCATCTATAAGTATCCCCTATTTATTTACACGAGCCTCCTTCCATAGCACATGGCATGGGATAGATTTGGCTTTCGATTTCGATTCATCAATCTGCATATAAACAAAGAAACATGGTTATGGTGTTGTTTTATGTCACATATAAGCAGTACGGTAGATTTAAAAGACGTACCAATTTTTTCTCAAGTGAAGCGTACCCCAACCTTGCTTTACGGTAAGGGTACGCTGGTTCTACTGCACATTTTTTTATTTTCAGCACTCAGTTGATGTTTCATAAATAAAAAACTGTCAATCAAAGTGATGAATACAAGCAACGTTAAACAACTTATTACCCCACACAATGTACCTGAAAAGTCTGCTCCACACAACGATTGATAAAAACGTCCCACGCTCCTTGGGATATCAAGTGTGCATAAAGAGGAGGTGGGTTTGGATTGATTTTTCCTTCAGAATCTTTAATATGATATTTCGTTAAAAATTTTTGGGTTAACATGTTGGCCTCTCTTATTCCACCCCACCTAAAATTTGATGTCCTTTTCTTTTTTCCTTAAGGATTTTGACTAACATTGTCAAACTATGGAGCTCTTGTTTTTTTTCTCTTTAAGGGTTTCATTTCCTACCATTTCCTCAGAAGTATCATCAATATATTTCTCTAGAGCACTAGCATCAGCACTGGGACCGGCAACAACAGGTTGAGAAACTTGTTGTTGCTCTGCACTGGGACCAGCAACAACAGGTTGAGAAACTTGTTGCTAATCTGCACTAGGACCACCAGCAGCTAGTTGAGAAACCTATTGTTGCTCTGCACTGGGACCACCAGCAGGTGGTTAAGAGACCTTTTGTGCCTTAGGATTGGGCGCATCAGCAGGTGAATAAGTCATTATCTGTAGAAGTGGTTTAACATTTAATTTAGATTACATAAAAGCTGCAACGGATATATAATAACATAACATAACACAATGTATATTACAATAAACAAATAACCTGATTATTGTACTCTCTTTTTTTCTTTAAAGGCTGAAGATATTTGACTCCTCTATCGACTATGTAAATCCCTTCATTATAGTCTTCTCTAACATACAAAACGTTGTCTACATTAGGACCTCTGCGAAATGATTGTGAAGTCCCTATAAAAGGGTCATCCTCTGTTGAACTTTCATCTGACCCTTTAGTTGTTTTAGTCGATAACAGAACAATTGACCAATTTCGATTTATGGGGTCTGGAACATAAAATACTTGTACTGCCTGTGATTCCATTATAAATGGTTCATCTTTCTCCCCTTCCTTACTAAAATAAACTTTCACAAATCCTAATTCATCTATTTTAACAACACTCCTGTTATCAACCCACTTGCATTGAAAAATAGGCACTTTGAATTTTTTATAATCCAACTCCCATATTCATTTGATGATGCCAAAGTATGACATATTCGCATAAATTAGATTTTTGTCCTTAACACCAGAAACATGCATCGCCTCAGTCACAAGTGTAACCCCACTATTCTTCATGGTACTGTCTTCATCATGTTCATTAGTATAGAATGTATAACCATTAACTGCATAAACATTGTAAGATAATACATACACACTTGCTCCTTCAGCCATCCATCAAAGTCGTTCTGAAATTGAGTCTAGATTTTCATCTAACTATTTCAAAATATGGTCTTAAAAACATCCTATAAACTATCAATTATGTGTATCTGATATCCATTTTTCATCCCTAGATGGATTCAAATGCCTAAGAATTTATTTGTGGGTTTGAACATATGGGTCAACGTCGAAACTGTTATGAAAAACGTAAAGGTGAGCCTACTCCCAATCTGTAATATTGATTGTGACAACCTCTCTTCCAGAAATTCCTTCACCCTCAAGTCGCTCAATGTGATGAGATTTCGGTAGGCCAACGTTTTCCAAACCAGAAAGGTATTCAGTACAAAATTCAATGACTTACTCAAGAATATATTGCTCCGCAATACAACCCTCTGGACGACTTCGATTTTTGACATACCCTTTCAAAATCTTCATATAACATTCAATGGGGTACATCCATCTATAATGTACAGGACCACATAGTCGAATCTCTCACACCAAATGAACCATCAAATGAACCATCATATCAAAAAATGTCGGCGGGAAGAACATTTCCAATTCACATAATATGATTGAAATTTCTCTTTCCATAGTTGGCAATTTTGTTGGGTCTATAACTTTGCTGCATATAGATTTGAAGAAGAAACAGAGCTTCGTTAATGTATGGAGAACATTCTTGGGCAAAATTCAACGTAAAGCTATTGGAATTATATCTTGCATCAAAACATGGCATTCATGTGATTTCAGACCCTTTAATTTTAAATTGTTCATTGACACAATGTTCTTGATATTTGATGAATACCCTTTGGAACATTTACGTCATTTAAGAAGTTGCAAAACTAATATCTCTCCTGCCTGGAAAGAGTGTAAGTAGCAGGAGGAAGAAATGTTCGTTTCTCACCCTTCACTGGTGCCAACTCTTGTCGTATTCCCATCTCAACCATGTCCAATCTAGCCTTAATTCCATCCTTCATTTTTTCGGGTGCATTTAGCAACGTGCCGATGACACTATCACATAGATTTTTTTCAATATGAATAACATCAAGAAAATGTCTGACATACAGACAATTCCAGTATGGTAATTCAAAAAAACTGATCTCTTTTTCCAACCAGTTTTTGTAAGGTTTTTCGAAAACGGTTTACCAAAAGTAGTGTTCAAATATTTTACCTTCTCAAACAATTGATCACCTGTTAGTGGAGACGGTGTTGTACATTCTTCTGAACTTCCGTCGAATGATGTCATCCAAGATCGGTACTTATGCCTTCGGGGTAAAAATCTGCGATGTCCTAAAAACACGGTTTTCGATAAATGTTTCAACCTAATTGACTGTGTACCTTGTTCGAAAACGGGACACCCTTGAGTTCCTTTAATACTATATCTTTACAAATTTCCATAAGTAGGAAAGTCATTTATCATCCCGTACAATATGGATTTCAAAGTGAAATCTTCTTTTTTGTAAGCATCATACAACGTAACACCTAAATCCCACAATATTTTCAAATCTTCGATCAATGGAGCCAAATAAACATCAATATCATTACCCGGTTGTTTTGGTCCTGATATAAGCATAGATAACATGATGTATTTTTGTTTCATGCATAACCACGATGGTAAGTTATAATTTATCAACATAAATGGCCATGTATTATGACTGCTACTTTGAAAACCAAAAGGATTCACCCCATCTGTAGATAACGTCAGACGAAGGTTTCTCAGCTCGTTTCCAAATTCAAGATACTCGTGATCAATTCTCTTCCACTGAGAAGAGTCTGTCGGGTGACGTAGTTTCCCATATTTAATTCTTGTATCTTCATGCCATGTCAATTGTCCTGCAGTCTCCTCACTTCTATATAGGCTCCTAAACCTTGGAATGATTGGAAAGTACCATACAAATTTTGTAAGAATAGAATCATATTTCTTGTATCGAGAAGAACCACACTTTGGGCATTCTTTAAGTGATTTATGGTCCTTGCGAACCAATATATAGTCATTCAGGTAGGCGTGTATTCTTTAAAAGATCATACCCATCGATCGTAGCATTCATTTGGAATCGTATGTTCGGCTTGGGAGTTCATTATCTTCTGGGATCATGTCATTCAGGAGAGCAAGTAGTTCCGTAAAACTGGCATCACTCCACCCATTTCCTACTTTCAAATTATACAGCTTCAATACGGCTGACAATGCTGTATATTAGTGCAACCTATATACAATGACGTTTTTGCACAACTCTTTAACTTCTCAAACAATTTTGGGCAATCACGAAGTTCATCTTCTACTGTCCTTGTAATTTTCTCAATATGATCTTCATCATCATTCACATCTGTAATCACACCCTCCATACGATCGTCTTCACTATTCACGCTTGTAATCATATTAGATCTTCCATAAAATTTCGTGTTATCCAAGCCACTACCTACATTCATTTTTTCCCCATGTTTATTCCAACATGTATAACTGCGATCTATTCCGTAACAAATCAGGTGTTCTTCCAACTCCTCTGGACTAATTTGTCTTGAATAACAACAGTGTAAACACAGACAAAGGATTTGAGAAGGGTCACATGCATGATCTCCTGCAAACTTGATAAACTCTTTCACGCCATCTTCACACTCTTTTTTCAACCGATTGACGTTAATCCATTCGTTATTCCTATTCATCATCTTTATGGGTTCGATCTCGAACTTGCCTAATATTATGTTTTAATTAATCAAGTAGCATTGTTTGAGTTTTATAAAAAAATCATGGTACAAATGACTCTACAATGAAATAGAGGAGCCCACCCCAAAACATGTGAAAGTACTTGAACTCTATCTATATACAGGGGATTGTGCCCTGTCTTTTGTATATCTCCATGGAGTAACTAAAACCTATACATGGAGGACTCTTCACCGAAACATGGGGGAGTACCATACTCCATATTTTCTTCAAACATCTCACTTTTCACTTGTCAACTCTCAAGCAGAGTAAAGATAATTAAAATATCCAAACCACATCGTGTGCAATTTCCAATGAATGGGGGAATCATAATATTGTGATCTACATGAGAATATATTTATAATGGGATACTCATACATGAAATATTATCATCTAAGTGAAAAATAAATAATAATAATGAAATTAACATAGCACACAATTTTTTCAATGGATACACAATGTGTAGGGTTCTCAATCAAGGTTGGTTGTATACTACCATTCCTAAACTCATGTGAAATCCATATACATGGTGTTTCCAGTAGGGTGAACATCGTCTATGGATAAGATACCTGATTTAATCTGACATATATCAAATTAATTCCAAGTTAGTCTTACAAAGACTGCATGACACCTTTGAAAATACATGACATATAGAACAACTTGAGCTAAAGGCGTGTACTTTAAATAAAAAATGAGTCACTTCACCGGCTATGCATCACATTTTTGTGGAATACACGGTGTGTAGTCCTTACATGACCACTAGGGGTGTATAGTCTATACACATCAAGTTTCTATAGTATCTATACATGGTGTGAGTGAAGTAAAACACATATCATATGGTTCTACCATTATTTCATGGCATGTATATGGTTTCATGCTGAATTATATGTCTTGGAGATACATTGTGTGTGACCTATGTTCACATGACATGTAACATTTAAAATAAAACTTATTCCAAGTTTGAGTCAGAAGATGAGTCATGTGGTGTAAATTTTGGAGATAACTGTTGTCTGGCATTAAAATCTATATGAAATCCATGTATGGTGAAGCATGTTCCATTTAACAAGACTACATACCATGTATTTTAAAAATATATAGAATCTGAAAAACATCATCTTCACACCATAAAGTGTCTCATAGAGTCCTCTAGAAGTGATTTTTTAGGATTCAGTGGAATTGCAATAGTAACAAAGTGGTGGTACCATTGAGATGCGTAAAGTTGGGATTGATATTCAATGGTGGAAGAACTACAACATGGAAAACAAATGTCATATCAATCATTCCAACAACCACAACACCATACAAAAACACAATCGTGCTCACAATCGCAACACCATACAAACCAAATAATCACAATTTTAGATTTTACAAAGCATCCATTATTCAATTTTGTTTGTTAATTCAAGGGTTATCACAGAAATTTTATCATCCTGGGGCGTTCATTAATAAGTCAAGTATACGTAAATTACCAATTTTTATATACAAATGTTCAACAAGAACCAACCAACATGCAATTCATTTAGTGCGCAAATAAGGACCACCAATGGCCACGATTTTTAGCAGGGTGTTTAGCCCGTACATTTCACATTATAACCATCAATATCAAACAGTAATAACATGCAAACAAGAGTAAATCAATGAGTAACAGGAGAAAACTCACCACGAAGGTGTCATTAAGCACACGACAGAGATGCGTTCGTGGTAGAGGAGAGGCGCACAACAAAGGAGATTTTCAACTAAAAAGAAAACATAAAATAGGGAAAAATCATGAGAATAAAATAATCTAAAATCGAGTACACCATTTACCACATCCCACAAACCCCAAGAACCCACTAAAACCGAAATCAACCCACACCATGGTTAAAAACACCTTAAGATAACAAGAAATTATAGAACCCACCTTCGATAGAACAAGTTCAACATACTTTTTAAAATATAAAAGATGAACATACAATGGGTAAGCCCTGACCAATAGGTCCTCCTTACTAGGTATAATCCCCAAGTTTATTCTAGATAGCATATCCCAAATGAGTTATCCCTAATCAATCTTCTGTTATCACACCTTTCACGACACATACGTCCTAATCGCATGACTTTAAACTTCATGGTACAATCTTTTCAACACAACACGTGGTATCTAGTGAGTAGGATCATATCCCTATTCAAACTCAATGAGACTACCCGTACATCTTGACAAAAATTAGGGGGAATGCACATATTTCCAATGGGAAACTCCTGGTACTCTTTTCAAATCTTAACATCACTCCATACCAAAACTCACCACACGATCACCAGTTACCCAACATTATTCCAAAACCAAAGGAATATACCCATGCTTCATTACCCTAAACCCATCCATCTAGGTTCAATAGTGATGGTCATATTAAAACCATGCTATAAATCAATAAGGTTAGGAATCCAAATGATCATGTCCCTCAACCCAGTCATAACACCAAAACTCAAGAATTGAGAGTGCTTCCCTTATACAAATCCAAGGCATGACCATTCCTTCACTATCAAACTATATCCATTTTATACTATGAAATATTTTTTAACCTCAGAGAAATCTCTATGAAGGTCATGATATTCTTCCAAAGGTGCAGAATCTCTTAGATACAGACTGAGCACTACATGTCTAGGTAAGACTTTACCCAAAAAAAATAACTTAATATTCATCCAAGTGAGTATCATCTCATTATGGTTATTCATCACCAGAATTAACCATCAACTAGATAATACCAGAAAAAGAATTATCGTTAAGACCACCATTTTGTTGAGAGGTTTCATTACAAGGTTTGGAACATATGTGACTCTATCAAGCCAACAATCAACTTCCTAGGGTCTAGCTCACACCAATACGTGGGAGGAATCTTCCTCTAAAACACATGTAGAACAATAAGCTTGTTCACATCCTCATCTTGTAATGTCGTCATAACCTTCTACTCAATGGCTAGCAGATGGATTGGAAAACCACTTAGAGGTACCACCTCAAGACCAATTCCCTACACCGAATCCTCATCCCTAAGAGGTTCATCATCAAAATCCAACTATAGAAAACAATATTATGTTTGTAATAGTATAATACTCAAATTGAATAAATATTATCTATAGTTAATGATTATATATACTCCTACACTGACCAGCGGCAGCGGCAGCAGAGGCAGCGATGACGGAGGGAGCGGTGGTCGCGGCGGCGGAGGCAGCGGCGGTCGCAGTGGTCGCGGTGGCGGAGACAGCGGTGGTCACGGCGGAGGAGCAAAACCAACAACGCGAAGGCAACGATGGAGGAGAAAAAACCAACGGAGATGGCGGTGAAGGAGGAGGAAGAGGAGGAGTAGGACGAGGAGGAGGAGGAAGATGAGGATGAGGAGGAGAAGTCGCGACAGAAGAGGGTCATGGTTCAGCTTCCGTGAAATCTTTACCACATGCGAGAGAGAAGGGCCTGTTAGGGTTATTAAATAGAAACCGCTGGAACCTTTATCAGCACTCGTTAAAAGCACTGATAAAGGTATGTTTTATCAGTGCTAAAATAAAAGTGCTGATAAATATTATAATTTTATATAAATTAAGAATAAAAATTTTTATCAGCGCTAAAATAAGCTGTCATGACCCGCCTTCACCAAAAGGAGGGAAGGGTCAGCAGGTTGCCAAGCCCTTCCTTATTTAAGTTGAAGGAGAGATAATGACCCATGAAACCCGCCTTCTATAGGTCCTGGAGTGGCGACTAGCACCAAGGGTATGAAAATTACACACAAGTGGAAGGAATTACCCTTTTTGTTTTATAGGATCGGGAGATAAGATGATGAAACCCAACAACACCAAAAGTAAAAGAAAAGTAAAGACAAAATTAAACCATTCCCACATGCATGTTCCAAAAGTAAAAGCTACAGGGTACAAAAGTGACTACAAGGGTAAGTACAAAAGAAAAAAAACAACAACTGCGACTGCCCCAAAGATCCGAGCTAGTACGGTCCTGTGCGATCCCCGAAGTCCTCCTGGAAACCTGAAAGCAGTTTTATATACATAGGGTGAGCATACAAGTACACTCAGTAGGGAAAACCAAAGACTCTCGTGCACAAGTGGGGGAACATACTAAAGTCCCGTGAGAAGCAGACAACCATTACTATGAAGTAGTTCAACCATCCCACTCACCGGCTACACTCACCAAGTAACGCAAACCAAGTAATATATATAATAAGAGAACATCAATGTTTGGGTACCCCATGCCACTTTCCCACTGGTTATTGAGACATCCTACGCATCGAACCAATCCCTCCATTCTCACCGCAGTCCCACTGCAACACCCGCCCGCACACACCTGGGCCACAACCGCACACAATCCCACTGCCGAATCCCGCCCGCAAACACCTGGGCCACATCTGTCACACGTACCACGCCTGCAAACACCTAGGCCAGAACAAACACCACCACGCCTGAAGACACCTGGGCTAGAAAATCCACTACCACGCCCGAAGACACCTGGGCCTCATCCCGAAGATACTTGGGAAACTACCTGCCCACACACACCTGGGCCATAACCATCGCACTACCCCGACTAAAGATTCTTAGGCTAATAATGGACCTCAGGCCATCACAGCCTACCCTAAGGTACTTGGGATATTCGGGAAAGGGAGTAGAAAAGGAGCTAATAACCATCCACTAAGAATAGTGTTGGAAAAAACACCCTCCTCCATGAAATGGCGGTGTTCGACACTAAGTGCTCAACATGGGTGGGGCGCGAATAAGAAACACAAAACTAAAAGTATATACATAGGTAACAAGCTCTCACCCAAAGTTAGGTTTTTCTTCAGACAGCCTACAGATCACAACAGCACTCAAGTCTGAGTCACGACTCTCACCAAAAAAACTCGTTTGTCCCATTATTGTTTTCATGTTCACAAATAATGTTTAAATAAGTTCATGCACCTACATGGGCAACTAACACCATAAGCATAACCAAGGAAAGAATCCAGCCAAACGTTAATTTAAACATTCACACCTGGTTCTCTTGTAATGTTTCAACAACAAGGGGATAAGTGAGATCCCTAGAAGTACTAGAACCAAAGAAACCCTCGAGACACTACCCCATGTCCCCCCAAATGGTTTCTCATCAACAGAGGATCCCACCCCAATTCGTGATATAAACAAGGTAACCACCCGGTCTTAAAACTCACAACCACTGAATCCATATCAATAGGGGATCCCATCCCCTCCCACATCTCCAGCAATCGACCCATAAAAGAAAACAACCAAACCACTACCACCAACACAAAGCAGGGCCATGCCGGTATTTTTCAGATTTATAAGATTTAACACACTTCATGATTTCAATTTCGCGTGCTTTAACTGGGGGTTATCACAGAAGGTTTGATCCTGGTGATTTAAATTAATTTATCCAGGTGTACGTGATTAACCAATTGCCCTTTTTACAGCAGGAGTTCACAACCACAAACAAGTCATTTCAAACATCCCCAGGGGTTCATTAGTGCACAGAGAAAGACCACCAACGACCATGATTTCCAGTAGGCATAAGACCGCACAATTCAGAAAGATGATCATAACATAAAACAACATCAACGATCACAACCCCCCTTCTTTCTTCATACAATTAGTTCATTATATTTATTTAGGTCTGGTTTAACCAATTCTACAGAATCAAAAGTACGCCCACCCCAAATGATACACAAAAGTGAGAGACGAATAAATTTACTACTTGTTGATCAACGATCGATGCTAAGGTCGGGGGAGGAACTTCACAGATAGCGATGCGGTTTGACTGAACGAAAAGATGCTTGTCTAGATAAAGGGTACTATTAAAACAGGGTGATCGAGAAAAGAAGAAACCACAACCAACCCTTAGTTTATAAGAGTCGCGAACGGTTGAGATAAGAACGCCAAACCGCGTAAGGAGCGGGGGTCGTGGCTTGACCACACGACCCCACACATTATTAAAGGGGTCGAGTGGTTTAAACTGACGCACACACCAGGTTAAATTATTAAATATTTAATTATAACATTTATGGGCACTACCGGGCTTTAAAAAAAGATTAAAGGGGTCAAAGAAGGGTTTAAAACTCAATTTGCGCACGTCACTGGAAAAACCCTGATAAAGCTGGGTGACATCGATCGGTCTCACTGATCAGTCACGCCGATCGGTCTTACCGATCGGTCGTGCCGATCGGTCGCACCAATCGGTCATGCCGATCGGTCGTGCCGATCGGTCACACCGATCGGTCTCCCTGATCGTTCACGCCAGTCGGTCTCACCGATCGGTCGCACCGATCGGTCGCACCGATCGGTCTCCCCGATCGGTCGCGTCGAGATGCTACCCCTTTAGGATCCGGATTTTTGGTAAAGGAAAGGGCCAAGAGAGTCCGGGTCATCACATCAGATACCCCTCAAACTATTCTCACCCTTGAGAATTTAAACAACCCAGAAGGAAAGAGCGGGTCTGAACAACCACCTCGAAAGATACCTCTCAAGAGTGAACCTAATTGTTAACTAAGAACACTTTCCTGTCACGAACCAAGCAACATATCATGTCAAACTGCCCAGGCATGTGGTGGTTGGGGAGTCTCCTTCCCCATGTCAAGATATTATCCGCTTTGGGCGGCACTGAATCACCCGCACGGGTTTAATCGCATCCACCTTAATGTGTCTTGATTAGGGGTCGAGTTCTCTCCTCCCTCATAGCCAGGAATTTTCACACACATTCAGAGGAAAAATAATAAAAAAATAAAAATAAAACTATCATTTCATAGCCAACATGGTAAAACGTCCTACCACAACAGCTATAAAAAACAGAACAAAACTCAAAACAACTCTGGGTACTAGGTACGCATCTGTGCTTCCCTCTCCCATGTACTCTCCTCAAGCCTACCATATCTCCACAACACACGAACCAAGGGAATGGTTCGCCCACGAAGCACCTTTTCTTTGTGATCCTCGATCATCACTGGTCTCTCCACAAAAGTCACGTCGTCCTCGATGTCCATCTATCCCCAGCCGAGGATGTGTGAATTGTCGTGCAGATACTGACGAAGCTGGGACACATGGAAGACATCATGTATCCTCAGTAGTGGCGGTGGTAAAGCTAGCTGATAGGCCACTTCGCTGACCCGCCGTAACACTTCGAAGGGCCCGATGAAACTGGGAGAAAGCTTACTCCCCTTACCGAACCTCTGTTGTCTGCACCAAGGGGAGACCCTTAAGAACACATGGTCTCCAACCTAAAATTCCAAGGGCCTCCTCCTGGTATCAGCATACGACTTCTTCCGGTCCTGGGCCGCCTTCATCCTTTCCCGTATGAGCTGAACCTTCTCTGTCATGCTCTTCACCACCTCCAGGCCAAGGATGTCTGTCTCTCCTACTTCGGCTCAACACACAGGTGAACGACATGGCCTCCCATACAAGGCTTCAAACAGGGCCATACCGATGGTAGAGTTATAGCTATTATTGTAGGTGAACTCTACCAGGGGAAAGTGTCGCACCCATGATCCTATTGAGTCCAGAACACATGCTCGTAGCATATCCTCCAAGGTCTGGATGGTGCGATCTGTTTTTTCATCTGTCTGGGGATGGAAAGCAGTGCTAAGGTGTAACTGTGTGCCAAAATCATGCTGCAATCCTTTCCAGACCCACGAGGTAAACCATGCATCCCTATCCGAGACTATAGACCTCGAAACTCCATGCAACCACACCACCTCATCCATGTACTTTCGTGCCAAAGCATCCACAGTACTCGACTCCCTGATCACCAGAAAGTGGGATGATTTCGTCAATCGGTCCACTACCACCCAGATGGCGTCGTATGCCCCTTGGACCTTGGGAATTCCCATGACTAAATCCATCGATATGTCATCCCAATTCCACTCGGGGACATCTAGAGACTGCAGTAGTCTTCCTGGAACTTAGTGTTTAGCCTTCACTTGCTGACACACTAAGCACTTGGCCACAAACTCTGTCACTGCTCGCTTCACTCCGGGCCACCAAAACTGTCTCTTCAGTCCCTGGTACATCTTGAAAACTCCTGGGTGTAATGCTAGGGGTGAGTTGTGGAACTCACTGAGAACCTTGTCGCACATCACTCCTGGAACAAACAACCTTCCCTGGAAAAGCATCTGGTTCTGACCATCCTCTATCCATCCTTCCAAAGCATTGCCCTGGTCAACTCGGTCATGCATCACTTCACACTCTAGGTCTCCCCACTAAGACTCCTCCACTTGCTGCAACAGAGACGACTGCACTGCCATCTGATATAGGCAACCTCTACCACCATCCATCCTCGCATCCAGATGTAAGGCAGCTAACTCCTCCATCGCCTTCCAGGAGTCGACTGACTCTCGGACCACATCCTTCTGTGTCCTACTGCTCAAGGCATCAGCCACTACATTGCCCTTGCCCTCAGTATAAGAGATCTCGAAGTCATAATCCTGGAGGAACTCCACCCATCTCTGATGTCGCAAGTTTAGGTCCCACTGGGAGAAGATATACCTCAAGATTTTGTGATCTATGAAGACCACAAAGCGTTCTCCGATGAGGTAGTGCCACCATAAATTTAGCGCAAAAACGACCGATGCAAGCTCCAGGTCGTGGGTGGCGTAATTACGCTCATGAGGGAGTAGCTGCCTGGACCCATAAGAGATCACCCCTTGTTGCTGCATGAAAACACATCCCAGGCCCTGTCCTGAAGCATCGCAGAACACCTCATACGCCGCCCCTTCTTCTGGAAATCTCAGCACTAGGGCACTGACCAACTTCTCCTTCAGATAGTTGAAGGCTGACTCGCACTGCTCACTCCACACGAAAACCTGGTATTTCTTGGTCAGGGCTGTCAAAGGGGATGCAACTCGGGAGAAGTTGGGTACGAACCTCCGATAGTAACCTGCCAGCCCGAGGAAACTACGGACCTCTACCACATTCATGGGTGATGCCCAAGAAACAACTGCCTCAACCTTTGATGGGTCCACCGCTACCCCCTGCTTGGACACCACGTGCCTGAGGAAGTGCACTTCTCATGTCCAGAACTTTCATTTCGACAACTTCCCATAGAGCTGATGATGTCGGAGGACCTCCAGAACCGTCCTCAGGTGCTCTGCATGGTCATCCTCTGATCTTGAGTTGACCAGGATGTCGTTTATGAACACAACTACAAACCGATATAGGTACTCCCGGAATATGGAGTTCATAAGCCCCATGAACACATCAGGGGCGTTCGTAACACCGAAGGGAATGACTATGAACTCGAAGTGTCCATATCTTCACCTGAACACCGTCTTTGGGATGTCGCCCTCCTTCACTCTCAGTTGGTGGTACCCAGACCGCAGGTCGATCTTCGAGAACCATTCTGCCCCTTTCAGCTGGTCGAAAAGATCGTCTATCCTCGGAAGAGGGTAGCGATTATTGATCGTCACCTGATTCAGCCTCCTGTAGTCTATGCACAACCTGAGACCACCATCTGCCTTCTTTGCGAAAAAGACTGGAGCACCCCACGGTGACACACTCGGCCGAACATAACCCCTATTCATTAGATCATCAATCTGGATCCACAACTCCTGTAGCTCTGAAGGTGCCATCTGGTAAGGAGCCATCGAGATCGGACGAGCGCCGGGCTGCAGGTCTATCCCGAACTCGATATCCTGTCGAGGGGGTAGATTCATTACCTCCTCAGGAAAGACGTCCATAAATTCACAGACAACCTCTGGCACCTCCACCATCTCAGAATCTACTGATTCCACTGATAGCTCGACCAATAAGGAGAGGAGGGGTTCCTCTCGCCTGCTTCCCTTCTGACTGCTCCGCTCACCGGTGAAGGTAACACGCCGGCCGCCCTAGTCCGAGAACACAACCCTTCCTCCGAAATAGTCGATGACGGAACACACAGAAAATAACCAGTTGATGCCTAGGATGACATCGTATGGCTATATCTGTAGCAGAAGAAGATCCCTAACCGACTGATGTGGCCCTATCATCAGTCTGCATCCCTGAAAAACAAACAACAAGTCAGTCTGACCTCCGACTGGTGTGCTCAACACCAGGGGAACTGGAAGTCTCTTGGCATCTAGGCCCAAGGCACGGGCTAGAATGGGTGCAACAAAGGAGTGCAAAGCTTTGGTATCGAACAAGGCATAAGCAAGAGTGCTAAACAAACTGATCGTACCTCGAACAACCTCCGGACCTGCTGGAACTGCTGCCTCTGCAACGTGTAGCTGTCCACGCCTGGCTCCTTTACCCCTCGGTTGTCGGCCACCTCCTCGACCACGCCCTGGTCGAGGTCCCTGAGGAGCGCCCTGAGGTTGGCCCCCTCCTCCTACGTCTGTCCTCAGAGGAGCAGGAGCTCGCTGTCCCTGCTGATGCTGCTGGAAAGGCCTGGCTGGAAGCTGCTGTTGGGGCGGGTGCTGGGGTTATCCGCCACTGCTGTACTATACCCGGTCCGAGAACTAACTCCAGAGATGTCCATGTCTCCCACAGACGAAGAATCGTGGTCCTGGGCCCGAAGGAAAAGGGCGAGGACCAAGGGATCGAAACTAAAACTGCTGCGGCCTACTCCCTACAGGTCAGAACCTGGAGGGTCCTGACGCTAGAGGCCTAGTGCTGACAGCCTTCCCCTTCGATGGTCCTAGCTGGATCCCCTCTCGTGACACACCTCCTAGAGCATGCATCTTCCCCACCACTTCGGCCTTCTTCTGGACCTCCAAGTACGTCGGTAGGGTAAAGGGGGTAATATCATACTGGAGGGAGGGTCAGAGCGCCTCCTCTAGAAATCTTGCCCGATACTCCTCATCGGGAAAGAGGTCCAGAGAAAAACGTAGGAGGTCTTTGAACTTGATTCCTAGCTCCCTCACTGACATACTCCCCTGTTGGAGCGAGAGTAGCTCCTGTCTCTTTTCCGCCTTCATCGTCTAGGAGAGGAATTCCGCCCGGAACTCCTTCTCGAAATTAGCCCATGGCACCTCAGCCTATCTCCTCTCCCCCAGGTAAAGCGTCCACCACTGACGCGCCGCTCCCCACATATGGCTGAAGGCCAGAGGAACCCAGTACTCGGTCGGGGCCCGAATCAGGCCGAAGGCTATCACTAGCTCCTATAGCCATCCTTCCGTCTTCATGTCAGAGGTGCTGCCCTCATACTTCTCGAGGGTCTGTCGCTGGAACGCCCCAAGAGTCTTCTGCCACTGGTCATCCTCTTCCTCTCGATTAGCTCTATGCTGATCGGACAAAGTAGTCTCTGGGGCCTCGATCGCCTGTACCACACGTGGTCTCCTTCCAGGTTCCATAACTGCAAGGTAAACAAGGAATGCCTAAGCCCAAGTAGTGCAGAATATTGTTCTTAAAAATTCTTGAACTTTTCATTTATTCTTAATTCCCAAGACATCCCAGAAACACGAGAACACAAGTCATTATGATGCATGTACCTTTCCTAAGGTCTCTACCCTGTAATCAGCGTGGCCTCACTTGGTTGTTCGGTAGGTCCAGAGTCCTTGAATCGGATCACGGGGGGCTCTAAAATCCCATGTCCTAGCCGGTCTTCCCTGGCCTAATTCACGCACCAAGGTCACCCAAAACTGTTTCCTTACCATCCCATGCAATCCTCACTATTCCTAACTTCAGAATCCATCCTATCTCTCAACCTGCCTCTGATACCATTATGTCACGACCGACCTTCACCAAAAGAAGGGAAGGGTCAGCAGGTTGCCAAACCCTTCCTTATTTCAGTTGAAGGAGAGATAATGACCCCCGAAACCCGCCTTCTATATGTCCCGGAGTGGCGAATAACACCAAGGGTATGAAAATTACACACAAGTGGAAGGCATTACCCTTTTTGTTTTATAGGATCAGGAGATAAGATGATGAAACCCAACAACACCAAAAGTAAAATAAAAGTAAAGCCAAAAGTAAACCATTCCCACATGCATGTTCCAAAAGTAAAAGCCATAGGGTACAAAAGTGACTACAAGGGTAAGTACAAAAGAAAAAAAACAGAAACTGAGACTGCCCCAAAGATCTGAGCTAGTACGGTCCTGCACGATCCCCGAAGTCCTCCTGGAAACCTGAAAGCAGTTTTATATACGTAGGGTGAGCATACAAGTACACTCAGTAGGGAAAACCAAAGACTCTCGTGCACAAGTGGGGGAACATACTAAAGTCCCATGAGAAGCAGACAAGTATTACTATGAAGGAGTTCACCCATCCCACTCACCGACTACACTCACCAAGTAACACAAACCAAGTAATATATATAATAATACCACATCGATGTTTGGGTACCCCGTTCCACTTTCCCACTGGTTATTGAGACATCCTACGCATCGAACCAATCCTGCCATTCTCACTGCAGTCCCACTGCCACACCCGCCCGCACACACCTGGGCCACAACCGCACGCAGTCCCACTGCCGAATCCCGCCCGCAAACACCTAGTCCACAACTGTCACACGTACCACACCTGCAAACACCTAGGCCAGAACAACCACCACCACGCCCGAAGACACCTGGGGTAGAAAATCCACTGCCACGCCCGAAGACACATGGACCTCATCCCAAAGATACTTGGGAAACTACCTGCCAGCACACACCTGGGCTATAACCACCGCACTACCCTGCCTGAAGATTCTTGGGATAATAATGGACCTCAGGCCATCACAGCCGGCCCGAAGGTACTTGGGATATCCGGGAAAGGGAGAATAAAATGATCTAATAACCAGCCACTAAGAATAGTGTTGGAAAAAACACCCTCCCCCATGAAATGGGGGTGTTCGACACTAAGTTCTCAACATGGGCGGGGCGTGAATAAGAAACACAAAACTAAAAGTACATACATAGGTAACAAGCTCTCACCCAAAGTTAGTTTTTTCTTCAGAAAGCCTACAGATCACAACAACACTCAAGTCTGAGTCACGACTCTCGCTAACAAAACTCGTTTGTCCCATTATTGTTTTCATGTTCAGTAATAATGTTTAAATAAGTTCATGCACCTACTTGGGCAACTAACACCATAAGTATAACCAAGGAAAGAATCCATCCAAACGTCAATTTAAACATTCACACCCGGTTCTCTTGTAATGTTATAAAAACAAGGGGATAAGTGAGATCCCTTGAAGTAATAGAACCAAAGAAACCCTCGAGACACTACCCAGTGTCCCCCAAAATGGTTTCTCATCAACAGAGGATCCCACCCTAATTCGTGATATAAACAAGGTAACCACCCGGTATTAAAACTCACAACCACCGAATCCATATCAATAGGGGATCCCATCCCCTCCCACATCTCCAGCAATCGGCCCATAAAAGAAAACAACCAAACCACTAACACCAACACAAAACAGGGCCATGCCGGTATTTTCAGATTTATAAGATTTAACACACTCCATGATT
This sequence comes from Viscum album, assembly GCA_963277665.1. Lineage (NCBI taxonomy): Eukaryota > Viridiplantae > Streptophyta > Magnoliopsida > Santalales > Viscaceae > Viscum > Viscum album. The sequence goes on along the minus strand of OY728146.1, from coordinate 1,051,482,426 downwards.
TCAATTTCGTGTGCTTTAACCGGGGGTTATCACAGAAGGTTTGATCCTGGTGCTTTCAATTCATTTAGCCAGGTGTATGTGATTAACCAATTTCCCTTTTTACAGTAGGAGTTCACAACCACAAACAAGTCATTTCAAACATCCACAGGGGTTCATTAGTGCACAGAGAAAGACCACCAACGACCATGATTTCCAGTAGGCGTAAGCCCACACAATTCAGAAAGATGATCATAACATAAAACAGCATCAACGATCACAACCCCCCCTTCTTTCTTCATATAATTAGTTCATTATCTTTATTTAGGTCTGGTTTAACCAATTCTATAGAATCAAAAGTACTCCCACCCCACATGATACACAAAATCGAGAGACGAAGAAATTCCCTACTTGTTGATCAACGATCGACGCTAAGGCCGGGGGAGGAACTTCATGGATAGCGATGCGGTTATCCTGAATGAAAAGCTGCTCATCTGGATGAAGGGTACTCTTAACACAGGGTGATCAAGAAAAGAATAAACCACGACTAACCCTTAGTTTATAAGAGCCGCGGACGGTTGAGATAAGAACGCCAAACCGCGTAAGGAGCGGGGGTCGTCGGTTGACCACGCTACCCCACACGTTATTAAAGGGGTCGGGTGGTTTAAACCAATGAACACACTAGGTTAAATTATTAAATATTTAATTATAACATTTATGGGTGCTACCGGGCTTTAAAACAATCTTTAAGGTGTCAAAGAAGGGTTTAAAACTGAATTTGCTCACGTCACTGGAAAAACCCCGACAAAGCCGGGTGACGCCGATCGGTCTCACCGATCGGTCTCACCGATCGGTCTCACCGATTGGTCTCCCCAGTCAGTCTCACCGATCGGTCGTGTCGATCGGTCTCACTGATCGGTCGCGCCGATCGGTCTCACCGATCGATCACGCCGATCGGTCTCACCGATCGGTCTCAGTCGCGCCGACCGGTCTCCCCGATCGGTCGCGCTGAGACGCTACCCCTTTAGGATCTGGATTTTTTTCAAAGGAAATTACCAAGAGAGTCTGGGTCATCACATAAGCGCTGATAAATTCGCCCTTTTATCTGCGCTAAAAAATGCGCTGATAAAGGGTATACCTTTATTAGTGCTTATTTTAGCACTGATAAAGGTTATATTTATTAGCACTTTTAACTAGCGCTGATAAAGGCATACCCCTTTATCAGCGCTTTCTGTTTAGCGCTGATAAAGGGAAGCGCTTCCCTTTCCCTGTTTTGTGGTAGTGGTACTGGGTGTGAGGAATCCCGTGGCTGGCTGTAACGTGAGGAAATAACATCGATCCCGTGTGGGTCAATATCTATTATATCCTATGTGGGTTAGCACTCAATGATCCTGTGTGGGTCAGCGCATACCGATCCTATGTGGATCAGATCCTGTGTGGGTCAGCGCTCAGTGATCCTGTGTGGGTCAGTGCATACTGATGTTGTATGGGTCAGATCCTGTGTGGGTCAGCGGGGGTTAGTTACCTATCGATCTTGTGTGGATCAGATCCTGTGTGGCTCAGTGGGGTTTAGTTACCTATCGATCCTGTGTGGGTTAGAAGCAGTGCTACTTAACAAAATAAGATTATCTAGCCTTACAACTAATCATCTGTACTTCTGTACTTAAGTTATACCTGGGGTGAACTGATTCATTTACCTATGTGGTACTTCTACCTTTGTGGTGTTGTCTTTGTGGTGTTACCTATGTGGTACTTTTATCTTCATGGTGTTACCTATGCGGTACTTTTATCTTAGTGGTGTTACCTATGTGGTACTTATACCTTTGTGGTGTTGTCTTCGTGGTGTTAACTGTGTGGTACTTCTACCTTCGTGGTGTTATCTTCATGGTGTTACCTATGTGGTACTTCCATCTTCATGGTGTTACCTATGTGGTACTTCTATCTTTGTAGTGTTACCTGTGTGGTAATTCTACCTTTGTGGTGTTGTCTTCGTGGTGTTACATGTGTGGTAATTCTATCTTCGTGGTGTTGTATTTGTGGTGTTACCTGTGTGGTACTCCCATATTCGTGGTGTTACATGTGTGGTACTTCTATCTTGGTGGTGTTACCTGTGTGGTAATTATAACTTTATGGTGTTACCTGTGTGGTACTTTTACCTTCGTGGTGTTACCTTTGTGGTATTTTTACCTCATGTTTGAGATGCACTACTGGAAAATGGACCTATCCCCACGGTTTTCCTCAAAACCATGGGGATAGGTACCCCCTATACCCACGGTTTTGGAAAACCATGGGTATAGGTCAATTTTCAAGACCTATACCCACGGTTTTCAAAAACCGTGGGCATAGGGGGGTCTATCCCCACGGTTTCCCAAAACCGTGGGGATAGGTCTTGAAAATCGACCTATACCCACGGTTTTCAAGAACCGTGGGTATAGGGGTACCTATCCCCACGGTTTTGAGGAAAACCGTGGGGATAGGTCTAGGATAAAAAACCTATACCCACGGTTTTTCAAAACCGTGGGTATAGGTTTCCCATGTGTGCGCGGGAAAAAAAAATTTTCCGCGGGAAAGATTTTTTTTTGGCGGGAGTCCTATACCTACGGTTCATCCCTCTATACCCACGGTTTATATAATTATATTTAACTAAATATAAATATATATACACATATTTGATAGTAGGGTAGTGGTTAGACGCTGTACTTTGCAGCGAAGAGGTCGTGGGATCGAAACCCGCCTGTAGGTTTATTTTAGGATCTATACCCACGGTTTTGAAACCGTGGGTAAAAGCCATTGACACCGTGGCAATTGGGAATGTTTTTTTGACACGGTGGCAGGACACCTATACCCACGGTTTTGGAAAACCATGGGTATAGGCTGGGGACCTATACCGACGGCGTTCCAGCCCACGGTTCCCAAAACCGTGGGTATAGCCTATACCCACGGTTTTGGGGGCTATAGCCACGGTTTTGAACCGTGGGTATAAGCCTTTTTTCCAGTAGTGATGAGTAATGTCTTGATAACTTAGGTATATGTATGGGCATATACCTAAGTAGAGTTGATGTCTATTTCTTCGTGCTTTAAGATTAGGGTCTTGATTTGTGGTATTTCCTTTGTGGAACTCTAGGAGACCTATGGGGGTCTCGGGGTCCCTAAAGAGTATTGTTATTCTCACCTCTGCACGAGCTATTCCCACACCTTGTTTTGTCTTGTACAGACGACAAACAACATTGATCGAGGCTGAGGGAGCCAGGACTGAACGATACTCGAAGGTGAACTATTTGACCTGATGTGACGTAGGGACTATTGATCGTGATTTGTACCTACTTTTCAGGTAGGATCCTCAGTGGATGATCTAGGAGTTGTTTTCACCTTTTTAGTTGCATTGTACCTTTCATTTTTACTTGTACTTTTACATTTGGTCTTGTATTCCATCCCCTTTACTTTCATCACTCTTTTTTACTACAGTAGTTTACTTAGTGGTTTCTTCTTGTTGTGTTCTTGGACTGTGTGTCTGTACAGGTTAAAAGGAAATTCCTTCCTGTTTTAGGGATACGCCTTTCCGGTGCTAGTTGTTAGCCCCTAGCCTATTGAAGGTGGGTTTGGGGTAGTCACGACACAGGCTCCGAGGGACGGGTTGGAGTACGGCCGGGTTGGATCGAACCCGAATCCAATCGGGCCCCTGGAACTAAAATGCTTATAACTCACAGACCAAGGGTCCGATTGACGCACCGTCTGTCGCGTTGGAGACCTTATGACATAGCGGTCCTTTGATACCACTTTATCAAAACCCTTCCCCCGAGGCCCATGCCGTGACTACCCCAATCCCACCTTCCATAGGCCAGGGGCTGACGACTAGCACCTAAAAGGTGTATTCATATAATGGGAAGGAATTGCCTTTAAACCTATACAAACACACAGACTAGAACACAACAATATGTAACCACGAAGTAAAATGATGTAGTAAAAGAGTGATGAAAGTAAAGAGGCTGGAATACAAGCCCTACTGAAAGGTACAAGTACAACTAAAAGGTACAATACAACTGAAAAATGGAAAACAACTCATGGGTCGTCCTCTGAGGATCCTACCTGAAGGGTAGGTACTGATCGCCTCCTCAACACTCCATGTCCACCCGTCTCCTCCGCGTACCGCCTAGTCCTAGCTCCCTCAAACCTCAACCCAACTGTTCGTCATCTGCACAAGACACAACAAGGTGTGGGTAAAGCCCATGCAGGGGTGAGTATAAAAATACCCAATAGGGACCCTGAGACCCCCGAAGGTCTCTCAGAATTCCAAAAAGGAAAACCACAAATCATGATCTCAATCACAAAGCACAAAGTAATAGAAACAGATCAAATAGATTCTCATATCAAACCAGGTTTTCAGTGAAGTATAGAAGTATAGATGATTAGTCACGAATCTAGATCATATTATTCTGTCAAGAGGCACTACTACTGACCATACGGAGTTTGACCCATACAAGATCGATAGGTAACTAACCCCCGCAATGACCCACATAGGATCTGATCCGTCCAGGATCGATAGGTAACTAACCCCTGCTAACCCACATAGGATCGGTATGAGCTGACCCATACAGGATTGCTGAGCGCTGACCCACATAGGATCTGACCCACAAAGGATTGGTATGCGTTGACCCACATAGGATTGCTAATCGCTGACCCACACAGGATCTGACCCATACAAAATCGGGGTTGACCCACACAGGATCACTCGGTACTAACCTCCGTATGATTTGTCTTCAACCTCCGCCTCACTGCCAGCCACTGGATTCCTCACACCCGGTGCGCTCATGTTCTATAGTATCTGCCCCTCGAGATATAGGTTGTATCTCGACTACTAAAAATCTCCATAAAGGTGTAACCCAAAGGACCTATATGTCGCAAGGGATCCAAAGCGACAGACGGTGCGTCAATCAGACGCCCGATCTGTGATTTATAAGCGTTTTAGTTCCAGGGGCCTAGTTGGATTCGGGTTCGATCCAACCGAGCCATACTCCAACTATCTTCAAAACTCAAGAGGAGTATACCAAAAAAACAATCTCTATCCAAGGATCCCAAAGACATAGATGGTTCTTAAAAAAGACATATGGTTCTTAATATATGGCCCTTTAAGTGTTTCTGGGTCTGGTTGGGCCCGAGTCCAGTCTGACCCGATCTGGGCCAACCCGACCCAGTTTGGGTTGACCCGACTGGGCTGGGCCACAGTGGTCTTGGCCCGCGGAGGGTCACAGCCTAGCCTGCAAGGGGGCGACCCGACCCGTAGAGGGGCGTGACCCGACCCGTGGAGGGGCGCGGCCCAACCCGTAAGGGGGCGGCCCAGACCGCGGTGGGGCATAGCCCGGCCCGCTAGGCCGGCGGCCCGAACGCGTGTGGTGTGACCCCCTGCGGTTCACCCAAGATGGAATGGGAGGGGAGTGTCCCCCTCCATTCGGAAGACCAAGTGGCAATGCCTATTGGCACTTCTAAGTCACCCGTGGAACTTGAGTGGGTCCTGATGTCGTGGAATCGGAGTCGCAGCTCCACCGGCGGCGCACTGTTCGCACCTCCCTCACATTCCGCGGCCGTATGGTGTGTCAGCCACCTCTTCTATTCGTCGCAGCCGACGAGCCATGACCAATTCCTCTAGCAACGCACGATGACACATCACACCTCCTCTGCGGTCGATCGGTGATGACCGCTCCACTGACCTCCGTAGGTTAATGTCATGACTTCCTCTTGAAGCGCATGACGGTGCACCACCTTCATCGTAGCCGGTCGGTGCCACCGCATGGGCGGTATTCCATGGATAACACATGTTTATCAAGTTATCATGGGGTCCGGGATGGATTCGTTAGGCCCGCGCCCTACGTGTTAGCTTATAATCACGAGGGGGGATTAAAGTGTTCAAGGAATTCACTTGAATTAAACAAAAATTAAACCCCTACCTCAAGAACGATGGAGAAACGCTTTTGGTTGAGGAAGTGGGTCGGTGTTCACCATCCCCGCAACTAGACTCCAACGATGTCGCTTGATCGTCAATCTTCGGTTTGAGGTTTCAGTGTCTCTTTTAACTGTTCGTCGGAACTGGATCTGTCCTCCAAGGGTTTGGCATCTCGACACTTTGTCAGCACTTCATTGCTTGGTGAAGAAGTGTCAAAACCTCTCCCCAAGCTCCATATAAATATAATAGGAGGAGGATAAGTAAATATGTTGGGAATTAATGGGGGATCATTAATTAGGAACTTTCCTAATTCCACAACGACATCATTACTTAAGTTTGAAATGTCAAGACATTTATTGGCTTGACACACCACTAATCCCATGATGTTGTTTTTCCTTTGGAGGGAAAGAAATAAAATAAAAATTAACTAAGTTATTTTTATTATTTTTTAAAAAGTACCAAAGCTTAACTTTTTCTCCAGACCTACTGCGGTCAAAGTGAAACTTCCCTTAAGTGAATCCCGATGCTACAGATTCAACAGTGCCCTCAGATTTTGAATCCAAGAACCAGTTTAAATGTTAGAAAACCCTTCTCGTGTGTTTACTGAACGTACCTAAAAAAAGTTCAGAAAATTATTAACATTCACCCTCGACCCATGCCAGTCAAGGTTAGGCTCTGCCTAAGGGAAACACGTCCCAACGAACTCAATGGTACTCTCAGATTTTTAATCCAAGTTACTGTTTAGAAGTTATGGATTTTACAATAAAATAATTTTCACTTAATTATTTTATTTACGACCCAAAACTAAATTTCACTGGTGGCCCGCGCCGGCCAATGTTAGTATCAGCCTAAGGAAAACATACCCTCACAAGTTCAGCGGTGGTCTCAAATTTTCAATCCAAGTTATCGTTCATGAGTTATAAACATTTGAACTTTAGAAAATGACGATGAACTTGAGACAGTGAAGATGAATAGAGTTCCTCCAGGACTATGACCTTGAGATAGTCTATACTCCTGAGAAGATGAACATGGTAATAGACACACTCAGCAGGAGGTATGGTCTACAGCTGCTGAGTGAGGCGTCAGAGCAGCTAGTCGTGCTTCGGATATCCTTTGTGGATAAATATGGAGCATCTTACCTCTAGTCTATGACTGTCACTCCCCCAATTCTTCAGCGAATTTGGGAGGCACAACTTGGGATGTTGACTGCGAAGCCCGACGTGCTCAGATATCCTCAGGACAGTCTCCTGATGGATTTTCTGAAGGTGGGGAGCACGTCATCCTCTTCATAAAATGCACCATAGTTCCAGTGATTCTTTGAGAGGAGGTTTTGATGGATATCCATATACCCCCTTTAATGGTACATCATGGAGTAGAGAAGATGTACTAGAACCTCCGGTGTCAGTATTGGTGGTCAGGGATGAAGGAAGAAATGAAAGAGTTTGCATCTTGATGCCTCACTTGTCAGCAAGTAAAAACTACACAGAATTGGCAGAAGTCTTATGCCAACGGGAGACGGAGACCCTTGGGATCTGAGAATGGAGACCATGTCTTCCTATGGGTCTCACCCTGACGAGGATTGTGGAGGTTTGGTCGAGGCGACAAGCTATATTCGAGGTTCATTGGACCTTTCTAGATTCTCAGCAGAGTGGGTGAGGTGGTGTATCATCTATCTCTTCCCCCAAAGATGAAACAAGTGCATAATTTTTTCCATGTGTCGCAGCTGAGGAGATGCGTGCATGACCATCTCACGTCATCGACCACAACGAGCTGGACTTTGATGATGGGGCGACGTTTATAGAGGTTCTAGTAGAGATTGATGATCGACAGGAGCGGGTCCTTCATGGATGATTGATACCTATGGTGTGCGTTCGCTGGTAGCACAGAAACCTCCAGGAGAGCACATGGGAGTGGGAGGCTCAGTTCATGCTCAGTACCCCCATTTGTTTTCTTATTCTATGTTGTGGCTTTTGGGGATGAAAATCCCTAAGGTGGGGAGAATGTAAAGACTCAGATTTTCCATGTAATTTTTTTAATTATATGGAAATATTTCGAGACCATGAAATCTGACGCCACGTGATTCCGAGGCCCGGAGTTCCTGAAATGATCCATCGAAGTTCTGTTAAACTTTAATTAACACGCGTAAGAAGTTTTCTGTAATAAGTGGAATAACTCTTAAATGTTTTCCCAGATCATAAATCCAAGGACACCATTGCATTCAGGATGGCCGGTTTACCCTAGGTGCGACTTAAGTTTAGTCGGCGCATGCCTTTTGTGAGAAAACCCAAAAATGGCATAATAGTAAATAAAATAATTAAATAAAGTTATTTTATTTTTTAAATGCTTATAACTCACGAATGAAGACTCAGATTAAAAATCTGAGACCACCACTAAGCTCGTGAGGGTATGATTTATTTATAAAGATACTAACATTGGCCGACGTGGGCCAACGGTGGAAGTTAGTTTTTGGCTGTAAATAAAATAATTAAGTAACAATTATTTTATTGTTAAAATATATAACTTATAAATGGTAACTCAGATTGTAAATCTAAGAGTACCGTTGAGTTTTTTGGGGCGTGTTCTTATTAGGTAGAGTCTAACCTCGACCGACGCGGGTTGAGGGTGAACGTTAATAATTTATTGAACTTTTTTAAGGTACGTTCAGTAAACTCGCAAGCGGCGTTTTCTAACTTTTGAACCGGTACTTAGATTAAAAATAAGAGGGCACGGTTGAATCTACAAGGCCAAGATTCACTTAAGTGATGCTTCACTTTTACTATAGTAGGTATGGAGAAAAGGTTAATTTTTGGTACTTTTAAAAGAATAAACAAAATAACTTTGTTATTTTGTTTCTTTTCTTTTTCCTCCAACGGACAAGCGGAGTGTGGGACTAGCAATGTGTCAAGAAAATAAATGGCTTGACCTTTCAATTCTAAGTAAATACATTGGGAAATTAGGAAGGATCTTAATTAATGGGCCTCCGTTAATTCCATGAATGTTTCACACCCTCCCCCTATTCTATTTATATGGAGCTTGGGGAGAGGTGTCAGCACTGCTTCACCAAGCAACGAAGTGCTGAAAAAGTGTCGAGATGCCAAACCCTTGGAGGACAGAGCCGATTCTAGCGGGAGGTAATGAGCGACACCGAAACCCCGAACCAAATATAGATGACTGAGCGACATTGTTGGAGGCTAGTTGCGGGTGATGGAAAACACTGACCCACTTCCTCAACCGCGAATGTTTCTCCATCGTTCTTGAGGTAGGGGTTGATTATTGTTTTAAATTCAAGTGAATTTATTGAACCCCTTTATCCTCCCTCTTGTTTATGAGCTAACATGGAGGGCGTGGGCCTAACAAACTCGACCCAAACCCTTTGATACTTTTCTACCCTTGTTCCCTCTATAGAATACCGTCGGCGTGATGACACCGACCAACTATGAAGGAGGCGGTGTGTCGACGCACACCGCAAGAGGAGGCCATGACACAAAGCCATGATGGTCATCAGAGAGGCCGGCACCGACCGACTGTGGAGGAGGTGGGGTGTGCCGTCGCGCACCGCCGGTGAGCAAGGGGTCACGTATTTTCAGTCCCGACAGTCAGAGAAGGTGTTTGACACATCATCCAACCACAGAAGGGGAGGTGGCGTAACCAGCGTGTGGGTCATAGAGGAATCCATGACAGAGGTAGATCCCGCACCTCCGACGGGTTCCGCGGAGACCAGGAGGCTCCTACGTGGTGCTGCCATTTCACAAAACCGAATGGTCTCTAAGCCATTCAGGATACCGGGGGGAAACGTTCCCCCCCTTGCCAGCTTGAGCGGACCGCAGTCGGGCCGCCTGGCCAGTGGGCCGCACGCCTGGTGGGCCACGCCCCCTTGTGTGTCGGACTGGTGGGCTGGGCCGCCCCACTTGAGGGTCGGTCAGGACCGTGGCCCAGCGGGTTGAGCCTGCCGCATCCCAGCTCCGCAGGGTCAGACTCGGACCGGTTCGGGTTGACCCGAACCAATTCGGGTCGGCCCAGACCTGGTTGGACTGAACCAGGGCCCAACCGAACCCAGAAATACTTAAAGGGCCATATATTGAGAACTAGACATTTGTTTGACAAACCATCTACAACATTAGGATCCTTGGATCGAGATGGTCTTATTGGTTACTCCATTTGAGAATTAGATATAGTTGGAGTACGATCGGGTTGGATCGAACCCGAATCCTACCGGGACCCCGGAACTAAAGCGCTTATAACTCATAGACCGGATTTCCGATTGATGCACCGTCTATCGCGTTGGAACCCTTACAACATGTTCATCCTTTGTTTTACTCCTTTATAGAGTTTATTGGTAGTCGAGGTATGACTGATATCTCAAGGGCCAAATTCTACGAAACTCGAGCACACTCGGTGCAAGGAATCCTATGGCTGGCTGTAATGTGAAGAAAGAACATTGATCTTATGTGGGTAAGTATATATCAGATCCTATGTGGGTCAGTGCTCAGCGTATCTGTGTGGGTTAGCGCATACCAATCATGTGTGGTTCAGATCCTGTGTGGGTCAGTGCTCAACAATCCTGTGTGGGTTAGCACATACCGATCTTGTGTGGGTCGAATCCTGTGTGGGTCATCGGGGGTTAGTTACCTATTGATCCTATGTGGGTCAATGAGGGTTAGTTACCTATCGATCGTGTGTGGGTTAGAAGCATTGCTACTTAATAGAATAAGATGATATAGCCTTATTACTAATCATTTGTACTTCTGTACTTAAGTTATACCTGGGGTGAGATGAGTCATTTACCTATGTGGTACTTCTACCTTCGTGGTTTTTTCTTCGTGGTGTTACCTATATGGTAATTTTATCTTCATGGTGTTACCTATGTGGTGTTACCTATGTGGTACTTCTAACTTCGTGGTGTTGTCTTCGTGGTGTTACCTATGTGGTACTTCTACCTTCATGGTGATGTCTTCATGGTGTTACCTATGTGGTACTTTCATCTTTGTGGTGTTACCTGTGTGGTACTTATATCTTTGTAGTGTTACATGTGTGGTACTTCTCCTTCATGGTGTTACCTATGTGGTAATTCTATCTTCGTGGTGTTACCTGTATGGTACTTCCATCTTCATGGTGTTACTTGTGTGGTAATTCTATCTTGGCGGTGTTACTTGTGTGGTACTTCTACCTTCGTGGTGTTAACTGTGTGGTACTTCTACCTTTGTGGTGTTACCTTTGTGGTATTCTTCCCTCATGTTTGAGATGAGTAATGTCTTGATAACTTAGGTATATGTATGGGAATATACCTAAGTAGAGTTGATGTCTATTTCTTCATGCTTTGAGATTAGGGTCTTGCTTTGTGGTATTTCCTTTGTGGAACTCTAAGAGACCTACAGGGGTCTCGGGGTCCCTACTAAGTATTGTTATACTCACCCCTGCATGGGCCACGCCTTCACCTTGTTGTGTCTTGTACATACGACGGACAACATTGATCGATGATGAGGGAGCCAGGACTGGACGGTACTGAGAGGTGGACTATTTGGCATGATGTGATGTAGGGACTATTGATCGTGATCTGTACCTAATTTTCAGGTAGGATCCTCGGTGGACAATCTGGGAGCTATTTTCCCCTTTTTAGTTATATTGTACCTTTCATTTGTACTTGTACCATTACATTTGGGCTTGTATTCTAGCCCCTTTACTTTCAGTACTCTTTTTACTACAAAAGTTTACTTAGTGGTTTCTTCTTGTTGTGTTCTTGAACTATGTGTTTGTACAGGTTAAAAGGAAATGCCTTATCGTTTTAGGGATACGCCTTTCCAGTGCTAGTCTCCAGCCCCTGGCCTATGAAAGGCGGGTTTGGGGTAGTCACGACACGGCCCTAAGGGACGGGTCGTGACAATTACCACATCGTTAAGGCCTTGTTCCAAGACACTAGTTTATCTTATGAGACCTACTGATTAATCGAGGGGCTATAGCAGGCCACTCTAATCACTTACTAAGTTCAATACATTCCTTATATGAAAAAGGGTGAACCATAACATAAATATTCGTATTAAAACCAGTATGGGAAATATTAATACTTTAACCATAAACTATAAATGGTATAAAAATAGCACATCCACAGTAAAACATATCATAAAAACTTCAATGAAATATGGGAGATTTTATAATAATAAATCAATCTCAATCAATCATAAAATCCAACAAAGGATGTTGATATAGATGAAAATAATTTAATAAATTCATTAAAACTCTTTGAGATAAATATCTCTTTTTTACTTCAAAATCATTTAAAAGCCTCACAATTATAAAAGAAAAATTTTATTTTGAAAATAAAATTGTAATATTAAAAGTGATTTTTTACAATGTTGAGGCGTCATAATGGCAGAAAATAACCACTCATGCCATATAAGTTAAAAAAACATTCTTTCTTTAATTTTTCGAAAAGGTTATAAAGTACATCGTTTAGAAAATGACGGAAATATTCCTTTCAAATCATTTTATATAAAAAGTAAAACATGGGTAAAAAATTATTTAAAAAAATGTTTATAGTATTTTGAAATACATTTTAAGAAACATAAACATGGATGATAATGATGTCCCAGTAGATACTTACATATAAGCAATCTTGGATAATAAAGAGATTGTGAAATTAACCATTACCTTATATTTCCCTTCAGTAGAGGGTAAGTTAGCCTCCTGTATAATGGTTAAAACATGTTATTAAATTATACCAGGACCATATCCATATCTATGATATCATATATGATCCTATTATATCATTTTTTTAATAATATTTCAGTATTACCATTATTTTGGGTGTTAACTGCTTTGTTTTCCTATGCATGTTTTGTTGTGTAAGTCATATTTTTTATACATAGGATGTATTTAATTCATATAAATAATGATATTAAGTTAATAATAATTATTTTTACTCATCATATAAATTTTATAATCATTATTGAATGGTTAACGTGGAGAATAAATCTCATCATGTTGTGGAGACGGTAGACCGTACATACGCACGAGCGACAGTATCATTCTCTTAATGGTTAAATGGTATGAAATTGGATGGTGTATTAATTATAAAAAATAATTATCATGTTATATTAATTATTTATATCCATTATACTCATAATTATACCCATCCAAATAAAGTATTATTGAATAAAAAACTACACCGTGATGTGGAGACGTTAAGCCGTAAGCATACACGCATGGTGATATTGTTATTCGTATGATGGATAAAATGAGGAATATGGTTGTACCATGATTATAATAACATATAAATATATGTATTATACTAGATTTATTATTTTTATATGTAAACAACATAGAAGTAATAAGTATAAGAAGAAAATAACTTTGAAAGAGTTGATAAAACAGTTACCTCTTTTTCTGGTCTCCTTTTGATTCTCACAAAAGAACTCCTTAGGTTGGATTTGTGCCTAAATTGTGGCCTCTAGTATGAATTTAGAGAATTTGGGAGGATAATTTGGTTGGGTTTGGCCAAGAAAAAGGGCTTTGTATGTGTTAATTAAAGAGAAGGAGAAGTTCCCTTTTATAAGAGAGGTGAGGGGCACTTTTGGAAGATCTTAAAATATTAATTTATTATAAATTGATTTTCAGTTTCAAATAGCTCCAAAGTAATTTATTTAAATTATAAGATTATTATGGGTAGAAATTATCTCAGAAAATGAATTTTAGACATGTTTAGGTCATAAAATTAACCTTATCTTTTGGATTTAACCCTTAGTTAAACAGTTTAACTCTTACCATGTCTTCTTGTATTTTTACATTATAAGGTTAACATAGTTACTATAAAATTTCAAATGAACCCTAATTGGATCATTTATAAAATATTTAATATTATCCTAGTTAGTTTTCTAAAAATTATATTTTTATGAATTTTATAACATTTAATTAAATATTATTTATTTTAAAGTATCATTTATGTCAATGTTGATACTATTCAATATTTGTACTTTTAAAAATATCAAACCAACGTGATAACTTCAAACCAATACTTCTAATATGTCACTAACATGTCTATTTTATCTATAAAATTCATTTTTTTCATTAATTAAGTAAAAGTATATTTATTTTAGTATTTTTAATATTATTTAATTGATTCTTCTTTTAATAATTCAATTACTACATCATTATTGTGTCACCATTTAATTTAATTATTTATTTCATAAAATTATAAATAAATTACCATTATGTAGATAATAGTTTTATATTTCTAAATACTATTTATAGTCGAACATATCACTTATATATCCTCATATTAAAAATGATATAGTTATTAATATTTGAATGTGACATTTTGAACTCTTATTTAAATAAACTATAATAAATGTCTTAATCTAACACAAGTGGATTAAAAAAGATCATATTTTTAACCTGAGGTTTATTTTTTTCTAAAAAAACTTATCCAATGAAATTAGGACAAGTTTTAGGGTAATATTATATTATTATAATTTTATTTTTACCTTTAATTACCCTATTTACCTTTAACCATGGTAAATAAAATTCAAAAGTTACTATTCACCAAAAATTATTTTGATCCTATTAGACCAAATTTTTCATACCGATTACAACCATGTATGTCCATTTTTTAAAATTCAATTCACATAAGTGGTAAAATTACGTTTAATGCTAATCCACAGATGTGGTTAGAAGGCGGGTAAAAGAGACGTTCAAAAGTTTAATAAAATTTTTATATCTAATTATATTATAAAATGATTCCAATGAACTATATTAGATTAATATATGTATTATTTATCTATTTTGACTTTAAAATCGATTTACATTAAAATAATTATTTAATTGAAAAAGTCATTTTTTAACAACAATGTTGTATTTTTCACTATTCATAAAAAATTGAAACTTTTCATAAAATTACCAAAAATTTCACCCTAAGATAATTTTGATATTCCGAATTCAAAAATGAAGGCTGTTTTTAAAAATAAAATTTATAAATTTCATAATATGGTTAATACTATTCATAATTGCTTTTTAAACGGCTAGTTTGATTGTTCATGGTGCGCTCGAACTCGATGTTGCGTGCAGCAGAAGATATTGAATTATTTAAAAGGAAGTGTACCATGGAAGCTTGGGGTGTTACATTCTTCCCTCCTTAAAATAATTTCTTTCTTGAAATTTCTAGAATATCACTTCATAAAAAGATTCAGGTGGTTCTTCATCATAAGTTCTTCAGGTTCCCACATCGCCTCTTCCATTTTATGGTTTCTCAAAAGAACCTTTAACAGAAGAGTCATCTGATTTATCAACACTTTTTCTCTAGTATCAAGAATCTTGATAGGCTCTTCACAATAAGACTGATTGGGTTCTAGTTCTATTTCTTCATAGGTGAGTACATGTATTGGGTCTGACATATATTTCTTTAACATTGATACGTGGAACACATCATGAACTTTTAAGAGACTTAGAGGCATTGCCAAATGGTAAGTTATAGCTCCAATTCATTTTAGAATCTCAAAAGTTCTGATGTACTTGGGACTTAATTTACCCTTCTTATCGAATCGTATAACACCCTTATATGGATATGCATTCAAGAAGACATGATCTCCCACTTGAAATTCCAAATCCTTCCTTTGGTTATCAGCATAGATCTTTTTCCTACTTTGATATGTTTTGATATGAGTCTGAATAGTCTTTAACTTTTCCATTGTTTCCTCAACAAGTTCTGGGCCTACGAGTTTTCTTTCTCCAACATCATACCAACAAGTTGGTGTATGACATCTCTTTCCATATAATGCTTCATATGGTGTCATTTGTATACTTTAATGAAAGATATTGTTATAGGAAAATTCTACCAGAGGTAAATACTGATCCCACATACCTTAAGTTATGTGAGAAAGATCTCAACATGTCTTATAAGGTTTGAATAGTTCTTTTTAATTTTCCATCAGTTTGAGGGTGGTAGTCAGTTCTTAAATGAATCTCAGTGTCTAGGGCCTTCTGAATACCTTTCCATAATCTTGATGTAAAATGAGGATCACGATCAGAAATAATCAATAGAGGTACACCATGAAGTCTTATAACTTCATTAATATATAGTATTTCCAAATGTTCAAGTGTTAAATCTTCTCTTATAGAAAGAAAATGTACTGATTTAGTAATACAATCAACAATAACCCATATCGCATCATTTCTTCTAGTATTCTTTGGTATCCCCATGAAAAATTCCATCATAATATCATCCCATTTCCACATAGGTATAGGAAGAGGTTTCATGATTCTTCTAGGATGTTGTCTTCCAGCCTTCACCTATTAAAAAACCAAACATCTTAACACATAATAAGCAATATCCCTCTTCATGTTGTCCCACCAAAAATATTCTTTTAAATATATATAAATCTTAGTGCTATCAGGGTGTATAGAGAAATTGGAGCTATGTGTATCATCCAATAATTCCATTTTTAACTCAGGTATTGCAGGAAAACAAATCATCTTCCTAAATTTCAAAAATCCATCTTCATATACGAAGTCAATCAATATTTCATCATTCACAACTTTAATTTTCTTTTGAAACTCTTCATCATCAGTTTGAGAACTTTTTATCCTTTCTAGTTAATATGGTTTGAAAACCATTTAAAAAATCAGTGATGTTTCACCTTCTGTGATAATCCCCATATCCATATTTACTTGATCCATGAACATAGGATCCCTTTCAAGTCTCATCTTATTCAGAACTCCATGGTCCTTTCTGCTCAAAGCATCCGCCACCTTATTTGCCTTCCCTGGATGTTAGTGTATTATTAAATCAAAATCCTTGAGTAGCTCAAGCCATCTCCTTTTTCTCATGTTGAGTTATTTCTATGAGAAAATATATTTCAAACTCTTGTGATTAGTATATATCTCACATCTTTCACCATAGAGATAGTGTCTCCATATCTTCAGGGAAAAGATTACTACAGCTAACTCAAGATCATGAGTTGGATAGTTTTATTAATGAATTTTTAATTTCCTTAATGCATAAGCAATAAACCTATATTTCTTCATAAGAACACAACCAAGTCCTTTCCTCTATGCATCACTATAAATCACAAACCCATCATTTCCAGATGGTAAAGTCAAGATAGGTGTAAGATCCCAACCTTTTCTAGAGTCATCTTAGGTGCGTTTTCACGTACATTTGAGGTTTTTTAAGTAAATTTATGTTGGAGTAGTGGCTTGGGGTTCATTTGGGTGAAATTTTAAGAAAAACTAACTGATAGTGGGGTGCGCATAGTTTGCGCACGATTTGAAAAATCATGCGGCTAAACCATGCCAGTAGAGAGGTCTGCACAGTTTGCACATGGTTTGACAAACTGTGTGGCCAAACCGTGTCAACCATGTAGACCTAGATAGATAGGTCTGCACCTTTTGTGCATGGTTTGAAAAACTATGTGACCAAACCATGTCAATCATGAAAACCTGGACAGAGAGGTCCATACGGTTGGCGCACGGTTTTCCCTAACCGTGTGCCTCTACCTAGGAAACTGTGCGCATGAAATTTAATATCCAAAAATCCATTTTAAAACCACCCAACCCCCAACCCCCCCCCCAGAGACTCCCATATTTTGACCTTGGATCAGTATTGACAAATTCTAGGTGTTCCCAGAGCCTTACAAATGGATTACAAGGTGATCTAAACACCGTTCTTCAAGATCAAAAGTCCAGATTAAAGATCCTCTCTCTTCTTGGTAAGTGGATTTCATCCCATTACTTCTCTCCTTAATTCCCCTATCTTTACTTGATATTTTCATGGAATATATCCACCATTTCCACGGATCTAAACCTATGAGTTGATATCTATATCTAGAATTGTGGATCTAGATCTATATTTTCAATATCTTGATGCCTTCGATCTTAATTTTGGTTTAGGGATTTAGATCTGAAGCTTGATCAATGATGTTATGCTATTTAGATTTTGGGAATTTCCGTTGGGCTAACATACATCAATAAACCAAGGAAGATGGTCTAAATAGAACTCCCATAGTCGTGAATTTGATATGTGAATGTGAGTTTATGATTTTTTTTAGATTGTCTTGATGATTGATTTCTTAAATTGGAGTAATTAGGAATGCATAATTTTTTTGTGGTTGTCTTGGTGATTAATTGATAATTGAATCACAAAACAAACGAAGGGGGTTTCCCAAATAGATATTTTTTTGGAGATTTGTTATAGGTTGAGATATTGTAATTGAGATATCAAATTGATTGTGTAAAGACAATTAATTGGGGGAAATTAATTATGAAATGATGTTTGGCTATAAAAGATAATTAATTGTGAGAATTAATTATGTTCTATGATATTGATCAAAGATAATTAATTGTGAGAATTAATTATGAAAAGTTTATATTTGATATAGATAATTAATTATGAAGAATTAATTATGGGAAGAGAATTGTGTTGATTGATTAATTAATTGATGAATTAATTAATGGGTTATGTGCTTAGTTAATTGTTGAGTTAACTAATGGAATTTGAAAATGTTTAACTAATCATTGAATTAGTAATGGAATAATTTGGATAATTGTTTGTTATTAAATAATTATTAAACGGATGAGATTGTTGTGGTTCTATACATGGCGTTCTAGACCGATTAGAAGTTGGGACTTGGATATGGCGTTCCTCCCAAATAATTATCCAATCTTGAGATATGGGGTTCTAGGCATGATGACCTACACCGAATGAGATATGGGGTGCGAGGCATGATTACCTACACCGAATGAGATATGGGGTGCTAGGAATGATGACCTACATGGAATGACATTTTGGGGTGCTAGGCATAATGACCTACACCGAATGAATGATAATAATGAATGATGATTCAAATGGGAAGCATGAATTGAAACTAGGCCTAATGTGTTGATTAAAGATTAAATGACATTGTGATAACTATTTAATTATGCATTTTATTTATTGCTTCATAGAACTACATGCACTATCTTTTTACTAGAATCATTTTAGACATCGTTGGTGGTGGCCTACTGAGTTGTACTCACACCCTATTCGGGTTGCCTGATCAGCACTTGAGTAGACTTTGTTGTTGCAGGACATGATAATGGAAAAACCTTAAGATATGTTGATGTTTGGGATTGGAGCATGGGAGAGGGAAACAGACGTGGTTTGGGACCCGCTTGGGAGTCGTTGTGTCTTTACTTTTAGTTGCATTGTAGACACTTGACACTCACATTGTCATATCATGTTTTACCTTCCAGTGGAGTATTGTATTTTTCCTGTTTGACTATCATATGACATGGTATTATTCTGGTCATTTATATGCTTCCGCACTTAGTGATTGTTGTTTTCTTTCATTGGCGTTTTAATTCTGATAAAAGAGGGTATAGTATCCCTAATACTCACTTACCATACCCTCACTTCTTGTCGACACCCTCTGGTGTATGGGGAGGTGTGCTTGAGGGAATGTGGCCAACTGGCTTGGGGCACCATTTAGTGGAACCTGGGTCAGGACATTACAAAGTGGTATCAGAATATTTTCCTTTTATTTATTATTATTTTGTCATACTATTTTGGGAAAGTTATATAGGAGAATAGGAAGAGTCGAGGCTTGGTAATGAGCTCATTCATGGGAGTTTCAAACCCATGTACGGGGGAAAATCCAAGTACTCAAGGTGAGATTGTTGTGATTGTTGTTTGTTGTTACAATTAGATATTATTTCACCTTGGATGATGCACTTTTGGTGTGATGTGATATTTGTTTTGATAGTTATTGAATTTTAATTCATGGAATAAAGAGGCACGATACTTGAGTTTATATTCATCATTATAGGAACTCATGGGAAAATGGGTTATGGGTAAGTTGTTAAACTTGAACTATTTTTCCTTGTTATGAGATTGAAATAATGATGAAAAATGAGAATAAATAGGTGTCTAATGAGAACCCTGATTTATGAAATAAGTATGATTAATTAATTAATTGTTGAATTAATTAATTTGAGATAATGTGATTAATTAATGGTTGAATTAATTAATGAGAATATATGTACCCTTGTAAACCAAGACCTAGGAGTAGGATGGTTAAAGGTAGTGATAATGCCTCAGTTTTGACTGTATGGCGATAAAAAGGGGGAAAGGACATGTTAAAACTTGTTATGTTAGTTTCTCCTCTTAGGTAATGTTATAAGGTTGCATTATGAGACCTAATACGTGTGTTTGGATTTATAGAGATATTCCTCCATGATGCCTGTTGAGGGAGAGACCAAGGGGTATGTCCCGAAACGAACATCGAGATAGGGAACTTGAGGCACCATTGGTGCAAGATGAGGAGGAAGGGGAGCAGTTTCGAGAGAACTTTGCTCGCTTCATGAAATTCATGGAGAGAGACCTAGAGTAGGTTTTGAAAAGCATGTCTGAGTTGACAAGGGAGTTTCATCTACAAAACCCTCCTACTTTTACTAGAGAGGGTGGACCTAAGGGAGATGAATTATAGATTGAATCCATAGAAATGATACATGACCATTTAGAGACTCCAAATGAGAGGAGGGTCAAGTTGACTGCTTATATGTTACAGGGGTCAGCAAACCACTGGTGGGACGTTCAGGTATGATCTGGATAGACTGATGATATGTTATGGAAGGAATTTCTGGAGAAGTTCTTGGAGAAATTCTATCCAAACACGCTGAGACAAGATATGGATTTAGAGTGTATGAATCTGACACAAGGAAGCATGTCCATAATGGAGTATGCAGAACGTTTCACATATTTACAACATTTTGCTCCAACTTTGGTGATAGATGAGGCTTCTTCGACAAAACGATTTCAGGACAGACTTAGGTGTGAAATTAAGTCCCAGGTAAATATATTTAAGCTGAAGAAATTCTCAAAAGTGGTTAATCATGCTCTCATTTTAGAGGGGAAACTGAAGGAATATCCCAGTGCTGGATAGGTAGTGGTTACTAGATGATCAGGGAGTGTGCCTTTTTAGAGTAGGAAGTGTCGTTATGAGAACCTTAGTCAGGATAGTGGAAATCAAGGTGGACAGTCAGGAGGAACAGTTGCACTGAATCTTACTCATGTGCTTTTACACTATTGCGGTAGGTAGGGACACTATCGTACACATTGTTCTCGACCACCAGTGGAGTGCTGATTTTGTGGAAAGATGGGGAACCTATAGAAGTTCTACAGGAAGCAACAACAAACTGGTGCTGAGGGAGTAGCTGCTCAGAGTCAGAGTGTGGGAAGGGGGTCTTCTACACCATATAGGACTGAAAGCTGGAGTTATATTGGAAGAGGTGGTAGAGGAAGTTAATGTGGTGCTTTAGGGTATGAGCACCCGTATCATTAGAGTGGTTCTACTCAAGGGAGTCAGAAAACACCGCAGGGAAGAGGGGTAGGATGGTTACATGTAGTGCAACCTACACTAGTGGAGAGCAAGGATAGTCCATCGATAGTGAGAGGTACTATTATAGTTGCTTCTACTTTAGTTACTTCCTTGTTTGATACTAGTGTCTATCATTCCTTTATATCTACAAATATTGTTAATTTCTTGATCTTGGAGGTGGAGTCTGTAAGCGAGGTGATGAATATCGATACACCATTGGGAACATGGTCTAGGGATATCTATTTATGCAAGGGATGTTTAGTAGAGATTAGAGAGTATCATTTTATTTTGGATATCCATGTCCTTGATATAATGGGATTTGACCTGATTATGGGTATGGACTAGATAGTCGCATACCGAGAACACATAGATTGTTACCATAGGAGAGTGACCTTTGTATCTTCTAAGGGTGACCGGTATGCTCAACATGGAGAATGAGATATCCATATAGGCCAAGATGGGGCAATTACTCCGCAACTGGGAGAGCTCACAACCCAAGTTGCTAGTCTTTTCTTGGATGATTGGATTGGTAGGCAAGACGTCCTTCCACCAGTAGTATAACTGTTTCAGGATGTCTTTCCTAAAGACTTCTCAAGGTTTCCACTTTAGAGAGATGTGGAATTCACTATTGAGATCATGTCGGGGGCTGATCCAGTATCTATTCCACCTTACAAAATGGCACCAACTGAGCTTCAATATCTCAAAAAACAGTTGGAGGAATTAGAGGATAAAGGGTTTATCCGTCCAAATATGTTGCCTTGGGGATCACCTATTTTTTTTAAAATAAGGACAATGGGAGTTTATGCTTATGTGTCGATTACCAGAAGTTGAATAAAATTACCATGAAGAACCAATATTATCTTCCACGTATCGATGATCTATTTGACCAGCTGAAGGGGGATTGTGTGTTCTCAAAGATCGATCTGAGATTAGGGTATCATCAGGTGAGAGTTCAAAATTATGATATACCAAGAACTACTTTCAGAAGAAGTTATGACCTCTACGAGTTTTTTGTAATACTGTTTGGGTTGAAAAATTCTCCAGTAGTGTTTATGGCCTTGATGAACATGAAATTTAATCCATACTTAGATCAGTTTGTGGTTGTGTTTGTGGATGAAATCTTGGTGTACTCTAAGACTCATGACGATCATACCCAACATCTTGACATCATTCTGGGTACACTAAGAGAGCATCAGATATACACCAAGCTATTTAAATGTCAGTTTTGGATTGACATGGTATACTTTTTGGGGAACATCATCTTGGAAGAAGGTGTGCATTGGACCCAAAAAAAGTGCAGGTAGTGGTTTCTTGGGAGTATCCCAAGAAGGTTTTTGATATTCAAATATTTTTTGTATTAACTGGTTATTACAGGAGGTTCATCCAAGACTTTTCCCATTTGGCAGCACCGCTTTCTAGTTTGATGAAGAAATGGGTAAAGTTTGATTGGACATAAGAATGTGATAATGCTTTCTAGGATTTGAAGAAGCGCTTGACATCAACACCAATTTTGATCTTACCTGAGTCATGTGAGGAGTACATTGTGTATTATTATGCTTCTAGGATCAGACTCAGAGCTATGTTGATGCAAGGGGATCAAGTAGTTGCTTATAGGTATTAGTAGTTGAGGTAACATGAATAGAATTACCCTACGCATAAACTCAAGTTGGCAGTAGTGGTTTATGCTCTTAAGTGTTGGCAACACTATCTTTTGGGTGAAAATTTTACAGTTTTTACAGATCACAAAATATTGAAGTATTTATTTTCATAGGACGATTTGAATCTTCAGCAGTAAAGATGGGTATAGTATATGCAGTCCTTTGATTTTGAACTGGAATATAGACCTGGAAATGGGAATAGTGTGGATGATGCCTTGAACAGGAAAACTCACTCAGTTGGTACATGAGTTGAGTGAAGAGTGGAATATGATGACTTTTCTAGTGGAAATGCATGTGGTAGTTTGGGAGAGTCAGGAAAGGATGAATATGATTTTTGTAGCAGTGGAGTCTATACTCTTAAGACAGATCCGAAATAGGCAGTATGAGGATCCAGAGTGTTTAGCCTTAAGGGAAATCCCTCAAGGTGGGGATACTGGTGCATGGGAATTTGTCGTAGATCCCCGATCAAAAGATTATTTACCTAAAATGCAATATAGTGCACTCCCAGGGTCGGTCTCAAGGAGGCAACTTACACAACACCGAAATTCTATTGTCACTATTTATTTTCTAACTAATATATAATATAAAGATGAGTTTGAAATATGAATAAAATATGAATATATATATATATATATGCAATGCAAACAATATGACATTAAAAAGAAAGAAAGAAGACATTTTTTCTTGGGGGATCCTAATGGTTAATATCATTGTTTATTAAAATATTCTCAATATCAATTCAATGTAGTGATCAAGATCTATCACACTACACCCTCTCATTCGAAATGTTATTACCCCAACACCGAGATATCTGCATGTGGGGAAATACTCTTCCTAAAGTCGGCTAGGATATCTCTTTTTCGGCCATCATTACCCAAGCCATACTCCATCATATGCATTACTTAGATAGTGAAGGGAAGGATAAATGTTGAATGAGAAGAAGAACTCGGTAGTGGAGAAAATGGGGAAATCGAACACCATAATCAATTTAACCACCACCTAAATCCTCATAATTAAATAAATAGATTAAAATTTAAGTACAATGAAACTCAATCAACCACCATTCTCCCCCTCGAACAAACATCGAGGTTAGTTCCCCATTCTCATGGAGTTAGAAGAGAACACGATGGGAGAAACACGTAAAAGTAAAAATGGAAGAATGAGGTATGAAGAAGAAGACTAATATAAATTAAAACATTAAAAATATACTACATAAGCAAAGAAAATATAAAACTATACAAAATGGAAACTACTTTGCCAACCCCTTGAGATGAAGAGGGAGTACATTTTTATAGGCAAGGGAGTGAAAATTTGGGCTCCAAAATCTGTCCACCAGTTGTATGCACGTGGATGGCCTCCTTAATGACAGAATTTGAAAATTGTTCCTTCTTTAAACTTGTTCCATTACTTATCCTATGTCTACCCACGAAATTTCATCTTGATTGGACAAGTTTTGAGATAGATATGGTCGCTTCAATCAGGACATTTAATCTATCCAGGCTGACTATTCGTATTCCAATACACCGAGTTCCAACACATTAATGGCCTTGAAAATTAAAGATAAATACACAGATATATTAATTAAAGTTATTACTCCATATGTCTTCAATATCCATGAAAAATTTCAGCTTCAATGGGTCGTACATTTATGAGATATGGTCCAAAAAATAAAATTCTCCAGTTCTGTACACAGTTTTCAAGGCCTGGTTTGTGAGTTGGATTTGATCTTCCAAATGATTGATTGAGATTTGGTTCCAGAAAGATAAAATGAATCTCATCAAACATAGAAACCTATAAAATAATAATTTTTCAATTTTGATCAGTTTAGAAAAAGTTATCTCCAAAAAATTATAATAAATGAAAACTGTTTAAATCCAAAATAAGTCATTTTTCTAATTAAGCTAAAAAATGTTCCTAAAACATTAAATGTGACAATTAACCTTTAAATAACACATTGGTGGGATTAAAAACATTAAAATTCAGAATAAAATAATTGAAAATATTTGTTCTATCAGATACACCTTCAGACTGGATAATAGATGAGGATGAGATCATCTATGTGAAAAATTGGGTTGTTGTGCCTACGAGTATGTGAGAGGAACTCATGCGATAATTTCATGCCTCAAAATGGGTGGTACATCCTGGGGTGAAAAAAATGTATCGTGACCTATGATGGCAGTTTTGGTGGCTAGGCATAAAAAATGAGATAGCAAGGTTCGTAAAAAGATGTTTCACATGTCAACAGGTGAAGGCAGAGCATCAATGACCTAGAGGGATATTGCAGTCGTTGCCTATTCCGGAATGGAAGTGGGATGAAGTGACTATGGATTTCTTTGTAGGACTTCCAAAGACTCTTAGAAATAATTATGCGATTTGGGTCATTTTGGATCAACTAATGAAGGTATCATATTTCTTGCCTATCAAGGAAACATTTACAGTAGAACGGTTGGGAAAACTGTATGTGCGAGAAATAGTTTGTTTTCATGGGGTGCAATAGACTATAGTTTCAGATCATGATTCGTGATTTACTTCATTCTTCTCAAAGGTTTTACAAAAGTCACTTTCTACACAGGTTTTTTTAAGTACGACCTTCCACCCATAGACAGATGGGTAGTCAGAGCATACCATACAAGTGTTAGAGGATATGTTGCGGGCATGTGTGATTGACTTTGGTGGTTCTTGGGATAGGAACTTAGATTTAGTAAAGTTCTCCTATAAAAACATTTATCAGGAAACTATACAGATGGAACCATATGAGGCAATTTATGGTAGACCTTGTAGATCACCGCTATGTTGGTTATAGGCAGGTGAGTCAGAGCTGTTGGGACCGAGTCTCATTCAGGAGACATCGGAGCAGGTGCAGTTGATTCAGAAACATATGGCTATGGCTTAGAGTAGGCATAAGTCACATGTTGATAGACAGAGATGAACCCTAGAGTTTATAAAGGGAGACCGTGTATTCCTTTGGGTGTCACCTAGATTAGGTCACCACAGGATACAAAGGTAGGGATAGTTGGCACCCAGGTTTGTAGGACTGTTTGAGGTGCTGGATAGAATTAGGCTAGTGACATACCGATTATCCCTTCCATATAAATTTAGTGTTATGCATGGTGTTTTTCATGTGTCACAACTACAGTGGTCCCTTCTCATGTGATTGATATGGAAGTTGTTGACCTCGAGATAGATGCATCCTTTGAGGAGCATCTGATACGTGTGTTGGGTCACAATGAGAAAGTGTTGTGGGGAAAGACCATGTTGTTAGTTCATGTGTTATGGAAACATGGAGGTGTTCAAGAGGAAACTTGGGAATGGTAAGAAGACATGAGGGCTCTATGGCCCAATATTTTTGGATTAGAATCTTAGAGAAGTTTTAGAGTACAACTTGAGGATGAGGTATTATAAGGTGTGGAGATTGTAAGATCTTATCCTTTTCTGAAGTCATCTTAGGCACATTTTCAGGTACTTTTTAAGGTTTTTAAGTACCTTTATTTTGGAGTAGTGTCTTGGGGTGTGTTTGGGTGAAATTTTAATAAAAACTAATGGTCATTGGGGTGTGCATGGTTTGCGCAAGGTTTGAAAAAACCGTGTGACTAAACTATGCCAACAAATAGGTCTGTATGGTTTGCGCACAGTTTGACAAACTGTGTGGCCAAACCATGCCAACTGTGCAAACCTGGACAGAGAGGTCTGCATGGTCGGTGCACGGTTTTCCTTAACCATGCGCCTCTACCCAAGAAACCATGTACATGGAATTTAATATTTGAAAATCCATTTTTAAACCACCCAAACCCCCCGAGACTCCCATATTTTGACCTTGGCTCAGGCTTGACAAATTATAGGTGTTTCCAGAGCCTTCTGGAGGGATTCCAAGGTGATCCAAACACCGTTCTTCGAGATCGAAAGTAAGAATTGAAGATCTTCTATCTTCTCAATAAGTGGATATCATCCTGTTACTTCTCCCGTTCATTCCCCTATATTTCCTTGATCTTTTCATGGAATATCTCCACTGTTTCCATGGATATAAATCTATGAGTTGAGATCTAGATCTAGGATTGTGGATCTATATCTTTATTCCTTTGATATTAATTTTGGTTTAGAGATTTAGATCCGAAGCTTGATCGATGACGTTGTGCCGCTCGGATTTTGTGGATTTTCATTTGGTTAACATCCATCAATAAAAAAGTTATGTGGTATAAATTGAACTCCCATAGTCATGAATTTGATATGTGAATGTGAGTTTGTGATTTTTTCTAGATTCTCTTGATGATTGATTTCTGAAATTGGAGTAATTAGGAATATGGAATTGTCTTGTGGTTTCCATGGTGATTAATTGATAATTGAATCATAGAACAAACGAAGGGGGGTTTCCCAATTAGATATTGTTTTGGAGATTGGTTATGGGTTGAGATATTGTAATTGAGATATCAAATTGATTGTGTTAAGATAATTAATTGGGGGAAATTAATTATGAAATTATGTTTGGTTATGAAAGATAATTAATTTTGAGAATTAATTATGTGCCATGATGTTGATCAAAGATAATTAATTGCGAGAATTAATTACGACAAGTTGATATTTGATATGGATAATTAATTGTGAAGAATTAATTATGGAAAGAGAATTGTTTTGATTGATTAATTAATTGATGAATTAATTAACGGGTTATGTGCTTAGTTAATTGTTGAATTAACTAATGGCCTTTGAAATGTTTAACTAATCATTGGATTAGTAATAGAATAATGTGGATAATTCTTGTGTATTAAAGAATGATTAAATGGATGATATTTTTGTGGTTCTAGACATGGCGTTCTAAATCGATTAGAAGTTGGGACTTGGACATGGTGTTCCTACTCAATAGTTATCCAATCTTGAGATATGGGTTGCTTGGCCTGACGACCTACACCGAATGAGATATAGGGTTCTAGGTATGATGACCTACACCAAATGAGATATGGGGTTCTAGGAACGACGACCTACACCGAATGAAATTTTGGGGTGCTAGGCATGACGACCAACACCAAATGAATGATAATAATGAATGATGATTCAAATGGGAAACATGAATTGAAACTGAGCCTAATGTGTTGATTAAAGATTAAATGACAATGTGATAACTTTTTTATTGTGTGTTGTATTTATTTCTTCATAGAACTACATGAACTATCTTTTGAATAGACTCGTTTTAGACACCATTGGTGGTGGCCTACTGAGTTTTACTCACACCCTATTTGGGCCGCCTGATCGGTACCCAAGTAGACTTTGTTATTGTAGGATAGGATAGGGGAAAGGCCCTAGGATAGGTTGCTATTTGGAATTGGAGCATGGGATAGGGAACCATATGTTTTTCAGGACCCGCTTGTGAGTTATTGTGTCTTTACTTTTAGTTGCATAGTATAAACTTAACACTCGCATTGTCATAGCATGTTTTACCTTCCAGTTGAGTATTGTATTTTCTTGTTTGACTATCATATGACATGGTATTATCATATGATGCGCTTGAGGGAATGTGGCCAACTAGATCGGGGTACTGTTTAGTGGCACCAAGGTTGAGACATCACAATAGGATCATTGACTAATATTCTCTTCAATTCTTCAACACCTTCTTCACACTCTTTTGTCCAAACTAATTTGACCCCTTTATGTGTGATATTGGTTAATGGGTTAGCTAGTCGAGAAAATTTTTGGATGAAACACTAATAGTAACCTACTAAACCAATAAAAATACATACCTCAGTTATGCTCATCAGTGCTATCCATTATTGGATTGACTTTGTATTTGAAGGATCAATAGAGATTCCATCCTTCAAGACAATAAGGCCAAGAAATAAAATTTCCTAAAGCCAGAATTCACACTTACTAAATTTAATATATAATTCATTTCTTCTAAGAGTCCTAAGAACAATCCGAAAGTGTTTCTCATGTTCTTCATAGATTTTGAAGTATACCGGGATATCATCAATAAATACTAAGAAAAAATCATCAAGATATTACTTAAACAATATGTTCATTAGATCCATGAAAACAAAGGATGCATTAGTCAATCCAAAAGGCATTACTGTAAATTTGTAATGACCATACCTAGTTTGGAATGTTTTCTTTAGAATATATTTCTTTTTTACACATAATTGATGATATCCATAATGAAGGTCAATCTTCAAAAAATATTGATCTCCATGAAGTTGATCAAATAAATCATCAATGAAAGTCATATGATACTTGTTCTTTATTGTAATAGTATTGATTTCTCTATAGTCAATGCACATCCTCATTGATCCGTATTTCTTCTTAACAAAAAGAACTAGGGATCCCCATGGAGAAACACCAGGGCGAATAAATCCCTTATTATTCAACTCCTCTAGTTATTTCTTCAGCACTACTAATTCCACAATGGCTATTCTATATGAAGTTTTTGATATCGGCTTTGCATCAGGGATTAAATCAATAGTAAACTTAACTTCCTATTTTGGAGGATTCCTAGGTAAATGCTCTATAAATACATCAATATATTCTCATACAATAGGTACATCCTCAATTTGAATATTTATTTCTTCATCCCTAGTTTTTATTTCATCTTTCTCACTAAGAATCTCATTCAGTAAATCTATTGGGGTGGATTTTGATAAGAATCAGGTGATGAAGTTTCTTTTCTAAAGATAATGGATTATTAATCTTCCTCACAAATCATAACTTCCTTCTTCTTGCAATAAATTTCTACATCGTATTTTGATAGCCAATCCATACTGAGGATTATATCAAATTCGACCATAGGTATGACGATAAAGTTAGTAGATAAAGCATGTTTATATACCATAATAGGAACTGCCTGACACATCTTTGTTGCAATGAGACCTCCCTTAGGGGTTTTGAATGAAAAAACCTTTATTAATGTGAATTATAAATATCTAATTTTTAAATAAAAATGGGAAGATATAAATTAATGTGAAGATCTAGAATCAAATAAATCTTTGGATAAATTTGAGGAGACAATTATAGTACCTCCCACTACATCATTCAAAAATTTAACCTCAGTAGTTGTGATCACATAAACTTAGCCTTCCTACCTTGGAATTTTCTAGGAAAAGTTTCCTTGAAACTTGGGAAAATCATTTGCATAATGTCCCTTATTTTTATAATCATAGTATTGAACATTGGTAGATTATTTCTCCCCCTTACAATCACGAGTTTGGTGGCATTTTTCTCCACACTTGTAATAAACTCCCATACCCTTTAAGCAAGTACCGAGGTGTTTCTTCCCACAATTACTATAGTTTGGAATGTCATATTTTCCCTTATTCCCCTTATTTCCTTTTCCAAAGTTTTCATAATCCCTCTTATTCTCTTTCTTTAATTTAAAGTCATAAGACTTAGATAATTCCTTTTATTTATTAATAGCACATGAGACTATATCTTCATATGATTAGAAACATTGTGAGACCAATTCCCATCATAGGAATGGTTTTAACCCATCAAATAATTGATCAATCTTACTTCTTGGGTTACGTATGTAGTCCGAAACATGCCTTGCTAGCCTTGTGAAGTTTTCCTTATACTTTGCAACATTATTATCCTCCTTCTACCTTAGAATCATAAATTGCCTCTCCATATCCGCTCGTAGATCACGAGGAAAGTATTTTTATAGGAAGAGTTATTTAAATTACCTCCATTCCATATTTGTGACCACTTAATACTTCTTCATGTTTTGAATTAATGATCACTATTTATTTGTATCTTATGATAGCCGATAGACTATCATAACAAATTTTTCCCTTTCATTACTTCCTAAAGCAAGAAATATTTTCTCTAAGGAATTTATCCACTTCTCAGCTAAAAAAGGATTTTTAGTCCCATTGAATATTAGGGGTTGTTGCATCATGAAGTAGTCTAATATTAATCCTCTTCATTGTGGGTCAGGATGCTCTATATGGGTAAGGTTCTTATTCATAACCTGAGTTAGTTCTCCCAGTATGGTTATAAGTTGTTCACCACCAATTGTATCACCAGTTCCACTATCATTATCTTGAATAGGAGATAAATCACTACATGGATTATGTGTGTTGATATGGTTTCCATTCCTTCCACTGGGTGCCATTTCTAAACAATGGCATACACTAGATTAGGTTATGAACCATAATTCATAATTCCAAACTATTAACATACTTAACATAAATTGAAAAAATTATGCATTTCTAATCCATAATCATAAAAATAGTTCTTTGAGGAAATATTTAATCATAAATCCTTAATAATGGTTTGTAAAGAAAATGTGAATTATCCTAATCATATCCCCTAGGAGTGTCAAACTAGGTGCGTAGTAAGGCCCGTTATCGTGTACCAGGTTACCCCAAGTCAAACACAAAACACCTTGTTAGAGTTGTTACTCTGAGATACATCTGTTCCAGAACCACGCCCACTTTTAGTATAGATAGGGATGTATTTTCTAGAAATACCGACATAATCTCTTCATTACCAAAATTCTAGGATGTTCTTCTATACTTAACCTCAAATTTTATATTAGGGTAATGTTCCCTAACTAAGGTTTTTTTAAATCTAGTTTCCAAGGTTTGTACTAAACTTTCTCTAATACCAACTATAACGCCCCAATCCCAGTTACCTAGAGTGGGTGAATTATTTTATTACATTGGCATGATCACAATAAAATCAAATCCTGAAGGACTGATCAATTTAGTATCCTTGGAAAAACTAGATACAAACATAAGTTTTACATTACATCATGAAATGAAAAACTACATAATATCTCCTTTGAACACACACATATCCCTTAGACTATACCTACAGGTCATTCATAATATACTTCTTCACATCCTAGGGAAAAATGAGACATAATAAAGGGGTGAGCTCAGATGCTCGGTAAGGATAAACATTATAGCGGAAGTTATCATAAATAATCATAAACTTTTAAGGCAAGGTATAAAACTAAAACACAATCATTTTAAACAAAATATTCAACATAATATGGAAAGAATAAGTCAAATAATTTCATTTAAACTTTCACATGGATATTCTACTATTTGAATAATCACATGAAATATCAATAACTAATCTCATAATGAGTAAATGCATAATGTCAGACATCATAACCATACCATAAAGGCCTCGTGCCAAGACCATTACCATACCTTCAAGGCCTTGTACCAAGATACTAGTTTTTCTTATGATACCTACTCATACATCGAGGGGATATAACAGGCCCTTCCTGTCACTTACTAAGTCTAATACATTCCTCATATGAAAAAATGTGAACCATAACATAAACATTCGCATTAAAACTAACATACGAAATGTTAACACTTTAACCATAAACTATGAATGGTATAAAAATAGCACATTCACAGTCAAACATATCATAAAACCATAAATACAATATGAAAGATTTTATCATAATAAATCAACCTCAATCAAGCATAAAATACAACAAAGGATATTGATATAGATGAAAATAATCAAATAAATTCATTAAAACTATTTGAGAGAAATATCCATTTTTTACTTTGAAATCATTTAAAAGCCACAAAATTATAAAATAAAACATTTCTTTTGAAAATAAACTTGTAATATTGTAATGGATGCTTCAAAATTTTAAGGATTCATAACGATTAAAAATATCTGCTCGTGCTAAATAAGTTAAAAAAGATCATTCTTTCCTTAATTTGTCGAAAAGGTCATAAAGTACCTCGTTTGAAAAATGATGGAAAAATTACTTTCAAAAAAATGTATATAAAAAGTTAAACATGAGTAAAAATGTCTTTAAACAAATGTCGATAATATTTTGAAATAAATTTTAAGAAACATGGACATGGATGATAAGGATGTCCCAATAGATACTTACGTATTAACAATCTCGGATAATAAAGAGATTGTGAAATTAACCCTTACCTTGTAATTTCCTTTAGTCGAGGGTGAGTTAGACTCCTGTATAATAGTTAAAACATGTTATTAAATTATAACAGTACCATATCCATATTTATGATATTATATATAATCCTCTTATATCATTTTGTTAATAATATTTTAGTATTACCATTGTTTTGGGTGTTAACTGCTTTGTTTTTCTATGCATGTTTTACTGTATAAGTCATGTTTGTTATGAATATGATGTATTTAATTCATATAAAGAATGATATTAAGTTAATAATTATTATTTTTAATCATCATATAAATTTTATAATCATTATTTAATGATTAATTTGGATAATTAATCTCATCGCGTTGTAGAGACGGTAGGTCGTACACACGCACGAGCGATAATATTATTCTCTTAATGGTTAAATGGTATGGAATTAGATGGTAGATTAATTATAAAGAATAATTATCATGTTATATTAATTATTTATATTCATTATAATAATCATTATACCCATCCAAATAAAGTAGTGTTGAATAACAAATTACACCACGACGTGGAGATGGTAAGGAGTACGCACGCACGCATGGTGATATTATTATTCATATGATGGATAAAATGAGGAATATGGTTGTACCATGATTATAATAACATATAAGTATATAGATGATACTATATTTTTTATTTTTATATGCAAACAACATAGAAAGAAGAAGTATAATAAGAAAAGAACTTTGAAATAGGTGATAAAACAATTACCTCTTTTTTAGTCTCCTTTTGATTTTCACAAAAGGACTCCTTAGGTTGGCTTTCTTCCCAAAGTGTAGTCTATAAGATGAAGTGAGGTAAGTTGGTAGAATAATTGGGTATAGGTTTTCTGAGACAAAGGTATTTGGAGGTATGAATTAAATAGAAGGAGAAGTAACCTTTTATAAGATAGGTGAGGGTCACTTTTGGAAGATTTTAAAATATTAATTTATTATAAATTGATTTTCTATTTAAAATAGATACAAAGTGATTTATTTATGGTAAAAGATGAGTATTAGTCTAAATCCTTTGATACAATGATTTTTAGACGTGTTTAGGTCATAAAATTATCCTTATCTTTTGGATTTGAACCTTAGTTAAACACTTTAACTCTTACCATGTCTTCTTGTATTTTTACATTATAGGATTAATATAGTTACTATAAAATGCCAAATAAATATTAATTTGATCATTTATAAAATATTTAAAACTATCCTAGTTATTTAGACAAACATGAGATTTTTATTAATTTTATAACATTTAATTAAATATTATTTATTTTAAAGTATCATTTATGTCAATTTTGATACTATTCAAAAAAATTATTTTTAAAAATATAAAAACAATATGATAACTTTAAAAAAAATACTTATAATATGTCACTAACATTTCTATGTTATCTATAAAATTTTTGGATGTCATTAATTAAGTGAAATTATATTTATTTTAATATTTTTAATATCATTTAATTGATTCTTCCTTTAATAATTCAACTACTTCATCATTATTGTGTCACCATTTAATTTAATTATTTATTTTCTAAAATTATAAATAAGTTACCATTATGTATATAATAATTTTATCTTTATAAATACTATTTATAATTGACCATATCACTCATATAGCCTCATATTAAAAATGATAGTAATACGAAACGGGTGGGGCGGGGCGGGGCTGACCAAGCCTGTACGGGTTTAAGCCCACACGGGTTTGTCCGCAAAAGCCCGAATATAATGTGAATAAAAAAATTAAAACCCGCCCAATCCCTTATAAGACTGTGGGTTTCCTATGGGTTACCCACATTTTAAAAAATATATACTATTTATAATCATTTAAATATTGTATTTTTTTCTCATTCATAATGGTTGTTGTTGGGAGAAGTATGGATTGACAATACCTAGAGTTTTAAGGGATATGATGGAACATTTTTATATGGGTTAATGGTGGAATGCAGTGATGATGATGTGGTGGCGAATTGTTTCTATGAAAACTAGGTGAGTGATCGGTGAGCCGTGATGAATGATAATGTTGGTCGTGTGGTGATGCGAACGGTTGGAATGAATGATGAATTTCCAAACAAAAATTGGTTTCAAAGGAGGCTATTATGGTTCCCCTGGGGTCCTTTCCTATATTATTAATAAAAAGTAAAATTAAATAATAACAAAATTAAATGGACCCAAAAAATATTATGATTATAATAAATCTTTTAGAATTGAAACCATGTGCAAGGGATATGAGTTCTATTTTTTGAGAGGTGGGATGACACATCATGTGATATGGTGAATAATTACTATATAAATATTATAATATCATATTAAAACAATAAATATAAACCTGTTTAAAATTAACATGTGAATGAATGGTGAGTTAGTATGATAATTATGGTGAGAAATATTATGCCATGGTTTAATCATAATTTTTTGATTAAAAAACTAAAATATTAAATAAGCATATATTGTAATTTTTTTTAAATTAGGCCCGCGGGTAAGCCCACACCTGCGCGGGCTCAACCCGCCTTGGCCCGCACCCACGCGGGCTCAAATCGCATTGGACCATGCTCTAAATGATCAATTTTTTTGGCCCACCCCACCCCGCATCTTCCCCAAACCTACAAAGCACGTAGGTCGCGGGCCCGTTTTGCATCACTAAAAAATGATATAGTTATTAAAATTTAAATATGAAATTTTTAACTCTTATTTAAATAAACTATAATAAATGTACTAATCTAACAAAAGTGGATTAAAAAGGATCATATTTTCAACCTAAGGTTGTTTTTTTTAGAAAAACACTTATCCAATGAAATTAGGACAAGTGTTAGTCTAATATTATATTATTATAATATTATTTTTACCTTTAATTACCCTACTTATCTTTAACTATGGTAAATAAAATTCAAAAGTCAGTATTCACCAAAAATTATTTTGATCATATTAAACCATATTTTTATATTGATTACAACTATGTATGTATGTTTTTAGAAATTCAATTCATAGAAGTGATAAAATTACATGTAATGCTTATCCGCTGATGTGGTTAGAAGGTGGGTAAAAGAGACGTTTAGAAGTTTAATAAAAAATTTATATCTAATTCTGTTATAAAATGAATCTAATGAACTATATTGGATTAATATATGTATTATTTATCTATTGTTACATTAAAATCAATTTACAGTAAAATAATTATTTAAATTAAAGCGTCAGTTTTTAAAAACAATGTAGTATTTTTCACTATTCATCAAAAATTAAAACTTTTTAGAAAATTAAAAAAAAATCACCCAAATCTAATTTTGATATTCCAAATTCAAAAATGAAGTCTATTTTGAAAAATAAAATTTATAAATTTCATAATGTGGTTAATACTTTTTATAACTACTTTTTAAACAACTAGTTTGATTGGTCATTGTTCACTCGAACTAGATGTTGCGTGCAACATAAACTATTGAATTATTTAAAAGGAAGCGTACAATGAAAGCTTAGAGTGTTACATTAATGTCAATTTTAAATAAAAATACACACTTGAAGTCATATCAATCACACCATACGTCATATTGAGGTAAAGTTGATTCCTACATATCACAAATGAATTATGGATTGTTTTCATGAAGTATCAAAACAATCTAGATGTGTTTCATCGGTTTTCAGTATGGCACTTATCTTTTTTACTAAAATGTCATTTTAAACTGGAAACACGCACTTTGTGTTATACCGGTAACATCATGTGTTGGTTTGATGTGATACTAATTCTTAAACGTCATAAATAAATTATTAATCATTTCCTTAAATTATTGAGATAATACGAGTTCATTTTCTTAGTTTTCACTGAGTGACATAATTTTGAACTAGAATTTCAATTTTAAAGTAATAATAGTCACTTTGAGTTATAACAGACACACCATGCATCATATTGATGTATAGCTGATTCCTACATGTCAAAAATGGCTTATGGATCATTTTCTTAAAGTATCAAAATAATCTAAATGTGTTTTATTGGTTTTTAGTATGTCAGTTGTCTTTTTTACTAAAATTAATGTTAATTTTATATAAAAATAAAAATTTGGAGTCATAATGGTCACACCATGCATTGTATTGAAGTGTGACTAATTCCTACACATAAAAAATGATTTATGGATCATTTTTTAAGTATCAAAATAATCCTAATGCATTTTCTCATTTTTGAGTATGTTACTTAACTTTTTTACTAAAATTAATGTCAATTTTAAATAAAAATACACATGTAGAGTCATACCAGTAACACCGTGTGTCATATTTAGTTGTGGATGATTCATACACAACAAAAATTACTTATGGATTGTTTTTTTAAAGTATTAAAAAAATTATAATACATTTTATTGTTTTTGAGTGTGTTACTTTTTTTTACTAAAATGTCATTTTAAATTGAAAACACACACTTTGAGTCATGCCGGACACACTGTGCATTGGATTGAGGTACGATTGATTCCTACACATCACATGTGACTTATGGATCATTATCCTAAAGTATCAAAATAATCTGAATGCGTTTTCTCAGTTTTGAGTATGTCACTTGTCTTTTTTACTAAAATTAATGTTAATTTTAAATAAAAAAGACACACTTGGAGTCATATCCGGCACACCATGTATCATATTGTGGTGTTTATTATTCATACATGTCAAAAATGACTTATGTATCTATTTTCTAAAGTATCAAAACAATCTGAATGTGTTTTCTCAGTTTTGAGTATGTCGCTTGTGTTTTTTACTAAAATCAATGTCAATTTTAAATAAAAAGACATTATTGGAGTTATATTGATCGTACTGCAAGTCCGATTGAGTTATGGATGATTCTTACATGTCAAAAATTACTTATGGATCACTGTACTAAAGTATCAAAATAATCTGAATCTGTTTTCTCAATTTTGAGTATGTGATGTGTCTTTTGAACTAAAATATAAATTATAAAATAAAAACATACAATTTGAGTTATACCGAGTACACTGTGTATCAATTTGAGGTTCGAATAATTGATTATATGATGTGTGATTTGCTTTTAACTATATGCAATAAGCTAGAAAATAAAGAACATGTTCTCTCTTTTTTGGATTGTTGTAGACAGTTGAAAGTTAAATATGACTTCCCAAAAGACATGTGAAAAAAACTAAATAATTATTAGATAAAAATGATAAGAAAATTAACTTAAAAAATAGTATATAAAATAGTGACAATATTAGCTAAATAATTAGTATGATTTCACCTTTTCATGATTCCTATATAAATTCTTGACACATTTCCTGGTTGCTATTATCTTAGTTGCAGCCTTGAAGTCCAATCTCTCACGAGCATGATTAGCTTCGAACAAACCACCTCAACTCGAGAAAAAGAATCCACTTGTATAAGAAAAAAAATATTATGTTATTAATACTATAAATAAATAAATTAAACATAAATATGAAATAATACATTAATAAAATGTCAATTTTAAACTAATGCCACATAATTTGTGTCATACCGGGTACACTGTGTATCAGATTATGGTATGGTTGATTCCTACATGTCACAAATGACTGAGGGATCATTGTATTAAAGTATTAAAACAATATAAATTCATTTTATTGGTTTTGAGTATGTCACTTGTATTTTTTACTAAAATTAATGTCTATTTTTAAACCTAAGCCACACAATTTGAGTAATATCAGTTACACCATGTGTTAGATTGTGTGTGGTCAAAAACTATATATGAAAAATGAATTATGGATCATTTTATTAAAGTTTAAAAACAATAAAATCTCTTTTTCTCAGTTTTTTCTATTTTGACATGAGTTTTAAACTAAAATGGTGTATTTTTATTGAAAACATGTACTTAGAGTCATATTGGCCACATCATGTCACAGATTGATACATGGTCAATTCCTACATATAAAAAATGAATTATGAACCATTTTTATAAAGTTTGAAAAAAATTCAAGATCATTTTCTTGGTTTTGACTATTTAATGAATGTTTTAAACTAAAATAACACTTTTGTATTGAAAACAATTACTTTGAGTTATATCGACTAAATCCGGTGTTAGATTGACATGTAGTTAATTCCTGCATGTAAAAAATGAATTATGAATCTTTTTCATAATTTTTAAAAATAATCCAAGGTCGTTTGGTTTATTTTTACTACTTTATGTATGTTTTAAACTAAAATGGAATTTTTATATTGAAATCACACACTTCGATTCATATCAATCACATCGTGTGTTAGATTGATGTGCGGTCAATTCCTACATATCACAAATGACTTATGGATCATTTCCCTAAAGTTTGAAAATAACATAATCTCATTTTATCAGTTTTGAGCATGTGATGTGTGTTTTGAACTAATGTGTAAATTTAACAAAATAAGTATCAGATAAAAATGATAAAGAAATTAATTAAAAAAATTAGAGAAAATGATGATAAAATAAACTAAATAAGTAGTATGAAGTCACCTCTTCATGATGCTTGTATACATTCTGACACCATGTGTTCTTCCCATTCATTTCTAAAAAAATTTATTTCATCAATTATACTTATCCTTGAGAAATAGATAAAAAATAATATATAATCATTACGATACTAATGCTTCACACCCCAAATATATTTCTAAGGTCATAATCCATATTAGATCACAAAAATTGCAGGTAATCAACTAAATTTGATTTCGAAAAACATTCTGAAACCATATAAATTTCCAACACATCTATAAATAAATTTACTTATTCTTTTGAGTATGAAGGTTGTTAAAAATCTTGACAGTACTGAGAAAATATAGACAAAAATATGATTAAGAAATATTTTTAATTAAATCATTATTACCTTTAGAAATTACCTATCTAAAGATGCTAGTCTTTTCATGGTTTATGACACCTCTCATAAATTTTCAAACATAATATCCACAATCGTTGTTATTATATTACTTTCCACACTATAGAAACATTGACCAAAATAAGTAAAAAATTTTGAAATATGTTTTTATAGTTGAATCTTTCTATATATACCTTAATTTGTCTCTATTTGAAGTAACCCACAAGATTTTTATATTCATTCATCGACTTCATTCCATGATTTATCCCATATTTAGTGATTACCCTATCATAATGAAATTATTGTCAAAACATAGATGAAAACATAAAATTCAAAGTTTACCTATAAAATTTTGATTGTAGTATATTACAAATTCACAATACACATCATGTGTGGTCAGTGTATTGGATATCCATGCATTGTATCCAAAAAATAAATATTTTGGGTATCTAAATTGAGTGTGATCAACATCTAGTGATTCCTAAAAAAACAAAAACAAATAAGTAATGAAGAAATAAAAATATATTTTATGTGATTAGATTATAGAGTTTTACCCCTTCATTATAGGCATCAAAAAGATTCTATCAGCTGTTATTTTTTTTCAAACACATTGTTTAGCTCATTTTTTTATTCTCACTTTATTCCTTCCCCAAAGAATTTTTTTTTCATAGAAATGATATAGGGATTAATGAATTCAAATCATGTTTCACACAAGTTTCCATTTATTTAGTAGTAATATAAATTCCTATAAAAATATGAATAGTTATAAAATTTAATGAATATATTATATTATTTTGTAGACAGACGTATTATGAAAATGTACCTTATGTATATATCCACAACTAAGATTCCCAACTATTCAAACTTGGGAATCTCATATATACTCTCGAGTCCAATTGTGGCTGTAATGAAAGTTCCAAATATTTATTCTTCATATGGAATGTGAGACATATATCCATTTTTAAATGTTGTCTCTACATGAATTTGTAATGATAATAAATGTTGAAGTGGAACTAGTGGGGAGAAGGTACTCCTAGAAGGTCCTTTTGATTTCTTGGTTGATTCACTAGATTGTCTTGATCTGACCTTCCATTTCCCCATCGCTTTATCCATTTGTAATACCATTCCTAACTTGAGACCCTTTTTAATCAATTGTTATAGGTTTTTCATATGAAAAAAATTGTTAAATACATACCTCATGTATC
The DNA here is from genome assembly GCA_963277665.1 of Viscum album. Taxonomy (NCBI): domain Eukaryota; kingdom Viridiplantae; phylum Streptophyta; class Magnoliopsida; order Santalales; family Viscaceae; genus Viscum; species Viscum album. Next base: position 1,051,441,614 of record OY728146.1, on the reverse strand, counting down.
TTTATAATATTAGATGGCCATGCTACGAAATTTTTAATAGCATCATTGACCGTTGTAATATCTGAATCATCAAGTAGAACATGTAACTCAATGGTAAGATCTTGAGCTACCTCAATAACTATTCTCATTTTATCTTTTGGGATTTCTTTATTATGTATATTATCTCTTAGGATATTATACACCATACCCATTACAATAAGGTGGTGCATGGGTGTTGATAGATAGAAATCCCATACAATTTTACCCTATAGAATCTTAGTAATATAAAGTTATTGGAAGTTGTTTGATTTACATTTAGTAGAAAGAGTAATGAAAAAATTTATTACCTTGATTAAGGTATAAAGTTGAGGGGAATTACTAACCACAAAGCTAGCAGGGTCATTTGGTTGTTCATGGGTGGATCTTTGTTCCACCACTAGTTCGCTTTGATACTTTCTCATATATTGGTTTGCCAAACCAAACTAGAAAATAATATCGTGAAAAGCATCTATTTTTTTCTACAATCCTTTCATTAGATTATATGTATCATCTTGTGGTTTTTTATTCTTGAAATATGTTATAGGAGACACTCCAAAACCTACTCCTCTAACACAACTATTTTATTTCGGCCATTTCAAAGCCACTAAAAGTAGTTTTTATTCTGGTATAGTCCCTACTGATTCTTATGCCAAAATAATATAAAAAATGTATGAACATAAATAGATGTTTTTATGTAATGATGTTATAAATAATAACTAATTACTATTATGTCATATTTACACATGTTTTCCATACTGATTTTGTGTTTTCATCAACTAGTTTACACTTCTTATTTACGCGAGATTCCTTCCATAACACATGATGCGAGATGAAAGTGGCTTCAGATTTTGATTCATCAATATACATATAAACAATGGAACATATGTTGTTTCATATCACATAAAACTTTTATTGTTGATTTAAAATGAATACCAATTTCTTCTCTAGTGAAGCATACCCTATACTTTTTTTTTGATAGGGGTACATAGGTTTTGATGCATGTTATTCATTTTCATCACACCTTTTATGTTTCATAAAATAATTTTTTTGAATAAAATTGGATAAAATAAATAATTTAAAATAATATATAATTGACTACAATGCACCTGAAATTATTTATCATCATGATGACTAGTGAAAACATTCCATGTTTCATACTTTATAATGTGTGCATAACTAACTAGAGGGTGGGGATTTACTTTCCCTTCAACATCCCTAAGATGTAACTTGGTAATAAGAGTCCATAAACCTCTATGGGATTTTCCAGAAGACATTAAGATATATTTATTATGAAAATATTCTAAAATAAATGAACTCTGCAAGGAATAATGAAAATTAAATCAATGTTTCATTATATAATTTTTTGGTAAAATAGTGAAAGTATATCATAAAATTACCTTTATATCTTATCAAAGGGTTTACTTTGTTATAGTATTTACATGTCATCACAAATATATATCAATTAGTATATTCATCCTCATTATGACCCCAACATAACTAATGAACATTAACTTGTTGAGGTCAACAAATTGGTTGCGTTGATTCCATCTAACCTCAAATTTTATACCCATACTTCTTACCTTGATAATTTTATTCAACATTATGATACAAATTCATTATTTTTTTTTCATCAATATATTGTTAATCCCCTAATAATTCTGTAGTTTCAGCATTAATAGATTGTTATTCCTCGGGATTGGTAATATTATCATGCACAAAAGACAGTCTGCATGAGTAGTTAAACATTTAATTTAGATTATGTTAATACAATAGAGAATAGATAATATTATGATAAAAATCATAGTATATTAGAAAAAACTTTAACCTTCTCATTTATCTTTCTTTTTATTAATGGTTGAAGGGATTTGGATCCTCTATCGAGAATCCAAATCTCCTATTTGTGGTCCCCTCTAATGTACAAGACACTGTCTACATCAGGGCCACCATGAACTAATTGTGATCTTCCGATGAAAGGTTCATCCTTGATTGAATTTTCATCTGAACCTACATTTTCTATTCACCATCAGGACAATCGACCAATTATTGTTTGATGGATCTAAGACATAAAATACTTTCACTACTTGTGATGCCATTATGAACGGATTTTCATTTTCCCCTTCCATATTGAAATTCACCTTCACAAATCCCATTTCATCAAATTTCACTTCACTCCCATTTTCAACCCATTTTTAATGGAAAATAATCACTTGAAATGTTATATAATATAACTCGTATATTTGTTCGATAATTCTGAAATATGACATATTCGTAGAAATTGGATTTCTATCTTTAGAACCAGATATGTTCATTGCTTCCACCAAAATCATAACTCCACAATTTTTCATCATACTATAATCATCATGTTCTTTTTTATAGAACATATAACCATTTATTACAAAACTATTGTAATATATAACATTTGAATTTGATCCCCTAACTAGCCATCAAAGTCATTTGGAAATTGAATTTGTATTTTTCAACAACTCCTTATAAATATGATCTCTAAACCATTCTATAAACTATTTATTATATTTATTTCATATCCATCCTTCATCCATTTATAGATTCAAATCTCTAATAATTTCTTTGTGGGATTCAACATATGGGTCAATATCTTCACTATTATGTAAAATGTAAAGGTGTGCTTGCTACTGCTCTATGATGGTAATTGTAACAACATCTCTTTTAAAAATCCCTTCACCCATAAGGCTTCCACTATAAAGAGACTTTGGACAACTGATTCTATCAATGTCTGATTGGTAATCAATATATAATTAAAAAAATTCTTCAACAATATATCATTCTACAATACAACCTTATGGTAGAATTAAATTCATGACATACCCTTTCAAAATATTTATATACCATTAAATGGGGTACATCCATCTATTTTGGACAAGAACATATAGTTTAACCTCTCTAACCAAGTGAACTATTAGGTGGACTATTATATAAAAGAATAATAGTGGGAAAAACATGTCTAATTAACACAATATGACTGCAACCTCCTTATTCATGATTAAAAACTTCACTGAGTCTATAAATTTATTTCACATGGATTTGAAAAATAAGCGGAGTCTATTTAATGTATGTCATACATTTTTAGGTATAATGTAATGTAAATAAGGTCATGTTACTAAAAGTTGTATGACTATATTTCTAAACTAAGAGGAAAACTTAAAGAAGATGTTACAAACACATTGTAACAAAGATGATGTGAAATTTGAAGAATAGTTTCCAACTTCATCTGAATATTCTATAGATAAGAAGAAATATATTAATAAATCTGAGAAGGCTGAACAGAAGGAAGAAAGAACATCCAATAAAAAATCCAAGAAAAAGAAGAAAATTTTGAGAATGAGAGAAGATTCTCAGTATGAATGTTGCTTCTAATATACTAATGAGGTTACTCCTTATTCCCAATATAATTTCTTATTTGTACTAAATTACAGGGAATTAAAGGAGTTTAATTAAGGAAGTTTGGTGAATGTTGTAGATTTTTTATAGTAATAATAATGTTCATCATGGAACTTATCAACCATTGTGAGATGTTGAGGGATACCCTTGAAGGGAAGAAAATATGAAGTTGAGGTATGAGTCTCTTAATTTTATTTCAAAAGAAAGTCATGAGGTTTAGAAAAAGATATTTTGGGAAATTTTTATTTATACACTTGAACTTTTATAATATGCTTGTTGATATGGGTGCAGGTTGTTTTCATATTAACAGATTTTTCTCAGTATAAGAATGAAAATATCATAAGAAAAGTATTGAATGAAAATTTGTGTTATGGACAAAATTTATAACCTTGACTATGCACTCTTTTTTTTCTACACCTGGTTTTCCCATGTAGACTTAGAGATGTTTGGTTAAACAATATTTGTTAAGAAAATCATGTGATACACTTATTCTTTAGAAGAAAATTTTCAAGATTCATGAGTGGCCCCTTTGAATTTGATTGTAAATAAGGGGAGAAAAAAATAGAGGAGTATGAAAATGAAAATAATAGTTGGTGAGAGAGATGAGTGTGAATATTGATGATGAAATTGTTTAAAGTTTTAAGTGGGTATTACCGATAAAAACAAATGGGGAGATTTTAAGTCCCATGTTGTGTTTTTTTTGTATTTTTTATTAATAGTTCAAATATGTTGAAAGTTGAGAAGAAGTAGAGACTTAGTTTTTGTGCTGGGTGTAGAGGACTATACGTAGAAACAAAGAGAAACAAAGGGGAATATTACATTTCCTAACATACCTTTCTGGATGCAGAAGATCAGACACAGGTTTCAATCAAAGAAAATATGAAGATTCTTTGTTGATTGTTCAGTGTTACTAAATCATGAAGAAGTATCATGATAAAAGCTAGATGTTATAAATGAGAAGTCGTGGAGATTTTCATATTGAATAGTATTTATCATATAGGCCAATCAATTAGATTAACTTATCCATCATCATAATGATTTCATCAGAAGAAGATCATCGAATCAAGGAGCACCGGATGCAGAAGTTATAAGAAACTCTAGAAATGTGAATATGTTAAAGTTCAAATAATTTTTAATCTTTCCGATCGAATTGATACGTCTAATGAACCGATCCATAAAAATTATTTGGAGATGAAAATTATGAGAAATAATTTTTTTTTTCATTTGCACTGATAAATCATTGAAATCAGATTTTGTGAGAAAAGAAATGTATTAGTTACTTAGATGAAGAAGTTTATAAAAGCTTAAAATGTGAAAATTTTGTAATCGGATTTTGTTAAGACTCTAGATAAAAAATATATATAAACAATGAATTATCTACCAGATTGGAACATTTAATGGTTTTGTAATATTTATAGGTTTCAAAAATGTAGTCAACCATCTTCTGTTGACTAAGAGCATCAGACTAGGATTTCATGACTTTATTTTATTATTTTTAATTAGGTCAATAAAAAATAATATATAGTGCAATGTTGTGAAGTTATGATATAATTATCCATAAAATGACATTTTCATGAGAAAGTCCATCAGATGAATTTTTTTAAGAAATTTCATCAAAATTAATCTGAGGAAGAAAGAATAATTAGAGTCAACAAACAAAGAAATATTGAACTCAAATGATTGTACTAAATAATAGTTTGTAAATTCAAAGAAGTTTTAAGTTTTGAAAAGATTCAAGAAGATTATAAGAGGATCCAGAAATATTGAGAATAGTTAAAATGGTCAAAAATAAAGATTCAAAAATCTGATAAATTCATATTTATGAATTTCATTGAGCGGGAAGAATAATTTTTTTTCCCACATTTACAATTTTGGGATGCCAAAAAATAGAGGGAAAAGTAAATTAGTACTTTTATCATTGTTTATGTATAAAAAGTTGATGCTCCGACAATTTTTGTGACATGCTGAGATCCCAACCGAAGTTTGCTTTCTGTTTGATGCTGAGATCCATCTGAGTGAGTTCCATCTAACGGAGATCCACCAGAGTGAGATCTATCGGAGCAAGTTCCATCGGATATAGATTCATCATAGTGAGATCCATCAGATAAAGTTCCACCAGACAGAGTTCTATAGGTTGGAGAAGTTGTGAGTTATCGATTGAGTTTCTACTCATCTGAAGTAGGAAAAATAGAATAAAAACCAGACAGAGCCAACCAGACAGAGGTTACCAAATTGAGTTCAATCAGACTGACTTTTTCTAAGTTTTTCGAATAGAAATTCTGGAAAGATTGAGTTTGAGCATATTTAGATTTTTTAAAGATCTGGAAGAAGTTTCAAGACCAAAAATTTCTTAATATAATTTTTTAAGTTCTTAAAGATTGTATATAGTTGAATTTCTTCCATATTACTTTTAGAGGAAGTGAATAAATTTCTGAAGTAGATTATAAAATAATAAGAAATAAGCTTGTAGCTGGGGGTATAACTAGTTGCTGAAAAGACTTGTTTGCTAGGGTGTATAACTAGTTGTGAAGAAAGTGTATATGAAAATAATAGTTGGGGTATAATCAACTATAGAATAAATGTTGAATACTAGGTTGTAGAACTATTTGGTGCTTGTGCCTTTGTATTCTGGAAAGAAGTTAGTAAAGGAATCCATGTTGGGGGGACTAACCAATATGGAAAGGAGTAGGTCTTGGTACCAAACCTTGTAAATATCATGTGATTTTTTCTCTTTATATTTTTTGCATATGAAAGGTGAGGTTGAGATTTATATTTAAGTATATCATAACTCTAACAAGTTTCATAGTTTAATAATTTTTTATAAAGAAGTTAAGAAAATTTCTTATAAAAAGAAAAGTGATCACTGATTCACCCCCCCCCCATTAATCTTGATCCATTTGGGAACACCATTAAAAACATAATACATGATACATATTAAATAAAAAAAGTTCATTAAACAATCATGATATAACATGAAGAACATTCACATGGAAGAAAAATATCTATCGTAAAAAATGACAATCTCTTTCTTTAAATTCTAACTTATTTAAATGTGCTTTAAATCCTTGTATAATTGACTTAGGATTATCAGTGTATAATTTTAGAAACATATTTATATATATTTAATTTATTATCTTTCATAAATATTCATTTACTACTTATTTGTTAGTTAAAAATAGTTTATATCAATCATTCGAGATTAATAGTTCTCATATTTTCATGCTAGTTTCAAAATGATGGTTTGGATTATTGTTCTAAGTTCATAAGTTTATCATATATATAATGGTTGAGGTTCTGGAATCCTAATGTTATAGTGATTTATAAAGTCATATTTTTATTCAATTGGAGCTATAAGTATGATTCATGAGGAAGAAATTTATATCTCACTCGTTTTAGGGAACTTTACCAATAATAAAGTGTTACTTTATAATGAAAATTCATTTGAATTTTCACTTCAAAAACCATAATAATAAATTAAATTAAAATTATATATAATAAATATTCATTATTAATTTTTTTAATCTTCCATAAATATAATTAAGAAAGTATAGTAGCACTGCCCATGCTAGTAGTTGAGCTCACCCAAACATAAACATACTACAAAGAAGGAATGATTATAAAACCATCTATATTTCATCATTATAATGTTATTATAGAAGTATTTTATGTTAATTAAATCTCATTAAATTTATAAATCATATTCACAAAGTGGTATAGGAATAATATTAAGTAAATAAACAAATAATAAGATTATACTTATATTGAAGAGTCAAATCTTTCCTTACATATCTTCTTCATAATTAAACCATTGGGACTTCTTCCTGTGATAGAAAGATATAAAATGTATGATAGGATCATATAAGTAATTTTATCATAATATGGAGATAAAACCAAACATTATATGTGTTTCAAAATGGGTATAATGAGGCCTTTTTTATAGACAAGATTTTATGGAATTTTTGCAAATATTCATTCCATAACGGTTAAGAATAAAAAATTTAAGTGGAAAGTGGATCATGAATGGAAAAGGGAAGATATGGTAGATCCTTACTCAAAAAAATTAAATATATTACAAGGTTTTATGATTTTTTATTAATTTTATAATCATTTTTATTAAAAAAAAAACTCATTATATAGATTTCTAGGTTTATTCTTGAGTTTAAAAATTTCAGGATAATTTTGGAATTAAAATTGTAATATTTATATAAATTATTAATCATCATATTTATAAATTAATTTATATCATATCATTATAACTTCTTAATCATATCACTAAGTCATAATTTTTTACTTTTTTTTGTTATGCAAGCACTCTGTTAGCATTGCATAAGTAGTTTCATATTTATCTTGACATAAAAATAAATGGATATTAACTAGAAAATATTTATATGATATTGTAAGTATATTATCTTGAAAGACAAATTATATAGGTTTCCATAAATTTTTATATCACTTTAGATAAAAAATATAATAATAGGTCATAAAAGTCTATTTGAACTCAATATCTTATTTTACAAGGGGCTTAAAATGTTTTACTCAATATCTAACCAATTCAAATTCACTGATTGATTTTTCAAAATAATATTGTATATATCTTAATAATTTTAAGATGTTTTATACCTTTATTAAGTGTTCTATAACATTATAGTCACACGTTTAAAAATAGGTCATTAAGTTTAATTTAAAATTCAACTCTTATTTAAAAAAAGTAATTCAACTTTATTACTCAACCTTTAATCAAATGGAATTTAGATACAGAACTTTTAAATAATAATTTTTTATATATAAAATATTCTAACATATTCCATATATTTATAAATTTTTCTAAAAAATTATAGATACCTATAAATTAATAAGTAATTAAATTCATCTTGAATTCAAATTCTTATTTTTTTTAAAGGAATTCAAATTCAAATGTATTACTCAACTTATAACCAAATTGAATTATAATATTAAACTTCAAAATCAATACTTTAAAGATTAAAAAAACATAAATTGAAATAAAAATATCATTTATAATATTATACTATAATTTTTATATCAAAAACCATGATTATATATAACATTTAATATTTATTATACTATCTTGTGATTTATATATTTTTTTAACAAAATATCTTCCTCCTAATTTTGATATAAAGATTCAAAATATTCTATCAATCTATAATTAATAAATATTATCTTTTAAAATAATAAATCCAAATATATTAAATATATTATTTTAGAATAATGAATATTTTTTTTCAAATGAAAACCCACATTCTTGTTTCATACCATGACACAATTTTTTCTAATATTTTTGTAATAATAAATATCAATATAAATTTATAAAATTTATATAAATATCTATCTATAAAGTATTTAATTATTCATATAAGTACCCGACCTTAAACATTACATAATCTAGTAAATTACTTTAGAATTCACTTCTTTACATTCACAAAGATCTTTTTAATTTAGAGTTCTAAAAAGTTAGGACATAATTCATACATATCAACCCACAATCATACAAATTTTTTACCACTAAAACAATATCCATTTCTTCCAAAACATAAAACTTTAAAAATATAACATGATTTCTTTGACAAAACTTCATAAAATTTAACTTGACTTCCTTATTTCTCTTATACATCCTTATAACCTATGAAAACATTTAAAAATATGGGATGAGTATTAAAATCTCAATAAGGGATATAAAAATAATAAAATAAACTATTAATACATGAATACTTATAAACATATGAAATCATTTTCACAAATACATACTTCTCACCCATAAAGTATCATATTCTTTTTGAAACATGAGATTTCCATAGAAAACATAAATAAACTATAAAGGTATATTGGGCAATTACTTACTTAATATTGTAACCCTTATTCCTACCTTATGATTTGTAACCCTCATGACTACCTTACAATGTAACCCTCATGGATACCTTGTGGTGTAACCATCGCAGTTACACTTGAAGTAACCATATGGCCGACCTCCAACTTACACAAAACTAATACATTGGAGGGAGATATAGGTCTCACACTTCATCATAAAAAATTTCCAAGAACTATAACATAATCATAAAACATAAATAATTTCATAAAAACATTTCTTTTGAATTTTGTAAAATAGAATTTTAAAAGAATTTTTTTAAAGAAAATTCCCTTACAAATATCATATAATTGATGTGAGAATTAATAGAGTAAAAGGAAATATGTGTATACACTATAAATCCACATAATAAAACATAATATAAACAAAAATTAATTACACAAATAATCTTAGTGTCATACAATCAATGAAGTAGAAGGTTAACCCAAAGAATAGAAATTGGGTTAAGAAATCCCTTACCTCAGGTTCGTCTTACTTCAAAAATGTTTAAACCTATTGTATAATGGTTAAAAGAGTGTTATTAATATTTTAAATAAAATATTAATATTTATAACACCTTATATGATCATTTTATAACATCATTTCACACATTTATTAATAATATTTTGTTATTTCCATTGTTTTGGGAGCGTGCTTTACACGGTTCCCATGGACGATTCATAATGAATTTTCTTACTGAATAGAAGAGAAACTACAGAAGTGGAATGAAATGGTAGTAATATGTTTTTAGAATATTAAATGATAACATAAATCATTTTTTTCATATATGATTATTAATCATTATATAAAACATTAATGATATTCATTTAGATCATTTTGACAGTTCTTCGATAATCACGAACTATTTTCGTTATATCATTTAATATTATGTATATATGTTAATTTCAGAACATGAAATAGGTTATATAATACAATTTAAAATTTGTTTCAACCATTAAATGGTTTTATAACCAGAATTGAAGTAAGTAAAGGAAATTGAAAACACATCGTCTATGATGTTGGTAATTCGACACATTACGGGCGATGTTTTTATTTTTAGAATAAAAGGGGGAGGAGAAGAAGTATGATGATTAGTTTTTTCATAAACATGATATAATTCCAGTATATATATGACATTTTAGCCTTCATTACTCTTGGATAAGGGTATGTGAAGAGATTATAAGAAAATAAAAAAATTAAACAGAATTTAAAAGAAAATGAAATATGATTTTTACCTTTTGATCACTTCTCCTTGAGATCCTCCTTAAGACCTTTGGTTTTGGCCTTTTGGTGAGACCAGTAGGTCTTGGACCTGGGGAAGAGGCTTGTGAAAAGGTTTGGGCAGAATTTATACAATGAGAAAAGCTTGAGTGGTGTAATGATAAGAGGGGGTGAGGGGTGGTATTTATAGTAGAGGACATGAGGGTTTTTCCATTATTTTAATCACTATTTTATTATTTTTCTCAAGGAAAGAAATTGTAACGACCCAAACTTTTATCAATGAAAATTTATCTTGATCTAATTAAATGTCTCATTATGTAAAATGGTTGTATAAAATATGAATTTCCTTGGTTTTATGTTTTTGGATTTCAAAATACTGTTAATAATTGTTATCGTTGCTAATATAGTCGTTGAACAGTGATCACATGATTAGTATAAATATAGGTCTTTAACAAATCTAATTTACTCAGAAAAAGGAAGCGATGACCACATCCAGTAGAATTGCTCCATATGAAGCCCATTTTTTGGATCTCGTAAAGGAGGTGGCGTCATTGGGCTTTGCTCTTGACCAAACCCAAGCCAAGTTTCAACACGTTAAGCTCAAACGGAACCGCCTATGATAAAAGTGGAAGTTTATAGAGGTTACCACCCGAGTGATGTTATCCAAGCCACCCCAAGATTCTGTCACCATTACACACCTTAACCTTCAGTCTTATGTGGGTGTTATAGGGGGTTATGTAATGAGACCCTAGTACTATGATTATGTACATTATTTTTTTATAGATAATATACTTTCATTTTATTATTGTTACTTTGTAAATAGTTTTTTAAAGAAAAAATAGCATTTTTAGTTAATTAAGAAATCTATTTTGATGAATTAATGGATTTTTGAATTAAATATTATTTTAATTAAATATTATTACTCAATTAATTTTTATATAATATAAATGACCGTATAATTATTATGAATATGATTGTGTTTTTTATTAAGATTTGAAAGCTATTTTTGTCAAAAACATGAATTTTTTATAAATGTCGGTTTTGTTTTAAAAGTAAAAATTCACATATTTAGAAAATTATTTAGATAAAATGAATATTATTTTTGTAATCGGGACTTTGAAATTATCTAATGGTGAATTTTTCATAATTTTCTGAGACAATCGAATTTTTTGGTAAAAATTAAATACTGTTTAAATATATAATGTGTTTTATGACATCATAATGACCCAATAGTGATGTAATAAAATATTATAAAACATTATGTTTGGCAAATATATGTTTTACCATTAAAATAATTTTATTTTAGTTTTGTTTGATTTATTTTACAATGCTTTAGTGGACCCTTCAAGACTTATAAAACATTTTATCTTTTTAAAATGATTTTCTTGAGAGTGTGACTCAACTCCACATAAGAAACCATATTATTTTAAGAAGTTCGGTCATTGACCTTATAAAATAATTTTTTCTACTCCCCTTTGGAAAAAACCATGGGCAAAAACCATGGGCAAAAACCATGGGCTGGTTTGTGGTTTGGATTAGTTTAATGTGTGGTGACCCAAACCTAAATAATAAAGAATTCCCTCTCTTTTCCTGTATAAACCCACCCAAGCTCCCACTTTCTCTTCACTAAAAGCCTTTGGAGTTTATCCAAACTCTGATCCACTCTCTCTATAATCCTCCCAAGGCACCTCAAGCTCACAATAAGCCTAACCCAAACCTTTGGGATCACACTTCCAAGTAAGAGATTTCTTCCTTTCTCATTTTTGTCCAAATTTCATTATGTTATTATGCACTTTTATTTTCAATTAAAACTGTTGGGTTATGATTTATAAACTCCCCCATACTTCCCTCTTTATGTTTTAATGATTATAGATCCATTTCTCTCTCATTAATGTCTTCCATGCACACCCGTTATTATGCCTAAATTCTGTAAGGAATTTCTCTCTTCTCATTTACATTCAAGTAATTATTTTGTAATATGAATAAAAAATCCATTTCATATGTTGGGACATGTATCTATATTACCCCCTTACTGTCCATTTCATGTACATATGATGAGACACCCCTTTCTCTCTCATCAACCATTTTTATGAATTCTTATGTCACGTTGTTATGCTGCTGAAATTGCACCGTGATTTTCCAAGCCAAAGTCATTGTGTCGTGAATACCATGTCCATTTCTCTATCAAGGGTATTCACATTTATGCACATTTACTTATTGATTATAGAGTTTCATTTATGAATTCCACATTCCTTTATCATGGAATAAATGATTACCTTTAATTATTCCATGTTGTATGATCCATGTGGCACACTTATTCATGAAATGAAATGTTTAAGAAGGGTGCGCCCTGATAGTGCTCCAATGCATTGGGTAAAGATTAATATCATGATGCATCAAGTGCAATGAGGGTTTACTCATGCTCCATGTGCAATGATCCTTGGATCATTCTAATACCATGTTAAGTGTTGTCTCCACATTTCCATGTTATGATAATCATGTTATATCATGCCTTTATGATCATGTTTCTCTTGCGCTCCATTGATATTCCTATTGCCTAAAATGTATTGTAATATTCATGTTGTGCCTTGTTTACTCCCTTACTATGATTTATAGCTCGCCCTTTTCTTATGCATGTCCTCAGGTTATCCCATGAAATGCTAAGTACGAGAGAATGTAGTGGTCATGTAAAGTAATTTTTCAATAAAGATGTCGTGTTTCATGTTTTAAGTCGTTATATAATGTTCCTAAGCCCCAAATAAACTAGACCTATCAATATTCTATGTTATATCAAGTGAATATTTTATGTAATAAATCATGTTTAAGTGTGTAATAAAGAGCAGGGTTGTTATAGTTAGTATCAGAGGATGGGTTTAGTTATCACTACTGGAAATGAACTCTTTACCAACGGTTCCAAACCATTGGTAAAGGCTGGATAACCATTGGTATAATATATACCAATGGTTATCCAAACCGTAGGGAAGTAAGCCATAGAGAAACACATATGCCAACAGTTTCTGGAAAACCGTTGGTATATGTTAGGAAATCTACATTATACCAACGGTTATGTCAAACCGTTGGTATAACTTTTCACCAACAGTTTGAAACCATTGGTAAACATACTATTCCAATGGTTTCAAATAATTGGAATATAGTTTTGTATAGATTTTTACCAACGGTTTGTGCAAACCGTTGGTAAAGGATAGACATTTCACTATATCCCAATGGTTTTTAAACCATTTGGAAAGTGTTTTTACCAATGGTTCTCTTAGAACCGTTGGTATAAAACACATTCATAGCCCTACACCAACGGTTTACAACCATTGTCCTAGGCTTTGCTGTGCAATTTAGGCATCAGCCTGCTGCAGGCTGCCCTTTCGGCATTTCCAGCTTCCCAACTCCAATTACCTACAATAACCAACTATAACACATACATATACATGATTAATTCATATATATGTAACACATAATTCACCCTGAAACTATACACATGCAGAATTAAAACATAATTCATAAGGTAATTATAATCATACATGATTGATTTAGAATTCAATTCAGAATTGAGATGACAATTACATGTGCAATCCAGAATTCAATTCATAATTGAATACTGAATTGAATACATACATAATTTAATTATCAATTGTGAATACAATACATAAAAAACTGAATACGTGATTATATGTGTTATACAGAATTAAGAATACATAAAAAATTTCATTTTGTATAACACATACACGATTGAATTCAGAAATTAGAAGATAATAACCCCAAAATAAGGAAATGGATAAACGACTTCAACCAAACAAAAATATAATGTCCCATGGTTTGGGGTGGGTGTCTTTGAACTTAGTGATGATGATAATGGGTGTGTATCAATGAGCTTGTGTGACTTAGGGAATGTAGTTGTCCTTGGAATATTAAATGTCATGTGTTTTAGAATAGGGGTAGGATTTCCTCACATGAAAAGTGGATTGTGTGAGGCTGGACCATGGATCCTTGTGCTAAAGTATCAACACAATCCGAATACGTTTGGTCGGTTTTCCATATTCCAGTTGTTTTTACTTAAAATGACGTCCATTTTAAACAAAAGACAGACACTTCGAGTGATACTGGCCACACCATGCCTCGAATTGAGGTGGGGATGACTCGTACATGTCACATATGACCCATTGATCGTTTTATTAAAGTATCAAGACAATATGAATGCGATTGGTCGGTTTTTTGTATTCCATTTGATGTTTTCACTTAAAATGTTGTCCATTTCAAATAAAAGTGAGACACTTTGAGTGGTACCGGACACATCGTGCCTCAGATTAAGGCGAGGTTTACTCGTACACGTCAAAAATGACCCATGGATCATTGTGCTAAAGTATCAACACAATCCAAATACGTTTGGTCAGTATTCTGTATGCCAGTTGTTTTAACTTAAAAGAGTGTCCATTTTAAACAAAAGAAAGAAACTTCGAGTGATACCAGCCACACCGTGCCTCATATTTAGGCGGTGTAGACTCTTAAACATTAAAAAATGACCCATGGATCGTTTTCCTAAAGTATCAATAGAATTCGAATGTGTTTGGTCAGTTTTTCGTATGTCAGTTGTTGTTTTCACTTAAAATGTTAACCATTTCAAATAAAAGTGAGACACTTCGAGTGGTACCGGCCACACCGTGCCTCATATTGAGGCGGCGTTGACTCATACACGTCGAAAATGACCCATGGATCCTTTTTCTAAAGTATCAACATAATCCGAATACGTTTGGTCAATTTTTCATATGTCAGTTGTTTTTACTTAAAAGGGTGTCCATTTTAAACAAAAGAAAGAAACTATGAGTAATACCAGCCACAATGTGCCTCGGATTGGGGAAGTGTTGACTCGTACACTTCACATATGACTCATGGATCATTGTCCTAAATTATCAACAGAATCCTAATTAGTTTGGTCAGTTTTCCATATGACAGTTGTTGATTTCACTTAAAATGTTGTCCATTTAAAATAAAAGTGAGACACTTTGAGTGGTACCGGCCACACCGTGCCTTGGATTGAGGTGGGGTTGACTCATACACTTCAAAAATGAACCATGGATCCTTTTTCTAAAGTATCAACACAATCCGAATACGTCTTTTTGGTTTTATGTATGCCAGTTGTTGTTTTTACTTAAAAGGGTGTCCATTTTAAACAAAAGAAAGACACTTTGAGTGATACCGACCACACTGTACCTCGTATTGAGGCGAGGTTGACTCGTAAATATCACATATGACCCATGGATCGTTTTCCTAAAGTATCAACACAATACGAATGCGTTAGGTTGGTTTTTCGTATGCCATTTGTTGTTTTTACTTAAAATGTTGTCCATTTGAAAAAAAAGACACTTCGAGTGATAATGGCCACAACTTGCCTCAGATTGAGGTGGGGTTGACTCATACATGTCACATATGACCCATGTATCTTTTTTATAAAGTATCAACAGAATTTATATGCGTTTGGTCGGTTTTCCGTATGCCAGTTGTTGTTTTCACTTAAAATATTGTCCATTTCAAATAAAAGTGAGACACTTTGAGTGGTAAAGGCCACACCATGCCTTGTATTGAGGCGGGGTTGACTCATACAAGTCAAAAATGAACCATGGATCCTTGTTCTAAAGTATCAACACAATCTGAATATGTTTGTTCGGTTTTCCATATGCCAGTTGTTTTTACTTAAAAGGGTGTCCATTTTAAACAAAAGAAAGACACTTTGAGTGATACCAGCCACATTGTGCCTTGGATTGAGGCGGGGTTGACTTTTACATGTCACATATGACCCATGTATTGTTTTTCTAAAGTATCAATACAATTCAAATGTGTTAGGTCAGTTTTCCGTATGCCAGTTGTTGTTTTTACTTAAAATGTTGTCAATTTCAAATAAAGGTGAGACACTTTGAGTGGTACCGGCCACACCATGCCTCATATTGAGGTGGGGTTGACTCATAAACGTTAAAAATTACCCATGTATAATTTTGATAAAGTATCAACACAATCAGAATATGTTTGGTCAGTTTTCTGTATGTCTATTGTTTTTACTTAAAACAGTGTCCATTTTAAACAAAAGAGATACACTTTGAGTGATACCGGACATACCGTGCCTCGGATTGAGGCGGGTTGACTCGTACACATCAAAAATGACTCATGAATCGTTGTACTAAAGTATCAATACAATCAGAAAGCGTTTGGTCAGTTTTTCGTATGTCAGTTATTGTTTTCACTTAAAATGATGTCCATTTCAAATAAAAGTGAGACACTTTGAGTGGTACCAGCCACACCATGTCTCGGATTGAGGCGAAGTTGACTCATACACATCAAAAATGACCCATGAATCCTTGTGCTAAAGTATCAACACAATAAGAATATGTTTGGTTGGTTTTCCATATGCCAGTTGTTTTTACTTAAAAGGGTGTCCATTTTAAACAAAAGAAAGACATTTCGAGTGATATCATCCACACTGTGCCCTGGATTGAGGCGGGGTTGACTCTTACACATCACATATGACCCATGGATTTTTTTTCCTAATGTATCAACACAATCCAAATGCATTTGGTCAATTTTCCGTATGCCAGTTGTTGTTTTCACTTAAAATGTTATCCATTTCAAATAAAAGTGAGACACTTTGAGTGGTACTGGCCACGCCATGCCTTGGATTGAGGTGGGGTTGACTCGTACACGTCAAAAATTACCCATGGATACTTGTGCTAAAGTATCAACACAATCCTAATACGTTTGGTCAGTTTTCCATATGTCAGTTGTTTTTACTTAAAGGGGTGTCTATTTTAAACAAAAGAAAGACACTTCAAGTGATACCGGCCACATCGTGCCTCAGATTGAGGCGGGGTTGACTCATACATGTCACATATGAACCATGTATCTTTTTTATAATGTATCAATGCAATCCAAAATGTGTTTTGTCAGTTTTCCATATGCCAGTTGTTGTTTTCACTTAAAATGTTGTCCATTTCAAATAAAAGTGAGACACTTTGAGTGGTACCGGCCACACCATGCCTCGGATTGAGACGGGGTTGACTCGTACACGTCAAAAATGGACCATGGATCGTTTTGATAAAGTATCAACACAATCTGAATAGGTTTGGTCGATTTTCTGTATGCCAGTTGTTTTTACTTAAAAGGGTGTCCATTTCAAACAAAAGAAAGACACTTCGAGTGATACCGGCCACACTGTGCCTTGGATTGAGTCTAGGTTGACTCGTACATATCAAATATGACCCATGGATATATTTCCTAAAGTATCAATACAATACGAATGCATTAGGTCATTTTTTCTTATGCCAGTTTTTGTTTTTACTTAAAATGTTGTCTATTTCAAATAAAGGTGAGACACTTTGAGTGGTACCGGCCACACCGTGCCTCGGATTGAGGCGGGGTTGACTTTTACACATAAAAAATGACCCATGG
The DNA here is from genome assembly GCA_963277665.1 of Viscum album. NCBI lineage: Eukaryota > Viridiplantae > Streptophyta > Magnoliopsida > Santalales > Viscaceae > Viscum > Viscum album. The sequence goes on along the minus strand of OY728146.1, from coordinate 1,051,423,649 downwards.
ATCATTGTGATAAAGTATCAATGCAACCAGAATATTTTTGGTCAGTTTTCCATATGTCTGTAGTTTTTACTTAAAACAGTGTCCATTTTAAACAAAAGAGAGACACTTTGAGTGATACCGGTCACACCATACCTCGGATTCAGGTGGGTTGACTCATAAACATCACAAATGACCCATGAATAATTTTCCTGAAGTATCAATACAATCATAAAGTGTTTGGTTAGTTTTATGCATGCAAGTTGTTGTTTTCACTTAAAATCATGTCCATTTCAAATAAAAGTGAGACAGTTTGAGTGGTACTGGTCACACCGTTCCTCAAATTGAGGAGGAGTTGACTCTTATACATCAAAAATGACCCATGGATTGTTGTACTAAAGTATCAACAGAATCTGAATGTGTTGGTCAGTTTTTCGTATGCCAGTTGTTGTTTTCACTTAAAAATGTTTTCAATTTCAAATAAAAGTGAGACACTTTGAGTGGTACCGGCCACACCGTGCCTCGGATTGAGGCGAGGTTGACTCGTACACATCAAAAATGACCCATAGATCCTTGTACTAAAGTATCAACACAATCTAAATCTCCCAAGAGCTTGTAAGGGCAGATATCCTTTGATCCTTGGGCGTTTTGAGTGTCGTCAAGTACGGATTGAAGATCCGGGTGAGTCTAATCCTCTCCTTGCTTCCACTTTTCGATTAGGGTTTGCACTCTTCTCTCATCTTCTTCCAAATCTATAAAAACCTCTTTTCCGTTGGGATTTAGGGTGAATCTTGAAGAGAGCTTAGATTGGGATCCGAGATGCCGAATTAAGAGTGTGATTGTCTCTGGAATCAAGGTAGGTGGTCCTTAGCCTTTCGTGAATTGTCATGATGTTTTATATATTCCGAATCGCCACTCGCCCAATGTTGGGGAATCGGGTTGGAGGGCTGTATGGGGTCTAGGGAGTAGGGTGCTGGAGCTGTTCGAGGGGTTGTTCAGGGTTCGGGAAGGAGGGTGGGGGGGTTGTCCATGGGTCCAGGGAGGAGGGGGAGGGGGGGGTTGTCCGGGGTCCATGGAGTAGGGTGGGGGGTTTTCCAAGATCCAAGAAGGAGGGGGGATGTCAGGGGTCCAGGGAGAAGGGTGGGGGGGTTGTCTAGGGGTTGTTCGGGGGCTGTTCGGGGTCCAAGGAGGAGGGTGGAGGTGCTGTCCGGGGGGCTGTCTGGAGGGTTGTCCAGGGGGATGTCTGGGGTCCAGGGAGGAGGGTTGGGGGATGTCCAGGGGGCTATCCGGGGGGATGTTCGGGGTCCAAAGAGGAGGGTGGGGGGGTTGTCCGGGGGGCTGTCTGGGGGCTGTTTGGGGGGATGTCTGGGGTCTAGAGAGGAGGGTGGGGGGCTGTCTGGGGGGCTGTTTGGGGTCTAGGAAGGAGGGTGGAGAGGTTGTCTGGGGTCCAGGGAGGAGGGTGGGGGGGGCTTTCCGGGGGCTGTCTGGGGTCCAAGAAGGAGGGTGGGGAGGCTGTCCAGGGGGGCTGTCTAGGGGTCTAGGGAGGAGGGTGGGGGGTTGTCCGGGGTCCAGGAAGGAGGGTGGGGAGGCTGTCTGGGGTCTAGGAAAGAGGGTGGGGAGGCTTTCTGGTATCTAGGGAGGAGGGTGGGGGGGCTATCTGGGGTCTAGGAAGGAGGGTGGGGAGGTTGTCCGTGGGGCTATCCAGGGTCCAGGGAGGAGGGTGGGGGGGCTTTCTGAGGGGCTGTCTGGGGTCCAGGGAGGAGGGTGGGGGGATGTTCGGGGGGTTGTCCATGGGGATGTCCGAGGGGATATCCCAGGTTCATGGGATGGTATTTACATATTTTCTAAGAAAATTATTTCAAGGTTAAAAAAATAATTTTATTATATCAACTTCTAACCAGACCACCAATTTTCTAAATTCCACTAAAAAATTACAATTTCATTAAAATAGGGGGATTTAACAGCAAATAATCAAGTCAAGTTTTATTATTTATAGATAAAAAATAAAGATAATGTGACCTACCAAATCACGCATATATTCAGGCACAACAAATTAATAAACATCAAAGGTCAGTAATATCAGTCAAAAATGCAACAAATCAATTTGTCCTTCATCATCATCACTATCATCACCATCGTCTTCACCCTCACCCTCATTCTCATCTTCATCCCCATCATCGTCCATGCCCTTCTCCTCACCCTCGTACTTAGCCTCATCCTCCTCATCACCCTCCTCCTCCACCTCGGCCTCCTCCTCGCCCTTCTCCTCTGCCTCGGCCTCCTCCTCACCCTCCTCCTCCACCACCTCAGCCTCCTCCTTACCATAATCTCGAACAACACTATAACTACCACCTGGTACACCATATATAGAATGCATCGATGACATATATTCATCACAAGAAGTTATGTCCTCTGGTGGAACTGTTGGACGTAAAACTTCCATCAGTTTCATAAATGCAGTGTTTGCCCTAGAAGACTGTTCTACCATCTCTGTGGACCTTTTTTCATCCTTTTCTGCTTGTGCCTTAACCTGATAAAATTATGTGGCACTAAAACTCGTACCTGAGGAGGGCCAATACCTCGTCGGAACTATACTCTTCCCAGGTCGGCAGCGTACTCTACCAGGGTGATCATCTCCCAACACCTGATGTAAGTGATCTTTTGGCCCAAAATTGTCAGGTTCCTATGCATAAAGGGCCTCTAAATTAGCCTGTTAAAAATATAAATAGACTATTAAGTTACAAAATAGAGATTAAAATTTTAAATCTACAAAGTAAAACTTACAATCTGCTGCTGAGTCGGTTCATTAACCGCACTTCCATCTTTCTTATTTCTACTCGAGAAAAATAGTTTTTCTTGAGGCACATGTCCTTCTATATTCAATTTATGCCTCTACAATGACATTGAATATAGGAAACCATAATTAAAAATAGGATACCAAAAAATATTAATTTCATAACTAAAATTATATAACAACTTTAGCAATCGAATAAATTACGGAGGAAGCAATAGAAAGTGAAAGTCATAAAGAAAAATTATAAATTGTCATACCTGCTGCCTCTCATGATCTGGCATCGTAGTACGTCCCAATGTGTGGATGTATTTATTAGCATCAATGTTTTTTTATTTATTCTATATGCATCCTAAATAAAATTCAATAATTAGTATTAACAAAAAACATGAAAATTTTCATTTAAATACCTCTAATTTGATTAATAGTGTAAATTGGATAGTCGTCCAATGAGTAATCATCTGTCGGTATTGTTCTAACGGACAATAATCTATGACAGGGACCGACTCTAACTCTGTTCCCACTCTAGCACGCCATCCAATGTAAAACTCATGCTTATAATATCTCCAAATCTCACTTAAATCATTTAGACGTGCTGGTCGTGCACCCTTTCCATCGGGGAAATTAAACCACAGCTGACACCAAAATATTAATTCATATAATTAAAAATAATAATATATTGCATTAAATACAATAGATTTTTGTACCCATATATCTGCCCAGGCTTTATCCTTGAATTCATTTGGTAGTTGTCTCCATGCGAGCGGGCTGACAGGAATGATGTTAGAGTATTTGGAAAGCGTCACCAAAAAACTCTGACATTGCTTCCCTGATTTTTCAATCATCTGACTATCTTCATTGTAGTCCACCATCAACTGTGTGTGGTGGTTCCACACCACACGCATGCGTATACACCCCCACCCCCACCTCCTATCAGTAGATGTATCTGTTATAAAATAAAAGAAAATATTTTATCAATACATGTTATAATGAAAATAAATAATGGTGTAACAATTTGTTGGGGTTGTATAAGTATACCTATGGTAGTCTGATCAATGGGTGCCGCTGGATCCACAAAAACTGAAGGAACACCATGTACAAATGGAGTGAGTCCCAATGTATGCTCCACAGGGACAGACTCTGGTAGAGCAGGAGTCGAAGAAGATGGAATATAAAATCCCGGAGAGAATGAAGTAGAAGTAAAAGAAGATGATAGGGATGGCTGGCCAAATGCTGGATGGGGAGTGGGAATCATCATCGTATATGGTACAGATGGGTGAGGAGGGTCATATGTAAAGGGTGGTGAAAACATGGGAGACCTAAATATCCTGTGTGTCCCTAATGACACACCGGGATCAGAATGTGGGATGGATGGTATATCAGTGGGAGGGGCAGGGCCTAATCGGGTACGCCGACCAGATCGTCTATCTCCCGTACGACCCCCCCCCCCCCTCGTACGAACACCCTGAGTATTGGGACCACTACTAGGCTGCTCATTAAATAACTTTCGCCTAATAGATGGATCCTGAAAAATGTTTTAAAAAATTAATCACATGACATTATATATTATTTAAATAAATATATTTGAAATAAAATACTCACTACAAGCACCAGTGGTGGAATGCCCAGCTCAGTCATGTGACGATTGTTGTTCATAATCTGTTTTTGTCACCTCTCTCCAATTGGTTTCATTTCCTGTATTTGAAAACAAATATGGAAGTAAATAGAAAAGGATAACTGATGTGTAACCCAAAAAACAAAATAAATGAGAGGGAATAGAGGGATTCATGGAAAATTTAACTAACCATTGTTTTATGTGAGCTTGAAAAAATATATAATGGAGTCAATAAATCGTACAAGATATAATAAAGAAATTTAATTTTTAGTATGATGATTATTTACTAAGTTTCATCATTCTATTAAAATCATGGAACATTGATTCTACCAGATTAATAAGTGGTAAAGCAATTGTCAAAATTAAGGAAAAATTTAATTTCTTTAGCTTAGGTAGATGATGCAGGTTTCAATACATGTTTTGCAGAAGAATACAAACCATCATGTTCATTACCTGGTAAAATGTTAAAGAGAGGTCTTAGAGCCATACAAATTTTATACAAATCATAGTTGAAGCATTGAAATGTTCACCAAGTTAGAAATGTTGGTTTTGTAGGTTTAAATACAGTTCAATTCCAAATTAGAAAATACAATTCAAATAAAAAATTCAACCAATAAACATCGAAAATTCACATAATGATCAAGTCGGATACAAAATATTTGTAATCAATATTAAATAAATTTGAATAGAACCAATCTTAACAACCCAACTCGAGGTAAACCAAAAGAATTGAGAACATGAATGGATGATTTTATATATTTCCCACCATAACTTCAGGTTTACAGTCAACTCTGACAATTGAGCTATTGGAGTCATCAAAAGAAATAAATGGATTGGTTCTAATGGCAGTATGGATGGTGTCAATTCCATCATCACCATCATCAAAAATATTTCTTGGAATTAATTCAACTATGACAACAAATTCAGGTCGAAGTTGGTCTTTGACATGAAAAACTTGTTTATCCATTGATGCCAATACATATGGTTCTTCGGTAGCAAGAGTGTGAGTCATATAAATTACTCGAATTCCAAAATCATCAATAAATGTTCCCTATCTCGTCATCAAATCAAACCAATGGCATTTCATCATCGTGACTCATCCATGAGAGTAATAATCCAATATTATTATTTCTTCAATGACTCCATAATAACCCACATTTTCAAATCGTAGTCTACTATCTGATGCACTAGCATAACAATCTGTTGTGGCAGTAACCATAACACCATCATGTTGTGTTCTCATGTTCTTTTCTTGTTTAGTGACAATAAAATTGTACCCATTGATAACAATTGATTTACAATCATGAACCACAGTATTAGGACCAAAATCCAAAGATCTTATTTCCTCAGAGATAGAGTCAGTAGGAAAACTCAAAACCTACAATATAAATGAATATTAAACTTAATTAAATATTTATTTAATTATTTTAAATAGTAATATTTTTACCTTCAATTTTAACCAAGCAGAAAACTCTTTATTATACAAAGTCTCCCTCCTTCTCATAGATAAATAACTATGATTTCTATTTATCATTGTTTTATTTTCCCTGTAGATAAAAATTATGAATAGTTTAACAGATATATATGTAAGATATACATATTCAATTTAGTTACCTGATGTAGTCATCGAACAAATCACTGTTGAACAAAACTGTGCGATGTGCCATCTTTCGTTCTTCAAGGCTTAATGTCTTCAATGTATATGATCCAGTAATTCCTCCTATTTGAGGAAGTGATGGAAAACTGGGTTCAATTTTATCATATTGTTCTTCTTCATTTCTCATTGGTATCTTCATTCTTGTAGTAAGATCAGACAAATACATTGAGTAGAAATCCATACATTCTTGAGCCAAGTAACTGTTCATGATAGAACCTTTGGGATAATTCCTATTTTGGACATAATACTTTAATGTGTACATATTTCTTTCATTTGGATACATCCAAAAAAAAGAAACATGTCCTCTGAGAATTATTTCAGTGGGAATATGGTCATTCAGATGTAGCATGCATGTGAAAAATGATGGAGGAAATATTTTCTCCAACTCACACAAAATTAATGGGGCATCTGTCAACATTTTTTGCAAGAAAGACTTGGACAATTTCTTAGCATAAACATCTCTAAACAAATGACACAACCGAATAACAGTCACCCTTACATTATTGGACAAAAGATGACGGATTTCTATTGGAATCAACTCATGCAGAAGAACGTGATAATCATGAGTCTTCAAAGATTTTAGCTTCAACTCTCTTCTGTTGACCCATTTAGATATGTTGCTTGAATAGCCATCAGGAACTCTAATAGTCTCCAATACTTCCAAAAATTGTTTTTTTTCATAGTTGTCATCACATAATAAGCACATGGAACTTGCCATTTATTTTCACTAATATGTATAGGATGCAATTTTGGTTTGATGCCCCAATCCACCAAGTCATGCCGAGACCATAAATCATCTTTTGTATTTCCTTTAACATTTATAAGTATCGAAAGAAACATTTCACATATATTCTTTTCAATGTGCATTACGTATAAGAAATAACATAACAAATTGTTTGACCAATAAGGAAAATAAAAAAAGATACTCCTCTTACTCCAATTGTAACAGGTTTCAGTGGAAACATTCTTTCTCTTTCCAGATTTCATTTGACCCTTCCTGAATGAAAAACTGAAATCTTTCAATTCATTAAGCACATCAATTCCAGACATACACTGAGGTGGATCATCAGTCTCTATGGTATTATCAAATCTTAGATGATTATTTCTATATGGATGATCCATTGGCAAGAATCGTCGATGTCCCATAAAACTAAAACTACAACGATGTTTCGGTCTTCTAGATCGTGCATTCTTTATACAAATAGGACATGACAGTTTTCCCTTCATGATCAATCCATACATCATTTCATAAGTCGAAAAATCATTGATCATCAATATAAGCGCAGCACGCATTTGAAATATGTCCTTCGAATATGCATCATATGTGCACACACCCACATCCCAAAGAAGTTTCAACTCTTTTATTAAAGGTTGCATGTATACGTCAATATCAATGTCAGGATCAGAAGGGATAGATATGAGTATACTCATGAAAGTGAAAGGTTTTTTCATACACAACCATGGGGGAAGATTATAAATGTGTATAAAAATTGGTCATGTGTTGTGTGAAGTAAGTATCTTACCAAACGGATTAAAACCGTCGCATGAAAGACCCAACCTCACATTACGCACGTCAGCTGCAAAATCTGGATATCGAGCATCAAATCACTGCCATGCAAATCCATTTGCAGGGTGAACCAACTCATCATTAGTCTTCTTTCTCTCAGTATCATTCCATCTCATTTTTATTGATATTTAATCAGACATAAAAAGATTCTGGAGTCTGGGGATCAATGGAAAGTCCACATTACTTTCTGTGGCACGCGTGATGATGTTCCATCTGATTTTCACTTCCAGTGGGATGTGCCACATTTTATACAATCATTTCATTCAGCAGTTTCCTCCCAGAATAAACTGTAATCTTTCGGGCAAGCAAAAATTTGTTTCTTGAAAATCCAAGTTCCTCAACTAACTTCCATGCCATATAGTGGTTTGAGGGAATATCTGCATCATCTGGAAGTAAATCCTTCAAGAAGGTAATAATGTAATCGATTGTTGTATTAGAAATCCCATACATAGTTTTCCCATGAAACAATCGAATTAAAAATTCCAACTTTTTCATTTTATCACACTGCCGATATACTAGAGTTGTGGCAGCATCATTCAATTTTTTCACCCTAACAATATCATCATTTTCATTAGATGCATCATCTATCCTCATATCGAAGTCTTCTTGAGTAGAAATCCATTATTTTTCATGATGAAGAATAAATGGAAACCGGTCATCTAATAAATTCTCCAGTCCAATCCTTTCATTTCGATCATCAACAGTTTGAGATTTCATTTTTTCCCCATTGTGATACCACACATAGTAGTTTGCTTGAAAACCATATTTTTTTTATGTGGTAGATTACTTCTTCACGGCTCAACCAAGGTCTTCCAACACAATTGGAACATGGGTAGTGTATGCGACCACTATCTGAAGCATTGTGAAATGCAAAATCTAAAAATCTCACCAAATTATTTTGAAAATCGCTTGAGATCCGATTGGTTTCATACATCCAACTTCTATCCATTCTCTAAAAAGAATTATTATAAGTCATTTCGTCATAAGCAATTCAATAATATTGATGTTTAATCAAAAATATATTTAAGTAAATGATAAAGTAAGGAGTTTCTAGTTGATGTAGTGAACTATTAAAACAATGTAAAGATATACTAATTCGGTTATGTGTTCCTAAATTTGAGGTGAGATGTGTTTTGTAATTTTTTCATTTATCACATACAAGAAGACATCATAGACCTAATAGAACATTGTTAAAGATATTACAAAGTGAAGGCTTCTCATAAAAGATGCATAATGAGTAAAGAGAGTTTTTTAAATAAGTTATTGATGCTAAAAAATGGAAATATTGTGAAAATTTAGTACATTTCATAACACCCAAACTAAAGTCCACAGAAAGTACCATATCACCCCACTAAAAAAAAGGAAAACCACCTACCCCACTACCCCAACCATCCCAAATCCCTTAACATGGATCATCCTTATATCCATTACCCACCTTGAGAAAATATGACTAAACAAACCATTTACCATCTTTGAGTGGGGATACATCTCACCAGTACCTCCATTAGTCGATATGATTCACTAACTACATAAAAGGAGTGGCTATGAAGACTTCAAATCAAGTTGATTCATATAATCATGACACTTTAATTGTAAAACGAAAATAGAAAACAAATCAAACTACACTTATTGGGTATGTCATGCCACACAATTCACCACCTGGTTTAGGTCAAATCAAAATAGAAACAAATAATAATAGATGTAAAACATTAAAACTAAGTTAATCCTTACAGATTTGGAGTGTAGAACTAAAAAATTGATTGAATTCAGATAGATTTATAGGGAAGAAGGAGTTCCCAGCCTATGTAAAGAGAGAGGCCTCTAGTTTAGAATCTAAGGGGGACTTCCCCAAGGCTTCCTAAATCATAATCACTATGAATCCAAGGTAGATTTCCCCAAGGTATTCTAAACCAAATAATCACGAATCCAAGGGGGTTTCCAAATGGAATTAAAATCTTTGTTTTTAACATGAATCCTTGGTTGGTTTCTTCAAGGAATTCCAAATCATTAACCAAATAACAAGTACTCAAAAATTAAATTAAAATTTATTTATATTCATTTTCAATAGGTCTCATATAAGAGGAACATGCCTCAGGTACCATTATGTGTTATAGGCATCCCAAATCATTCACTCATGTTCAATAACTCATTCTTGGCACCCCTATAGCCATACCTTTCATTACCCAATTAGTTCCCCAAGTCAAGTGCACCCCATGGGTGGATAAAGTTTAGTCTTCTACACTAATAGGTTGTTCATGGATCGTAAAGAGGTTTAATTTAATAAAGTATAGACAAAAATATTTGTTTTTAAATTTTAGATTAATAATAAATTATATTAATGATACTACATATCATAAAGAACACAAAACAGTGATACTTTTAAGGGATAGTTTATAAACCATCTTCTATATACTCACAGACATCTACCAATCAAGTATTAGTCATTGATTCAATATCAAATGGTGTGAATCATAAAATTTTTCAAAATCCCTAGAAATAGGGAATAATGACGTGATATTTCTAGATAGTGAAATAAATGGAGAAAGGTTGAGAATAGAATGATATCTTCTCATAGTTGGGATGAACAACACTAGAAACGGATAAGATACCTCAACTCACCATGTTAGGTCACAGAGTTTGGTAGACCACACACCAACCATGTCAATTACCTCAATGAGGGCTTTTATGTTAGTATTTGGGAAGAGGTTGAAGGTGTCTAACCCAGATGGGGGAGTAGAAATCGATCGGATGGAAGACCTCGGGTTAGGGTTCACCTGTGCGGGGGCTTCTGGAAATTGGGGGAAATGTCTGGCTTCTGTGTAATCGGGGGTCGGGGTGCTGTATTTGGGGGGGACTTTTCCCAACGATTTTTAAAAACTATTGGGAAAATCATGGACTTTACCAATGGTTTGTACAAACCATTGGTAAAGGGAGAAAAATTTGTAGATTTCCCAATGATTTCTTCAAACCGTTGGGAAATCCTTCACTTACTCAACCTTTACCAATGGTTTGAATAAACCATTGGTAAAGGACCCCTATACCAACGGTTTTATTGAACCATTGGTATAAAATTTTTGGGAAAACCCAACTTCCCAGTAGTGTATTTTTGGGATTAGGATTAGAAAACCCTAGTGAAATCCTTAGGGATAAAGTATAATAAAAACATCCCTAAGTTTTGGTGAGTATTGAGTAAGTATTTTATCAAGAAAATACATCCCTGTATGGATATGAACAGGTAGAGGTGACTATGGAAAATATGTACCTAGAAGTGAAAACTCCGACAAGGAGTTTTGGGCTTGACCTGGGGTATCTTGGTACATGACAATGGGCTTTTCTGCACTCTTGGTTACGACACTCCCAGGGGATATGCTTTGGTAAATTCACAAGCTTAGTATGAACCATTGTTAAAGGAATAAAAAAAATCCCCTAAGAATATATGTTAGAAAGTTTATCATGGATAACATAGATTGAGGCCTATAGATTCATAAGTTAAGGAAATGAAAGTTATTTATAAGTCATCCATTTTTGTCTTTGGATTACCCTTTATGTGTTACCCCTAACTTTCCTTTCATTAAGGAATAATAAATCATTAGACTTCAAGTAGTTTAATATCACAATTTTATCATGTTTAGAGGGTAACTCAAAATTTGATATGTTTCGTCAGCAGGATAAAGGATAGTTTCGAGATGGAAGGGGAAGAACCTCATACAACACTCTTGTCCCTTCTTGAGGACTTACTAGCTATAATTATTGCGAAGTCAAGCTCGCATAGCATTGAAACCTTTTCCAATTTCCAACTTTCTTACAAGACACTCTATGACATATCAAACACCTCCTCCATACCACAAAATCATCATGGGTCGTGGCTCACCTATGATCAAATATTAAGATCCCAACTCTCCCACCTTTCAAGATGAAAGAGGTACCATCAGGGTATTTTCAAATATTTCACCCTATCTAGAGAGTATGATGCACTATTTGATTTTAGAATAGCTACTAAAGAGAGAGACCTCCGAGAAACCTATATATATAGTCCTATCTTCCAGTCTTTTTGAAAACATAGACAATATATTAGAAGAACCACATTTCAAAAATTTCAAATCAGACTCTGTCAGACTATTTTACAAAAACTTGGTACATGGTGATGTTTTGAAACTATGTGTTAGAAACAATTTTTTTCAAAAAGGTGCATCATATTTTCCATTGGTACGATCCATGTTGCACAGACTGCGTCTTGACTAAGGAAGTGGAAGACTTTGAATGTGCATTGAGGTATTGTTGCACTAAGTGGACCCTCTCTCTCTGTGATTGATGTGATAATGAGGGCTGTGGAATGCTTAATGGTGGTGGGTAAGCAACCCTAAATTCATGTTTAAATTTCAGAGTTCTTTTTGTATGTAATCAAATTACGAGGACACAATTTTTTCTTAAGGAGGGAAAATTGTAACGACCCAAACTTTTATCAATGAAAATTCCTCTTGATCTAATTAAATATATCATTATGTAAAATGGTTATATAAAATATGAAATTCCTTGGTTTTATGTTTTTGGATTTCAAAATACCATTAAGAATTGTTATCATTGCTAATATAGTTGTTGAACAGTGATCACATGATTAGTATAAATATAGGGCTTTAACAAATCCAATTTACTTAGACAAAGGAAGCGATGACCTCATCCAGTATAATTGCTCCATATGAAACCCATTTGATGGAGCTCAGAAAGGAGGTGGTGTCATTGGGATTTTATCTTGACCAAGCCCAAGTCGAGCTTCAACACTTTAAGCTCGAACAGAACCGCCTACGGCAGAAGTGGAAGTTGATAGAGATTGTCACCCGAACAATGTTATTCGATCCACCCCAAGAGTATGTCACCATCGCACACATTGACCTTCGGTCTTATGCGGGTGTTATAAGGGGTTATGTAACAAGACCCTAGTACTATGATTATGTAAATTATTTTTTTATAGATAATATACTTTCATTTTATTATTGTAACTTTGTAAATAGTTTTTTAAAACAAAAATAGCATTTTTAGTTAATTAAGAAATCTATTTTGATGAATTAATAGATTTTTGAATTAAATAATATTTTAATTAAATATTATTACCAAATTACTTTTTATATAATATAAATGACCATATAATTATTATGAATATGATTGTGATTTTTATTAAGGTTTGAAAGCTATTTTTGTCAAAATCCATGAATTTTCGATAAATGTCAGTTTTTATTTTAAAAGTAAAAATTCACATATTTAGAAAATTATTTAGATAAAATTAATATTATTTTTGGAATTATGACATCGAAATTATCCAATGGTGAATTTGTCATAATTTATGGGACAGTCGAATTTTTGGGTAAAAATTAAATATCGTGTAAATATATAACATGTTTTATGACATCATAATGACCCAATAGTGATGTAATAAAATACTATAAACATTATTTTAGGCCAATATATGTTTTACCATTAAAATAATGTGATTTTGGTTTTGTTTTATTTATTTTACAATGCTTTAGTGGACCCTTCAAGACTTATAAAACATTTTATCTTTTTAAAATGATTTCCTTTAGAATGTGACTCACCTCCACATAAGCAACCCTATTATTTTAAGAATTTTGGACATTGACCTTATAAAATATTGTTTTCCACTCCCCTTTGGAAAAAAACATAGTCAAAAACCATGGGTTGGTTTGTGGTTTGGATTAGTTTAATGTGTGGTGACCCAAACCTAAATAATAAAGAATTCTCTCTCATTTCCTATATAAACCAACCCAAGCTCCCACTTCCTCTTCACTCAAAGACTTCAGAGTTCATCCAACATCTTCTCTACTCTCTCTAGAATCCTCCCAAGGCACCCTAAGCTCCCAAGAATCCTCTCTCAAGCCTCTCCCAAGCCTTTGGGATCACACTTCCAAGTAAGCGATTTCTTCCTTTCTCATTTTTTTCCAAATTTCATTATATTATTATGCCCTTTTATTTTCAATTAAAAATGTTGAGGTATGATTTAGCATCTCCTCCATGCTTCCCTATTTATATTTTAATGATTAGATACCCCTTTATCTCTCATTAGTACCTTCCATGTACACCTGTTACTATACCGAAATTCCATAAGGAATTTCTCTCTTCTCATTTACATTCAAGCAATTCTTTTGTAATATGAATCTAAAATCCATTTCATATATTGGGAAGTGTATCTATATGATCCAATTACTGTCCATTTCATGTAAATATGATGATACACCCTTTTATCTCTCATAAACTATTTTTATGAATTCTTATGTCACGTCGTTATGCTGCCGAAATTGCACCGTGATTTTCCAAGCCAAAGTCATTGTGTCGTGAATACCATGTCCATTTCTCTATCAAGGGTATTCACCTTTATGCACGTTTACTTATTGATTATAGAGTTTTATATATGAATTCCTCATTCATTTATCATGGAATAAATGATGAGCTTTAATTATTCCATGTTGTATGATCCATGTGGCACACTTATGCATGAAATGAAATGTTTAAGAATGGTGCGTTCTGATAGCGCTCTGATAGCGCTCCAATGCATTGGGTAAAAATTAGTATCATGATATGTCAAGTGAAATGAGGGTTTACTCATACTATTTCAAGTTAAATGAGGGTTTACTCATGCTCCATGTGTAATGGTCCTTGGCTCATGCTAATACCATGTTAAGTGTTATTGCCACATTTCCATGTTATAATAATCATGCTATATCATGAATTATGTTCATGTTTCTCTTGCACTTCATTGATATTCCTATTGCCTAACATTTATTGTAATCTTCATGTTATTCCTTGTTTACTCTCTTACTGGTCTTTATAACTCACCCTTTTCTTATGCACATCCTCAGGTTATCCCATGCAATACTAAGTACGAGAGAATGTAGTGGTCATGTAAAGGAAGTTTTCAATAAAGATGTTGTGTTTCATGTTTTAAGTCGTTATGCAATGTTCCTAATCCCCAAAGACACTAGACCTATCGATATTCTATGTTGTATCAAGTGAAGATTTTATATAATAAATCATGTGTAAGTGTGTAATAAAGAGCAGGGTTGTTATAGCAATAGTATTGGTTCTTGTGACTAAAAGTAGTAAAGAGAGCATATGAGTTTGAAAAAAGGGTGCATACATCACCCATGATGTTATTAATAGTGTGTTTAACTTATAATGTATATATACGGTAAATTACCGTATTTTACTATTCACCAAAAATTCAAGTATTTCATAAAATTCCAAAAAATTCACCTTAACCATTTTTAGATATGTAGGATTCAAAAATGAAATCATTTTTTGAAAATAATTTTCTAAATATGAGAAATTTAATTTTTAAATAAAATCATAATTTATTCAAAAAACAATAATTTTAAAACTATAATTGATTTTATAACACCTTGAAAAATTAATCAAGGTCTCATAAAATTATATTATAACCCTAAGAAAATAAAATAATAATTTATTATTACATTTTATGAAAATTAATCATAAAATTGTAATTAAATATTTATGACTTATAAAAATATCAACACTTATATTATGATCGAATTATCACTTATAAGATGCCTAAATTTTATTTATATATTCATGGGTGAGGTTATTATTCATTTAGATGATTTAATATTCATAAGGGTCATATTACTATTCATAAGGGTCAAGTTACTATTCAACAAAAATTAAGTTGATCCTATCATACTCTAAATATCTTACTGATCTCAACCGTGTATGTCCATTTTTTGAAATTAAAAATGTAGAAGCGGAAAAAATTATTTTAACGGCTAGGTTATAACTATCTTCTTAAAACAAAGTATCATTACATAAAAACTCAGAGTTTCATACATTTCATTTTATTTTTAAATCCTTGGGGTGTTACATTCTTCCCACCTTCTGGAAATTGCATCCTCATAATTTTTATTTACTTATTAAACAAGTGAGGGTACCTTTCCCATATAGCATTTTCAGATTCTCATGTTGCTTCTTCAACCATGTGGTTTCTCCACAAAACCGTAACCTGGTGGATTACCTTATTCTACAATATTTTCTCTCTTCAATCAAGAATCTAAATAGGTTTCTCTTTATAAGAAAGGTTTTCTTCCAGCTAAACTGTATCTGGGCTCAAAACATGAGATGAATCTGGCACATACTTCCTCAACATAAAAACATGAAAAACATTTTTTACCTAAGATAAAATTGGAGGCAAAGCTACTCGGTAGGTGAATGGTCCAACTTTCTCCAGGATTTCATAAGGTCCAATGAATCGTGGACTTAGCTTTCCTTTCTTACCAAAATGCATAACACTTTTCCATGGTGAGATTCTAAGAAAAGCATGATCACCTACCTTGAAAAATAATTATGTCCTCCAATCATCTGTATAAATTTTCTACCTACTCTGGGTTGTCCCATCATGTGTTGCTCATGTGTTTCAAGATCATCTTCACTTTCTCATCCACTTTCTCAAATAATTCTGGTCCCATCAGCTTCCTTTCCCCGACTTCATTCCAAAATGGTGGAGTTCGACACTGTTTCCCATATAATGCCTCAAAAGGTGTCATCTGTATACTGGAATGAAATATTTTATTATAAGAAAACTCAACTAAAGAAAGATGTTGATTCCAACTTTTTTGGTAGTCTATTGAACAAGATCAAAGCATATCCTCCAGTGTCTAAATTGTTCTCTTGGTCTATCCATCAGATTGAGGATAAAAACATTGTTGAAATTTAATTCTATGATCAATGACTTCTAAAGACCTTTCCAAACCTAGGATCATAGTCACATACAATAGAAAGATAAACTCCATTTAACCTGACAATTTTTTTGAGGTATAGTCGATAAATATGATCAAAAGACGACGTATCTCAAATAGGAAGGAAATGTGTAGATTTAGTCAGTCGGTTAACAATAACCCAAATCACATTGTTACCTTGAGAATTCTTTGGTAGTCCCACCATGAAGTCCATGAATATATTTTTTCATTTTCACTCTGGCACTGGCAAAGGTTGAAGCATCCTCATTGGTAGTTGTCGCTCTGCTTTAACCTGTTGACATGTCAAACATTTCACAGTAAAATCAGAAATATATCTTTTCATTTCATCCCACCAATAATACTCCTGAAGGTCTCTGTATATCTTAGTACTTCCAAGATGAACTGAAAATGGAGAACTATGAGCTTCATACAACAATTCTTTCTTCAGCTGGGAATCACAAGGCACACATAATGTTTTTACAAATCTCAAAACACAATCTTTATTAAGGTTAAATTCTGGTAACTTATCCATTTTAACCAACTCTACCTTTTTCTGTAACTCATTGTCTTCCTTCTATGCTTGATTAATTCTCTCTCATAGAGAAGAATACACTTACACTTGAAACAAAATAGAGAAATTTCCTACACCAACAACTTCCAAACCAAAATTCATCAAATCATTAATCAAAGGGTCATGTTCTAAATGTAACATGGTTAATGATCTATGATGTTTTCAACTCAAGGCATCTGCTACTTTGTTTTCTTTTACTGGATGATTATTAATCATGCAATCATAATCCTTTATTAATTCAAGACATCTTCTCTGCCTCATGTTTAATTCCTTTTGAGTGAATATATAATTCAAACTTTTATGTCCAGTATATATTTTATATTTGTCTCTATATAAATTATGCCTCCAAATTTTCAAAACAAAAACCACAATTATTATTTCCAAATCATATGTGGGTAATTTAACTCATGAGGTTTAAGCTGTCTTAAAGCATAAGCAATTACCTTATCATTCTTTATCAGAACTAATCAAGACCCTTCAGTGAAACATCGTTGTATATGAAAAATTCACTATTTCTAGAAGGTAGGGCCAAAACTAGAGCATTCACCAATCTCTTCTTTAATTCCTAAAAAAACATCACATTCTTATATCCAAATAAATTTAACCCCATTTCATGTTAACTTAATTAGCGGTCTAGACAACCGTGCAAAGTTTTTAACAAACCATCAATAATAACCTGCTAATCCAAGAAAATTATGAATATCTATAACATTTTTAGGTTTTGGTCATTCATCAACCACTTTTGTTTTAGCAGGATCAAATGTTATTTCATCCTTATTTATAATGTGCCTAAGAAAAGAAATATGTTGCAACCAAAAATCAATTTTTCTAAATTTTCTATATAACCTCTTTTCTTTGAGAGTTTGCAAGACAATCCTTAAATGCTTTTCATGATCCTCGTAACTTTTTGAAAAGTCCAAAATATCATCAGTAAAAACAACAAAAAACTTATCCAAATATTCATGGAATATTCTATTCATAAGATCCATGAATATAGTAGGGACATTTTTCACACCAAAGGGCATAACAAAAAACTCATAATTCCCATATCTAGTATGAAAAGTTGTTTTTAGAATGTCATCCTCCTCCACCTTTAGCTGATGTTATCTGGGTCTCAAGTCAATCTTGGAAAAATACTGAGCTCCTTGGAGCTAATCAAACAAGTCATCGATATAAAGAAAAGAATACTTATTTTTAATAGTAATGTTTTTCCAAAGATCTATAATCAATGCAGAGTCTCATGGAACCATCTTTATTTTTAACAAACAAAATATGAGCACCCCGTGGTGAAGTGCTAGGATGAATGAATCCTTTATCAAACAACTCCTAAAACTAATTTTTTAATTCAAGAAGTTCCACTTGAGACATTCGATAAGGGGGTTTTGAAATTAAATTATCATCACGAACCAAGTCAATAGTAAATTCAACTTCCTGATCAGGTATAACATCGAGTAACTCATCAGGAAAAACATCAAGGTATTCATTTACTACTGGAACATCATTAATCTGAATAGTTCCCTTATTTTCAACAATATAAGCAAGATAACTTTAATTTCCCTCTTTTACAGTTTTTTAGCTTCTTACTATGTTATTAATTGTATGGGTTCATTCTTGTTGTCATGACCCGTCCTCCGGGGCCCGTGTCGTGACTACCCCAAGCCCGTCTTCTATAGGCCAGGGGCTGGCGACTAGCACCAAATGCGTAAATCCCTAAACTGGGAAGGCATTGCCTTTATAACTGAAAACACACACAATAGAGTACATAGATGAATACAAAACACTAAGAAAAACTGTATAACGAGAGGGTGCTAAAAGTAAAGGGGCTGGAAATACAATCTCAACTGTAAGTACAAGTACAACTAAAAAGAACAAAACAGCTGAAAGGTGAAAAGCAGCTTCTGGATTGTCCACTACGGATCATACCTGAAGGGTAGGTACAGATAGACTCCTCAGCACTCCATGTCTGTCAGTCTCCACTGGTTACCGACTCGTCATGAGGTCCACCTCCGGGTACCGTCCAGTCCTCATACACTCAGCCTCGGTCAGCGTTTTCCGTCGTCTGCATCCAACACAATGAGGTGCGTGCATAGCCCGTGTAGGGGTGAGTATAACGATACTCAGTAGGGACCCTGAGATCCTCAAGGTCTCTCAAAATCCACCAAGGATAATCCACAGAGTATGAAGTCAACAGATAACCCCACTTAGGTATATGCCCATACATATACCTAAGTTATCAAGTAATCCATCTCAATCATGAGGTAATCACAAAGTTACTGACTCAGCTCACACAGGTATACAAATTTTAAAGAGAGATAGAGATGATCAGATGTAGCAACTGAATCATCTATTCTGTCGAACCCACATAGGATCTAGGAACATAAATCAGAATTATCGAACCCACACAGGATCTAGAAACAATTATTTTGTCGAACCCACATAGGATCTAGGAACAGAATTTAGAACTGTCGAACCCACACAGGATCTAGGAACAGTAGTCAGAGCTGTCAAACCCGTACGGGATCTACGAATAGTCGTCAGTGCTATCGAACCCACACAGGATCCAGGAATAGTAGTTAGTGTTGTTGAACCCACATAGGATCCAGGAACAGTCGTCAGTGCACAATCAACCACAGGGTTCCGCACGAAGCATGCTTGATTCCGGGAGGGTCCGCTCCTCAATCCAAGTGTCGATACATCAACTACCAAGAAGTCCCAAGAATAAGTATCTCAAAGTTCTGCCTCATAATAGGGGTCTCAACGCAACAGACATCGTGCCAATCGGACTCCCGGTCCGTGAGTTATTAGCATTTTAGTCCTGGGGGGCGGTTGGATTTGTGTATGATCCAACCTAACCATATCTCAACTAAACCCTGAACTCCATTGGGGTATACTCAAAGGGACGGCTACGCTCCAAGATTTCCAGCGCTGCTGACGGATCGTCAAACGGACATCCGGTGCCAAAGATATGGCCAAAGAAAGTAAAGGGTCGGTAGTGGGCCTAGGTCCGGACTGACCCGACCTGACTTAGTCAGGGTCGATCCGGTTCGGGTCGACCCGTGCTGACCCGATGGGTCCGGCCTGGCCCGTTGGGTGGGCCGGCCTGTTGAGTTTTCCCCGGCCAGTTCGGCCCGGAGCGACGCGAGGGCGCAGCCCAGCACGGCGCGGCCCGGAGGGTGCGGTCGGGCTGGTTCGGCCAGGGCACCACGAGGGGGGCCGGGACGCCAGCTCAGTCGGGTGGCTGTAAGGGGGTCGGGACGCCGGCTCATCCGAGAGGCCGCGAGGGGGCCGGGACGCTGGCTCGACCGGGAGGCCACAAGGGGGTCGGGACGCCGGCTCGTCCGGGAGGTCGCGAGGGGGCCGGGACACCGGCTCGACTGGGAGGCCGCAAGGGGGCTGGGACGCCGACTCGGCCAGGAGGCCGCCAGGGGGCCGGGACGGCGGCTCGTCCAGGAGGTTGTGAGGGGGTCGGGATGCCGGCTCGTCTGGGAGGTTGCAAGGGGGCCGGGACGCTAGCTCGGCCGGGAGGCCTCAAGGGGGTCGGGACGCCAACTCGGCCGAGACGCCGCAAGGGGGCCAGCTCAGGGAGGCACGCAGGGCGCGTGCAGGCCGGCAGGTAGCTGGTTCAAACAGCCGGGCAGGGTGCGTCCAGGCGGGCTGGCGACTCAGGTAGGAGGGTCGGCGGGCGATGCGGCTGGGGTGGCTCGGCTGGAGGGTGGTGGTTCATCCCGGAGCACCGGAGTGGCTCGAGAGCGGCGCAGTTCGCGGAGGTCGTGGGTAGCACGACCTTTGTCGTCGCTGCCTTCGTCGCCTTGTTGCTTCATCGCCAAGCTGAAGTTCAATCATAAACAAGATCGGCAGAGGGGTCGGGCCATGTTGGTTTGGCCTGCACCCTCCGTGTTTGGGGTGGTATCAATTGTCTCATCAAAGAAGAAGAAAGTTGAACTTCAATTACTCTTCAATCCACCGCAACAATTCCTTTCATTCGAAGAAGAGAAAAGAAAAGAAAAATTATACAAAACAACCCCCAACCTTTTGTTCATCGCTCGTCGATCGTTGACGGAGTCATGGAAAGTAGGCAAAGAAGATCATCATTCATCGCGTCCGCTGCACGCTTCCAATTCTGAGCTGCGTCGGCTCGTTGACGACAATGCGGAGAGGAAGTCGGTTGAAGACGCCCCATGTCGGTTGAAGCTCCGAGGAAGAATTCGAAGAAGGATCGGCGTTCTTCATTCTTCTTTCTTCATTGGGAGACGGGATTCATCGTTGGGAGCTTTCTCCCAATAATCATCCTCTCAAAGCTGCCACCAAAATGAATATGCCAACAAAATAATAGATTGAAATATCCTATTAATTTTTTGGCATGACATTCAAATTGGACTAATTAATTTGCTAGGATCCCCTTAATTAATTCAAGGGGTTGGCACAAGGAATTAATTAGGGGAGGTGAAGAGGTTCTCCCTCGTTAATGAGGTGGAGTTGAGAGGTTTTACTCTCCTCCATCAATAGGGGTGTTAAGCCCCGTGTGGCCCCCACGTCATAACCTCTCGCGGGAGGTTATGTTCGGGTGGGCCCCACCACCTTAACCTCTCATGGTAGGTTAAGGTGTGGTGGTCCCACCTCCAACTTCCATGAGGTGGTTTTAACCACCCAACACTCACATGGCGGCTCAAGTAAAATAAAGTGTCGCTCATTTTATTTTATTTTTTTCCCATGAAAACTCAAAAACAAACTTTTATTCTCGACCAACTGTTGTCGAGGATAAAGTATTCTTAAGTGAATATCGGCACTGCGAGTTCAACGGTGCCCTAGGATTTCAATTTCGAGCATCGGTTCAAAATTTATAAAAACCTGCTCGTACGTTTACTAAATGTACCCAAACAAAACTTTAGAAATTGATTCCGGGCACACCGGGCCTCAGAATCACGTGCCGTCAGATTTCGCGGACTCGTAAAATTGCCATGTATTTAAAAAAAATCCACAAAAATTTCAGGTCTTTAAACTTTTATAAAAACTGAAACTCGTTCTGAAAAACAACTTCTTTAACTCTACAATCAATCTTAGCATGATAAACATAAAGTCAATCCATACCAAGAATGACGTCAAACTCTACTGAGGGAAAAACAACAAGGTTTTCAGGTAAAGTCTTTCCACAAATAAAAACAGGAAGATTCTTATAATGCATTTTTGCTGTAATAATTCCCCCTAGTGTTTTAACCATAAGTTCTGGTCTCAATTCTAGAGGTAAAATTCCCAATTTACCAAAAAAAATCTCAGAAATAAATAAATGTGTAGACCCCTTGTCAAACAAGACATTAGAAAAATCTGAGTAAACAAACAAAGTATCTGATACCACTTTATTGGATGGTCCAACAGCTGTTAATGTAGTCATAAAGTATATCACTACACCTTTCTACTTATAATCTGTCTGCTTCCCATCATTTAGATCTTTTTTGGGTAAGTATTTTCATAATGACTCATCTCACCACATTTGAAACACTTTACAGTTTTTTTATCATGATTAATCATAGGATCATCTTCATTATGATCTTGGGCCATATGTCTAAACTTACCACATCGAAAACACTTCCCAGTTTTGGTAAGACATTCCTCAGGGTTCTTTTCACAACACTTTTCACAAACTTGAAACTGGGCTTTCTTACCATCAGATTTCTTTGATTGATTCTTACCCATTACTTTCCATCTAGACCTCTTCTTCTGCTTGTTGTCAAAGTACACGTGATCATCAGCAAACTCCATTTCTACCCTCTTAGCACATCATATAAGTTTCTCATAACTTTTGAATTCTCGGGAGGCCAATGCCCTTCGGTATCTTGGATTCAATCATGAGTAAAAATGATTGATTTTTCTATCAAGATCCTGAATAAGATTTAGAGCATACATTTCCAGTCAGGTTAATTTTTATCCATACATGGCCACAAAATCTTCCTCCTTTTACTTCGATTCAAGGAATTACTTTTCCATCCTAAGTCAAACCACCTTAGGAAAATATTTTTCATAGAAAATATTTTTAAATTCATCTCATTTCAAAGCATCAAACTCCTATCTATCCCTGATATTCTTGACCATTGACCACCACTAATCAACTTCACCTTCAAAATGATAAATGGAAATATTAAATTTTTGATTGTCTAAACACCCCATAACATCGAATGTCTTTTCAAGATATTTAATCCATCCATCAGCTTCCACTGGTTCAGAAGATCCACTGAAAGTAGGAGGGTGTTACCTCCTAAAATGTTCCACTATCATCATGTTCCTTTGTGGTAGCTCTAGTTGTTCTCTTTTATAGATTCCACCACCCTTTATAGCCTTCATAAACTGATCCATTACTATCACAAACTGTTTAGTTCCAATTCCCACCATTTCGGGTTATGGATTCAGAAAGATATCAGCCTCTCGGTTCCTTCCAACTCCAGCTTCTTTGTTTCTTCTATGGAAAACCATTCTGAACAGACATATCTTAGATGAAGCAACATGGTAATATTTAAATGATATATCATTTCAACATAAAAATAATATAAAAATCATTTATGTTATTCTATTAACATCATCCTAACCCCAAAATTTATCTAAATCATGCTCTGATACCAACTATAAGGACTCAACCTTAAACATTACATAATCTAGTAAATTCCTTTAGAATTCACTTCTTTACATTCCCAAAGATCTTTTAGATTTAGAGTTTTATAAAGTTAATACATAATTCAAACATATCAACCCACAAGCATACAAAGTGGGTGCCACTAAAACAATATCTATTTCTTACAAAACATAAAACTTTAAAAATATAACATGATTTCTTTGATAAACCTTCATAACATTTAACTTGACTTCCCTCTTTCTCTTACACATCCTTATAACCTATAAAAACATTTAAAAATATGGGATGAGCATCAAAATCTCAGTAAGAGATATAAAAAGAAGGAAAGAAACCATCAGTCCATGAATTCTTATAAACATATGAAATCATTTTCACAAAAACATGCTTCTCATCCATAAAGTATCATATACTTTGTGAAACATGAGATTTCTAAAGAAAACATAAATAAAACCATAAAGGTATCCTAGGGAATTACTTACTTAATATTGTAACCCTCGTGGCTACCTTATGATTTTTAACTCTCATGGATACCTTACAATGTAACCCTCACGACTACCTTATGGTGTAACCATCGCAGTTATACTTGGAGTAACTATATGGCCGACCTCCAACTTACACATACTCAATGCATTGGAGGGAGATATAGATCTCACCCTTAATAATAAATAATTCCCAAGAAACATAACATAATCATAAAACATGAATAATTGTATAAAACCATTGCTTTCAAATTTTATAAAATAGAATTTTAAAAGAGGGTTTTTAAAGAAAAGTCCCTTACAGATATCATATAATTGATGTGAAAATTAATAAAGCAAAAGGAAATATGTGCATACACTATAAATCCACATAATATAATATAATATAAACAAAAAATCATTCCACAAATAATATTAGTACCATACAATCAATGAAGTAGAAGGCTAACCCAAAGAATGGAAATTGGGTTAAGAATTCTCTTACCTCGGGTTCCTCTTACTTAAAACATGTTTAAACCACCTGTATAATGGTTAAAACAATGTTATTAATATTTTAAAGAAACATATTCATATTTATGATACCTTATATGATCATTTTATAACATCATTCCACACATTTATTAATAATATTTTGTTATTTTCATTGTTTCGGGTGCGTGCTTTACACGGTTTCCATGATCGATTCGTAATGGATTTTCTTGTTGAATGAAAGAGAAACTCCAGAAGTGGAATGAAATGGTAGTAATATGTTTGTAGAATATTAAATGATACCATAAATAATTTTTTTTATATATGATGATGAATCATTAGATAAAACATTAATGATATTCATTTAGATCATTTTGGTGGTTCTTCGATAATCACGAACTAGTTTCGTTGTATGATTTAATATTATGTATATATGTTAATTCCATAACATAAAAGATGTTATATCATACACTTTACAATCTGTTTAAACCATTAAAATGGTTTTATAACGATCTTTGAAATAAGTAAAGGAAATTGAAAACACATCGTCCATAATGTCAATAATGCAACACATCACAGACGATGTTTTTATTTTTAGAATAAAAGGGGGAGGAGAAAACGTATGATGATTAATTTTTCCATAAAAACGATAGCATTCCAGTATATATATGATACTGTAGATTTCATACCTCTTGGATAAGGGGAGGTGAATAAATTATAATAAAAGAAAATAGAATTTAAAAGAATTTAAAAGAAAATGAAAGATGATTTTTACCTCTTGATCTCTTCTCCTTGAGAACCTCCTTAAGGCCTTTGGTTTTGGCCTTTTTGTGAGATCAGAAGGTCTTGGACGTGGGGAAGAGTCTTGGAAAAAGGTTTGGGCAGAATTTAGACAATTATCAAAGCTTGAGAGGTGTGAGGAGAAGAGGGGGTGAGGGGTGGTATTTATAGTGGAGGAGAGGAGAGTTTTTTCATTATTTTAATCATTATTTTATTATTTTACTCAAGACAAGCAATAATATTGGTTCTTGTGGATAAAACCAGTAAAGAGAGCATGTGAGTTCAAACCAAGAGCACTTACATCAGCCATGATGTTAGGAATAGTGTATTTAACTTATAATGTATATATACGGTAAATCACTATATTTCACTATTCAACAAAAATTCAAGTATTTCAAAAAAATCTCAAAAATTCACCCTAACTATTTTTCAACGTGTAGAATTAAAAAATGAACTCCATTTTTTAAAAATATTTTTCTAAATATGAGAATTTTAAATTTTAAATAAAAACATAATTTATTCGAAAAACAATAATTTTAAAACTATAACTGATTTTATAACACCTTGAAAAATTAATCAAGATCCCATAAATTTATATTATAACCATAATAAAATAAAATAATAATTTATGATTACATTTTATGAAAATAAATTTTCATTTAAATTATTAAATTAATCATAAAATTTTAATTAAATATTTATGATTTACAAAAATACAAACACTTATACTACGATCAAATTATCACTTATAAGATGCCTAAATTTTATTTATATATTCATGGGTGAGGTTATTCATTTGGATGATTTATTATTCATAAAGGTCATATTACTATTCATAAAGGTCAAGTTACTATTCACAAAAAAAATAAGTTGATCCTATCAAACTCTAAATATCTTACTGATCGCAACCGTGTATATTCGTTTTTCGAAATTCAAAACATAGAAGCAACAAAATTTAGTTTAACGACTAGGTTATAACTATCTCCTTAAAACAAAGTGTCATTACATAGAGACTCAGTGTTTCATACATTTCATTCTATATTAAAATTTATTTTCAAATCATTGGAGTGTTACCATTCAATAAATAGATTAAAATAAGAAATCTTATTAAATAAATATAATTTAACCATTAAATAAAACATATTTTCTGACATGAAATAATCATTTTTTAATGTTAAATGACTATCTAATATATTATATTACGATTAACTAATTGATCATATGATAGGTATCTTGCCTCTTATTTCAAAGATTATATAACGGTAACCCTAATGGTCATATAACGGCTACCCACAATGGCTACCCCAATAGATATATAACGGTTTCCATCAACAAAATGACTACCCCAATGATTATATTACCCTTCAAATTATATTTTTCTATATTCAATAAAAACCCTTTTATGGGTTGAATGGGAACCCATACAATCAAGCAACGCCAGCAAAAAATATTAGGTTACAATGGGCACCATTGATCCATTACAAACAAACTTTAAAGTGTTGGAACCATACACCCTTTGAAGACTCTAGTCGATATAGAATTTGTTCCACTCCGACTCATTTTGAATGAGATCCTCAAAAGTTGAGGCCATTTTGTCCCAGGTTCTGATATACTCCCCTCTATTTATTTTCCCTTCATTAAAACCATAGAGTAATATCCAATCTTGGTTGTCAATCCATGTTGATTGTTCTTTATTGATGCTGATTGTGAAGAGTCTCCATACATCATGTTGCAATTCATACATTTCATTCTATATTAAAATTTATTTGTAAATCATTGGAGTGTTACCATTCAATAAATAGATTAAAATAAGAAATCATATTAAATAAATATACTTTAACCATTAAATAAAACATATTTTCTGACATGAAATAATCATTTTTAATGTTAAATGACTATCTAATATATCATATTACCATTAACTAGTTGATCATATGATAGGTATCTTGCCTCTTATTTCAAGGATTATATAACGGTAACCCTAATGGTCATATAACGGCTACTCACAATGGCTACCCCAATAGATATATAACAGTTTCCCTCAACAAAATGACTACCCCAATGATTATATTACCCTTCAAATTATATTTTTCTATATTCAATAAAAACCCTTTTATGGGTTGAATGGGAACCCATACAATCAAGCAACGCCGACAAAAAAGATTAGGTTACAATGGGCACCATTGATCCATCCCAAACAAACTTTAAAGTGTTGTAACCATACACCCTTTGAAGACTCGACTCAATACAGAATTTGTTCCACTCCTACTCATTTTGAATGAGATCCTCAAAAGTTGAGGCCATCTTGTCCCAGGTTCTGATATACTCCCCTATATTTATTTTCCCTTCATTAAAACCATAGAGTAATATTCAATCTTGGTTGTCAATCCATGTCGATTGTTCTTTATTGATGCTAATTGTGAAGAGTCTCCATACATCATGTTGCAATTCTCTTTTGTTGTTTTAACATCAAAGGGCTCTTCTACCTTCTCCTCCTTGGAGTGCAAAAGAAGGTCCATATCGGTTGTTTGGTTGGCTCCTTCCTTAACAAGTGCTCGTTCAGATTTTTTTCATTCATCCTTCCTACACCCCCTCTGTTTTCTTCTGGAGGTTGAACAGACACATCCTCACATAAAGAGTGACCATGGTTATTCTCCTTCAATCCAGATCCCCCCATCTTCAGACAAAAAATGATTATCCACAGACTCACCGACTATCAAAGGACCCTTGTTTCGGTGGGGGAGGGGGGCATGATTTTTCTCAATTCAGGTTCTATGGCTTCAGGACCAAACTTGGTAACTATGACTTCTCCATTATCAGGTTGTTGTTGATCATTGTTCTCCTTCACCTCTATTGGCCCCATACAAGATGAGCTTCCATGCACCTTGGAGCCACAACCTAACTCACTACTCCGCATTTTTTCCTTTTATGGATAGAATATACCCCCAAATCAATTTTATTATTCTTCCCATTATTCATTCTTGAACAAAAGTAATCATCTACTTTATCTTTCCTCGCATTCTGAAGGGTCCTGGGTAAGAACATTTCCTTCACTTTCTTCAAATGATCCCTCATTGGAGACTTATGTTCAGAGAGGCCTGCTTGGGACTCGGCCTGCTCGCAGGGTCAGCATTACCAACCATCCAAGATTCAGGGGATGATTATATTACACTTTCTTTTCCTATATATAAACTTACTTCTCTAAAAATAACTCATCATATTGTCTCATTTCAACATCAAAATATTTATCATATTTTCATTGGTTTTCATTCCTTTTAAAATTATATTTGATGGTATGATTCTCATGGGGGGCTAAAATGATGAATATTTCAAACTTGCAGTCTTTTTATTTACTTGCTTTTATTTTCTCATTATACTTGTATTGATCCTATTGAGTATATTCATCCTTATTAGGTAATGTTAATTTTTTAATAAAATAATGATCATTTCTTTTATTATATACTCATGTTCTATTCTAGAATAGAATTTATTATGACCAACATAAATTTTATGAAAATAGATTACATACTAAAATCTGAGTTATTATATTCTTCCCTTCTTAAATAAATTGTGCCATTATAATTTTTACTTGTTGAAAAACAAATACGGTTATCTATACATTAACTTACCTTATTTAAACTCTTTATATATATATAATTCCTTCATAAATCCATAGAAAATCTTGTTGTCTTACTCCATAATAAATCCAACAATAAAAAATCACACCCCTCATTAAATTCTAGGTTCCAACATATTTTTTATTAAAAAAATATTTCATACTACTATAAAAGTTGAGTCACACCTTTACCAGAATCCTCAATTTCCATTATTGTATCATTCATGAAAAGTGAGGGTCCATGAATTGCAACGATACTTTAAAACATTTTCAAAATCTTTTACTTTTTTTATCTGATTGCAATTGATACAATTAAACCTAAAATAATATAGACAATATAGTTTTGAAAAAGTATTGTTTTGAATATACCATTTTAAAGCATCTGCATAAACTTGATTTTAAAGAAAATAATCAGATATAATCATATTTTGAAATTTCAACACATGGTTCATTTAACTCATCAAAAGCATTTCCAAAACTACTAAAATATAAAACCAAGAACATATATATTGCTTGAAGATCTCCCACCTCTATTGACTTCTTTAAAATCATTAAGTGTATGATACTTATGTGACATTGTGAAGTATTGGTAAATTTCTTGATACATTCCATATCAAGAGAAATGAAAATGTTGAGATTTTAAAATTTGATCAAAAACAATCCATGAACCATGGAAATTTTAAGGTGAGCAAGAGGAGTTTGATATAAAATATAATTGTTTGCAAGTGATTTGAATATTGACAAATGTATTGAAATCACATTAACAAGATTTTGCAATAATGATTACAATTAAATCATCTTAGTGCAAGATTTTCTTTCATCCATCTTGAAAAATAATCTGTAGACAAAATTTGAAAAACAATGTTGAATATTTTGACAAAAACGTTTGAAAAAATAAGCAAAAAAACTTGTTCTTAAATCAAGAATAATCAAATATTTTTCATGTCAACTTTTTATCTAAAATAACTATGAACATTTCCTTTAGTATTTACTAACATGTTTCATAACCCCAAAAATTTCATAAATTTTCTTAGATTACACTGCTCATAAATCATCTCTAAAGAGGGATTATCATAAATAAATAAAAAATATATGGAATTGATAAGGGTGTAATTTCGGCCCGGGTCGGGCCTCGCATGCAAAAAATCAGGCCGTTGGCCACTATTTGGGTTGGGTCGGGCCGGCCCGAACATCCCCATGAGGCGGCCCGAGCCCGGCCTCGGGCCAGCCCAAACCATCGGTTCGGGCCGGGTCTTTTCAGGCCGTGTCGGGCTTTTTCGAGTCGGGCCACCATGGCCTTTATTATTTTCAAAATAATTGTTTGTTTTAAAACTTGTTTTAAACGCTTTTATTTAAACATTTTTTTAACATTTATTTAAAAAAATACATTTATTTTTAAACAGATGTTTTATGTAAAAATGTTTATTTTATTTTTTATTAACATTTTACAGTGGGTGGATATGTTTTTTTTGTCTAAATAGATTTATATATTGTGAATCTATATATATTATTTGCAAATTGTAAAAAAAATAATGAGGGGTTTTAGGGGGTGCACAACAATGGATGAGTTTAAAATCTTGTTATTTAAATGTTTTTTTAACATTTATTTAAAATATTTTTTTACATTTATTTTTTTTAACTTATTTATAAATTTTTAAGCGTTTGTTAAATTTTTTTATTTAAAAGTTTTTATTTAAACCATTTTTTAACATCTGTTTAAAGCGTTTTTTTACATTTTTTTAATGATTAATTTAAAACTATTTTTATTTTTTAAAACGCATGTTGTTTACAAGTATTTTTTTATAAACATTTAACATTTTTCATATTTTAATGTAAAAAGTATTTTTTAAGTTTTTGTTTTAAAAAAATTAATTTAAGTGTTTTAAAAACTTTTTTAAAACATTTGTTTAAAACATTTTTATTTAAACCTTTTTTAAAACTATTTTTTAACACTTGTTTAAAATGTTTTTACATTTACTTTTAGACGTTTAATTTAAAACGTTTTTTTGAACGCGTGTTTTTTACATGTATTTTTTTTAAACATTTAACATGTTTTATGTAAAAACATTTTTTTTATTAACATTTTACAGTGGGTGGAGTTGTTATTTTTTTCTAAATAGATTTATATATGTCTATGAATTTATATATATTAAGTACAAATTGAAAAAAAAATTAATTAGGGATTGGGGGTGCACAACAGTGGGTAGTTGGTTAATTTTTTTTCTAAATAGATTTATACATAATATATGCAAGTTGCAACATATTTAAAAAAAATTAATGAGGTTGAGGGATGTGCACGAACATCATTAGGTGGGTGTTATTTTTTTGTTAATATAAAATAAGTTATTATATATATAATATTAAATCATTGACACACACACACATATATATTCTTAATGGATTTTTAAAAGCTACAGTTAATTGATATATATTATTAGTAGATTTATATATATATATAATATGCAAGTTTCATCATATTTAAAAAAATTAATGAGGTTGGGGGGTGTGCGCGAATATCATTGGATGTGTTGTTTTTTTGTTAATATATAATAAGTTATATATATAATGTTAAATGATTGATATATATATGTGTGTGTGTGTGTAATATAAGAAAATTGTAAAACTAATAATTAGGAACAGGAAGGTGCATTGCAGTGGATGAGTTATTTTTTTTTTCTAAATAGATTTATAAATGTATAGTATATATAATATATGTAAGTTGCAACATACTTAAAAAATTAATAAGGTTGCAGAACGTGCACGAACATCATTAGGAGTGCTATTTTTTTATTAATATACAACAAGTTGTTATATATATATATATATTAATAGCTTTGTTTATATATATATTATATTAAATCATTTATATATATTATTAATGGATTTTTAAAAGCCACACTTAATTGATATATATTATTAATAGTTTTGTTTATATATATACATTATTATATATACATATACATATATATATATATATATCGTTGTATATATATACACACATACATTATAATTATATATAATAATAATTATATGTATATATATACCCATTATTAGGAATTGACCACCTTAACAAACTAACTCCTGTGGTTATCTAGGACCTGTAACTTATTATCCCTAACCAATAACGCTTATTATATTCCCAAGAACTTCAGGTCTAGAATTTTAGAGATTAAAACACACTACTCTTAATAATACATAACATAACTGTCATTTTTAAACCTAATAAGAATACATTTTTTCCCATAATATATGTTCTTTTCACTTTATTCAAAACTAGTCATCATAACTTGAATGTTGGCTTCATTATAGTTCTTGTCTTTACACCCTGTACAAATCATTAGAAAACATTATATGAACACATAAAGCTCGATAAGAGATGAACAGAGAAGAAACTTGAACTCGTATAAGATCATAAACTTATATTCAATCAAAAAATCATATACAGCACTCATATCGATGGAATTCAAATAGACCACAAGCAGTTTTTAAACACAGTTTTTAGGTGGATTTCTTTTAAAATTTAATTTTTTTTTTTCAAAAAACACAACACCACTTATTTCTCAATCTATTTATCAGAAGTAACAAGCGTTGTGATAAGAAGTTTGAAAGTATTTTTTTGTTACATTTATGAAAAAATACGTACACTTGCATCCAAAAAGAAACCCGATTAAATGGAAGAAAATACTTTCAACAAAAAATCCAAAAAAGACATGTATGCTGAAACAGTTATCTGCTATGAGGAGCAGAACGGCAATGGGAATGAATGGTCTGATATCCATCTGCTAGCTCAACTTGGAACCATGGATGATCATGATTCAGATGATTCAAAGCAAAGTACTATTGGAAAACTATAAAAAAGCATGACAAAGCACCAGAATTCCAAACAAAAAAAAATCTGAACTTGTTGTACAGCATTATTGCACTTCATCATAATCATCCAAAATAC
This sequence comes from Viscum album, assembly GCA_963277665.1. Taxonomy (NCBI): domain Eukaryota; kingdom Viridiplantae; phylum Streptophyta; class Magnoliopsida; order Santalales; family Viscaceae; genus Viscum; species Viscum album. Next base: position 1,051,390,805 of record OY728146.1, on the reverse strand, counting down.
GAATTTTGGCATCCTTCAACATGTTTAAAAAAAATGTAAAAAGCCTGAAAACATACAGACGATCCTTACTTCTAATCCAATATATATTTTCAAAGCAACAGTATCTTAGAAACAATTCAATATAGCATACAAAAGAATACATGGTTCGATGATTATGTTACGCAACAGTGTACACTCAAACCCACAATTAAACTTACAAGGATGATACACTTCAAACCTTGGAGCAGCTATTTGATGTTGCAGGTCCAGTAAAAAACCTATTTCAGGGATCAAATATTAGACATGAGACCACAAGAGGCAAAAAATCGAAAACAATAATCTTTCCACATCCGCTGCACCTTTGCTACGCCCCGTCGCCAGCCCGCCTGCGCAAAAGCCCCCCCCCCCCCCCCCCCGCATCCCGCCGCCGACCCACCTGCGTGGAAGCCCCTACGCTGGCCCGCCTGCGCAGCTGCCCCACACTTCGTCACCGGCTCGCCTATGCAGCTGCCTCGGCCCCCCTCTGCGGCAGCCCCGGCGCCCCCTCACCAGCCTGCTTGTGCGCTCCCTCATCGGCCTACCTGGCATGCACCAACACCCCTAATGGTGTTATCCTTCTCAGGCGCACTCTGCAGACCCAAATAGTTTCGGCCCTCCACGCGCTTGTCCCTGAAAATCTCTCTCCTGTGAGCCATCCTCTTACAACACTGTTTTTTCCTGCTCTTCCTGCTGAGGTCTGTGTTTCCGCTCAGACAATGGATGAGAATATTTATCCACTTCCCTTCAGCAGTTTTTCAAGAATCATGACATCTTTCATCGAACATTTTGTCCTAATACACCTCAATATAATGGAGTGAACGCGCGTAAACATCGTCATATTTTAGAGACTGTTGCTGCCCTCTTATCTCACATGCAGGTGCCTCTTCATTTTTTGAGGGATGACATTCCTACTGCTACCTAGCTTATAAATTGTCTTCTCTCTTCTATCCTAGCTTATAAATTGTCTTCTCTCTTCTATCATTCAGGAGGAAACTCCTTTTCGGGCTGTGTTCTCCTCTCTCCCTACTCACTCTCTTCAACTTCATGTGTTTGGGTGTCATTGTTATATACGTGACACTCGTCCCAACCTATCTAAATTTTCTCCAAAATCCCTGTGTTGCATCTTTCTGAGCTATTCTCGCACTCAGCGCAGATACAGTTATTTCTCACTAGACTAGCGACGTTATATCATCTCTACCGATGTCTCTTTTATTGAGAACTCTCCATTCTCTCCACCCTCTTCTCACCCAGATACCACTATCGATGATTGTCTTCCTCTCACCATTCACCCACCCCTACCTCAGTTGTCTCACTTTGTTGATCACCGCTTTGGCTTCGTCTACTCCCGTCGACCATCGAACGTGTCTCCCGTCCAGACCGAGAACACCATATCCCCATCTTCGTCCGACACTCTTGCTCCGGGAACAGATGACTTATCTATTGCATTGCGGAAAGGTACTCATTTTTGCCAGAATAATTCTCTTTACACAACTTCATACAGCGACCTCTCTACCCTGGAGATGATATATAATCCTCACACAAGTCAAATCTCACCTTCGGTGGCTTCACGCAATGCGGGATGAATTACAAGTCTTGGACGACAATCACACACGGGATCTAATCCATCTTCCGGCAAGTAAACAAATGATCGACACCAAATGAATTTATACGGTCCACCTCAATGCAGATGGCACCCTTCATCGCCTTAAAGCCCGACTTGTGGCAAAAGGCTTCACCCATACATATGGAGTTGATTATTTCGATACATTCTCTCCGATTTTGAAGATGGCATCCGTCCAATTATTCATCTCTCTTACCGCTGCTCATCATTGGTCTCTTCATCAACTCAATGTCAAGAATGTATTTCTACATGGCTTTCTTGACGAAGAAGTATATCTGCAACAACCTCCTAACTTCATTGCCTCAGAAGTCGGGTCTCATGTATGTCGGATTCATCGCTCTCTTTATGGGCTCAAACAGTCTCCTCGTGCATGGTTTGACAAATTCTGCACTGTCATCACTACATTTGGTATATCTCAAAGTATGAAGAACAGCACTGTTTTCCACCATAAAACTTCCTCCGACTGCATCATGTTGGTTGTATATGTTGATGATATCATTATTACTAGTAGCGACTCAAATGGCATTGTCCGTCTCAAGGTTTATCTTCAACAACAATTTCAAACCAAAGATCTGAGTCCTCTGACATACTTTGCATTGAAGTCTCCTGTTCTCCAACCGACATCTTTCTTTCCCAATGGAAATATGCATTGGATATCTTGCATGATGCTAGTTTGTCTTACACAATTGTTGTTGACACTCCTCCTGAACCCGAGGAACGACCTCTACATTATGTCACGAAGCCATATTTTCACCTAGAGAGGTATCGTCGTCTTATGGGACTCAATTATCTTTCCATGACTCGTCTGGATGTTGTCAGCGATGTCAGCAAGGTTAGCCAATTCATGGAACATCTGACGAAATCCCAATGGGATGTTGTCCTTCGCATTGTCAAGTACATTAAGAAAGACTTTGTCCATGGTCTTCGGTATTCACATCACGATCATCTGAAATATTGAGTCCTATGATGCTAACTACGTTGGTTGCTTAGCTACCCAGAACTCTACTTCTGGGTTTGTCATTCTCCTAGCTGGTAACTTGATCTCATGGCGAAGCAAGAAACAGACTGTCATCTCCAGATCCAGTGCTGAATCTAAATAATGTGCGATGGCCACGGTCACTACTGAAATTCTATGGCTTCGCCATCTTTTTTATGAAATTGGTTTCTCGCCACAGACTTCGGCTCATATTTGGTGTGATAATCACGAATCCGTAGAGATTGCTTCCAATCCAATATTCCATGAACGCATGACGCATATCGAGGTTGACTGTCACGTTCTTCATCATCATCTCGAGCAACACCATATCAGTTTCAGCTACATTTTGACGGTTGGATCAGCTTGTGGCTTACCAGGAGCTCGACTGGACTCTCTCTGCACCAAGTTGGGCATCCACGGAATCAACAACCCAACTCGAGATGTACTATCACATTCGAGCAACGTAATCATGTACCAGTGATACCAAGACCATTTTTGGTATTGAGACATTGGCCCTTGAGATCTAGGTTTACAATATTCCCTCTTCTAGTTCTAATTCATGTTTGGCATTTTTTTCATGCTTGGAATAGGTTAGGATCATCTTGAAGAGACTGGTGAAGAACATCTGTGACTTGGACTATAAAGAAAATGCAAAATCTGATCGATAGAAAATGTGTTCAGTTGTATCATGAAACTCTGGTACTGATCTGCCTAGCTTGGATCCCTTGAGAACAAACACTCAATCTCAAGTTCGGGTTTTCAATCGAACATGCAAGAAGAAAACCACTGGGAAGTGGCTGTGGGTGCCATACCCCAATTGGATTTTTCTGGTGAAGGAAAACAACACTAAATTTTTTTTGGTAGATGGTAAAAATGAAGATGTAGAAGTCAACCAATAGAAACAAGCTGACCTTAAGAAACATGGAAACCAGGCTGACATTTCTGAGTTCTGTGCACATCTTGATGTGTTGGGCCAACATATTATAAGAGTGACTAAATAACAAAATTTGATAAAAAAACATAACAGAATAACAATGCTAATAATAAACAGAGATAAAATAAAAGAATCAAAACATAAAATTTAGAATCTGAATGTAACTCTGGCTTATGGGAACCTGCATAGGGTGCTGGGTGTTGGGAGGTTGCTGCGTAGAGGAGGGCAGCAAGGGGTGCTGGAGGGATGGTCAGGCGCGTGAGGTTGGTGGGAGACTCCAAACTGCCAGGGGCAGTATTGTAAATATAGAAAAAGGTTGTTAGGTGGGTTGTTAGTTGTTGGGTGTCAACTGTATGGTTAATAGGTGGCTCCAGCTGCCACCTGTTAAGAACTCTAGAAGGTTCCATCTTCCAGGGGAGTTATCTTCTTCTTCTTCTTTTACCAATTTATTCTTTCTTCCTCCTCCATATTCTGCGGTCATTGTAAAACCTTGCACGTTGTTGCCACTGGAATCACTAGAAACACATGTTTCCTCTCTCTCGCACATTCAAGATCCTATCAAATGGTGCTTTCATTGAGAGCAGATTGAGAGAGAGAATCTCATCTGAAGCAGACATTGCTGGTACGACAGTGCTGAAGGTGCAAACGGCATCTTGAGACAGAGTCGGCTTGGACTCAAGACGCAGCAGAATCGCAGCAAGTGGACGCACCGGACGTCGCAGTTTAGGCTTGTGCAGCGCGGCTGAGGCAGACATGTCTGACGCAGCAGTATCTTAATCATGAGTTTTTAAGGTGGGGCTGAACTGTTATCTTCAAGCATGGAGAGCAGAGTAGCGGTTTTGGAAGCTTCAGTATCGGAGCTGAAATCTGGTTATCAGCGTCAGGAGATCGGTCTACAACGCCAGGAAAACCATCTGCAGGAGCTTTTGGCTGTTGTGGCTCGGTTAGTCCAGAATCTGAAGGAGAGCACCACTCAGGATGCGAGTAAGGGGAAGATGGTCGTGGTAGAGGATGGAGCAAGCGGACTGAGATCGGGCGTTGATGTCAGTAATCGAGGTAATGAAATAGTGGTGAGTCGAAGCCACCAGCGATCGGAAGAATGGGAGGAGCTGCATGCGAATACCAAACACGTGGAGATGCCAACATTTTTCAGAGAGGATCCAGTGACTTGGATCATTAGAGCTGAAACAATCTTCACAGTCAATTGCATTCGGGAGGAGTGGAGGGTTCCGAAGGCGGAGTTGTGTATGGAAGGTCCGGCTTACATTTGGAATTTCTTGTTGGAACCGACTAAGAAAGAGTTAAGCTGGAAGCAGTTCAAAGCTACTGAATTCTTACCGCACCAAAACTGTACTGAAGCCAGGGCTGCCACTACTGTGGGAATTTCTCCAGTTGTTCCACTACTAAAGGAGGCTAACGGGTGTCAAGGTAGCAGTATACTGGAACTAGTTCACACCATGAGTAAAAAAAAGCATGTTGTAGTAATTGGAGCATGCCTAAATGAAGTTCTGGACCAGTTGAGGCAAATAATGGTCTTGCTTTGCATGTCCAGGGAATAAAAACTGCAAAGGAGAATTGGTATCGGTCTGCCTATGCGAAGATTTCAAGATACCTTCACTTCGGTTCACGATTGAAGTTGCAGCACTTGCAACAAAAATTGTGGCTGCGGAATTCTCTGATGCAGTTCCCCTTAATGCGGTTCAGCGCCTCTGGGGAAGCAGTGTTGTGCAGCTTGCATGCTGGCATTGTCCATCCTCCACGACGAAATACCTTGGCAGGGCATGAGAAACTAGGAAGAGAATACTACTAATTTACATGAACAAATAGTTGGTGGCACCACGACCCTTGTTTGTTCAGTTTCCAGCATGTCGGTTGATGCTGATTTTAAAACCAGTTATCTGTGTGGGAACTGTTTGCATTCTAGTGTTATTGTGAAGCTTAACAGGTGTGGAGATGGGTGGAGGGGTGGCAGTATTCAATGTTCAGAGGATATGAAATTCTGCTCTGCTTCCGCTTCAAGACCACTTCTGTCTGGGGAGGTAGTTGTCTTGAGACTTGGCAAAGGCACGGGCTGGATTTTTGCATTCTGAGCTTGGGGGGGCAAGCCTGGAGCAGCAGCATAAGGGGGGCTTGCACTGCTGGATCGTGCGGAGGCAATCGCAGAATTGAAGGTGGCAGGAATTTCCAGAACAAAATGAAGGGCTAGAGATTGTGGCTTCAATCATGTTTAGCGAGCAGTTTATGATGGGGGATGATGTTGCTGACGAAGAAAGCATCAACAGGTGTGCAGCACGAAAGCCTGCGAAGGAAAACAACCAACCATTTTTAGAAACACCAGAGGCTGGGGTCCGCCTCCGAAGCCACCACCAAGGGCTGATGTTCCTGTTGCTAAAGCAACAAAGTCATGCTTGGAATTCCACCTTGAGGAGGTGATTTAAAAGGGGGGCGGAATTGATGGGAACCTGCATAGGGTACTGGGTGTTGGGAGGTTGCTGTGTAGAGGAGGACTGCAGGGGGTGCTGGAGGTGTTGGATTGGTGTTGCCCGATCCGGTTGGGCCGAATGCTTGTGGCCCGCAACTATCGCGGGTCGAGCTCCGCGGTGAGCTCGTTGGGGGTTGCAGGGGGCAACGCGCCCCTGCTCCGGGGGTCCGGGGGCCGAAGGCCCCCGGCCCAATTTTTTCGGCACTGTAGCATCTCTGACCACTGTAGCGGAGCTGACCGACCGACACCGACATGCACTGTAGCGGTGCGGACTTCGGGGTCAACAGTACTGTAGCGCTTTTGACTTCCAGCCGGCAGACACTGTAGCACTTTTGACAAAGTGAGCCGCCGATCACTGTAGCAACGCGGACTACTATTCAGAACAGTAGACCGTCTTCTTCATATGTAGCCCATTTCGGGCTAGGGTTTGGTATGTTGGAAAATCCTCTGTAATTGCTCCCGAATCATAGTGAAAAACTGCCTCTCCCGTGGACGTAGGGATTTTTCCCGAACCACGTAAATCGTCGTGTTCTTTGTTGCTTTTCTTTCTTTCGTTTTCTCGTTTTTCTGTCGTTCTGTCTCCCGGTGATTCCGCAACAGGAGGGCTGTTCAGGTGTCTGAGGTTGGTGTGAGACTCTAAACTGCTAGGGCAGTGTTGTAAATACAAAAAAAGGTTGTTTGGTGGGTTGTTAATTGTTGGATGCCACCTGTATGGTTAATAGGTGGTTCCAACTGTTAAGAACTCTAAAAGGTTCCAGCAGGTAAAATCCTCCTTTATAAGCATGCATAGGGTGAGGACTGGGGGTCTACGAACTGCTTTGGCATTTGATACAGATGTAGGAGCTGTGCAGGTGGGTTTCGCCATCAGCCTTTGGAAGCTGCACCTTCCGAGGGAGTTATCTTCTTCTACCAATTTCTTCTTTCTTCCTTCTTCTTATTCAGTGGTCATTGTAATTCCTTGAACGTTACTGCACCTTCCAAGGGAGTTATCTTTTTAGCAGAATAATAATGAGGACAAGCAATTCTAGCTGATCACCTATATCGACAAGAGATAAAAGAAGAACTAAATAGCCTGGAGGGCAGAACACATCCCCGTGTACAAGTTTTCATCCAGAATCTTCACTAACATCTATTTCCATTTAATAAAGGGCCGAAAACCAATAAATCTGCACATTTTATAGAACAAAGATCAACTGAATGATTAAGAAAATAAGAACACCGTAACAAAGAATAAAAAACTTCAATAAGTTTACTGGTAAAAGATAAAAAGATAAACCATGACTACCATTTTTTCATATAAATGGAAAAGGTTAATCTTAGCAATTCCTGATGCACAAAGAAAGGGCAATCCAGATAAACATCAAAATAGCATGCAAAGGTGGTATCAGCTGAAACCCCTTCACAGCATAATCCATTTCAATAATTCCCCCTAGTTCTAATGGTTTTGTGTTCCCTTGGGAGAAAATGACAAGAATAATCTCTAAGATTTAAAAAACATGGAGTATATTTTAATTCAAAGAACGCACATGTAAGACTACCAGTGCTGAAACAGGAAGGTCTTTATTAATCTGTGTAGAAGTATAAAGAGGTAGACCCGAACCCCCAAGGTGTACTCTCTAAAGGAGCCCTTGGGGTGCTTTTATAACAAATAGTAAAGACCACACCGGACCTCAAGTCCGATGTGGGATGCAGACTCCAACACCCCCCCTCAAGCTAGGTGAACCTAGCTTGGACACATAAAGAAAAAACAAGCCAAACAAATGAAGACAAAGCAATCAACAGACTGCAAACACTCCCCCTCAAGCTGGACATACCCAGCTTGATGACAAAACAAGACGAAATAAAATATAAAGCTACTGCTGCTCCCCCTTACGATCGAAACTCCCCCACAGGATGATGGATGGATGATGTCGCGGACGCAGCAGATAAACCACTCAGACCGGGCCGATGGACGGAGCACCAGGAATGCCGCACTAGTGGGGTCGGTCGATGAAACGCCGGGAAATCCAAACTAGCACCGGAAAAACCGCACTTGCGAGGCCGGCGATGGGAGGCGGGGATTCCGCATAAGTGTTGCGGGATCTGGCGGCGCCAATGGGCCCAAATCCTAGGTGGTCGAGCTGCTGCGCCGGCGCAGGGGCATGCCGGCAGACAGAGATGCGGCTGCCGAAAAGATGTCGGGAGATGCCGGCGAGGCGGGGATTCCGCAGGAGGTGCTGAAAGGGAGCGGATGAATCCGGTCGGAGGGAGGGCTGCCTTGCAGGAGGAGGCCGGCAAGGAGGGAGAGCAGCAAACGGGGAACCTGGTCCGTCGGAAGCCTCACACAGGAGCAGCGGTCCGGTACGGGAGGCCGGCAGGGCTGGAGGCCGACTGCTGGAGGAGCCGGCAGGAATGGAGGCCGGCTGTCGCGCAGAGAGGGGTCAGCGAGGCTTGAGGTCGGCTGCTGGTGGAGGAGCCGGCAGGAATGGAGGCCGGCTGTCGGAGGCACCGGAAGGGGGGGAGGCCGGCAGAATAGGGAGGCGGGGCTGGATGTCCGCACAGGAGGCGGCGCGCAGGAAGGACACGGCGCCGGGAAGGAAGCTGCGGCGGGGATGGAGCGCACAGGGAAGGACGCCGGGAGGGTCGCGCTCGGGAGGAGCCGCGCCGGGAGGGAAGGCGCACCACAGGAGGACCGTGGCGCGGGAGGGGCGAGGGTTTCCGTCGCCTGGATTCCGCGCTGGATCGCGAGCGGGAGACGGGAATCAGCCGTTCTGCGCGCCGGGAGTTGCGGAAGTGGGTGCCGGCAGGTACGGGGATCCGGAAAGAGCGCCGGCAGGTTTGGGGATCCGGAAAGAGTGTCGGCAGGTGCAATGCAGGAGGGCCGCGCGCAGAGATCTTCGCACGCAGGGAGCAGCAGAGAAGAGGCGGGCCGTCAGGAGGAGGTGCACCGTCGTAGGGCGGGGGGGAGAACTGCCGGACAAGGAGGTGCCAGCAGGGTAGAGAACCACCGGGAGGGCAGGATCCGGGCATGGAGGGATCCACCGGAGGCCGCCTGGGAATCGATCCCGGAGGGGCGGCGGCAGAGGAAAAAAAACGTAGCCCTGCATGAGGGGCCTCCGCCCCCCACGGGGGAAAAATTAATGAGAAACCCTAGATAGGGGGGGAAATAAAATGGGAGGAGGGTTCGGGATTAATTTCCCTCTGATACCATGTAGAAGTATAAAGAGGTAAACCTGAACCCCCAAGGTGTACTCTCTAAAGGAGCCCTTGGGGTGCTTTTATAACAAATAGTAATGACCACACCGGACCTCAAGTCCGATGTGGGATGCAGACTCCAACAATCTGTATGAAATCAGGCCTACCAAATGGAATTGAAAGGGGAGGGAGATGACGAAAGAAAAAAAAAACCTCGAGGGAGCCACTGCTCTCCCGCTCAAGCTGTTCGACCGAGAAATTAACAGAAAATATTCCCCCTTACACTCCCTGGTACGTGGTGGCGCTTTGTGTGTGTTTTATTTTTGGCCGATTTGTGTATGTTTTATTTATATATTTACATATAAATATTATAATTATAAATAGTTATATATATATATATGTGTGTACTTATAAATATTATTATTTATTGTAAATATATATTTATATTATAAATTGTTATAATTATAAATAGTTATATATATTTACATATAAATATTAAATGAATTTATAAATATATATTTGTGATTATATTTATAAATACATAAATATACATTTATAATAATAAAGAACTATATATAATATAAATAAATATAAGAAATTGTGATTACGTATTTATAAATATATAATTATAAAAAAAATTATATAAATATATATTTACAGTTATAAATAAATATAATTTGAAATATATATGTGTATAAATATAATTATGTATATATATAATTAAAAATAAATATTTATAAATATAAATCTATTTATAAATATATTTACTATTATATAATTATAAATGTAATGTTTTTAAATATTTAAGTTGTCATTTAAAATAATATTTGTTTACTATATTTTTGTTTTTCTTTTCATTTTTCAAGAAATTATTATATGTTTAGTCTGTGTGACAAATTTTATTTAGATTGTACTTGTACTTTATAAATTATACACTTCTAAAGTCACATACATGAAGCATAATAATGTTACAATTATAAGACTTTGAATATATATAAATTATAAATAATTAATTTAAATTAGTTTGTATTTACTATATTTTTGATTTTCTTGTTATTTGTCTTAAACAACAATTACTTATCATAGTAAATAGGTTTTTTAATATATACAACATGACATCCAAAAACATCAACAACGATGCCCCCGGTACCACAACGCGGCGTCTGAATCTCACATCCTCACTGCGTCCGACGTCCGTGTCGCTCCGGTGTCCTAGCTGCGGGTTCCTCCTCTTTCGGTGCCTCCCATGGTGATGTGTAAAAGACTGACCAAAACCATGTGAGGACGGCCCAAAATCATATGGGGCATCATATGGCTCCGAAGCTCTTATAAATGGTAGAAATGAGGCACTGAAAAAGGACTCGTCGAGGGGAGAGGGGGCCGCCATAAGTTGTGTGACCACACCCAGATCGAAGTCCATCGTAATCTACGGAGACGACATTTGTGGTATATAAGTGTCTCCCTGCTGTGCAATATCATCAGTCGGCTGGCCCAGATCATCTCTCTGTGGTGCGGCGGCATCTGCAGGAGCCGCTCTCGGATGTCGATGTCGTCGCCTCTGCCCCTCCTGATCTGCTCGTCTCTGTCGTCCAGCCAGCGGCGGTGCATCGTCCTCAACAGGGACATCGTCAGCCTTAGGAGCTTCAACTGGATGATATGGATCGGGATATACCTGTAGCTCCTCATCAAAAAAACTGTCACGTATCAACCGGAGATGATCGAGGAGAGCCAACACATCTCGATGAACTACATCTCGCCTAATATATGCATCCTCCTGAGGCTGTGTGGTATGTGCAAGATGACCAATGACGTCTACCTGCAAATAAAATAACATTCAAATTAATACCAAAAATGAGTTAAACAAAAATAATAAATCTTAGTAAACATATCAACTGTTGAAATGTCAATCCTCTGACGTGTAAGGTGCGTGATGGTGTGACGTCGATACTAGTCTGCATAATCTCCCTGAGCAGATAACTGAGAGCATGTTGTGGTATATCCAAATGGAAAGATACTGAATCGGGAACACGTGCCCCAAAGCTCAATATAAGATGCATGAGTCTGCCGCCAGTCTGTCTACATAGAAGCACAATCGAATGTAACTCGGCAGGCTGTCCTGGCGCCATGGGGATATATTGTATATAACTGAACTGGCGCAGGACCCGATCTGACTGGTGCCACTCAATGATGTGGAAGTGGATGAGTGGCACCACTGCAGCACGATCTCCAACCATAACTGTGCAGTATGGTGGAAGTGATGCATAGACATAACCTGTATACGGAGTCCATGAAACTTAAAATATAAACTCAAAAAATAAGTCATATATTAGCATGATAATGTTACTGAGATTATATTGAAATAACTTAAAATAGTGATAACAAAACAAATTTGCCAACAAAGAAGTATTGTTTAACTTACATCAGCAGGCACTATGGTGTCGAATATCTGTCAGAAACTATACAGACTATGTCTCGGAGTATGTGCATACTTCTAAGACTGACTCCACCTGGTTAAAAAAGAATAATATACGATAAGTTTATAAAAAACAATAACAAAAATACTAAATAACTGAAAGTAATGACGTATACATATCATCGTCCCCGAGAACAGTCATGAAATAGCTCTCGTGCAAGTGGTCAAATAGCTTGAGTGATGCGTGGAAAACGATCCCAGGCCCACATCTGTACTAACACCATGCAACCTGCAATCTGATGTGAATCAGCCTAACAACTGGTACAGAGACATCTGTACAGATGTGCTAATACAACGGACCCTCAACTGTATGTAGTCGTCTGATCCAGATCCTCAAGTCATGGGAGGTGCATCATGTGTACCAAAGCGGTGGAGTAGTCGACACACAACATGTCTCCGAGCAGCCGCAAAATGTATGCACGTGTGTGCCGCATAAGCGTCTCCTCGTCTGCATCATCAGAAATGATGTCGAAATGCTGATCAAGCCACCTATTGTGCAAGCACGAACCCTGAAGGACACCTCGTGCGCCGACGACATCAATGCCTAGTAACCTCTATATGACTACAGCTCAGTCGCCACTACTGGCACCCGTAACTGCATGTCCATGGATGGGTAACCCCAGTATGTAGACAACGTCCTCTAAAGTAATAGTCATCTCCCCCTCTGAGAGATGAAATGTGTGTCTCTGGCCGGCATCTCTCAACCAACGCAGCAATCAAATAGTGATCAATGGTGTTGAAGTCACACATAGCGACTCCATAAAATCTCGCACGTCTAAGGTATGGACAAATAGCTGTCGGCGGTGTCTCGTGATGGAAATGATGCGCTCTCCGAACAGCAAGATGTCTAACAGGTCGTCGCGCCAACACATCACGCGACACGTGCGTCTCCTAGGCAAATAACAGTGGCTGCTCCATCTGAATGTACAAACAGTAAAACATCAATTTCAGGTAAGATATGACATTTATCATGTAAGGTATGAAATTTATCATACAATGATTGAAAGAAGCATAAACACATTGGGCCAGTTGTTGTCTCCCGTGTTGGGGTGAAGACGTTCGGAGTTTCCTCGTTTTTGTTTTGTGGTCATTGTAAGTTCATCTTTCATTATAAAAGTCTGATGACGTTTTCATTTCATAGTTCAAATAGTTTTGTTTTTTTTTGAACGTGAACCTTTAAATGGTTAGCACTGCATGATTAGCTTTAAACAAACAACACCAACTCAAAAAAAAAATCTACCCGTATAAGAAAACATTTATGCGTCGTGTGCGGGTTCATTTAAATGTTGTATTTTGGTTAGTGTTGTTATTGTTTCTACTGATGTAGTGTGTTGGAAGAATATTGATGTTTATTTGACTTCATATATAAGTATATTTTCTAAATGTTACCCTATATACAAATATGATTAAAAATAATGATAATGATAAAAATGATTACATGTACAAACTTTTACAGTAACTGATAGAGTACATGATTCATTTTAACCATTAGATGATTGTCCTATGTGTCTAAGGCAACGTGTCTTCGTATGACCTTCCTGGCGGCATATGCTGCCCCTTCGTCCAGCTGGTTGTTCACTAAGTCAATCCATCTCATTCCGAATACGAGTCGACTTTGGCCTCCCTTTAGGTCGAAGTTTAGTGTTGTTCGATAGAAGCGTGGGTGCGTCATCAGACAACCGAAAATTCTGATATTCCCCGATTAGCATTCATGGAGTACTGTAGCAGGAGTTGATATTCTCGAGTCGATAAGCTGGATTAACGAACTGCTCCCAAGATACGTGTACGTAAGCACATGCTGTAATCACATGCCCGTAAGGATGTCTCAGTGCCTGAAAGTTGTCACATTCCCAGTAAGGCTTCTCCAGTAAAACAACTCGCACACGACCATTGCTACAAGCCACAGCATCACCGGGCTCAGCGACCTCAAATCATTGCTATGAATGATTAAATGCAGTTACATGGTAAGTTGCAGCCTCCTGAAAAACTGTATCTAGCTCGCGCTGGAAATGGTGTTCATAGCGCATCCCTCGGTTCAAGCCCTCTTCAGCCTGCTTTCCTCGTTTCAGAAAATACTTTACACTCTGATAGAAGGTCTCTTGTATATAATCAAATATTTGTATCACCCAAAAGAGCTACAATTATAATATTAGTATAAGGTCTCTTGTAATTTAGATTCAAGACATTATACTAATATTATAATTGTAGCTCTTCTGGGTGATACGAATATTTGATTATATACAAGAGACCTTCTATCGGAGTGTAAAGTACTTTCTGGAAAGAGGAAAGCAGGCTGAAGAGGGCTTGAAGAGAGGGATGCGCTATGGACACCATTTCCAACGCGAGCTAGATACAGTTCTTCAAGAGGCTTCGACATACCGTGTAAACTGCATTTAATCATCCAGAGCAACGATTTGAGGTCGATGAGCCTGGTGATGCTGTGGCTTGTAGCAATGGGCGTGTGCGAGTTGTTTTATTGGAGAAGCGTTACTGTGAATGTGGCAACTTTTAGGCACTGGGATATCTTTGCGGCCATGTGATTGCAGCATGTGCTTACGTACACGTATCTTGGGAGCAGTTCGTTGATCCAGCTTATCGACTCGAGAGCATCAACTCTTGCTACAGTACTCCATGGATGTCAATCGGAAAATATCAGAATTTTCGACTGTCTGATGGCGCACTCACGCTTCTACCGAACAACACTAGACTTCGACCTAAAAGAAGGCCAAAGTTTACTCGTATTCGGAATGAGATGGATTGGCCTAGTGAACAGCTAGCTGGACGAAGGAGCAGCATATGCCGCCAGGAAAGTCATACGAAGACACGTTGCCCTAAACACATGGGACAATCATCTAATAGTTAAAATGAATCATGTATTCCATCAGTTACTGTAAAAGTTTGTAAATGTAATCATTTTTATCATTATCACCATTTTTAATCATATTTGTCTTATTTGTATATAGGGTAACTTTTAGAAAATGTACTTATATATGAAGCCAAATAAACATCAGTATTCTTCCAATACACTACATCAATAGAAACAACAACAGTAATAACCAAAATACAGCATTTAAATGAACCTGCGCACGATGCATAAATGTTTTCTTATACAAGTAGATTCCTTTTTTTTTGAGTTGGTGTTGTTTGTTTAAAGTAACTCATGCAGTGCTAACCATTTAAAGGTTCACATTCAAAAAAACAAAACCATTTGAACTATGAAATGAAAATGTCATCAGACTTTTATAATGAAAGATTAACTGACAATGGCCACACAAAAAAACGAGGAAACTCTGAACGTCTTCACCCCAACACGGGAGACAACAACTAACCCAATGTGTTTATGCTTCTTTCAATCATTATATGATAAATTTCATACCTTACATGATAAATGTATCTTACATGAAATTAATGTTTTATTGTTTGTACATTCAGATGGAGCAGCCATTTTTATCTACCCAGGAGATGCACGTGTCGCGTGATGTGTAGGCGCGACGACTTAAACATCTTGCTGTTCGGAGAGCGCATCATTTCCATCACGAGGCACCGCCGGCAGCTATTTGTCCATACTTTAGACGTGCGGGATTTTATGGAGTTGTTATGTGTGACTTCAATACCATTGATCACCATTTGATTGTTGGGTTGGTTGAAAGATGGCGGACAGAGACACACATTTCATCTCCTAGAGGGGGAGATGACTATTACTTTAAAGGACGTCGCCTACATGATGGGGTTACCCATCCATGGACATGCAGTTACGGGTGTCAGTAGTGGTGACTGGGTTGTAGTCATACAGAGGCTACTAGGCATTGACGTCGTCGGCGCACGGGGTGTCCTCCAGGGTTTGCACTTGGCATGAGGTGGCTTGATCAGCATTTCGACGTCATTCCTGATGATGCAGACGAGGAGACGCTTATTCAGCACACGCGTGCAAACATTTCGCGGCTGCTCGAAGGCATGTTGTGTGTCGACTACTTCACCGCTTTGGTACACATGATGTACCTCCCATGACTTGAGGATCTGGATCAGACGGCTACATACAGTTGGGGGTCCGCTATATTAGCACATCTGTACAGATGTCTCTCTACCAGTTGTCAGGCCGATTCACATCAGATTGCAGGTTGCATGGTGTTAGTACAAATGTGGGTCTGGAAGCGTTTTTCACGCATCACTCCTCGAGCTATCGCACCACTTGCACCAGAGTTATTTCAGGATTGTCCTCAGGAACGATGGTATGTGTACGTCATTACTTTCAGTTATTTAGTACTTTTGTTATTGTTTTTTATAAACTTACCATATATTACACTTTTTTAACCGGGTGGAGTCAGTCTCAGAAGTATGCACATACTCCGAGACATAGTCTATATAGCTTCCGACATATATTCGACGTCATAGTGTCTGCTGATGTAAGTTAAACAGTACTTTTTTGTAGGCAAATTTGTTTTGTTATCACTATTTTAAGTTATTTCAATATAATCTCGGTAATATTATCATGCTAATATATGACTTATTTTTTGAGTTTACATTTCAGGTTTCATTGACTCCGTATACAGGTTATGTCTACGCATCACTTCCACCATATTACACAGCTATGGTTGGAGATCGTGTTGCAGTGGTGTCACTCATCCACCTCCACATCATTGAGTGGCACCAGCCAGACCGGGTCATGCGCCAGTTCGGTTATATAAAACATATCCACATGGCACCAGGACAGCATGTCGAGTTACATTTGATTGTGCTTGTAAGTACACAGACTAGTGGCAGACTCATGCATCTTATATCGAGCTTTGGGACACGCGTTCTCAATTCAGTATCTTTCCATTTGGATATACCACAACACGCTCTCAGTTATCTGCTCAGAGGGATTATGCAAACTGGTATCGACGTCACACCATCATGCACCTTACACGTCAGGAGATTGACATTCAACAGTTGGTATGTTTACTAAGATTTATTATTTTTGTTTTAACTCATTTTTTGTATTAATTTGAATGTTATTTCATTTGCAGGTAGACGCATTGGTCATCTTGCACATACCACACAGCCTCAGGAGGATACATATATTAGGCGGGATGTAGTTCATCGAGATGTGTTGGCTCTCCTCGGTCATCTCCGGTTGATATGTGACAGTTTTTTTGACGTGGAGCCACAGGTATATCCCTATCTATATCCTCCAGCTGAAGCTCCTGAGGATGACGATGTCCCTGCTATGCCTGCTAAGGACGATGCGCCGCCGCCAGTTGGACGACAGAGACGAGCACATCAGGAGGGGCAAAGGCGACAACATCGACATCCAAGAGCGGCTCCTGCAGATGCCGTCGCACCACAGAGAGACGATATGGCTCAGCCGACTGATGATATTGCACATCAGGGAGACGCTTATATACCACAGATGTCGTCTCCGCAGATTATTATGGACTTCGATCTGGGTGCGGTCACACAGATTATGGCGGCCCCCTCTCCTCCCGACGAGGCCTTCTTCAGTGCCTCATTTCTACCATTTATAGGAGTTTCGGAGCCATATGGCACCCCATATGATTTTGGGCCGTCCTCACATGGTTTTGGTCAGTCCTCTACACAGCACCATGGGGAGGCACCGAAAGAGGAGGAACCCGCAGCTAAGACACGGGAGCAACACGAACGTCGGATGCGGAGAGGACGTGAGATTCAGACGCCACGTTGTGGTACCGGGGGCATCGTCGTTGATATTTTTGGATGTCATGTTGTATATATTAAAAAACCTATTTACTATGATATGTAATTGTTGTTTAAGACAAATAACAAGAAAATCAAAAATATAGTAAATACAAACTAATTTAAATTAATTATTAATAATTTATATATTTTCAAAGTCTCATAATTGTAACATTATTATGCTTCATGTATGTAACTTTAGAAGCGTATAAATTATAAAGTACAAGTACAATCTAAATAAAATTTGTCACACAAACTAAACATATAATAATTTCTTGAAAAATGAAAAGAAAAACAAACATATAGTAAACAAAAAATATTTTACATGACAACTTAAATATTTAAAAACATTACATTTATAATTATATAATAGTAGATATATTTATAAATAGATTTATATTTATAAATATTTATTTTTAATTATATATATACATAATTATATTTATACACATATATATTTCAAATTATATTTATTTATAACCGTTAATATATATTTATATAAAAAAATCTTTTTTATAATTATATATTTAAAATTATATTTATAAATACGTAATCCAATTCCTTATATTTATTTATATTATATATAGTTCTTTATTATTATAAATATATATTTATGTATTTATAAATATAATCACAGATATATATTTATAAATTCAAATTCATTTAATATTTATATATAAATATATATAACTATTTATAATTATAATAATTTATAATATAAATATATATTTACAATAAATAATATTTATGTAAATATTTATATGTACATATATATATAACTATTTATAATTATAATAATTATAATATTTATATGTAAATATATAAATAAAACATACACAAATCGACCAAAAAAAAAACACACACACACACAAAGAGCCACTTGAAGTGGCGCTTTGTGCTTTTAACCCTAAGTGCCACTTGAAGTGGCGCTTAGGGGACCTAGTTCCCTAATTATTAGGGAACTCAACCCATTAAAATAAAAAAATAAAAAACTATGTGACAAAATCTGTCAGTCTAGCTACTGTAAAAGTAGTGAGCAAGGTCGAACCACAGAGACCACGGGATCTAATTCACCAAAATTATCTCTTTTGACGGTGTTAAGACAAGCGATCATATGACGGAATTCATATTTTTTTTAAATTCTTTTAATAAAACTAAAAATTGAGAAATATACAAGACAAAAGAAAAAGCAATAGAAAAAAATGACGATGAACTTTGAGTCAACAAATTGTGTTCAGGGTGATAACGTCGTAATCAAATTATCGCACAGCCATGCAAAACTATTTTCACGTGTGATCAAATATTTATCAAACTCAATTATCGTCGGTTCAAAATTTATAAATCCTTTTTTAGAGGCTTATTTTTTCATCTCCTAATTTATTTAAATTCTCATTCTCTGATGTTATAAATAAATTAAGATATGTTTTTAAATACCGAACCAAACGGTTGGCACAACCCGTTTCTCACAAAGTTGCACCACCTATTTGCACTACAGTCGGTCAAAACAATTAACTTTCTCAGTATCACTGAATCGAATGATAATTAAAATGACCAATTTCAATTTCAGAAATTAATTCCAATGCAAATATAATTAAAGCAGATCAAAATTCAAATGAAAATAAATTCAATTGACAAATTAACCACAAAATGAAACGTCAGCCTGGAATGCGCAACAAATTTAATTCCCAAGTCAACACCCCGACACAAATAAATTTACCTCGACATCACTACTGCAAAAGTACATGTGGTAATAAAATGATAAATTATTAAAATTGTACCCGTGTTATCTAAAAAAATGATCGGATCGTTCTGCACACCCATCGCGCAATGAAACGTGAGGCTCGTCAGTCTCCAATATGGCGTTGTTCACCAACAACAGACCTCAACCAATATACCACCCACCCAAAATGGTGGAAGCGTGGTCGCTGCTGGGGAAGATGGCGCTCGGTTGGGATTGCAACGGAGGTGAGGGGTCGATGGCGGTGTCGACTGCTGTTGTGCAGCGGAGGAGGGCCGGCTTGATGTTGGTGGTTGGAGATGGGCGGTCAGCATGAGAGGAAGGGGAAGGGGGGAGAGGGAAGGGAAGGGGGGAGGGGCTGGGAGGCGGGGGAAGGGGGAAGGGAGAGGAGTGGGACGACGAAGGAAGGGGGAGGGGGGAGGGGGAGGGGGCGGCGAAAGAGGGAGGGGAAAGGGGGAGGGCGGAGGAAGTGGGGAAGGGAGAGGGGGTGGGGCGACAAAGGGAGGGGGACAGGGTAGGGCGACAAAGGGAGGGGGTTGGGGTGGGGCGACGGAGGGAGGGGAAGGATGGAGGGTTAGGGGCGGCGGAGGAGGGAGGGGAAAGGGGGGAGGGGGCAGGGAGCGCCAGAGGAGGGAGGAGAAGGGGGGACAGCGTCATGTGTGCAGGTCGGGAGGTCCAGCCTAGATGGATGCATCGCCAGAGGAGTTCTAGAGGACGTTCTCGTCAAGGTTGATAAATATTACTTCCCTGCTGATTTCATTGTCCTTGATATGGAATAACATAAAGATGTCCCGCTCATTCTTGGAAGACATTTCCTAACAACATGCACAATGCTAGTTGATGTCCAAGAGGGAAAATTAATTTTTAGAATTGGGGATGAAAACATAACATTTTATGTCCTGAAAGCTATGAAAAAACCCTCTGTAGCTGACCGTCATTTCTTAGATACAATTGAAGAATGGGATGAGTTAGCAAGGGATGCGTTGAATCTCGAGAATTTACACAATGAAAATGAGTTGACTGAACCAATCGAGAAAGTAGAATCCATCAGAAACATAGTCGAGCCTTTGGATAGACAGGAGTTCACCCCATTGACTTCATCACTTGAAAAGCCTCCAACACTTGAGCTTAAACCTCTTCCACCAAACCTGAGATACAGTTACTTAGGAGATCTAGACACCTTTCTAGTCAACATAAATGTCAATCTTTCGAGTGAACAAGAAATAAAATTGCTCACTGTCCTCTCACGAAGGAAGCCAGCAATAGGCTGGACGATTACTGATTTAAAAGGTATAAGTCTTGTCATTTGCACTCACAGAATACATATGAAAGATAATTCAAAACCCTGCAGACAACCACAAAGATGCTTAACACCTCCAATGAAAGAAGTAGTCAAGAAATAAGTCATTAAACTTCTTGATGTTGGTTTAATATTTCCTGTCTAATAGTCAGTGGCTCAGCCCATTACTTCCCTGCTGATTTCATTGTCCTTGATATTTAAGAATATAAGGATGTCCCGCTCATTCTTGGGAGACATTTCCTAACAACATGCAGAGCGCTAGTTGATGTCCAAGAGGAAAAATTAATTTTTAGAATTGGGGATGAAAACATAACATTTTATGTCCTGAAGGCTATGGAAAAACCCTCTGCAGCTGACTGTCATTTCTTAGATACAATTGAAAAATGGGATGAGTTAGCAAGGAATGCGTTGAATCTCAAGGATTTACACAATGAAAATGAGGAGTTGACCGAACCAATCGAGGAAGTAGAATCCATCAGAAACATAGTTGAGCCTTTGGATAGACAGAAGTTCACCCCGTTGACTCCATCACTTGAAAAGCCTCCAACACTTCAGCTTAAACCTCTTCCACCAAACCTGAGATACAATTACTTGGGAGATCTAGACACCTTTCTAGTCAATATAAATGTCAATCTTTCGAGTGAACAAGAAAGAAAATTGCTCAATGTCCTCTCAAGAAGGAAGTCAGCAATAGGCTGGACGATTACTGATTTAAAAGGTACAAGTCCTATCATTTACACTCACAAAATACATATGGAAGATAATTCAAAACCCTGCATACAACCACAAAGATGCTTAACACCTCCAATGAAAGAAGTAGTGAAGAAATAAGTCATTAAACTTCTTGATGCTGGTTTAATATTTCCTCTCTAATAGTCAGTGGGTCAGCCCATTGCAAGTGGTACCTAAAAAAGGTGGGACCACAGTAGTTGAGAACAATAAAGGAAAATTAATAACCACAAGAACAATGACTGGATGGAGAGTTTGTGTCGATTATCGAAGATTGAATGATGCCACCAGAAAGGGTCTCTTCCCATTATCATTTATTGATCAAATCCTTGAACAGTTGGTAGGAAAAGATTATTATTGCTTTCTGGATGGATACTCAGGCTATAATCAAATAGTGGTGACACCAGAAGATCAAGAGAAAAGCATGTTCACTTGTCCATATGGTACATTCGCTTGTTGGCGAATGCATTTTAGAATGTGCAATGCGCCACCCACATTTTAACGATGCATGATGACAATATTCCATGACATGATTGAAGAGCTCTTGAAAATATTCATGGATGATTTCTCTGTATATGAGGATTCTTTTGATAACTCTCTGAAACATTTTGATAAGGTTTTGACGAGATGTGAAGAAGAGCATCTGGTGCACAATTGGGAAAAATCGCACTTCATAGTACAAAGTGGAATAGTTTTAGGTCATCAAATTGCAAAGAAAGGCATTGAAGTTGACGCAGCCAAGATCGGTACAATCTCTGAGCTACTCATTCCTACTTTAGTTCTTTCAATTCGAGGTTTTCTTAGGCATGTTGGATTCTACCTATGTTTCATTAAGGATTTCTCTATTATTGCCCCCCCTACCACCTTGTTGGGAAAAGGTGTCACATTCCACTTTGGGACTAAATGTCAGGAAGCATTTAAATTGTTAAGGCAAGGCTTGGTCGAGGCCCCAATAATGATTTCACCAGATTGGGAGAAGCCATTTGAGTTAATGTGTGATGTCAGTTATTGGACAATTGGTGTTGCATTGGGACAAAGGAATGAAAGGATCTTTAGACCAATCTATTATACTAGCCGCACTTTGAATTTCAAAGTCTCAACACAATTACACAAAAAAGAGCTACTAGGAGTTGTCTTCGCATTCAATAAGTTATGATCTCACCAGTTGTTCTCCTAAGTCGCCATCTATACGGATCACTCTGCCCAGCGATATCTGATGACCAAGAAAGATGTGAAGCCCAGACTCATTCGATGGATATTGTTACTTCGAGAATTTGACAATGAAGTCAAGGACAAAAGGGGCACTGCGAATGTCATTGCTGATCATTTATTACGCCTAGACCATGAAACAAGTGAAATCATTGTTGAATTAATCAATGAAACATTTCTTGATGAACAACTCTATGCCACTGAGACAAACACACCTTCGTATGCCAATTTCATCAACTACTTAGCTTCAGGCGTGGTACACCCAGATTTATCAGAGTAGAGAAAAAGATTTTTTAATGAAGCTCGTCATCAGTGACTGTGGTACCCACTTCAATAATACTCCACTTCAGAAGTTAATGACTCGCCATGGATGTCACCACTATATGAGCACCTCATACCATCCACAGACCAATGGCCAAGCTGAGATTTCAAATAAAGAGATTAAGGGAATTTTAGAGAAAAACTGTGAGTACATCTCAGAAAGATTGGACCGCCAAACTTGACGACGCACTTTGGGCTTACAGGACTGCATACAAGACACCTATTGGAATATCCTCGTATCGCTTGGTCTTCGGAAAAACCTGTCACCTCCCTGTAAAACTGGAACACAAAGCTTATTGGGCTGTAAAGAAGCTGAATTTTGATTTCAAAACTATCCAAGAGAAGCGTATTTTGCAGATGAATGAATTAGACGAGATCAAAAGTGAAGCGTATGACAATGCTTTGATCTATAAAGAGAAAACTCGAGTTTGGCATAATGAAAGGATCAAAGTGGTCGGGTCATTACATTGTTACAATTGTTTATCCTCATAGTGTTGTTGAAATGTTTAATGAGAAGATGCCTCCATTTAAGGTTAATGGTCAACGCCTTGAACTTTATCACACCTCTGATACAGTAGTCATCATTGAATAAATTCGCTTAAATTGAGAATGTGCATTGAATTCATTAAACTTAACGCTAATCGGGAGGCAACCCGACTGTCAGGGTGATCATTTTTTTGTACTCTCCGTATTCCATTTCACTGATTTATCATTACACTTATTATATACATGGGATAATGTTTTTGCTTCACTCTTGGCTTATTTTTCATTGCACTGTTATAGTAGTTATGTCTAGCTCTTCTGCCTCTTCCATAGTCAACGATGCGCCTGTTCCATCACCATCTGCCCTCAAACTGTGAGTGACTCAGTATCTGGCTAATGTCGAGCGCTAGCTTGAGGAGCTTTCATTAGAGATTCATGCTCAGCAGCAGTCACCACCACGACGAGCACGATGTTATTCCTTTTGCACCAAATTCGTGCTCAGTACGCTCCTAAAGTGGTTAATCCCACCAAGCATCCACGTGAACTCGATGACACAACCACCAATTCTTGCAAGAAGCTGAGGAATTCTGAGCCGATGGACCAAGTCGATTGACCTTTGTCTATCCGTCTGGCTGAAGATGTAAAACTTAGCATTTTCTGAGAGGCAACCCATGTTTTGTTCTGTTCCTTCTTTTTCATTTATTTAATCTAGTTTATTTTAGGAAATAAACCTGACATGAGTGAAACATTTTCAGCTACTCCCAACATTTTTGTGCACTTGTTATTCTCTCACGTATCTGCTTTCATTTATATGATCTTTGGTGTTATCTTTATGATATGATGTGGGTATGTGTTGCTCATGTATAGATTTTAGAGGTACATCATTTTGTAAGCTTCATCAGATACAAACAGTCTTTCTGTGTCTATCTGCACTTACTTAGGGAAGTGTTTCATTTTATTTCATATTTTATACTTCTAAAAACACCATGTAAAACTAACAAAAAAAAACATGATAATAATAAGAAGAAGAAGAAAAAATAAAATAAAAGAAACTTGCATTCATGTCATTTATTGAACTCATGAAAGTTTTTGTATTTTTGTCGTAACACGTTCGGACCACTTGTCTCCCTGGGCAGTTCGAGCACGTGATTCCTGTTTGACGTGCTTTGATTCTTGATACCCTGATTTAAATGATTGTTTATATCAATCCATGCTTTGAAAATGTTTTCCTAAAACTCGTTTATTTTTTAGACACCTATTTGCACTCATGCTCATTTGTGTTGTCCAACATTTTATTTTCATACCCGTGAGGATTCTGACTCATTTTTGCATCATCACTTGTTTCTCTTTTTCTTGATGGAATCTCACTCATGTTATATCTTCTAGAACTTTCCATGTTTATCCGTTATAACGATCGAAATTTTAAAATGACTGAGGCATTTGTTTGAGATATTTAACCCCTTTGACCCTCTGAGCCACCCTTGCATTTTCTCTGTCGTGTAGCCCTTAGAAGCCATGAATAAGCCTTTTAGGATGAGCCTACATCCGATACCCTTCCCTACCTATTTCTTGAATATTTGCATGATGATTTTCAATATAAGTGTTGGGGGGAGATTTATTCATGAAAAAAGTTGTTTGAGGGACAGTGCGGCATTTGATGCACATGGATCGACATTATATAGTCATGATCATATGTGTTATATTTCACAGTAGCCACATTCATTACATGTATTTTGATATGCATTATCCTGTCATGATCATATGTGTTATATTTCACAGTAGCCACATTCATTACATGTATTTTGATATGCGAATGTAGATTCTTTTTTGTTCCAACAACGAGTACTTTTGTAGTCATTACGTGGTAACCCTCGTTTTTGGAGATACCTACAAAAGTGATGATACATTATTTCAGGAGCTAGAGAGTTTTCTATACGACTTACTTTCACTGAGATGTTACAGTGTATGCGCTACTTGTGTACCTTTCTTTGAGATTTTTATTTGACTTTTATTTTATCATGGGTATGAAAATAAAATGTTGGACACCAAGTGAGCATGAGTGCAAATAAGTGTAAAAAATAAACGAGTTTTAGGAAAATATTTTCAAAGCATAGACTGATATCAGCAATCATTTAAATCAGGGTATCAAAAATCAAAGCATGTCAAATATGAATCATGTGCTCGAACTACCCAGAGAGAAGTGGTATGCCTTCAACCGTGTTCTGATAAAAATACAGTAGTTTTCATGTGGGTTCAATAAATGACAGGAATGATGGGTTTTTTTGTTTTTTTTGTTGGACCCCATTTAAGTATAATGGATATTTCCGAGTCCCACATCGGTCTTTCCCTTCTTGTAATTATTTTTACTCATCTATAAAAGAATGTCTCCGTCTCACATTGAGGTAAGGGGAATCCGCCAACAACATGGTATCAAAAGGAAAATCCCATTAATATTTTTTTTCTTTCCCCTTCCGGGTCTGCCCTACGCAGCCACCCCTCTCCTACGGGTCTGCCCTACGCGGCCACCCCGGCTCTGCCCTACGCCTCGCCTCCTCCGCTGTGCCGTCCTTCCGGCGTCCCGATCCCGACCTCCTCCCGGCGTGACAGCCCTCCCTCTCCAGGTAGCCCTCCGACGCAGCGCTCTCCCGACTCGACTCCAACAGCCAGCTTCTGCCTCTGTGCGCGCAACGGACTAGGTCGCCTCCCTCCTGCGGCGTTCCTCCACTCCCAACCCAGGCGCGGCCCTCCCGACAACGGCTTCCTTCCCCGACGTCTCCTCCCTGCTGCGCGCGCCGGCCCGGTCATCTCACGCGACTCCCGGCCCGCCTCCTCCCGTGGCATCCCGTCAAGGCTCCCGCCTCCTTGCGCGGCTCCCGGCGGATCAACTCTCGACCTCCCACGCGACTCCCGACTCCCGCATCCCCCACCGCAGCTCCAGTTCCCGACGACCCTCCCGTTCCGTCGCCATTTGTCCCTGCCCGACGGCTCCTGCAACGCCATCGCCAGAGCCCGCGTCGTCCCCCGGCGGCCCCTCATCCAGGCGCGATCTGCCTAACGGCCCGCCTCTTCGCGGTGCTCCCTGGCGACCTTGTCCAGGCGCTGCCCAACGCCTGCCCTCCCGGCTCAGTCCAGGCGGACCCTCCCCCACCAGCCCGACGTTGAATGCCGAGTTCGTCCGCAACTCCCGAAGACCTCCCCCTGATGGTCGCTTCGGTCCTGCCTCCTCTTATCACCGCCTCCACCCGCTTGGTTGATGAGCGGCTCGACTCCACAAATTTCTCCGTCTGGCGGAAGACCGTGCTAATGTCTCTCACTGGCATGGACCTCGATTCCCATCTCGAGGATCCACCACCTCTACCTACCGACCTGAAATATCGTCCGTGGAAGCTTGCGGATAGTAAAATCTTTGTCTTGTTGGTCAATTCTATGGACCGCTCTGTCAAAGACGTCACCCGGACAGCCAACACAGTCAAGGAACTCTAAGATTCCTTGACTTTCATGTACTCTGAGACCAATAATTTGGCTCGGGTATCCGATCTTCTTCAGCAGTGGTCCCTCCACCAGCAAGCCCGTCCATTTCCGACATAGTTCATGGAATGAAAGGCTCTACGGGATGAACTTCTTGAGCTTTGGCTCATTCCACAAACACCTGCGGAAGCATTAGCCCAACGGAGATGGCTACAGAGATGCTAGCCAGCCCCTCGTCCCTAGAGATTCCGCAGGTCTATCATCGCCTTGGGAAGGCTCTCCTGGGCTGTGGCGGTAGCCGCCCTACTGGACCTCGTGGACGCGCCCGTGGAGAAAGCCGACCTCGTCCACTCTGTCAGCACTGTGGCAAGCTCGGCCACCTGGTTGACCGTTACTGGGTCCTTCATGATCGTCCCGCTCAGCACCCACGACAGGGCCAGACTGCGGTCCGAGATACATCCCTGTCTGCTGCCACTTTTCCTTCATCTTTGGATCTCTCCATGGCTGAGATCCAGATGATTCACGATCATAGGACCACCTCCCTATCGGGCTCTTCATCAGCATCTCTTGCCCACTCCGGTGGTCCCACTGCATTTGTCAGTCATCGCTCCCCTGCCTGGATGCTTGACTCAGGTGCGTCCGACCATCTTACTGGTGACGCAGGTATGCTCTCCAACTACAGTCCATATACCGGTTCCTCAGCCATCATTGTTGCTGATTGTTCCACTATCCCCATTGTCGGCTTTGGTACATGCTCTCTAACCTCATCCCTTCACTTATCATCAGTGGCCCATGTACCACGCAATCCGTTTAACCTTCTCTTCATTAGTAAGCTGACCAAGGATTTCAATTGTAATGTTATCTTTACCTCGTCTTCTATTATGTTTCAGGAGTGGACGACGAACCGGGAACTTGGTAGAGGCCAGCTTCGAGATAGGGTGTACATGTTCGATGGCCCGACATCCATCGCCTGCACGTTTGTCTCTGCCCGTGCCTTGGACCTCCATTCTCGGTTGGGCCACCCCTCCGCCCCCGCCCTTCATCAGCTCTATCCAGATATTAGTCAGCATTTATTTTTTCATTGTGAATCTTGTACATTTGCGAAACACCATCACACTTCATATTTTCCTCAAGTTGACACACGGGCCGCCAACCCCTTTGATTTGGTTCATTATGATGTATGGGGTCTCTGTGCCACCTCGAGTCAATCAGGGTATAAATATTATCTCTTTCATTAATGATTTTTCACGTATGACGTGGCTTTACCTTATTCGCGATCGGACAAAGTATTTTCCACCTTTCAGACATTTTACCATAAGATCCAGACACAGATTTCTATCTCTGTAAAATGTCTACGCTCCGACAATGGGCGAGAGTACTTGTCCACTCCCTTTTAGCAGTTTCTGCAGGCACACAACATCATCCATCAGACCTCTTGTCCTGATACCCCACAGCAAAATGGAGTGGCCGAGCGAAAACACCAGCTTATTCTGGAGACTACTTGTGCCCTCCTCTTCCACCGCAAGGTGCCTCTTCTCTTCTGGGGGGATGTCATCCTCATTGCTACTTACCTTCTCAATCGCCTTCCTTCTTCCATCCTTCAGGGGGAGACTCATTTTCATACTTTGTTCCCCTCTCTTCCTCCTCACTCACTTCCACTCCGAGTCTTCAGATGTCTCTGCTATGTCCGGGACACTCACCCCAATCTCTCTAAACTTTCTCCCAAATCCCTCCGGTGTATTTTTCTCGGATATTCCCGCACTCAGCGTGGATATCGATGCTTCTCTCCAAACTTACAACGCTATATAATCTATGTCGATGTGTCGTTTGTTGAGAGATCTCCTTTCACTCCGCCCTCTCCTCATCCAGACACAATCATCGATGAGTGCCTTCCTCTCATTATTCACCCTCCTCTGGTGCCTCACCCTACTGATCATCGCTTTGGGACTGTCTACTCTCGTCACCCATCAACTGTACCCCCGTCCAGACCGAGGACAACATCATTCCCACTTTGTCCGATGCTCCTATCACAGCACCCGAGGACTTGCCGATTCCACTCCGAAAAGGTACTCGCTCTTGTCAGACTACTCCTCCCTTCACATCTTCATATAAAAGTTTGTCAGCACTAGAGGCGATATCTATTCCCCGCACGGTTGGCGACGCCAAATCACACCCAGGGTGGCTACAGGCTATGCAGGATGAACTGTAGGCTCTGGATGACAACCATACATGGGATCTGGTCCCCCTCCCTACAAGCAAACAAGTGGTCGGCTGCAAATGGATTTATACGATCCATCTCAATGCCAATGGCACTCTTCATCGCCTCAAAGCCCAGCTTGTGGCGAAGGGATTTGCTCAGACATATGGCATCGACTGCTTTGAGACCTTCTCTCTAGTAGCCAAGATGACCCATGTCCGCCTATCCATATCTCTGGCTGCTCATCATCACTGGCTGCTCATCATCACTGGTCACTTCATCAACTGGATGTCAAGAATGCATTTCTCCATGGCTTTCTTGACGAAGAAGTCTACCTGCAGCAGCCCCCTGGATTTCGTGCCTCTGGTGCCGACTCTCATGTTTGTCGCCTCCGTCGATCCCTCTATGGTCTCAAGCAGTCTCCTCGTGCTTGGTTTGGCCGCTTCAGCACTGTCGCCACGGCCTTTGGCCTCTCTCGCAGTATGAAGGATCACACCGTCTTCTTCCGTACGGCGTCAAACGGATGTATTTTGCTGGTGGTATATGTTGATGATATCATCATCACAGGGAGTGACTCCACTGGAATCACCCAACTCAAGGCGCACCTTCACCACCACTTCCACACCAAAGATTTTGGTCCTCTCACCTACTTCTTTGGCATCGAGGTCTCCCGTTCTGAGGACACTATCTCTTTGCCAACGGAAGTATGCCCTTGATATCTTACAGAATGCAGGGTTGAGCCAGGCGACTGCAGTGGACACTCCTCTTGAGCTGAGGGAACGCTCTCTCCATACCGACTCAGCACCATTTCCTAATCCAGAGAGCTATCGACGTCTGGTGGGTAAACTCAACTACCTCACCATGACACGACCAGACTTTGCATGCGTTGTTGGCAAAGTGAGCCAGTTTATGGAGAAGTCAACCAGATCTCAGTGGGATGTTGTCCTCCGCATTGCCAAATACATAAAGAAAGACCCTGCACGTGGCCTTCGGTACTCCCATCATGCTCATTTGGATATTAAGGTCTTCTGTGATGCGGACTATGCAGGTTGCCTTGCTACCCAAAAGTCTACTTCTGGATTTGCCGTATTCTTGGCCAGTAACCTCATCTCATGGCGCAGCAAAAAGCAGATTGTCGTCTCCAGATCTAGTGCAGAGGCAGAATACCGCGCCATGGCCACGGTCACTACTGAGATCCTCTGGCTTCGTCATCTCCTCCATGATCTCGGCTTCCCGGCGCAGACCTCTGCTCATATCTGGTGTGACAATCAGGCAACAGCAAAGATTGCCTCGAATCCCGTCTTCCATGAACGGACGAAGCAAATAGAGGTGGACTGCCACTTTCTTCTCCACCATCTGGAGCAGAACCATATCAGTTTTGGCTATATTCCGACGGCGGATCAGTTTGTCGACATCTTCACCAAAGGCCTCCCAGGAGCTCGCTTTGACTCTCACTACCAAGCTGGGTATTCACAGCCTCCATAGCCCAGCTTGAGGGGGAGTATGAGATGGTCTTGTTCGATGTCGTCTTTTTTCTTTGTGAAACTCTCGGTCCAAGCTCGGCATGTCCGGCTTGAGGGGGAGTGTTGGACCCCATTTAAGAATAATGGGTATTTCTAAGTCCCACATCGGTTTTTCCCTCCTTGTAATTATTTTTACTCATCTGTAAAAGAATGTCTCCGCCTCACATTGAGGTAAGGGGAATTCGCAACAACATTTTTCATTTTTTTATTATTATTCTTTTCTATGTTTTTTTTTGTTATTGTTTTACATGGTGTTTTGGGAAACATAAAATATGAAAGAAAATAAAACACTTTCCTGAGTAAATGCAGATAGACACAGAAAGGCTGCATGTATCCGATAAATCTCCAAAAATGATGTACCTGTAAAATCTACACATGGACAGCACATACCCGCATCATATCTTAAAGATAACACCAAAGATCATATAAATGAAAGCGGATACGTGAGAGAATAACAAGTGCACAAAAATGTCGAAAGTGACTGAAAATGTTCCACACATGTCAGGTTTATTTCCTAAAACAAACTAGAACAAATAGATGAAAAAAAAGTAAAAG
The DNA here is from genome assembly GCA_963277665.1 of Viscum album. Lineage (NCBI taxonomy): Eukaryota > Viridiplantae > Streptophyta > Magnoliopsida > Santalales > Viscaceae > Viscum > Viscum album. The sequence goes on along the minus strand of OY728146.1, from coordinate 1,051,359,913 downwards.
AGAAAAACATGGATTGCCTCCCAGAAAGTGCTAAGTTTTACGTCTTCAGCCAAATGGATAGACAAAGGTTAATCAGCTTGGTTCATCGGCTCGAAATTCCTCGACCTCTTGCAAGAACTGATGGTTGTGTCATCGAGCTCACGTGGACGTTTGGCGGGATTTACCACCTCAGGAGCGTACTGAGCATGAATATGGTGCGGAAGGAATAGAATTTGTGCTCGTCGTGGTGGTGACGGGTGTTGAGCACGGATCTCTAATAAAAGCTCCTCAAGCTGGCGCTCGACATCAGCCAGATGCTGAGTCACCCGTAGTACGAGGGCAGATGGTGACAAAGCAGGCGCATTGATGACATGGAAGAGACAGAAGAGCTAGACATGGCTACTATAACAGGGCAATGAAAAATAAGTCAAGAGTGAAGCAAAAGCAGTATCTCATGTATATAATAAGTGCAATGATACATTAGTGAAATGGAATACAGAAAGTACCCAAAAAAATGATCACCCTGGCAATCGGGTTGCCTCCCGATTAGTGCTAAGTTTAACGTCTTCAGCCAGACGAGCACATTCTCAATTTAAGCGAACCTCTTCAATGATGCCTATTGTATCAGAGGTGTGATAAAGTTTGAGGCGTTGACCATTAACCTTAAATGGAGGCATCTTCCCAACAGATATTTCAACACCACCATGGGGATAAACAATTGTAACAGTGTAAGAATCTGACCACTTTGATTTGAGCTTTCCTGCCATGATCCAAAGTCTTGAGTTGAAGAGTAGAATTTTGTCGCCTGGTGAAAATTTTCTTTGTTGGGTTCGTTCATCATGTCAGACTCGAGTCAGACTCGAGTTTTATCTTTATAGATCAAAGCATTGTCATACGCTTCTCTCTTCATCTCGTCTAATTCATTCATCTGAAAAAAACGCTTCTCTTAGACAGTTTTGAAATCAAAATTCATCTTCTTCACAGCCCAATAAGCTTTGTGTTCCGGTTCTAAGGGGGGGGGGGTGGAAGGTTTTTTCAAAGACCAGGTGATACGGGGAAATTCCAATGGTGTCTTGTACGCAATCCTGTAAGCCCAAAGCATGTCGTCAGGTTTAGCGACCCAATCTTTCTGAGATGTAACTACAATTTTCTGTAAAAGGTCTTCAATCTCTCTGTTTGAAACCTCACCTTGGTCATTGGTCTATGGATGGTATGGGGTGCTCATGTAGCGGTGACATCCATGGCGAGTCATTAGCTTCTGAAATAGAGTATTATTGAAGTGGGCACCACGGTCACTGATGATGAGCCTTGGAATTCCGAACCGAGTAAAAATGTGTTGCTTCAAAAATTTAATGACAACTCTTGCATTATTTTTCGCAAATGCTTCAGCTTCCACCCACTTTGATACATAGTCAACACGGACAAAGATGTAAGATTTTCCAAATGATTTAGAAAAAGGACCCATGAAGTCAATTCCTCTCTAGTGGCTCGTGCACAAGGATGATGATCAGTGTGGTTGTTATACCACATTTCACCGAGATATGAGGTACCTAGTGTTCCACTATAGCTAGTGCCTACAGGGATTTCCCGTGACTTGGTGCTCTTTTGTGATATCGTACTTACCGTCGGCATACGGTGCACCTTGTTGGTTATTTCAAAAGCAAAGCACGTTTCCCTTTAAAGTGTTTTCTATATAAATGTTTTCACCTTTTCTTTTTATAAAACTTGCATGTTAATTTGTCTTATAATGTTTTGGCATAAAATCTCTTTTATTGGGTGGCATCCTATGGGCTTTGGCTCACACCCTACATACACATTTGAGTGTATGTAGACCTTGTTATGTTTGACTCAGGTAAAGGCAGGATGTGTGGAGATGGTGGTTCGGGTTGCTAGTGGTCTTCCTCGTGCAGGTGTTGGTGGTGGCTTGAGGGTGACGTCCCTCTTGTCATATGGTGGTTTTGGGATAGTTTGTTGTTCCCTTTTTGTTGTAGCTCTTTTGGTTTCTGTCTAAAGCTGTAAAACCTTGAAATCTGAAAATTTTTATGCCTTGTTTGGATTTGATTATTCATCGTTGTGTTATTTATTTATGTTGGTTATTTATATGTAAATGGGTGAAACCGTTCCCAAAGCATATTGTAATACCCAGGCACTAGTTGTCGGCCCGTGGGGATCGGGAATGCCCTTCGAGCCATGCCACGGACCGGGTCGGATGTTGGGTTGGATGGCACCCCGGCTTGGTTCGTGACAGTTCGAATCCTTGTTTATGAAATCTTCTGAAACCGCTGTCGAGTATCATACTCGTGTAATGGTTGTGGTGAACCAACTACGAAGAAATGGAGAAAATATTGCCGACATGCGGGTATGTGAGAAAGTTTTGTGATCTCTTCATCCAAAACTTGATTATATAGTCGTTGCCCAGGAAGAAACTAAGGATCTGGAGACTATCTCTATCAAAGAACTCGTGAGATCTCTACAAGCTCACGAACTAAAGGTGAATTGTCAGAGTGATGCGAATAGAGTATAGCACACCCTGCAATCAAAGTTGTATCTCAACAATTCTGAAAAAGAGCTAGATGAGACATCTCGAAGAACCCGAGACAGAGGATCATGTGAACAAGAATTTGATCTAAGAAGAGTAGGATGTGGTGTAAGAAGCACAAATCAAGGAGGTCGTGGATATCAAAACTATACTCCATAAGAACGAGGATAAGGGAGAAGAGGAGGATTCAATAATCGCCTACCGGACAAAAGAAACGTTCAATGCTATAATTGCCAAAAATATGGACATTATAGCAATGAATGTTGGTACAAACAACTCATGGAAAATGACACCGAGGAGGCACATATCATCGAAGCAGAAGATACTTTTGACGAGTCCCATGTGTTAATGGCAAAAACATCAACACAAAATCAAGGTATGTGGTATCTTGACTCTGGAGCTTGCAACCACATGACAGGACACAAGAACTTGTTTATGAGCCTGGATGAGAGGGTTCGAGGAGAGATTTCATTTGACGATCTCTCCATAATATTTGCTTATTGAAGAGGAGATATTCTGATCAAGCAAAAAGACGGTAATCATGCTTCCATCCCCAACGTCTACTATGTGCCCGACATGAAGACCAACATCTTGAGTGTCGGGAAGTTGGAGTAAAAAGGATTTCACATAAGCCTACAAAATAAACAAATGATGATTGTTGATGACAAAAGAAGGTTGATCACAAAAGTACCGATGGCGAAAAACTGCATGTTTCCACTTATGATTCAACCCGACGTACCATGGTGTTTGATGATGGTACGTGATGATAAAGACCGGTTATGGCATCTCAGGTTCGGACATTTAAACTTTGAAAGTTTAAGAATATCAGGAAGCAAGAATATGGTGAATGGGCTTCCTATCATTCGTCACTCGAATCAAATATGTGAAAGTTGTGTTCCAAGCAAACGACATAGAAACAACTTTGCGACGAAGGCCAATTAGAAAGTTGCAACGCCACTGGAGCTAGTTCACACCGATGTGTGTGGTCCATTGAATCCAAAATCAAATGGGCAAATGAGGTATTTCCTGACATTTATTGATGATTATAGCAGGAAAACATATATATATTTTCTCAAGATGAAGTCAGAAGGGGTTGGCGTCTTCAAAGAATTCAAGACACTGGTGGAAAATCAAAACAACCATCTCATACAAACTTTGCAATTTGATCGAGGTGAGGAGTACACATTTGATGTTTTTCAAGAGTACCTCAAACAACATAGAATTCAACACCAACTGACGCCAGCTTACACACCGCAACTCAATGGAGTAGCTGAAAGGAAGAATCGCACCATTCTCAACATGGCAAGAAGCATGTTGAAAGACAAGGAGTGCCCATGACAATCTAGGCTGACGCAGCCTCGTGCGCAGTGTATCTACTCAATAGATGCCCAACTAAAAAACTTGAAGCAAAGACGTCGCATGAAGTCTGAAGTATTCACAAACCAAGTGTAAGCCATCTTAGAGTTTTTAGTTCCATTACCAATGTCAGGATTCCGGAGGCAAAACGAACAAAGATCGAGGACAAAGGATTGAAGTGTGTCCATATGGAGACCGAGCAATGGGATATCGTTTGTATAATCCCATCACCAAGAAGATTATATTCAGCAGGAATATTATCTTTGATGAAAATGAGACATGGAAATGAAATCAAGACGATGATTCAAGAGAGGTATGACTCGCACTAAAAGATGAAGAAATAGTTGAAAATTTACCATTGGAGGAACGAGGAATTGAAGAACCACTGACGTTGTCACCACATACTACTATATCTGAAGACATTGAACGGGAACCTTCTCATATGTGTCCTCAAAACGTTTGAAGCCTTGCGGATATATATATGAGAGAACGAAACCAATGGAGGAGTATGTAAATTTGTATTGTCTCTCAGCGACTTCTAATCAAGTGTTGAAGTGATTTCTAGAGAGAGAAACTCTTATAAACTCTCAGGCTTCGTGCAGAAAGTTTGAACGACTTGTTCAAACTTTGCTTCGTGCAGATTTGCTTAGTGCAGAGGTTCGATTTCCTTAAAATCAGAGACTTCGGGTTGTGAAGTCAGATGTGTCGATTTCCTTACAAATCGAGGGCTTGAGGGGATGGCAAGACAGATACCGATCTTCGGATTGAGGGCTTACCTGGGTTTGGGTAAGACAGACTTTCTTGAAAGTATAAATCAAGGGACCTCTTATCCAAGGTTGTTGGATACCCTCCTCTTCGGGTTAAAAGAGTTTCTACTTGTTACTTATAGTGTTACTACTTTGTATTCCGCTGTGTATTTTAATTGTTAAGGAAAGTATAACTTTCATATACTTCCTTATACTTGTACTCTGATTTAGTTAGATTCTATACGCTTTAAGGTAGAATATTAGTTGGTGTAAACTTTTGTTAAGTTTCATTTTCGGAATCCCTTTTCCGGAATCAAGCAAGTTATTAGAACTTAGAGTTGTTGTGAATTTTGGTTATACAAAATTTCCTTAGGGAATTTTTAAAGTATACAATTCACCCCCCTCTTGTATTTGAGCATCTCATGTTTACATATTCGATCCTATTCGAGGAAGCAAAAACCGAAGAAATGTGGAAGAAAGTGATAGATGAGAAAATCTATTTCATCGACGCCACCAAAGGCTACAATCAAAATGAATGAAGGTTTTGACTATGATGAAGTCATTGCACTTGTTGGTCAACCACCCGGATATAATGCAAATTCATGAGTTATAAGGAAAACAAATTTAAGGAGGGATGTTGGATAATAAAGTCATATTTCCTTGGATGGCGCCAACCTTCTACTGCAGTAATGGAGGCTTGATGACTACGATGAAGGTTGCTTGACGTGTGTGGATATGGAGGATTGGGCGGCACCTACGGCAAGCAAACTTTGGACTTTTATTTTCTCTGTTTCCTTCATTTGATTTTGTTGTGTGGCTGTATCCCTATAAATAGGGTTTGTTGCAAGCGTTGTAATATAATTCCAAGTTGAAGAAATAAATACTAGACTGTTTCCACTGCGTTTGTGTTGTTGCGATCACCTCCAGTGACTGATTTTGCGTGTTGTTGTGTTTGTCGCTGCTAAATCCACCTTCACTCCCCCACGTGATCCAGCTAACTGCTTGCCACTGTTATGACCCTTTTGCCCTTCCTAGCATATAGCATACACCTTCCAATCACCAGGTCTGTCCCGGGCCTCAACAGCACACTGCTATGAGGTTTATGGGTAATACACAGCAGTGCCTATCTTCACTGGAAAACAATCTGCCACATTGATAAATTCTGGCTAAAATCTGATTAAGGCGGATGCCATTTGTTGCCATGCATGGCAACAGAGCAAGGAGAACCTTCTTTCTGGGTCCCATTGGTATCCCCAGCTCTTTCAAATCACTGCCCACCTTCTCATCCTGAAACAAAATTGCATACTTGCCAAGACCAAGTGAATTCAACCAGTCACGGTGAGGTGTACCTCGCCACTCAGGGAAGATCTTTGTGCTGTATATGAACTCTTCGGAACACCACCACCAGTAGTTGTTGGTGGGGTAATTGACTTGGCATGTTCCAAATAATTCTTCATTGTCATTGGTGTAGGACCTACAAGCCTGGAAGGGTTAACAATATCACTTCCCACATACTTTCCAGTTCTAGAAGCATCCATAGACCTTACTGATGTCACTGAACGCAGGCCATCAGTGTACTTTGGAGGCAAAAATCCCGTAGAAGAGCTTGGAATCCTGCCAGGTGAAGGATGTCTTGATCCATTCATAGTCCAATCATAGTCCAAGAAGAGTTTGATTCTCTTGGTGGTGGTCGGAATAGAAATTCATCACCACTCCCAATACAATGAATCTGCCTATAAAGGGATGGTCCCCTCATCCCTGACATGTGTGATGACAAGTTGGCTCGTGCAGGTGGAGGATCTATTCCTGCTAGCCTTGTGCCTTGCTCTATCCTTCCGTGATGCTTAGCATCGCTGCTTTCTTGCCTAGAGAGCCTCCTCGGCATAAGCTTCAACCAGAGGTCATTTCGACAAACCAGGGCATCATCCAGTCAGCCGATCCCACTACCGGATTTCAAATCATCCTCCCACTACCACTTGAATGACGGAAAAGAACTACCCACGTTGCTCCCCAATCTAACTCATATTAGATCGTTTGTTCCCTGATAATGTCACAGAATCAGAACCAAACCTGCCTGAAACCGACCCTGCTCACTTTATCACTTTCTAACCATTGCACCCCAAGGTTATAGTGATGTGAGAATCTGAAATTGCTAACAATCAATTGATACACAATTCAAGTAATGCTATATGTTAGGACAATGAGTGTGAGAGGGAGAGAGAATGTAGAAACTCTGTAACCCTGTGTAGATATTAACAGTATAATGCTAACTAGAGAGTTACAGTAGAAGAAACACTGTAGAAAGAGGTGAAGAGATACAGTTGGTAGAAGTAGGAGACGAAGAAGAAGAGGAACTCCCTGGAGAAGACCACTCTCCCAAGGAGCCAAGCCGAATCCTCCCAAGGACTGGCACCCAGCAATCAGCTGAAGATACAAATTATAGTCCCCCTACCTGCTACAAGCACACTAACACAACCCACGCCCCTGGACGGACAGCCCCCAGTAAGCCCACGTTCCAAACAATATATGATAAAAATATCAAGCCCAAAGAAGACCCATCCAGGTTCATGAGAAAGTGGAGATGCCATAAACTTCATCCTTGTTGTACTTAACAGTAATACTCACTCAGAATTTTATCAATAAATATAGCTCGATGTGACAGAAACCCTCTTATCAATTTTCTTAGCAGCTATAATAATCAATTAATAACGATATCAGAGTAGAAAATTTAAAAGCGATTGTAATAAATATGTTTCTTGCCTTAAGGTTACTCATGTTATCGCCTTTGCCAGTACAATAACGATTGATATAGATTTATGATTTGTTCTTACAAATAAAGGGAAAATGGTTTTTTGACAAATACAAACCATTTTTAAATGATCGTAAATTTTTCATCAAAGAAAGTAAACATTTAAACCACTTTTAGTGAAAAATAATTACATGCAACTCAAGGCTCGAGGTTACATAATAAAATAGCAAATCAAAAGCACACTAAATAAATAAAAGAAGTTAAATCAGGGACGGAATGCTGCATTCAATGCCGTCTTTGCAAGAAATTGTAAGAATTTCAACAAAATGGAGAGGTGAAGATTTGATTGAATACTAAATAATTGCAAACAAGACTGGAACAACAAACTCAAATAATATAAAACAAAAGGAACATCATTTTTATTAAGCAAATAAATTCACAAATGAATGTTCGAAATTTAAACACATTTAAATGGCAACTACATCATGCATCACATTGCATCCCTTCCAGATCCATTTATGCATATTCTTCCTCGTCATGCTGGTTCTAAATATCCTTTGTTCCAATAAATGGTTGAGGTGACACTTTCAATGTCTCCATAATCATCAAAATCCTAGAACCCTCTTATAGGCAGATGAATCGTGACATAATGATTTGATGTCTCGTCAATCTTGGAATAAAAAACTTGTTTAGCCTGTGATGCTAAAACAGAAGGATCATTCTGAAATTGACTTTGTCCTTGATGAAGGTTATCTAATGTGACATTGACTTTGTCCTTGATTGACCATTTTTCCTTCAGATAAAGTTCTCCCTTCTAGTAATAAAATACAGTCGAACTCTTCATTGCATGCATGCTCAAAACGCATATTTGTAGCTCTTTCTAGGTACTTGCCTGAAAAAAGAGCACATTCTTCTTCAATATATCATTTAGCACTGCATCCTTCGAGTCGTGCATGATTCATGGCATAAATTTTTAATGTTTTCATATATCTTTCAAATGATGCATCCAATGATATAGTATGGGCCCACATAATCGAGCTTCTCATCCCAAGTGAATTGTCAAATGTATCATGATATCAAAGAACGATGGTGGAAAGTATCATTCAAGCATGCACAAAGTCCCAATTATGCCTTATTCCATCTTTTCTAATTTGTTTCTATTTATAACATTTTGGCACGAGTCATTAAAAAAGTGCACAGCTTAAAAATAACCATTCTAGGCCCTTTAGGAAGAAGTCCCATCAATGCCATTGACAAGAGTTGTTGCATGAGAATGTGGAAATCACGAGACTTTGGTCCAAATACCATCCATGGATACACTATCTCGAATATTTGACCCATACCTAGCAGGTGACCACGAATTTCAAAGCCTACTGAAAATATATATATATATATGGGTCTTCGATAGCTTGTGAGGTACAGGGAGAAGATAAAACTTATTCCCTGCCTTTTTATGGTGTAAAGTGCATCTAAGTTACATTTTTTCCAAGTCCTTGTGAGAATTCAATCCATCCTTGATTTCACCCTCTATCATCAATGGTGTTCCAATAATGCTCTCGCATATTTTTTTTTTATATGCATAACATCTAAATTGTGATGAATCAAAAGACACTGCAAATGAAAATAAATTATGAACATTTTAGTAGAAATACATCCAAAACAATGTAATATGAATAAATAATCAAAATGAATTGTCTAGAAAGAGAAATGGACATGTAAAAATGGACAAAAACAATAAAAACATTACCTTCCAAAATGGTAACTCAAAAAATATTGATTTTTTCTTCCACTTCATTTCTTTTTAAAGATCCTTCTCTGTATTTTGATCCTTACTCTTCTTCATTGTCTTCATACCTGATTTCCCAAAGCAGTTCACAATTTCATCAACTTTAACATAAATTTCAACACCAACAGATATCCTTGGTCTCCTCCCTTGTTCATAATTCCCATTAAACAAACTTTTTCACCCGAATGATGTGATATGGAGGAAGAAAACTCCTATGACCTATATAACAAAACGTTTATCAATGTGAAAGCCAATCTGAATGTCTGCCTTCACGACAAACAGGACACGTGACTCACCCTTTTGTAGGCCATCCCGATAAGCTTCCATATGCAAGAAAATCATTGATAATTCACATTAATATGGCTTTTAAATGAAATATCTCCTTATTGAAAACATCATGCATATGCACTCCACAAAACCATAAAACCTCCAAGTCATCAATTAGTGGAGCTAAATAAACATCTATATCATTACTCGATTGCTTTGGGCATAGAATTAACAAGGTCAAAAATAAATAATAAGTTGCATGTAGCCAAAATCACTAGCCAACAATTCTATTGACATTTCATGTTATGAAATGGTTTAAAACCATCCGTTGCAAGTCCAAATCTAATATTTTGAGGATCTTATCCAAATGATAACCACCATGTATTTATCATGTATCATGTTACTGAATCAACAGGATACCTCATGTTACCATCACAAATTTTATTATTTTCATTCCACCGTAGTTTTTCAGCTATTCCATGCATTGCAAACATCCTTTTCAACGTTGTTATTGTTGGGAAGTATCACAATAATTTTTTTAGGATGCCTTCTTCTACTTTTCCAGTGTGTCCATTGGCACTCTATCTTAAAGCACTACATTTAGGAAAATTATCAACATTCTCAAGACCATGCCTAAATAAACAATAATCATTGACACATGCATGTATCCTCAAATATCCATGTTCAAACGTCTTGAAGATTTTCTTTGACAGATACAGACTATCAGATAATACATTATCATTTGGTAGCATGCCACGGACCATTTGAAGCATTGCACAAAATACACTATCACTCAGGCCATAAGAAGCTTTTAACTTGTGCATATATGCAATTTCCAACAAATTTATGTGTATTGTACAGTCAATGTACAATGGTCTTTCAGAATCTTTAATGAAATCATCAATTTCAAGATTATTAAATTCCATATGTTCTACAGCGATATCGATTTTTTGAAGGAAGCAATCCTCATACATCCTGTATGTTTTGAGCATTGTTACATCATCATGTTGACTAGAATTACTTGGTCTCTCACCATGAAATACCCGTGTTTTGTAATTAGGGTCAAATCCATTTATGATCAAGTGTTCATACACTATACGAAAGTGGTGGCATTGTAAGTTTCGACATGCCAAACAAGGGCATATAATCATATTTGAATCTCCTAACTTAGCTCTGCATGCATCGACAAAATCACATACTGCCTTCCTGAAACTATCCATATCAACCTACATTGGGGATCATAAAGGCAATTGAAAGAGAGAGAAAAGTGCACAGTGCTCTAAAAAACAAATATAATAATTTTTTATTAAAATATCATTAAAGAGAAAATCAACAAACAATCATATCATAAAGTTAGTTCAAAACAGAACATAGCACAATTAACAGGAAAAAAACAACATTTATAAAATTAACACATGCCTTAATCGATATTATATGTTCAATTAAACACGTACTACAATTAACATGCCGTTCACTCAGTAATTATGGACATTGTGGTAAAATTATATCTAAAATATGCAACCTACATGGTCAATCGGTGGTTTTCCCAAAATAAATGAAGTGTAACGAACAAATAGATTTGAGTTTCATGTAATATCATATTAAGGTTTATGCAAAATCAAATTAGGGTTTTAATTGACATGCCATTTACTCAGTGAATATGGAGAATTCAATCAAGGTTTTAGTTAACGCGTCATTTAATCAATAATCATGGGGGTTTGAAACATGGTGAAAAATCTTTTAGCACGGATTACCCACAAAAGATTAGGGATTTATACAGAATCAGAAGTATGCATACCTCTCAACAGCTAGAGTGGCCTTTGGGGAACAGCAACAAGTGAAAAATAGAAGAACGAGTGAAAAATAGAAGAACAGGCGAATAGGATGGACGGTTCAAGAGGAGTTCTCAGGTGTGGGGATCGACGGATGGTACGGAGAGGAAGATGACTTACACAAGGAGGAATGCTGGCTTGCCAGTGGGCTGCTTTGCGGGGCTTCTGCGTTTCTCCCGTGCGCGCCTATCCCTCTCTCCCACGTCGTCGTATGCATCCACAACAAGCACATCCCACATCCCACATCCCACATCCCACATAGCAGCTTGCATTTCAACCAATAAGCATATGCATCAAAGTTAACCTCAATTAATCAAACAAAATAGGTTAACCAATTCCTTGTTGACATGAAAATGAAAGAGAAGCTTATAATATAGATGAATAGTGGTAGTATTTTAATAAGAAGGTTCTTAAATTAAGGGAATTGACATTAATGGAAAATCCTTCAAAAAAAAGGTGAGAAATTGTTTGTAAAATCAAGAAGAAACATCTCTTACATTTTGTTGTTCTTATTATGAGTGGGTGCCTGTTGTGCCTCTCGCGCAACCACAACACGCAATGGCCGATCTCCACGTCGCCCCCGTCGCCCCCCATCGGTGTTTCAAACCCCTTTTGTCACATTTACAGTTATGTAAATTAAATGGCCCTTTTGTCACATTTACAGTTATGTAAATTAAATGGATCAATGATGAAATTATTAATCATGTAAATTAAATTAAAAATATAAGTTGAATTATAATATAAAATTATTAATTGTTTTGTTTTAAAGTACAAAATATATATAACAACACATTTCGTATAATTGCACGCATTAATTCAACTGGAAATAATATGATTACAACATAGCAAAAATGTATTGTTAAATGATATTTTCAACGACATACATCTTTTTTAGTGTTGTGTGTGTTTTTTAACAACACGTATGTAAGTGTGTTGTGAATGTTGTGTAGTCAAAAGGCAGTCTTTTTGTAGTAAATCAATCGTAGTTACTTATAATTATCTATGACAGAATAACCTAACTGATTAATTCCAAGATAACTTCTCAGGAAATTATTGTGCATTGGGAGGGGCTATATCATGGATCCATCTATCATTATCTATAATGTCCAAGAACTGGAACACTAGTAAAACACGTAGCACCTTGCATTTCAACCAATAAGCATAGGCATCAAAGTTAACCTCAATTAATCAAACAAAATAGGTTAACCAATTCCTTGTTGACATGAAAATGAAAGAGAATCTTATAATATAGATGAATAGAGGTAGTATTTTAATAAGAAGGTTCTTAAATTAAGGGAATTGACATCAATGGAAAATCCTTCAAAAAAAAGGTAAGAAATAGTTTGTAAAATCAAGAAGAAACATCTCTTACATTTTGTTGTTCTTATAAAGAAGAAATTATGATTAGATTGGCATCTAAAAGAAAGAGAAAGACAATAAGAAGTATTTTAGGATCATTTCATAAGAAAACTTTCATATGAATCCATCTAACAAAAATAGGAGAAAGTGATGAGAGAAAGAGACCAAGTGAGAAACATAAAGGAAGAGTTTCCAACATCATATGTAACCCACATTCAATGGAAATGTTATTAAACAACCATGATATAACAAGAAGAATATGGATATGGAGTAAAAAGATCCAGTTGAAAAGAGAGACAATCTCAAATAATAAGGGAGATTAAGAGAAAAAGAACCCTTTACCTTAACTTCTAACTTGTTTGAATGTGTTGTAAATCCATGTATAATCATCTTAGGCTTATCAATCATTGCTTTTATAAACCAATTTTTTTATGTTATTTATTATGTTTCACTTATATTCGTTTATTACTTATTTATTAGTTACATGTAGTTTATATCAATTATTAGAGGTTAGCAGTTCCGTAGTTTTATGCTAGTTTCAGTATGGTGGTTTTGATTATTGTTTCAAGTTCATAAGTTTATCATATCTAGAATGGAAAAGGTACTATAAAACTAATGTTATAATGACTTATAAAGTCATATGTTCGTTTGATTGGAGTTTTGGGTACAATTCAAAAGGAAGAAATCTATATCTCGTTGTTTTCATGCAACTTTACTGGTAAGGATTTACATTATAATGAACATTCGTTTGTTACCCTTACAAAACCATAACAATGACTTAAAATAAAATAACACGTCATCACAAATATTCATTATTTGTGATTTTTCAATCCTCTATAACCATAATTAGAAAATAAATCAGCATCAGTCATGTAGGTGGTTGAACTGATACAAACGTGAACATACTACGAAGAATGAATGATCACACAACCGTCTACATTTCATTATTACAGTTTTATTACAAAATTATATTGATGTTAATTCCATGCTATTAAAGTTATAAACCAGATTCAAGAAGTGGTAGAGGATGAAGATTAAGAAAATACATAATGAATAAGATGATACTTACGTCAAAGAATTAAATTTTTCCTTAAGGGCATTCTTCGTAATGAAGCCTTTTAGACTTCTTATTGTGACCAAAATAAAGATAACACGTGAGAGGCCCATTGAAGAAGTAATTTAAGCATAATATGGAGAGAAAACCAAACTTTATATGCATTTTAGAAAGGGTGGGATGAGGCCCCTTTTATAGACAAGATGTTATGGGCATTTCTGCAAATATCCATTCCTCAAGGGTTAAGAATTTAATTTTCAAGTGGAAAGTGGATCATAAACGAAAAAGGGAAGATATAGTCAAGAATTTCTCATCCACCTTTTGATGGGTCTATATGCAGCATAAGCACGTATTGGGCCAATGGCTAACTCGGTTTTTGTCGGATTCGACAAATCATTCACAATGTACAAGATGTAAACACTGCGACCAATGAATTTTTTTCTAAAGAATAGTGAAAAATAAAATGTTGGAACTAAGAGAGGACCTTTCCACATAAATTTTACAATTAATTAAAGCATAATAAGAAAATGTTACATCGATCCTGAGACATTTCTTCGTTGAGGATGTTGATCATTCAAACCCGATTGATATAGTGTTGTCGCGTTATAAGGACCCAAAGTAGAGCCTCTCTAACAGTGATCCACGCGTTCTCTTTTGATCTCCGAACAACATTAATGAATCATCGGGTGTTAGCGCAACTGATTGATCGTCTTGCGTTATTCACCTTTGACCACTTAATGTTCTTTTGGGCTAGAAGGAATCTATATTGTTCTTTTTGTTCTTGAGAGGATGAGAGGATGAAGAAGATCTTGAGAGGAATCTGTTGTGCACAATGATTAACCTTCTCTAGAATGTGATAACGTTCTATTTATAGACTTAAGGCTATGGTTTAATATTTAATTAATTGAACAATGACTCTTAATAATTTATTAAACTCATGTGAGACCCCATTACATGTAATAAAATAATATTATTATTATTTTCTCATGGTGTGTCTTAGTTAGTGCAGTGATAAATATTATTTTATCATCTTGCAAATTAATATTTATCATTAGACTTAATATTGGTCTGCTCGCCCTTCTTAACATTTATTTAATACTCAAATAAATATATTTATCAAATATTTATTCAATAAATAAATATTTTATTCAGAAGAATAAATATTTATTTAATATTCACATAACTAAATAAATCAATAATTTAATAAATAATTATTTATTACAATGTGAATAACAAGAGATAAATAAATATTGTATATTCATGTAATTAAAAAATTACTTTATGAATAAATATTTATTTAACATCTTTGTGATCAATTAATAAATATTGAATAAATATTAATTATCATCTAGAGAATAATATTTATTCCAATTATTAAATATAAATAATATTTAAGTGAGATCAAAGGAAAAACTTTACGGGTGACCCTCTAGGTCTATTCCTCAATGACATTAGGTGGGCTTACCTAAATTCTAATATTATTGTCTAACAACATAGCAAGTGTCACAACCCGATCCATACCGGGGCTCGAGCCACAACTACCCCAAGCCCGCTTCCATAGGCTAGGGGCTGGCGACCAACGCTGAAGGCATAACAAACTCAGGGAGACCTTTTCCTAAGTACCTATACTCACACACATAGCCAACTCAATGCAAAAGTGTAGAGGGAAATGAAAACAAGATACAACACTACTATATATATAAATCACAAATATGAATCGACCTCTAAACAGTACAAGCACCGAAAAGTAAACTGAAAGGAAAAGAGCCAAAATACACGCCCAACAAGAAAAGTGCCACAACTCAGCAATAGGTGGAAAAGTAAAATAGCTGAGAAATACCCACTCCTGGATCCCAAGCAATGACCACCACATGCGGTCCAAGCACTTCATATCCCTATGCTCCTCTAAAGTCACGATCAATCTGTTCGTCGTCTACAAGGGCACACCAAGTGCGGGAAAAGCCCAAGTAGGGGTGAGTATAAAAATAATCAGTAGGATGCCCCGAAGGCTCAAGGGAGCAGCGAGTGAGGTACTGAAGAGGGAAGCAGTAGATAGAACAAGGTATAGTAAAAGAGTACAGCTCGACCCAACAAATAAGTGAAGTAAGCGTGTCCAAACATGAGGAGCTAGAAATGGTGAGAAGATGAACTTATGGTTGAGTCTTTGCTACCTATAATAGGAGAGTAGACTTATCTAACCATGAAAATCTAGACATGGAAAGTGCGGGTCATACCCCGTGCGTCTTTGCCTCTCTTGGAAGGAGAGTAACCAAAGCCCAAGGAGTGGGTACTGTGAATACGATATATATATGATCAACCAAAGAAGCCCAAACGAGAGAGTAAGAGGATCTCCATATCACTAGATCAGCCCAAGAAAAGAGTGGGCAACAGTTTTAGAAGTAAACACCATCGATGCTCAGCATCCTACACGTTTTCCCTGAACTGCAAGTCAAAGGGGCTCAATCACCCTATCTTGATTCTATCCGCTTTAGGCGGGTCTTTCTCGCCTTAACGGTTTTAGGTCATGTCACAAGGACGTGTTTTGATGGGAAAGGTGCCCTTATTTCTTGAGAGTCCAAAGTCACGTCAAGCATGTCTCATCACTATGTCGCACAGTCGAGAGATCATGTCACAAACTCGTGAACCCACTACCCAGCCCCACTGGAGGGTAAGCCTGAAAGAGAACGATGAATGCCACTGCCCAGCCTCGTTGGAGGGTAAGCCCGAAAGAGAATGGTGAAGGCCACTACCCAGCCTCACTGGAGGGTAATCCCAAAAGATAATGGAGAATGTCACTGCCCAACCTTGCGAGAGGGTAAGCCGAGATTGCTCTAGTGATTCTAAAAGCATCACTGCCATCACTGTCATCATCGAGCATCACCTCAAATAGGCATCATACCCATGACATTGAGGGTCGCCTCATATAGGCATCGCACTCAAAACATCTTGCATCGTACCTCAAAATACACTACTAATGGCACCATCATTCTCTACATGGAAAAACACTTAGTATAGGCTACTCACATGACAAAATCCGAGTTCCGAAGAAATAGATACGAGAGGTAGAAGATTCATAAGTGGTACATGGCACGTGTAGGTCCCACACGACGTGTGACCCCACCTCATCATTCGACAGTGTACCTAGCCATACTCGGGTACTAAATTGTGATCAAGTACCCATAAGTCGTGCCAGTGTACTCTTAGAGTACACGACACCTCTAGCCAAAAGGTTGATGAGTGTGTGTTGCTTGTTATTGGTCCAAAGGGAGAAAACATAATTCTACCGACATGACTCTTGAAAACGGCCTCAAATAACTAAACAGATCACAACGTTGTGTTCCTTGTGGAAAAGCGCACTATATCAACTATTCATTCGACCGAAATGGACTCTTGGTGAAGAGGTTGCATTCCACTGCGTTGCGCACACATAGTGTCCCATGGGTCCCACACCTCAATCCCATAACACATCACACAGATCATGATGTTGTGATCCCCTTGAAAACACACACGAGATTGACTATTCATTCACCCAAAATGGACAACCAGTGAAAAGGGTGTTTTTCACCACAAATGCCCAATTGGTGATCGATCACTACAGATCATGAAAAGGCTCTGCACATCCAAACAAATCGCACCATTTTGATCCTTACAGAAAAGCAAACAAGGTAGATTATTCACTTTCCCCAAATGGACTTCTGATGCAGAAGTCCTAAAACATTGCATTACCCTCGAAAGGAATCCTGTGGTGCCCACGTCTTGGACCCAAATTTAGTCAGGTGGATCACTTCATTACGATCCTCATGAAAAAACACACAAGATCAACTACTCAATCATCCAAAATGAATACCCAGTGAAAAAATCACATTCCACCGCAAATGCCCGAAACGGTCCTTGTGGGGCCCACACCACTATTTCAGTTTAAGTGCCTGAAATTAGCCTTTAAAATTTCGCCTCAACTCTAGGGTCACAACACCTTAGACGACGCATCAATCGGACGTTATATGCAAACGTATGATCTGATACAAGTTTCCCAAATAATAATAATTATATTATTATTATTAAAAACGAACGTTTCATGCCCCCGAGCATCAATCCCGAAACAAAATGTCCTCAAAGTAACATCAAAAGGTCTACCTCGAATCAAGGGTTGTGTAGCCGCAAACTTCACACAAATTGGACACCCAGTTTGAAAGATACGGGGGTTTAAACGCCCCTGAACCAGTCTGGCCGGACCGTCGCCGGAGCGCCTTCCAGACCGCCGTCGCCTTGACGGAAACCACCATCGTCGTTTTGGCATGGAAAAAAGTAACCACTGCTTCCACTCACCATTGTGATTCCTCTGACACCCGAAACTCGAACCCGAGCACATATTGGGACTCCTCGGGTCGAGGGCTTCAAAGATATGGGTCTAACTCCACGATCGAAGGTCGTTTGTGCAAGATGAAAAGTTAACCGATGAAGAACATGAATAATGATGAAGAATGGGAAATCAAAAATTTAAACATACGATGGTTGTTGTTTGTTTGGTCATCGTTAAAGGATTTCATAGCAGCGAAAATGAACATAAGTAAAAAATGACGACAAAATATTCAACTGGGGGGCTGCAGAATCCAAAATAGAAATCCTACCTCGAATTGGGTTTTGTCGTTGCATTTGCTGCGCTCTACTCTATCAACGTATGAAGTTTTGTCGCGATCCGATGATGTTTGGACGTCGAATCACCGTCGGCCAGAGCTTCACCGTCCGAGAGGAAAAATGAGCCAACTTTGGCTCATTTCCCTAACCTTCTATTTATAGGTAACTATCAGCGGTCGCGGAATTCGAATCTCCCGCACCCTCTCAACTGAGGTCACCCCCTAAGGTAAACACCATGCTACAAACTCAATTGTCGTCTCAAATTTCCAATCTGATTCCCCGTTTGGAAGTTATTCAAAGTAGCGTTTCAAATAAAGTAATTTAATTTAATTATTTTATTTACGGTTTTTCCCTTTGAGACCTTTTCTACAGAAGGATTGAGCCAACAAAACTTATACACCTCCTAGAGTAAAAAATACACTCCAGACTCAACTGTGGCCTCAGATTTTCGATTCGAGTTACTATTTGAGAGTTATTTGGGTTTAAGCTATTAAATAAATGAATTAATAAATTAATTCATCCATTTAACGTACCACTAATGAGCGAGGAGTCCGAATGTCCCGCGTCAACATATTTTATTTTGCACCTAGGGTAAACACCGCGTTCCCCAAAAGTGGTCTCAGAATTCTGATCTGATCAACTGTTTAAGAGATATCCTGTTTTCGTTGTGTGAATAGTACAAAAACACTTAATATTTTTGTATAATTTATTCTTGGCACATCGGGCCTCAGAATTGCACGTCGTCTCAGTGCCTGGAACTGGAAATATATGTATAAATATTAAAAAGTCTTTCAAGGTAAAAACCAGGTCTCTACATCATTCCCTCCTTCAAGCTTTTCGTCCCCAAAAAGCAAAACTAGGAAAAACAACTCGGGATACTAAACTCACATCTGGCTCTCCCACTCTTAGGAAAACCTGCACAACACCATGATGACACAACACGTGAACCAAAGGGATGGTCCGTACTCATATGGTCTACTCTCAATGATGTGTGTAAGAACGCACACATATCTCATCAGCTGCGACACGTGGAAGGCATCGTGCACCCACTCCAACTATTGGGGGGGGGGGGTAAGGCAAGGCGATAGGCAACCTCGCTATCTCTTGCACAATTTTGAATGGCTAGAAAAAACTCGTGGGATATTTTACTTCCCCAGACGAACCTATACATTCCACGTTGCGACTAGAATCGAAGTTTGTCCCTGGAATAGGGTCTCGTGATTCCCTTCTTTAGAATGTCCATCTGGTGAAACACCCAAGGGTATCTAGTCACACAAGATTTCACAGTCAATGCATCACAAACAAGACTCTCTAATATGCTCAAGAAGTGAAGGAGTCAACCCCATCGACTGAAGAAAAGTTGTACCCTTATGCTCCGTCAGGGTTAGCTGTAGGGAAACTAACTGCTCTGAAACTTCCCACATCTGGAGAGCATGGGATTTCCTGCTAAGGGAATCTGCTACAATGCTGCCACTTTTCAGAGTATAGACTGTAACGCCCCAACCCTAGTTACCCAGAGTCAGTGCATTATTATATAACATTGGCATGATCACAATGAAATCATGTCCCAAAAGACCGATCAGTTTAGTATTATTGGAAATAAGATTCATACATAAGTTCAACTTTACAACTTGAAAATAAATACAACACTAATTTATTCCATTAAAAACATCCAAGCCTCCTAGATTAAGCCTGCAAGTCACTCATAATTAACTTCTTCATATCCTGGGAAAATGAAACATAAGAAAGGGGTGAGTTAAAATGCTCAGTAAGGATAAGCAATACAGCAGAAGATAACATAAATATTAGGTATGGTGAATAATTGAAAACACATGCCTTTACAAATAATAATCATGAACACTTTTATGGCAGGAATATGAGCTAAGTAAATAATTCCATAATAAAACATAGTCATGGGTATTCTACCAGTCGAATAGCCACATGAACCATAAATATTATTTTCATAATGAGGGAATATATAATGCCGGACATTCTGAAACATTTTGTCAAGGCCTCAGCCAATACGTCTAAAAATGACTAAGGTCTTGGCCAAAACCATATATCAAATTGGGAAAGGCCTCAGCCAATTCCACTTCTAGTTGTCTCATGAGACCTACCGATGCATCGAAGAGCTATAGCGGGCTCCACCTGTCACTTACTAAGTCCAATACATTCCTCATATGAAAAGGTTGAAATATAACATAAACATTCATATTAAAGCTAGCATACGAAATGTCAATACTTTAACCATAAACCATGAATGGTATATAAATAACACATCCATAGTCAAACATATCACAAAAACTTCAATAAAATATGGAAGATTTGTTTCATAATGAATCGACTTCAAACAAGTATAAAATCTATCAAAGGATGTTGACATAGATGAAATCAAAACTATTTGAGAGAAATATCTCTTTCTTTTTTTTTAAAATCATTTAAAGTCACATAATTATAAAAGAAAACATTTATTTTAAAAATATTATTATAAGATTATAAGAGAATCTTCAACGATGTTATAATGGTGGAGAATAACCACACCCTCCGTATAAGTTAAAAAAACATTCTTACTTTAATTTTGTTGAAAAGGTCGTAAAGTACCTTGTTTGGAAAACGACAGAAAGATTTCTTTCAAAACATGTAAGGTTAAATAAGGGTATAAATGAATTTAACCCATTTTATATTAAATAGTAAAAATGTTTTGAAATAAATTTTTAAGAAACACGGATGTGGATGATAAAGAGGTCCCAGTAGATACTTACGTAAAAACAACCTCAGATAATAAAGAGATTGTGAAATTAACCCTTACCGATTGGATATATTACGAAACATACACCCCATGAAAGAAGGATCATACAATGAAGATGTAAATACCCATAAGTTAAATTATATTACACAAATAATACAATCATGGGTAGTACATACACCACACAAAAGGAAATAGTGGTAATTATAGCATGGATCTCACGGGAATGAGAAGTGAGATGAAAACCCATTACCTTGTTCTTTTCCTTGGTCGATGGTAGGTTAAACTCCTGTATAATGGTGAAATAATTGTTATTAAATTATATAAGAACCATATACATTAATATGATATCATATATGATCTTCTAATATTGCTTTGATAATGATATTTCAGTAGTATCGTCGTTTCGGGTGTTAACTGATTCGTTTTCCTTTATATGTTTTGATACATAAGTCGTATTTTTTTATGGATAAGATGTATTTTATTCATATCAAGAATTATATTATTTTTTTAATAATTATTTTTAATAACCAAATGAAAATTATTCTTGAATGTTTACAATGGGGACATGAATCTCATCGCGTTCGTGGAGACGGTAATCCGTACGTACGCACGAGCGACAATATCATTATTTTGATTTAAAAACGTATGTAAATAGATGTTATATCATATATAAAGAATTATTAACATGTTACATTTATTATTTACATCAATTATACATCATTATTATACTCATCCAAATAATAGTGTATTTGAATAACAACTACACCACGACATGGAGACGGTAAGCCATACGTATGCACATATGGTGACATGTCATTCATAGGATAAATAGAATAATGAATATGGTTGTACCATATTTATAATAACATAAAAATATATAGAAGATACTGGATTTATTATTTTAGAATGTAAATAACAAATAAATAAGAAGTGGAAGAAGAAAATAACTTGAAAGAGGATGGTGAAATTATTACATCTTCTTCGGGTTCTTCCTTTTGATTTGATCAAAAGGGATCCTTAGGTTGGCTTTCTGACTAAAGTAAGACCTCTAGAATGAAGTGAGAGATTTTGGGAGGATATTTGGTCAGGGTTTTTACGATACAAAGGCTTGAGAAGTGTGATGAATGGGTAGGGAGTGAAGGATTTTTATAAGGGAGAGGAGGGGTTCTTTAGGAAAGTTTGAAACAATTATTTTATTATAACCTCATATTTGATTTCAAAAGGTCAAATATTTGTTAATAACAAATTTAAGATGACTAATGGTCGAAATAAAATAATCCAATAAGAATTGGACAGTTTTTTAATATTGTTTTAATATTTATAATCTTATTTATTTAAATCATTTATTAATGAGGTAAATACTACATCATTATTATGTCATAAATAATTTAATTTATTTGATGTCCAAAAATTATAAAAAAAATACCATGATGTAGGAAATATTTTTATATTTTAAAATAATATTTATAGTTGAAAAGATAACTTATATAAACCCATGTAAAAATTTATTTACTAAAAGATATTTTTTTATGTCATTTTTGTATTTACTTTAAATTAATTAATATAAAATGTCATTATTGCTCCCATATGGCTCCATGGTGTCCCAAATTCAACCCAAGGATGACCATGGTTGTATATGTATTAGAAAATAGGGTTAGAACACATGTTAGGTTAATTTAATATTATTATAATATTATATTTTACCCTTATTTATTATATTTACCCTTTAATCATGATAAATAAAATATTTACTCAAGTAAATATTTAAAATGTCTAAAAATAAAAGTTACCTATTTACACAATTTGGACCTACTAATTCTAAATATGGAATCCATTTTTCCAAATTCAAAACATAGAAGTGGCAGAAATTAATTTAAAATTAATTCCCGTTGTCAAAACAAAAAGCGTGTTTTTAAGAAATAATAACTATTAAAATATTGACACTTGTTTATGTACAGTTTAAATGTGAAATTACATATAATGACAAAAATTATATTAAATGGTAAAAATATAATTTAATTATACTTTAAAACCACTCAAAAATTATAATTTAACACTATAAATTATTTTGATTAAAAAAGTTGTTTTTAATTAAAATTTAGTATTTTTCACTATTTATAAAAATATGAAAGTTATCAGAAAAGTGCCAAAAATTTATCAAAACTAAATTTTTATGTCACAATTCTAAAGAAGAAGTTTATTTTGTCAAATTGAATATATAAAAGTGTCAAATATTATATTTAAAAAGGGTTCTCCATTAAAAGGCGATAAAATTGATTTTTTTTTGAAAAATACTTCTTTTATCTGAAAAAAAATTAATTTGTTCTTATATTATGTCTAAGAAACACATAATATGGATTCTAAAATTTTATAGAGTATATAAAATTCAAAATTCAGTTTACACTATTCATAACCACTTTTTTTGAATGGCTAGTTTGGTAGGTTGTGGTGCGCTCAAACTCGATGTTGCGTGTTGTGCAAGTTATTGAATTACTTTAAAGAGATAATGTACTATGAAATCTTGGGGTTTTACATTCTACCCACCTTCAATAAATTGCATCCTCGTAATTTGAAATTGTTCTTCGAAAATAAAAGGTTAAAAATAGAAAATACCTTTGTGGAAAACCCATATTGGAAATAGGGTTAATAAAATTTAGACTTAATAAGACAAAAGAGAAATGAAAAGTTCACCACCAAATTATGATCTTGAATAGAAGAACATTGGTGGAAATTACAGATATATAATTAGAGGGAAAATGTAAATATTTATAGGGAGTGATTAAGGTCATCAATCACAAAAAAGTGTACACTTGAGAGCCTCAAAGCCATCGATCTACGATGATCTAAAATATCATCAGTTCAACAAAACATACAGTATTAGGATACACAAATTTTTTGTTTTAATATACCTTCCCTAAAGTTTAAGAATTAATTTCTTCATAGAATAAGATATATATATATATATATATATATATACATACTTGACAAGTAAAGTTTCATCCTTCAACTAATTTCTATCACAAACTCATCTTTCACTCCAAAAGATAATAGAACTCAAAAATATTATAATTATCCTAATCATATAAGGTTACAAATATTAACACATACCATTTAAATGAAGAAAAATATTTTGTAATAACCAGAGACTTCATGTAGGCTAGTGGTAGGTAGTAAAGGCCTGTCGCACTATGGTTGTGGGTTCAATTCCTATAGCTTTGTCCGACGCAACAAGTTATCGCTCAACCTGCAGGTTGTCCTTTTCCTAAAACTATAGTATTATAATATATTCCAAAAATAATCATAAGAAATGTTTTAACCTTAAACAATACTATCCAAAGTTTAACTTAATCCATTCCAACCTTTATAGTTATCCAAAATACCTCTATCCAAACTTATAGTCCAAAATTCATAAGGAAGGTAAACACAATGAAGACCTTTTTTTATCTAATAACATGTGAATACCTTTATCATGTATTATTTTAAAACATGGTAACACCCTGAATTGTCATAAAATCTTATTTATTACATTCATGCTCCCTTATTCTTTATAGAATACTAGATATACTCCTTATATCCAAAATTTTTGAAATACTCCAACAATGATGAAATAAACAAACCATTAATCACTTCCAAGGTAGTCAAGAATATCCAATATAATTTATTTAATCAACCATCTCTTATTACAAAGTTACTACCTCAGTATCAAGACCATATTAAGGTTTATCTTTCCTTGAACTATGTATTTTTCAAAAAGTTTAACATGCTATCGAGCCACTTTTCATAGAACCATATGATCTCAAATCCTCAATAAAATAGTATTGCAGTACAATTCCTTATTTATTTCCATAATTCATATAACCATTATATCGTTGATATAATACTCAAATGAAATAATTATTTAATAACAACATAAGAACATTAGTCATTCCTCTTCATCTGTGGTAGTATCATAACTTGATTATTATCCAATAACATCATTTGTGGTATACTCTGATGACTAGGACATCGATTCACATAGTGTCCCAACTCCTTGAAGATGAAGCATTGTACATTTGAAACTATTTTCTCACCCTTGAAATCACGTACTTGGTGTCCTTTTTCTCCACACTTATAACAAACTCTCATTCCCTTCAAGCATTTACCAAGGTGATTCTTTCCAGAGTTATCACATATGAGAAAATCCTTCTTTCACTTCTTCCCTTTATCCATCTTTCTCTCTTCCATGCTTCTCTTGCTTCCCTTCAAAGCCATAGGACTCAGAGAATTCTTTAATTATCTTAGTAACACACGATACTATTTTTTCATATGATGAGAATACATGGGAGACTATTTCCCTTTTAAATGTTGGCTTAATACCATGAAAGATATGATCCTTATTACTCTTTAGATCATATGTATTACTGGAGTTCTCATTCCTTCTACTGGGTTTCATTTCTGAACAATGCCATATATTAGGTCAGTTTATGAATCACAATTCATAATTCCAAACTTGTATAATACCTAACATAAATTGAACAGTTTATGAATATAATCCATAATCATAAAAATATTTTCTTTGAAGAAGTATTTACTCTTAAATCCTTTATAATGGATTATAATGAAAATGAGAATTATCCTAAGCATATCCCTCGGGAGTTTCATAACCAAGAGTGCAGCAAGGCCCGTTATCGTGCACCAGTTCCCATTAGAGTCTATCTCAAAGCGGTGTTTTCAGGTTTTACCCCTAGGTTCATCTATGTTAGAGCCACATCTACCTGCTCGTATCCAGATAGGGATGTATTGCTTGAAAAACTCACAAAATCTCTACATTACCAAAACTTTAGGAATTTCTTATATACTAATCCTCAAAGTCTATATTAGGGTAATGTGCTCTAATCAGAGTTTACCTAAATCTAGTTTCTAAGGTTTGTACTAAACTTCCTCTGATACCAACTGTAACGCCCCGACCCCAGTTACCCAGAGTCAATGCATTATTACATAACATTGGCATGATCACAAGGAAATCATGCCCTGAAAGACCGATCAGTTTAGTATTATTGGAAACAATATTCATACATAAGTTCAAATTTACAACTTGAAAAGAAATACAACACTAATTTATTCCATTAGAAACATCCAAGCCTCCTAGATTAAGCCTGCAAGTCACTCATAATTAACTTCTTCATATCCTGGAAAAATGAAACATAAGAAAGGGGTGAGCTCAAATGCTCAGTAAGGGTATGCAATACAACAAAAGATAACATAAATATTAGGCATGGTGAATAATTGAAAACACATGCCTTTACAAATAATAATCACGAACACTTTTATGGTAGGAATATGAGCTGAGTAAATAATGCCATAATAAAACATAGTCATGGGTATTCTACTAGTCAAATAACCACATGAACCATCAATATTATTTTCATAATGAGGGAATGTATAATGTCGGACATTCTGAAACATTTTGTCAAGGCCTCGACCAAGACGTCTAAAAATGATTAAGGCCTCAGCCAAAACCATATATCAAATTGGTAAAGGCCTCAGCCAATTCCACGTCTAGTTGTCTCATGAGACCTACTAATGCATAAAGGACCTATAGCGGGCTCCACCTATCACTTACTAATTCCAATACATTCCTCATATGAAAAGGTTGGAATATAACATAAACATTCATATTAAAACTAGCATACGAAATATCAATACTTTAACCATAAACCTTGAATGGTATACAAATAACACATCCACAGTCAAACATATCAAAAAACCTTCAATACAATATGGAATATTTGTTTCATAATGAATCGACTTCAAACAATTATAAAGTCCATCAAAGGATGTTGACATAGATGAAATCAAAACTATTTGAGAGAAATATCTCTTTCTTTTTTTGAAATCATTTAAATCACATAATTATAAAAGAAAACATTTATTTTGAAAATATTCTTATAATCTTGTAAGGGAAGCTTCAACGATGTTATAATGGTGGAGAATAACTACACCTACCGTATAAGTTTAAAAAAACATTCTTACCTTAATTTTGTCAAAAAGGTCGTAAAGTACCTTGTTTGGAAAACGACAGAAAGATTCCTTTCAAAACATATAAGGTTAAATAAGGGTATAAATGACTTTAAAAGATTTTCTATTAAATAGTAAAAAAGTTTTGAAATACATTTTTAAGAAACACGAATGTGGATGATAAATAGGTTCCAATAGATACTTGCGTAAAAACAACCTCGGATAATAAAGAGATTGTGAAATTAACCCTTACCGATTGGGTATCTTACGAAACATACACCCCATGAAAGAAGGATCATACAATGAAGATATAAATACCCATAAGTTAAAGTATATTACACAAATAATACAATTATTGGCAGTAAATACACCACACAAAAGTAAATAGTGGTAATTATAGCATGGATCTCATGGGAATGAGAAGTGAGATGAAAACCCCTTACCTTGTTCTTTTTCTTGGTATAGGGTAGGTTTAGCTCCAGTATAATGGTGAAATAATTGTTATTAAATTATAAAAGAACCATATGCATTAATATTATATCATATATGATATTCTAATATTGATTTGATAATGATATTTCAGTAGTATCGTTGTTTCAGGTGTTAAGTGATTCATTTTCATTTATATGTTTTGATACATAAGACATATTTTTTATGGATAGGGTGTATTTGATTCATATACAGAATGATATTATGTTTTTAATCATTTTTTAATAACCAAATGAAAATTATTCTTAAATGGTTACGATGGGGAAATGAATCTCATCGCGTTCGTGGAGACGGTAATCCGTACGTACGCATGAGCGACAATATCATTATTTTGATTTAAAAACGTATGTAAATAGATGATATATCATATATAAAGAATAATCAACATGTTAAATTTATTATTTACATAAATTATACATCATTATTATACCCATCTAAATAATAGTGTATTTGAATAACAACTACACCACGACGTGGAGACGGTAAACCGTACGTACGCACGTATGGTGACATGTCATTCATAGGATGGATAGAATAATGAATATGGTTGTACCATATTTATAATAACATCACATTATATAGAATATACTGGATTTATTATTTTATAATGGAAACAACAAAGAAAGAGGAAGTGGAAGAAGAAAAGAACTTGAAAAAGGGTGGTGAAATTATTACCTCTTCTTCGGGTTCTTCCTTTTGATTTGATCAAAAGGGCTCCTTAGGTTGGCTTTCTGACTAAATAAATGCCTCTATAATGAATTTAAGGATTTTGGGAGGATATTTGGGAAGGGTTTGTATGATCCAAAGTCTTGAGAAGTGTGAAAAAATGGGTAGGGAGTGAGGGTTTTTTATAAGGGAGAGGAGGGGCTCTTTAGGAAAGTTTGAAACAATTATTTTATTATAACCTCATATTTGGTTTCAAAAGGTCAAATATTCATTAATAACAAATTTAAGATGAATCATGGTATAAAGAAAATAATCCAATAATAATTGGACAGGTTTTGGATATTTTTTTAATATTTATAATCTTATTTATTTAAATCATTTATTAATGAGGTAAATATTGTATCATTATTGTGCCATAAATAATTTAATTTATTTGATGTCCAAAAATTATAAAAAAAATACCATGATGTAGGAAATCGTTTTATATTTCCAAATAATATTTATAGTTGAAAAGATAACTTATATAAACCCATGTAAAAATTTATTTACTAAAAGATATTTGTTTATGTCATTTTTGTCTTTACTTTAAATTAATTAATATAAAATGTCATTATTGCTCCCATGTGGCTCCATGGGGTCCCAAATTCAACCCAAGTATTCCCATGGTCGGATATGTATCAAATAATAGGATTAGGACACATGTTAGGGTAATTTAATATTATTATAATATTATATTTTACCCTTATTTATTATATTTACCCTTTAATCATGGTAAATAAAATATTTACTGAAGTAAATATTCAAAATGTCTAAAAATAAAAGTTACCTATTTACAAAATTTGGACCTACTTATTCTAAATATGGAATCCATTTTTCCAAATTCAAAATACAGAAGTGGCAGAAATTAATTTAAAATTAATCTCCGTTGTCAAAACAAAAAGCGTGTTTTTAATAAATAATAACTATCAAAAGATTGACACTTGTTTATGTATAGTTTAAATGTGAAATTACATCTAATGACCAAAATTAGATTAAATGGTAAAAATATAATCTAATTATACTTTAAAACCACTCAAAATTATAATTTAACACTATAAATTATTTTGATTAAAAATTTGTTTTTAATTAAAATTTAGTATTTTTCACTATTCATAAAAATATGAAAGTTATCAGAAAAGTGCCAAAAATTTATCAAAACTAAATTTTTATGTACCGATTCTAAAGAAGAAGTTTATTTTGTCAAATTGAATATATAAAAGTGTCAAATATTGGATTTAAAAAGGGTTCTCCATTAAAAGGCGATAAAATTTATTTTTTTGAAAAATACTTCTTTTATCTGAAAAAAATGAATTTGTTCTTATATTATGTCTAATAAACACATAATATGGATTCTAAAATTTTATAGAGTATATAAAATTCAAAATTCAGTTTACACTATTCATAACCGCCTTTTGAACGGCTAGTTTGGTAAGTTGTGGTGCGCTCAAACTCGATGTTGCATGTTGCGCAAGTTATTGAATTATTTTGAAGAGATAATGTACTATGAAATCTTGGGGTGTCACATAGACTACCTAAAAGTTATTGTCCTACAAGAATTTCAACCAGCACCTCCATCTTAGGTTCAAGCCTCTCTGGGTGAAGACACACCTGAGACACTGGTGGTATGAGAAAACCACAAATCGCTCTCCCAGAAGATGCATCTCCACATTCTCAGGGCAAAGACTACCGTTTCCAGAACCACATAGCAAGTCACATAGTTCTGTTTATGAGGGTGTTCATCACCTCAACCTGTACTTGATAATAGTATCAATATTGATGTTGAGCATGCAAGGTACCAACAAACAGGAAAGGTGAGAAAACTCATCCAACCACAAGAGTCTAGACATGAAAAGCACGTGGCATACCCTGCACATATTTTCCCCTCTTGGAAGGAGAGTAATCCCCAAAACAAGAACTCTACCAAACCCACTAGTGGCACCTCAAGAAAAGGGAGGTCAAGCAGCAAGACTTCACTGGCAAAGCTAAAACCTACTCCTACACTCCACTACACAACCCCACCATGAACACACAAGTCAGATGGATTCATACACCACACCTCGATACTATCTGCTTTGGGTTGCACTAAATCTCCCTCATGGTTTTTCTCACATCACAAAAACACATCTCAATGGGGGAAGAACCTATCTTTCTCGTGCATTCAAAGATACATCGAACAAAACTGAAAAATGGTTACACCGACACCTCACGTCACCCTCAATAACTCCTTGAGCAAGGAGTTGGAAGAAAATAGTACCTCACACAGTGTCTAACAAGTTCTACTGTAAAAGGTAAAAAAGACATAGAGCGTACCTCTTATCATCTCATGTGCTGCAGGATTGTAGACATCCATAGCATGCAGCTGCTCACGACCCCGACCGCCAGCTCCCTGAGCCTGATGTGGGCCGCCTAGTGGTGGTGGAAGGACCTCACAATGTCTTACACCAACCATAGTTATTCCTGCTCTTCTTCCATCACCACCTCCCTGGGGACCACCCTATCCTCACCTGGGAGATCCCTAATCACGACATTGCCTCTTCTGTGGTGGTGCATCTACCAACTACCTATAAAGCTCAGCACAACTGGTCGGGTAGTCTCACGCCACGTGACATCACCTGTTAAAAGAATAGAACTAGCTCTCCTTGGGCTGGCCCAGTGCTCTACGTTGTCCCCGACCATGTGTCTGAGTCTTATCAAGGGGAGGCCTCCTGCGTCGAGGGCCTAACAACTGACGTCTGCTAGCTGTGGAAGACATCCCAACTCTATTGTGCCCACTACCAAAACTGGCCAACTGGCGCCCCTCTAACAGAAATATCTCTATCACTAGTGTCTACTCTAGTACCCCTAGATAGGTGAGGATGCACAATGGTACTAAATTGGTGCGAGTCTCCTCTACAGATACCCTTCTCAAACTTCTATGCCCATAATTTTTCATCATGGACCAGGTCCAAAGAGTACTAAGTAACGTTTGCGAACCTAGTCGCGTACTTAGCCACCGTCATACCTCCTCATTGAAGCTCCGGTTTCTCCTAAAACCATACGGAGAGTAAACAAGAGGGGTAGTACTCCTCACAAAACAACTATTGGAAGTCATCACACAAGGGTTTCGACTCATTGTGCATCTGAGTTTCCCGACTCTACCAATGCTAAGATGCTTCATGGAAAAAGATTTGTTATCAAATCCACCATCTAAATTGTCGGTGTTCAAACAATCCTGAAGAGGTGAACCACCAACTCTAGCCAAACCTCCACTTCCTGAGGGTAAGGCTCACTGCGGAACCTCAATAGTCTTTGATGCTAGAACTCGCAGAGCATGCTCAGCCTACGCTTGCCATTGGCCTGCGTTGTCGGTACTAACTACTGCTCCAAAGGTGGAAGTGTTGATATCTTCCCTCATGAAGAAAGGGAAAATCATATGATGGATCTTGAATTGAGGCCTCGTCGCTCACGAAATCTTCACCACAAATCAGAGCTAGTATCCTGGATGGCTTTCATCGCGGAGACATCCTGAATCCGATCAAGGAAACTGTGGTCAAATAAGCATATATATATATATATATATATATATCAAAAACTATGGAGATATGACTCAAGAAGGATAGTCAAATACTC
Source organism: Viscum album (assembly GCA_963277665.1). Taxonomy (NCBI): domain Eukaryota; kingdom Viridiplantae; phylum Streptophyta; class Magnoliopsida; order Santalales; family Viscaceae; genus Viscum; species Viscum album. The sequence goes on along the minus strand of OY728146.1, from coordinate 1,051,328,062 downwards.
AATCCTATATGATGCATGTATAAATGTTCCCTACAACAAGTGTCTCAGCATGCTAAGTTGACAAGTGGGTAATCAGGGTCCCAGTGAATGACTACGTCGACTACCGCACCATCACTGGACTCCCTAGCTTGAGATCTACTCTCGAGACATGTTGAAACTATTTCCCTAAAACCCAACCAAATCCTTTTTAGGGATCGTCTAAACAATGTCCCAAGGAACGTACCACCTCTGATACCACTTTGTCCCAAACCTACCCGTACTGGGGCTCGAGTTTCAACTACCCCAAGACTTCCTCCATAGGATAAGGGTTGGCGACCATCGCTGAAGGCATAACAAACCTGGGGAGGCCTTTACCTAAGTACCTATACACACACACAAAACCAACTCAATGCAAAAGTGTATTGGGAAATGAAAACAAGATATAAAACTGCTATATATATAAACCACAAAATATGCATCGAACTCTAAATAGTATAAGTACAGAAAAGTAAACTGAAAGGGAAAGGGGAAAAATACATGTCCAACAAGAAAAGTGCCACAACCCGACAATAGGTGGAAAAGTAAAACAACTTAGAGAGCCCCACTCCTGGATCCCAAGAAACGACCACCACACATGGTCCAAGCGCTCTGTATCCCTATGCTTCTCTGAAGTCACGATCAATCTGTTCATCATCTACAAGGTCCCACCGAGTGTGGGCAAAGCCCAAGCAGGAGTGAGTATAAAAATACTCAGTAGGATGACCTGAAGTCTCAAGGGAGAAACAAGTGAGGTACTGAAGAGGGAAGTAGTAGATAGAACAAGGTACAATAAAAAAGTATAGATCGACCCAAAAAAGATGTGAAGTAAGCTCGTCCAAACATGAGGATATAGAAATGATGAGAAGATAAACTTCTTACCAAGTCTTCGCTACCTATAATAGTAGAGTAGACTCATCCAACCACGAGAATATAGACATGGAAAACACATGGCATACCCCACGCATCTTCGCCTCTCCTGGAAGGAGAGTAACCAAAGCCCAAGGAGTGGGTACTGTGAATATGATATATATATGCTTAACCAAAGAAGCCCAAATGAGAGAGTAATGGGATTTACATATCACTAGATCATCCCAGGAAAAGAGTGGCCAATAGTTCTAGAATTAAACACCATCAATGCCCAACATCCCACTTGTCTTCCCTGAACTTCAAGTCAAAGGGACTCAATCACCACACCTTGATTCTATCTACTTTAGGTAGGTCTATCTCACCTGCACAGTTTTAGGTCGTGTCACAAGGACGCATATTGGTGGGAAAAGCGTCCCTCTTTCTTGAGAGTCCAAATTCACGTTAAGCACGTCTCATCACTATGTTGCACAATCGAGAGATCGTGTCACAAAGTCATGAACCCACTACCGAGCCCCTCTAGAGGGTATGCTTAGAAGAGTCATCAGCAAACCCACTGCCCAACCCAGCTAGAGGGTAAGATCAAAAGATAATGGCGAACACCACTACCCAACCTCGCTGGAGGGTGAACCCAAAAGAGAATGACAAACACCATTGCCCAGCCTCGCTAGAGGGTAATCTGAAAAGAGAACGGCGAACACCAATCCCTAGCCTTGCTGGAGGGTAATCCGAGATTGCTCTGGTGATTCTGAAAACATCACTTCCATCACTATCATCATTGAGCATTGCCTCAGATATACGTCACACCCAGAACGTTGAGTGTCGCCTCAAATAGGAATTGCACTTAGAAAATCTCACGTCATACCTCAAAATCTACTACGGAGGGCACCATCGTGTTCCATGTGGAAATCACTTAGGATAGGCTACTCGCAGGCCAAAATCCGAGTTCATAAAAAAGATATATGCGTGGTAGAAGATTCATAAAGTGGTACATGACACGTGTGGGGACCACACGATGTGTGGCCTCACCTCATCATCCATCTGCGTACCTAGCCATACTCAGGTACTAAACTGTGATCAAGTACCCATAAGTCGTGCCAGTGTACTCTCAGAGTACACGACACCTCTAGCTAAAAGTTTGACAAGTGTGTGCTGCTCGTTACTGGTCTGAAGGGTGAAAATGTAATTCTATTGAAATGCCTTTTGCAAATGTTCTTGGATAACTAAATAGATTACACCATTGCGATCCTTTCAAAAAAGCACACAAGATCGACTATTCATTCACCCGAAATAGACTCCCGGTAAAGAGGTTGCATTCCACCGTGCTGCACACACATAGTGCCCCGTAGGGCCCATGCCTCAATCCCAAAACACATCAAACTAATCATGTTATTGAGATCCCTTTAGAAAAACACACGGGATCGGCTATTAATTCACCCAAAATGGAAAACCAGTGAAAAATGTTATTTTCACCGCAAACGCCTGATTAGTGCTCAATCACTACCGATCATGAAAAAGCTCTGCATATCCAAACAGATCATACCATTGCGATCCTTATAGAAAAGCACATAAGTTACACTATTCACTTTCCCCAAATGGAATTCCGATGCAGAAGTCCTAAAATGCTGCATTACCCTCGAATGGCGTCCCGTGGGGCCCATGCATCAGCCCCAAATTTAGTCAGGCGGATCACGTCACTGCGATCTTCATGGAAAAACACACAAGATCAACTACTTGATTATCCAAAATGGATACCCGGTGAAAATGTCACATTCTACCGCAAACGCCCGAAACGAGCCTCGTGGGGCCCACACTGCTATTTCAGTTTAAGTGCCCAAAACCGGCCTTGAAAATTCCTCCTCAACTCCAGGGTCACAACACCTCAGATGGTGCATCAATCGGACGTCGTATGCAAACGTACGGTCCGATACAAGTTTCCCGAATAATAATAATTATATTATTATTATTAAAAACAAACGTTTCATGCCCCCGAGCATCGAGCCCAAAAAAATGTCCTCAAAGTAGCCTCAAAAGTTCTTCCTCGAAGAAAGGGTCATGTGGCCATAGACGACATGCAAATTGGACACCAGTTTGAAAGATACGGGGGTTTAAACGCCCCCAGGCGAGTCTGGCCGGACCGCCACCACCTCGACAGAAATCGCCATTGTCGAACCACCACCAGAGCCATCAAAAAATCTTCCACAGACCAGCAGGAGCACCCCAGTGGTTGAAAAAGTGATCTGGGACTAGATCTGGGATCCTCGGGACGTGACCTTCACAGCGCTAGCCTCTGCTCGACGATCCGTTGTCATTTCAGTGTGGAAAAAAGTAACTACCGCTTCCACTCACCGTTGCACTTCCTCTGGCACTCGAAACTCAAACCTAAGCACAAATAGGGACTCCTCAGGTCGAGGGTTTCATAGATATGAGTCTAACTCCACGATCAGTGGTCGTTTGTGCAAGAAGAAAAGTTAACCAACGAAGAACTCAAAGAACGTGCAATCAAAAATTTAAACAGATGATGGTCATTGTTTGTTTGGTCATTGTTAAAGGACTACATAGTAGTGAAAATGAGAATAAGTAAAAAATGACAACAAAATATTCAACCGAGGGGCTGCAGAATCTGAAATAAAAATCCTACCTCGAATCTGGTTCTATTGTTGTATTCACTGCGCTCTGCTCTATCAGCATCTGAAGTTTTGTCGTGATCCGACAATGTTCGGACGTCGAATCGCTGTCGGCTAGAGCTTCTCCATCTGAGAGGGAAAATGAGCTAACTCTGGCTCATTTCCCTAACCTCCTATTTATAAGAAACTGCCAGCAATCGTGAAATTCGAATCTCCTGAACCCTCTCAACTGAGGTCACCCCCTAAGGTAAACACCACGCTATGAGATCAACAGAGGTCTCAGATTTCCAATCTGATTCCCCATTTGGAAGTTATTAAAATTAGCATTTCAAATAAAATAAAATAAATTAATTAATAAATTAATTCATCCATTTAATGTACCGCTAACGAGTAAGGGGTTCGAACGTCCCGCGCTGACATATTTTATGTCGCGCTTAGGGTAAACACTATGTTCCAGACCCAACCGTGGTCTCATAATTATGATCCGATCAACTCTTCAAGAGATATCATATTTTCATTGCATTAATAGTACAAAAACACTTAATATTTTTGAATAATTTATTATGGACACACCGGGTCTCAGAATTGCACATCGTCTCAGCGCCTGGCTTTGGAAATATATGTAGAAATATTAAAAATCCTTTCAAGGAAAAAACTGGGTCTCTACAGCAAGACACCCATAGAGGAAAACGATACGTCACAATGACAAAACCACTTTCAAATTCTCACTGTGTAATATAATCTCTTTGTCATGATGTCTCATTAAGAAGGTTGCATACTTGTGTCATAAACCTCAATGATTGACATATCTTTCGTTGATGATCTAGAATGAACATGTCTACATCACCATGGGCATGGAATTTATTTTATGGTTCTATTTGAATCAAAGGGTCAAGACATCAACTTCTATAAAGATGGATGTGAAAAATTATTCCTCGACTTATTCATTAATAACATATCATTCATGACATACCCAATGTACCCAACTTCATCATTATCATATGTCATTTTAGTTTACAACAATACATCAAATTGCGTGAGTCATGAGATGCATTAATAATAATAATAAATTCTAAGGATAATTACACATCACTACTACACATATGACCTTTAACAACACACAAATAGGCTTTTAACAATGCTAAAAAAGCACTGTTAATCGTAGTGCTGATAAAGGCCTAGTTGGATGCAATATGTTCTTAATATAATAACACCCAACAAAAACCTATAATTTCAAACAATGCTATATACAACCTGTAATTTCAAAAAATGTTATATACATTTAATTAACATCAGGAATACAAAAATTTACACCCATGGTATATAAAAAACACTACTATTTACATTTCAATCAATGTTTTATATAATTACATTTACAATTATCCAACAAACATTTTAAAACATTAATATTTTATCTTTTGACGCCCATGATCTCCTTTAAAAATGTCCATCCATGATATTAGTTGCTGAAAAAATCATCTCAACCTGAGAAAAATATTCCACCTATATAAGAAAACAAATATTATGTTAGTAATACTATAAAGAAATAAATTAAACATTAATATGAAAGAATGCATTAATAAAATGTCAATATTTAATAAAAAAGACACATTTGGAGTTATAACGGTCACACCAAGAATTCTATTGAGGTGGGGTTGATTCATACACATCACAAATGAGTTATGGATTGTTTTCCAAAAATATCAAAACAATCTGAATGTGTTTTCTCAATTTTGAGTATGTAACTTGTTCTTTTACTAAAATTAATGTCAATTTTATATAAAAAGACACACTTTGAGTCATACCGGTCACACCATGAATCGTACTTAGGTATGACTAATTCTTACCCATCAAAAATTACTAATGGATCATTTTCCTAAAGTATCAAAACAATCTTAATGTGTTTTCTCAGTTTTTAGTATGTCAGTAGTGTTTTTTTTACTAAAATGTCATTTCAAACTGGAAACACGCTTTATGAGTCATATCGGTCCCATCGTGTGTCATTTTGACATGAGACTACTTCATATACGTCACAAATGACTTATTAATTATTGTTCTAAATTATCAAGACAATCAGAGTGTGTTTCTTGGTTTTCAATGAGTGACACATTTTGAACTAAAATGTCATTTTTAAACTCAGAACAGACACTTTTAGTCATATCGGTCACACTGTGCATCATATTGAGGTGGGGTAGATTAATACACATAAAAATGACTCATGGATTGTTTTACTAAAGTATCAAAATAATTTGAATATGTTTTCTCAGTTTTCAGTATGTTACTTGTGCTTTTTACTTAAATTAATGTCAATTTTAAATAAAAAGACACACTTGGAGTCATACCGGTCACACTATGCATCGTATTGAGGTGAGGTTGACTCCAACATGTCAAAAATGACTCATGAATCCTTTTACTAAAATATGAAAAATATTAATGCATTTTCTTGGTTTTTAGTATGCCAATTGTTCTTTTTTACTTAAATTAATGTTAATTTTAAATAAAAAGACATACTCTGAGTCATATCGGTCACACTGTGCATCGTATTGAGGTGAGGTTGACTAATACATGTCAAAAATGACTCATGTATCATTTTTCTAAAATATCAAAATAATATGAATGCATTTTCTTGGTTTTTAGTATGTCACTTGTTCCTTTTACTTAAATTAATGTCAATTTTAAATAAAAAGACACACTTAGAGTCATATCAGTCACACTGTGCATCATATTGAGTTGAGTATGATTCATAAACATCAAAAATTATTTATATATTGTTGTGATAAAGTATCAAAACAATATGAATACATTTTCTTGGGTTTCAGTATGCCAGTTGTTTTTTTACTAAAATGCCATTTCAAATTGGAAACACGCATTATGAGTCATATCGGTCACATCGTGTATCAGTTTGATGTGAGACTACTTCATACACGTCACAAATGACTTATAAATTACTTTACTCAATTATTAAGACAATCAGAGGATGTTTTCTTGGTTTTCAGTGAGTGACACATTTTGAACTAAAATTTCAATTCTAAAATGAAAACGAACACTTTTAGTCACACCGGTCACACCGTGCGTTGGATTGAGGTGAGGTAGAATTATAAATGTCAAAAATGACTCATGGATAATTTTCTTAAAGTTTTAAAACAATCCAAATATATTTTCTCAATTGTCAGTATGCCACTTGTTCTTTTTGCTAAATTTAATGTCAATTTAATATAAAAATACACACTTAAAGTCTTACCGGTCACAACATACATCAGATTAAGGTACAATTGATTCATAAACATCAAAAATGATTCATGGATCATTTTAATAAAATATAAATTCAATATGAATGTGTTTTATCAGTTTTCAGTATGTCACTTGTTCTTTTTTACTTAAATTAATATTAATTGTAAATAAAAAGACACACTTGGAGTCATAACGGTTACACCATGCATCGTATTGAGGTTAAATTGACTCTTACACATAAAAAATGACTCATGGATCATTTTACTAAAATATAAAAACAATATGAATGCGTTTTCTCAGTTTTCAGTATGCCACTTATTATTTTTACTTAAATTAATGTCAATTTTAAATAAAAAGACACACTTGGAGTCATACCGATCACATCGTGCATCGTATTGAGGTGCGACTGATTCTTACAAATCAAAAATGACTTATAAATCATTTTACTAAAATATCAAAACAATATAAATGAATTTTCTTGGTTTTTAGTATGCCAGTTTTTTTTACTAAAATGACATTTCAAACTAGAAACACGCATTATGAGTCATACCGGTCGCATCGTGCATCGGTTTGACATGAGACTGCTTCATACATGTCAAAAATGAATTATAAACCATTTTAAACAATTATTAAGACAATAGTAGTGTGTTTTCTTAGTTTTCAGTGAGTGACACATTTTGAACTAAAATGTGAATTTTAAACTGACAACGAACACTTTTAGTCATACCGGTCACACCATGTGTCAAATTGAGGTGCAGTTGACTCCTACACATCACAAATGAATCATAGATCATTTTTATAAAGTTTCAAAATAATAAGAATTGTTTTTCTTGGTTTTCAATATGTCACTTGTTCTTTTTTCTAAATTTAATGTTAATTTAATATAAAAATACACACATAAAGTCATACCGGCCACACCGTGCATCGAATTGAGATGAAGCTGATTCCTACACATAAAAAATGACTCATGGATCGTTTTTATAGAATATAAAAATAATTTTAATTCATTTTGTTGGTTTTTAGTATGTCACTTAAGCTTTTTACTTAAATTAATGTCAATTTTAAATAAAAAGCCACACTCAGAGTCATACCGGTCACACCATGCATTGTATCGAGGTTCGGTCAACTCCTACACATCAAAAATGACTCATAGAATTTTTTTATAAAATATTAAAATAATCTGAATGTTTTTTCTTGGTTTTTAGTATGTCACTTATTGTTTTTACTTAAATTAGTGACAATTTTAAATAAAAAGAGGCACTTTAAGTAATATCGGCCACACCGTGCATCGTATTGAGGTGCGTTTGATTATTAAACATAAAAAATGACTTATATATATTTTTTATAAAGTATCAAAACAATATGAATGCGTTTTTATCAATTTTAGTATGCAAATTGTGTTTTTTACTAAAAATATTATTTCAAACTGGAAACACGCATTTTGAGTCATACTGATCGCATCGTGCATCGGTTTGATGAGAAACTGCTTCATACACATCAAAAATTACTTATGAATATCTTTCCTTAATTATTAATACAATAAAAGTGAATTTTATTGGTTTTCAGTGAGTGACATTTTTTGAACTAAAATGTCAATTTTAAATTGATAATGGACACTTTTAGTCATACTGGTCACACCATGTGTTGGATTGAGGTTTGGTTGATTTCTACACATCACAAATGACTCATAGATTTTTTTAATAAAGTATTAAAATAATAAAAAAAATCTCAGTTTTCAGTATGTCACTTGTTCTTTTTTTGCTAAATTTAATGTCAATTTAATATAAAAATAAATACTTAATGTCATACCAGCCACACCATGAATCAGATTGAGGTGTAGTTGATTATTACACATCAAAAATGACTTATGGATTGTTTTACTAAAGTATCAAAACAATATGAATAAATTTTCCTAATTTTTAGTATGTTATTTGTTCTTTTTACTAAAAATAATGTCAATTTTAAATAAAAAGAGACACTTTGAGTGATACCAATCACTTGTTATTTTTTGCTTGGTTTTAAGTAGTTCAGTTGATCTGATACCAAATATATTGACCCAAACATTTCATAAATAGATATCACATCTTAGTATATTAATAGTCCTTATAGAATATAATGATCCATGCCAGAATAGTTTAGGTCTACTGCTTTTGGAAACATGGGAACATAAAGAACTAGTTCACAAGAGTCTATCATTAAGTTATTCTTTACTAGAAACCTTCTTAGACATATCATTCTTAATAACTTAAGAATATGAAACATAATAAAGGGTGATCATAGATGCTCAATAAGTGTAAACAAGGGAGATATCAATGATCATATAAGGATAACATGAGCATAAAGATATTAGAATGTGATATTAACATTATAAATTCATACCATGTATATCATATATCATAATCATGAGTCATGGATCAAAGAATGGTAGTTCAAAAGACATTAATCTTAAAGGATCAAATAATATTATAAACTAAAAATATGCACTTTGAGTCATACTGAGCACACTGTGTATCAGATTGGGGTGTGGCTGATTAAGGTGTGGCTGATTACTACATTGTTCAAGAAAATATTCATGATAGATCTTTTGGGAATTCATACTTTGTATTAAAATACTGAGAAATCTCTTAGTAGATGCATCCTTATGATTCACTTCACATTTTATCCAACATGGGGTTTTCTCTTCCACCTGAAAGGAACATGTTCTCCCTTTTCTAGCTTGTTGCAGATAATTGAAAGGAAAGTATAACTTCCCAAAATATCTATAAAAAAATAAATAATTATTAGATAAAAATGATAAGTAAATTAAATTAAAAATAATAGATAAAATGATGAAAAAATTAATTAATTACATAAGTAGTAGTAATTAACCTCTATACATTCGTGACCCATTTCTTTGTTGTCGTTATCCGAGTTTCAACCTCAAAGTCCTATCTCTCATGAGCATGAGCATATTTAAACAAACCAACCTGACTCGAACAAAGGAGTCCACTTATATAAGAAAACAATTCTTATGTGAGTAATACTAAAAATAAGTAAATTAAACATAAATATTAAAAAATGCCATACTTCTATGGAAGTCACGTCTTCAGGTTATTTGTGTATATTCTTTCATCAGGTATGTTTCCCATTTGTTTCTGAGCACATATATATTGTCTTGTGAATATGAGTCTTTTCAACAGTCATAATAATACTGGAAAAATATAAATACACAAAGGATTATTAAATATTTAAAACGAAATGGTAATTATATTCGAAAATACCTCTTCAGGGATGATAGTTTGTTCATGGCATATGATCTCTCTAATAAATTTACAAACATAATAACAGTAATATTTTCCATTATTTTGTTTCAGACACTGCAAAAACATTGAGGAGAATAAGTAATTTGTTTTGATATGTGTTTGAATAGTGAAGTCTTATTATATATACCTTGATACATTTCTAGTCATAGAACTTGTCTTCTTTCTAGTGCTTATCCCCTGGACTCATTCCTTTTTTTTCACGATATTGATGCACCACCCTATCATCCAAAAAGTTTGATTTCAAATGATTTGATCATAACTACCACTATTTCATAATTTTTTTGGGTATCTATTTTTGGTTTTTCTGTAGGGGAGATGTGAGGACTAACGAGTCCAAAAATAAAATTCATGGGAAAATCCCTTTAATTGTTTTTCATATATATGCCTACAAAAAATATGAAATGTATTTAGTCATAATTAACACAGTATATCAAATTTTGGAAACTCAAATAATGAAAACATACCTCATGTATACATTTATAACTGAGCCGCCTAGCCAATCATATTCGAGGATTTCACTTACACTCTCAACACCAATGAAGTGTTGATCTTTCTCTCCATACATATTTTCTTCAAAATCAACTATGTGATTAAGACCATATTTTAACTTTGTATCCACACAAACCTTCAATGATATTAAATGCAGATATATAATAGCTAAAAATGCTATATATTTAGTACAAACAACATACAATAGAGTTTTTGCACAACTCTTTAACTTCTCAAACAATTTTGGGAAATCAAGAAGTTCATATTCAATTGTCCTTGTAATTTTATAAATATGATCTTCAGCATCATTCACATCTCTAATCACATCCTCAATATGGTATTCTTCATTATCCACACTTGTAATCATATCAAATTATCCATAAAATATGGTGTTATCCCAAACACTAGCTACATTTTCTTTTCCCTGTGTTTATTTCATCATTTATAACTTCAATCTATTCCATGACAGATCAAGTGTTCTTCCAATTCCTCTGGACTAATTTTTCTTGAATAATAATAGTGTAAACATGGACAAAGGATTTGAGAAGGGTCATAAGCATGATATTTTTCAAACTTGATGAACTCTTTCACTCCATCTTCATACTCTTTTGTCAAGCGATTGACATCCATCCATTATTTATTCATATCCATCCTATTTGATTCAGTAATATTAATATTTAACAAAATAAATACACAAAACGTTGATATAAAAATTAACCAAGTATAAAAAAATTTATAGACTTTAAGTATCTTTCAATATTTATCCTCAATATCCACTTTCCAGAACCAAGGTCCTTCATTTGGGATCTTCTAGATAAATCAATCTTCAGCTCTTCCAGCCTTTCCTTAATTGGTCCAAATAATAGAAATTCATCCACATTAAGAAGTAAAATGACAGAACTGCCTTCATAATACACCTTTTTTTAGTATAAATTATTTTCATTACACTGCATGAACATTAATTTTACCATGAAAGCATTGAAATTCCAGTTACACTATATTGGTGCCTACTTAAGCCCACAAAAACTCCATTTGAGACTAGAACTGAACCTTATATTACATTTATCATGAAGCCTTCCAGTTGATCTATGTAGATATATTCCCTTAAATCACCATGAAGGAATATAATCATGACATCCATTTATTCTAGAAATAAACCTTCAATAGAAACCAAGCCAAGAACCATATAAATTATTATATGCTTCACAACAGGAGAAAAAATCTAACTGAAATGAAATACTTTTAATTGTTGAAATACATTTACAACTAGAGACAATTTTCACTGTTTACTATCATACACTTTCTCCTTTATATGATAAATCTAATTGTTCTATAGATACCTCTTTCATGGTTCCAATTCTATTATCTGCAATGTATCAAAATCATAGAGGGAATTCAACTATTCCTTCATTTTATACTCACACTACAATGAGGCCAATATTCGGCCTATGTTGAATCCTAAAAAATAGAAAATCCACTTAAATTACCTACACATTCCTCATTAGGGACATTCCTATCGACTAATAAAACCATACAACTAGGGGAAACTTGATAGTGTGTAAGCTAACTAGTGCAGTATACATCTGGACCTATTTCTTAATTCATAGGGTTCCCATACAACCAAACAAATGGAAGTGAGAAACAACAATCCAATGATCATCGCATGAATAAATATAATATAAATAGTAAATCACATGTCAACTCTAACACTCTCACAAGAAAGAGACCATTTTCACATCCATGAATATGCATCAAGCATTTCATATTAATAATCAATCGCATCCCTCTAAGGGAAAGGGCCTAAATAGACAAATAAAACAAGGCCCCCTAATTTAAACCATGCCGGTGATATTAGATGCAAAGTAGGTTTAGGAGTTGCAATGGGGTTAAACATTAATTCACCTTTTGTGGGAGTGAGATCATGATGGATATCCTATGGGTTGGATAGAGTTGGTGGCATGCCCTTTCTATGGTATTATAATCAATCTACTTGTCTTCCCTATATAATGTATTGGTTTTACTAATTCTATAAAAATCTAAACTTAAAAGATTATGGAAAAACTACATTTTAGATACCCTTTGAAAACTATTTATAAAATCACATTTGAAATCCCATTAAAAAACCCAACCATTTCAACAAATTCCTCTTTAAAATAACACACCCTTTTTAAAATAAACCAATCAATTCCAATCACTCTTTCACAAAACTGAAATTCCTTTTTTTAAAGCATTCAAGGAAACTTCATGACCCAATAGTCTTAATCATTTAAAATGAGCAACAACCCTCTATATTTTACAAATTTTCATTTAAAACTTCACACACACCTTGTTAAAATGAAACCGACATTAAATATGCTTTCAAAACATACACATCCATTTATGAAATCCAATTGGATGAGTTGACAAACACTTTTCATGCAACCTAAGTCCATGCCAAGTGTTTAAATTATTTTAAAGCTATTTAAAACCAAAAAAGGGTATGTTGAACACATATAATTTTTTAAGAAACATTTCAAAACACTTGAATCATTTTAAAAGAGCCACTTAGGCATTTTTTCAAAAACATAAATCCCAAGAGAGGCACTTTATAAAAGATACATGAATAAAAAATAACAAACATTTTATAAAATATAAAGCTATAAAAGGTTTACACATGATCCAAAATATAAAGGTAAACCAAAAATAATTTATTTGTAATAGAGACACTTTATATTAAATATCTTAAAATAACACAAAATGAATATTGTCTATTTATGACCTATGGTGACCTCTACATCCCATTATCATTATATCTTTAACAACTGACCATGGAACACCACTGTAAAATCGTGACCCTTTTCTATAAAAGTGTAAACTTCATGAGAAGATGTATCAATTTCATATGAGACTCCATCACCTAATATTCAACCATCATCAATATCATGTAAGATAGATGTATATAGACTATATGATATATTGATTTAAGAATATCTTTATGGAATATCTATGTTCTCATTATAGTGGGAAACTATTATAACCTATTAATGTGAATTATATTCTAAGGACATAAAAAAATTAATGTTAAACTGAATAATAATCACCATGTGATATAAATATATATATACATATTTTGGAAATTGGAAGTACAATGTCAGTTAGATTTATAGTACTAGCTCTAACAATTTATGTTAAATGAAACAAATAACTTTTTTTTTAAATGTATTTTTATTAACTTTTTTATAAAAAATCAAAACACATTAATCTTGATTTTAATCAATCATTATCTTTCATATCACCAAAATTAAGTAAACATTATACTAAGAACATATATTAATACAAATTTTAAAATTTTAAAAAATTAATTAAAGATAATCAAAATTATTTATATAATTTATTAATTCAAAATTATTAATCCAAAATAATTATTGATCCAAAATAATTATTAATTAAAAATAATTACTAATTCAAAACATTTATTAATTCAAAATTATTTATAATAAAAATTATTTATAAATTACTTATGATTATTTATATACACATAATTAGTTATAATAAAAATTATTTATATACACATTATCAAAATTATTTATATTTGATTTTTATTATTATTTATAAATTATGTTGAACTTAGAAAAATCATTATTTATAAATTACATTGAACAAAATATTTAGATACTCATGAAAATATTGTTTGTTGTTATTATTAACAATTAAAATTGTGTTCATTTATATAAATATTAATTCAAGAAAATAGTATATCCATGAATAAGGAAAACATTTATCTTTTTTTATGAAACTCAGGCACCACACCTTTGAATTTATCAACTAAAAATATTTATTTTCCCATTACAATGGGAATATATAAATTATCAAGGAAAATATTATAACCATGCATGTTATCCACAAGGTATTTCATAAGTACCTCAAACATTTTTGATATTCACACATTAATAAAGAAACTACCCAACAGTTCCATATAGCATTCAAACCGCAAACCAAAAATACTCATAATGAAACAAATTAAATGATGAAAAACATGAAAGTGGATGACGTCACAACTTAAAGGAACACCATTAGAAATTTCTTGCATATTAAATGTAATGTAAGAACATATCAAAACCAAGAAAAAATCTATCTATATATTAGGAATTCATAATAATGTGAAACAAATGACATACCCCTCCAGCAACATCAGTAGGGTCCTGCGGCAGCTTAGTCGGGGTAGACATCAGCGACGAAGGGGTTCATGGCGGAGGTGAGGTTCCATACAGAGGTGAGTTCATGGTGGAGGAGGGTTTATGATAGAGGAGGGGTTCACGGTAGAAGGTGGGGTTCGGCGCGCGATAGAGGTGGGTTTGTGGCGAAGGTGGGTTTGCAGTGGAGGAGCAGCGGATGAGGGTTCGCGGCGGAGGAGCAGCGGACGAGGGGTTCACGGTGGTGGAGGATGCGAAAGAGGAGGAGGGGTCAGTGGCAAAGGAGTGTTCGACGACAGAGGAGGGGTCGACAGCGGCGGAGGTGAGGTTGGGGTAGAGAAGGGGTCGGCGACATAGGGGTCGGCTTCCGCGAGAGTTTGAGGTGTGCAAGAGAAGAAGCTGACAGTTAGGGTTTATTTATAAAATTGGGTGAAGGTTTTATCAGCGCTGATAAAGATATTTTTTATTAGTGCTAAAATAGAAAGCATTGATAAAACATGCATTTATCAGCGCTAAAAAAGTGTTGATAAAAGGTTTCTTTATCAACGCTAAAATTATAGCGCTGATAAAGATATAATGTTAATGATTTATTTATATTATTATATATATTTATAAAATTATATATATGATAAATAAATAAATATTTATTTATAATTATAACTATAAATAAATAAATATTTATTTATTTTTATAACTATAAATAAATAAATAATTATTTATAATTATAAAATTATATTAATTATATTAATTATATATATTGATAAAATTATAAATAAAATAAATATATTTGTTATAATTTTATAATTATTTAAATAAATAAATATACATTTATTCATAGTTATAATTATAAATAAATATATATTTTCATTTAAATAATTATAAAATTATAAGAAGTATAGTTATTATATCTATAATCTTATAAATATATATCATTAATATATTTATTATATATATTTCTAAGATTATAAGAATAATAAATATTTTTTTTTATAATTTTATAATTATTTAAATAAATCTTTATTTATTTATAATTATAACTATAAATAAATATTTATTTATTTGTAATTAGAAATTATAATAAATATTTATATAGTTGGGGTATGGCCTAGTGGATTAGGTTGCCCCATAATACTGCATCAAACCTGGGGTCAAATCCAGGCAGCTACAAAATTTGGGGTTCTAAGGGCGTGTGGCTGCAATGAGACTCATGTTGGGGGCAACGCGATGAGAATGACCGAATCAACGGGTGACATAGTACGGGACGACCGATGGTGGTGGCATAGTATGGATTCATGATGGTGAGAGGCGGTGTGGTTTGGGGACACCAACGAGGTCTTCGTTGGGTGGTGCTCCGGTCAGGCATGTGGCAGGCAGGTCGGCTATGGCGGAAAAAGTCACAGGCGAACAGTGATGGAAAAAATCCAAAAAAATGGTTGTAGGGCAATTGGGCTATTGTAAATGGACTTAATGTCTATAAGGGGCCTTCGGGCCATTATGAAATGAGTGAGTTATCCCTTGGGGGGCTATGACCTTCCATTCGGGTTGTGCGCGTTACATTTTTGTGTTTCGTTGTAATTATACCCCTAAGTACCTATAATATATAATAAATATTTATTTGTTGTTATAATTATAAATAAATATAAATATATATAATTATAAAAAATATATTTATAATTTTATAAATATATATAATTAATATGTTTATTATAATTTTATAATTATTTAAATATATCTATATTTATTTAGAATTATAATTATAACTATTTGTATTTATTTATAAATATTTGTATATAAATATATATAATTAATATATTTATTATAATTTTATAATTATTTAAATATATCTACATTTATTTAGAATTATAATTATAACTATTTGCGTTTATTTATAAATATTTGTATATATTTATAAATATATTTATTTAATTATATATATTTATAACTTTATAAGTATAATAAATATATTTATTATAATTTTATAATTATTTACACACACACACACATATATATTTATAAATATTTGTATATGAATATAAATATATTTATATATATACATATTTATAAAATTATAATAGATGTATTTATTGTAATTTTATAATTATTTAAATATATATATATATATATATATATAGTTATAGTTATAATTACAAATAAATATATTTAAAAAGTATTTATATTTAATTAAAATTTTATAGTTATAAATATAATAAATATATTTATTATTTAAATATATTTATTGTAATTTTATAAGTATTTTTTAGAACATAATAGATTCATAGGTAACATGAATGAATCATATACCTAGTAAAGTATAAATAATAAAAACGAGTCATCACATATGAACAACATGAATAATAAGAAGGGTGTAATTTATAAATGAACATTCACGGTGAATACATAACATACATACATGTCAATTATACTCACACACATCAATATTTTATTAACCAAATTCATTGGAAACATATATATATTTATTTATATTTATAATTATAAATATATATATTTAAAAAGTATTTATATATAATTATAAATATAATAAATAAAATAAATACAATAAATATAATAAATAAAATAAATACAATAAATATAATAAATATAATAAATATAATAAATATAATAAATATAATAAATATATTAATTATTTAATGAAATTTATTATAATATTATAATTATTTAAACATATATTATTTAATTATAATCGTAGAAATACTTTTTTTAAAAAAATTATATATATTTGAATTATTTAAAAAAAATTAATTATAAACATATGTTTTTTATTTAATGTATACAAATAAACATTATTTTTGAATATAAATATAATAATTTTATATAATGTAACGTCCTGGTTCCGGGTGCCACTCAACGGTTGCCCCAAACCCGGTTCATCACGTGACCTCAAGCGCATTTCCCCAAACGCTAGAGGCTGCTGACTAGCAGTGAGGGCCCATGTCTGATAGTGAGGAAACTATGCCCTCATTTGTCAAAGTGTAGCGCAACAAAATAAAATAAAACATACAACAACAGCGGAAGCAGTAAACCATACACAACTGAATTAAACAACTGCAGTAGATATAAGCAACCAGTATATAAATAATGGTGCAACATGCCTCAAATTCTAAGAAAGCAGGTAGAACATGTTACACGTAATACAGTACAGTACAAGTACAGAAAATCAAAACAGAACAAAACAGCCGGTAGCATCGCGAGCCTAAGCCCATTCCCATGCTCCCCTACTCCTCAGTAGCAATCAAGCACCTGTATAGGGACTCTTGCCCCTATCAAAACCTGCAACAATATAATCTATTTGGGCCGAAAAGCATGACCCAAACAGGGTGTGAGAAATAATTCCCAGTAGGCACCCACCAAAGGCTCGTGCTCAACTGTGTGTAAATGTGCAATAGCAGTGTGCATTAGTAAATGCAATAAACCAAGCAGTATTCAAAAGTAACTAACTTAACCAGTTATATTGCCATTTTAATTATTCATTTAACCATTTAATGTTAAGAAAACACCACGGTGAATTCCTAATTAAGCAGTCAGCGTCATCAGACAAGAAAAACCTCACCCTCAGGTAATCAGAGTCCAACCCGCAGGTATTGCCCTTAGGCGTAATAGAAATCGCCCTCAGGCGTACGAAGTTTCGCCCTCAGGCACAAAAGTCACAACCCTCAGGCACGAAATGTTGCCCTCAGGCGAAATAGAACATTTCCCTCAGGCTAATACAGTCACGCCCTCAGGCTATAGTAAAACACCGCCCTCAGGCATAAGTAACCAGACCATGCCCAACATATAAACATGCAGTTTACATACAATTCCTCTCAAGGCAAAAGTAATGCATAATTTAAACATGGCATACCCTTGGGTATCCTGGCCAAATAGCTAAACAGAGGAACGCACCCCCGGGGTGGTCCTGGATCCAAACACTGATCCCAAACAACAAATTTACAATTTTATTTAATTACCTATACAACTCTAGGTATTTAAAATAGCCACGACCTCAGCCACACGACACCCCAATTATGGGTTCGTAGCTCAAAAACACAAAACACACAACAGTTGGAATTAAACACCAAGCCACCCACCTTAAACACCCACGAACGATATACGCGAACGACTATCCTCGATTCATCCTAGAACGACATAGATTTGAGGTGAAAGAAAACCTCATTCAAACTTAAATAACTTCCCTTAAAGGAAGAATTGGTAAGAACTAATCCAGGAGAAGGGAGAACTCACCTGTGCGGTTCCAGGGAGATCGACGGTGTAGAAAACAGATTCCCGACGTGCGCTCGGCGGATCTCCAAAGCTCCGGCCTCCCTCTTCCGCTCCCTCTTCCCGTTCTAGGCCTTCTCTGTGAACATGGGAGGCTACTGCCCATTTTAAGCGAAAAAAACAAAGTACACGACGTGTACTTCCGATTACACGGCATGTACTTCCTTCATTTAACTGTTCATCTGGCGGTTTCCCACCAGCGTGGCACTATTCATCAGCCAACATGACTACACGGTGTGTCTTCTTGAGTACACGGCATGTTCTGTCGCACAGCTGGACACCACCTTACTATTTTCCTACCGACTGACTACATGGCGTGTAAAGGACCACTACACGGCGTGTAGTAGGTTTCTACACCCTTCATCACCGACATGGCTACACGCCCCGTGTACTCATCCCATACGGCCAAAAGTACATGGTGTGTGGAAAAGTACACGGCATGTACTTCCAAAATTTGGGATTTTCCCCATTTTCCTTATTTTCTCAAAAACACTTAAGGAAAAATGAAAAAAAGAAACCCGCACCTCAGAAATAAGAACCAAGTTCTTACAAACTTCCCCCCTTAAAGCAATTCGTCCCCGAATTTCCCTTCCAGGGGTGGTGAAGACAAAGATAAGAATAACTCTGTCCATTGAGCACGTACGTCGGTCTCCCGCTCCCAGGTTTCGTCCTGCACTCGGCCATGCTGCCATAGCACCCGTACGAGATTAACTAACCAGCCTCGGAGAACCTTCATTCTTCTATCAACGATACGAATCAGATGCTCCTCAAAGGATGCATCTACCTGAAGCTCAACCTCCTCGGGCTGAAAGATGTGAGACAGGTCTGAATGATAGCGGTGCAACTGAGATACATGGAAGACGTCGTGCATGGCCCGATACCTCTGAGGTAACTACAACCGATAAGCAACCGGCCTGACTCTCTCCAGAATCCCAAATGGCCCCACATACCTCGGTGAAAGCTTACCCTGTCTCCTGATACGCCTGTGTCCCAACCTCATCCCCGACCATGAACTCTAAAGGTCACCTGAGGCGATCAGTATAAGATTTATAATGATACTTTTTGGTAGCCATCCGCTTCTGAATCAACTGGACCTCCTTAGAAGTCTCCTGCACGAGACGTGGTCCCAGTAAAGCTGCCTCACCCGCCTCTAACCAGCACAAAGGTGATCGACATAGACTACCATATAAAGCCTCGTATGGTGCCATCTCAATAGTTTCCTGAAAACTATTATTATGGGCAAACTTGACTAGGGCTATATGCTTCTCCTAAGATCCCCCAAATTCTAGGATGCATGAATGCGACATGTCCTCAAGCACCTGTATCGTACGCTCTGACTGGCCATCGGTCTGAGGGTGGTAAGATGTGCTCAGAAGCACCTGTGTATCCAGTTCCCTCTGAAAACTCTGCCAGAAATGAGACGTAAAACGGGCATCCCTATCTGAAACGATAGAACGAGGGATTCCATGAAGAAGTACGATCTCTCAGATATACAATCTTCTGATCTCGTCAACTCCGAAAGTCTCCTTGATCGGCAAAAAGTGAGATACCTTTGTGAGTCTCTCCACAACAACCCACACGACATCATTGCATCGAGGTGACATCAACAAACCAGTCATGAAGTCCATTGTGACATCATCCCATTTCCACTCCAGAATGGGTGACTGCTGTAACAGTCTGACTGGCCTATGATGCTCCACCTTCACCTGTTGACAGGTGGAACACCTCGTAACAAAACCAGCTACATCACTCTTCATACCCGGCCACCAGTATTGATGTCTCAAGTCTCAGTACATCTTGGTAAACCCGGGATGAACTGCCCAAGCTGAAGCATGAAACTCCCGCATCAGCTCCTCGCGTATATCCCCTGGAACCCATACTCATCCATAGAAACGCAGAACCTCATCATCGACTATCGTCCAACCAGGAGGAGGGTCCTCACTAGCCACTAAATTCCGTATAACGAGGCCTTATGGATCAGATAGCTGTCTCATCCTCACTCTATCCAGGAGGATAGAATTCACAGCTAAAGGTGAAAGATAGGTATGCCCCTAACTGTCGTGCACCTCCAAATGTATCTCAGAGAACAAAGCTATAAGCTTCCATTCACCACTGGCCTCCCGCACTGCCTGTATCTGAGTCTTCCTGCTCAGTGCATCATCTACAACATTACCTTTACCAGGTGTATAGGCAAGCTAAAAATCGAAGGACTGAAGGTATTTGACCCACCTACTCTTCCTCAGATTCAAGTCACACTGAGTAAAGATATACTTGAGACTTTTGTGGTCGGTGAAGACCACAAAATGTTCTCCCAATAGATAATGTCTCCAACAGCGCAATGCATGCACAACTGCAGCCAACTCAAGATCATGCATTGGGTAATTCCTCTCATGTGGCCTCAACTGCCGAGACCCGTACACAACTACTCGATCGACCTGCATCAACACTGCTCTCATCCCAATACCTGATGCATTACAATAAATTGTATAGATCTTCCCTTGCTCTGGAAGTATCAGGACTGGTGCTGATGTCAATCTTCATTTCAGGTCCTGAAAGGCTATCTTGCAAGATTCCGACCAAACGAACTTCACACCCTTCTTAGTCAAACCCGTCAACGACACTGCTAAGAGGGAGAAGTCCTGGATGAAGCGTCTGTAGTAACCAGCCAGCCCTAAGAAACTCCATATCTCAAACACGTTCTTAAGATCCTCCCAGGAAACTACTGCTCTTACCTTTTCTGGGTCCACAGCAACTCCTTCCTCTGAGATGATATGACCCAGGAAGTGAATCTGGTCCATCCAAAAGTGGCACTTTGAGAGCTTAACATATAGCCGATGCTCTCTTAGTGTACTCAATACGATCTCAAGATGGGTGGAATGGTCGTGTCTAGTGTGAGAGTACACCAAAATGTCTTCCACGAATACTAACACAAAAGAATCTAGATAAGGATGGAACACACGATTCATCAGAGCCATGAAAACTGCTGGCGCGTTCGTGAGTCCGAACGGCATAACCGTATACTCGTATAGACCATACCTGCTCCTAAAAGCTGTGAGGGGTATATCAGATGGTCTAACGCACAACTGATGATATCCTAATCTCAATTAAATCTTTGAGAACACTCGTGCTCCACGAATTTGATCAAAAGTTCATCAATCCTAGGCAAGGGATATCAGTTCTTGACCGTCAGTTGGTTCAACTTCTGATAATCCACACAGAGTCTGAGAGTATCGTCCGCCTTCTTCGCAAAAAGGACTGGAGAACCCCAAGGAGAAGTACTGGGTTGGATAAAACCCTTTGATTGTAACTCCTCTAACTGCCTCTTGAGCTCCTACAACTCAGGCGTGGCCATCCTATAAGGAGGAATGGACACTGGTGCTGCTCCTGGTATAAGATCAATTGAGAAATCCACCTCTCGCTCCGGAGGTAGACCTGAAAAGTCATCTGGGAAGACATCCCTGAAATGATCAACCACTGGAGGGAAATCCATCTGACAAGTCCCCTGATCATCCAGATATAAACTCGCAATCTGGGCTATGACTCCACCTCGCCCATGATGCTCTGGTCCAGTTTGACTCACATGAACATCCCATTCACCCTTGTATAGAAACTCTCCACCCTCTGGTGACGTGAAACTCACCCTGCAACGATAGCAATCCAAAAAGGCTCGAAAGGAAACCAACCAGTCCATCCCGAGAATGACATCATAGCTCGTCATCTCTAAGACATAGAGGTCCCAAAGGATGTGACACCCACCAACCTCAAGGGGGCACTCCTTGCACTAACGCACAACAACCGTTCTAGTCCCCAATGGAGTGTATAGCGTCATGATATCAGAAGAAGTAGAAACACAGAGCCCAAGGCTCTCCACAATGGGTACAGATATGAAACTATGCATAACACCCGTATCAAAAAGTACTGAAGATAAGACAAAAGCTACTAGAATAGTACCTTTGATAGTAGAAGGTCCGGGATCCTGCTACTACTGGGTCTGTTGCATTGCGTATGCCTGCCCAGTGCCTTGGCCCTGTGACACAGCCTGACTACCCTGAGCTGTCCTGCCCTGCTGCCTCTGAGATCTTGGTGTTTGGATACCATGGCCATGACCACCATCTCGGCCCGCACGCCCTGACGTATTCCATTTCCCTGACTGGTAAGAAGCCACTGGTCCTGCTCCCGCACGCAGAGTCTACACAGAACCCCTCTCACTAGCCATTGGTGGAAATTCCCTACAAAATCGCTGCAGATGACCCATATTTCCGCAAGCTCGACACTCCATTGGATCACGTGGACACTACGGTCTCTTGTGCCCCTCCTTACCACACTGGTAGAACCTGATCGGCCCACCTGAAGAAACTGCCTGGCTGGTACTGCCACCCTGAGAGAAGTCCATCTGTCTCTTCCTCTTACTAGTAGAAATAGTACCAGAAACTGGTGTCGAACCGCCCTGGCCCACACCGCTAGCTTAACGAAGGTTCCTCTCTGTAATCAGCGCCTGGTTCACTATAGCATGTACTGAAGGCAAACTGAAAACATTCACCAGTGCTCAGATGTCATAACAAAGACCATCCTCAAAATTTCTGGCTCTCAATGTCTCATCACCCACTAGTATGGGTGAAAAACGATGAAGCTCGGTGAAATGAGAAGAATAGTCCATCACCGACATAGTGCCCTGTTGCAGATTCATGAAATCTCAAGCTCTATCTGTCCTCAGCGTCTCTGTAAATAAGAAGTCATAGAAGACTGCCTGAAAATATTCCCACGCAACATATAAGTCGCGAGCTTGACCCTCTGACCTGGAGGCGTCGTGAGATGCTCGAAAATAGTCTGCATCGACCCCAATCAAGACTCCGCAGCCTGTGGTCCGCCATCCCCTAAGAACGTAGGTGGATGCTGCTGCTGGAAGATACGAGTCAGCTCAGCCATATATGTGGCAGCTGGTGGTGCTCCCTGAAAGGTCTTCATGAATCGCATAAAGCCTTCATGGAACTGCGCCTCCGTGCCTGTGTCCAGTATAACGGCTGGCGCTACATCTGGCTCTGCCAGAGGGTTCACTAGTAGCCCATGGCCCACCATCTCTGGAGTATAATTGTTGCCGCTCTCCTGGAGAACAACGCGCAGTCGTCTCGGCGGCATGAATCTACAAGGTCAAACACATACCTTAGAACAAGATTATCAAAGACTGAAAAGAAGGGACCAAAAGGGAAAAAGGAGGAAGAAGGCATTAAAGATTTTCAAAACAAGACTACACGACGTGTATACTGACAACACACTGTGTACTTGACTTCCCTTCCCTGCCTGGGTCCTTCTACATAGCTAAGCCACATGACTCCCGTTGAACAAAACTACACGGCGTGTATGTTAACCACACGGCGTGTATGGTATAATTTTCCAACTGCCCGTGTCGTTTGTGACATGGCCGACTACTCGGCTTGACACTACACGACGTGTTACACCCACACACGGTGTGTACACCACCCCATTTTCTAGTAACATGGATAAGTCCACACGGTCTGTCCTTGAACAAGACTACACGACGTGTCCCACAGGTACACGACGTGTACCAGACAAGCTCCTTCGACCCGTGTTATTAGTTACAAGGCCGGACACATGACTCACACTACACGACATGTTTGATACACACACAGCATGTACACGAAAGGATTACACCGAACCGTGTGGTTAGTTACACGGCCGGATCCCTAGGTCAGACTACACGGTGTGTTCCATAGTAGACACGGTGTGTATGTCTTAAGGTATCCTCTGTCCGTGTTTGTTAGTTACATGGGCAGACTCCGGGTCAACACTACACGGTGTGTACATCCGGTACACGACGTGTTTTCCCCAAACTTTTCCCTTCCCTGTGTCGCCGCCCACATGGTTTGTGACATGGGAAGAGACTACACGGAGTGTACTCTGGGTACATGGCATGTACTCAAAAAGTTTATTTTTCTTCCCGAGCAGAAGAACATACACGGCGTGTCTAAAGTACTACACGACGTGTATACTGGGTTTTCCGGACAGTATGGCTCATAAAATTCCCCGAAACCCATAAAATACTGAAAATCAACACCTAAGTGCCAAATTCCAATCCGTGAGGGCCCATACTCCCCGCGAATCAAATTTTGTCATCTTATATGTGTTATAACTGGATAAACAGCTAATGATCCACCAAATTTTGGTCAATGAGGGCCCATACTCCCCAAAAACCAAAGTTTGGAATCCATTCTATAAATAGGATCATACCAAAATACCCTATCAAATAGCAGGTATCTATCAAGTAGCTATCACAACAACATGCTTTTCTAGCACAACCACTATCAAAACAGCATGCAACTTCTAATGCACCTACATGGCATGGAAACTATTCATGGAATGTGATTACTAGCATGTTATTAAATGATTCATGAGATGGAATACCCTCATCTCATCAGGTTGCAACTAAATAGAACCCATAAATAAAATATAAACATCACAATCACAAGTGCTTCACCCAACGGTGAAATCAAATCAACTGTAAAATTGCAAAATCAGTAAAATTACAATACGAGGTAAATTGGATTTTCCCTGTACAGGGGTTAGCTACGCCCAGACACAGCTTATTACCAACTACTGTTCTCGTCCTATCCCTGACTAAGGCTCCAAATAGTAAGTCAAAGAAAAGAAACTCCTTTGATACCACTTTGTAACGTCCCGGTTCCGGGTGCCACTCAACGGTTGCCCCGAACCCGGTTCGCCACGTGACCTCAAGCGCATTTCCCCAAACGCCAGAGGCTACCGACTAGCAGCGAGGGTCCAGGTCTGATAGTGGGGAAACTATGCCCTCATTTTTCAATGTGTAGCGCAGCGGAATAAAATAAAACATACAACAACAGCGGAAGCAGTAAACCATACACAACTGAATTAAACAACTACAGTAGATATAAGCAACCAATATATAAATAATGGTGCAACATGCCTCAAATTATAAGAAAGCATCTAGAACATGTTACACAGAATACAGTACAATACAAGTACAGAAAAGCAAAACAGAACAAAACAGCCGGTAGCATCGCGAGCCTAAGCCCGGTCCCATGCTCCCCTACTCCTCAGTAGCAATCAAGAACCTGTATAGGGACTCTTTCCCCCATCAACACCTGCAGCAATATAATCTGTTTGGGCTGAAAAGCATGACCCAAACAGGGTGTGAGAAATAATTCCCAGTAGGCACCCACCAAAGGCCCGTGCTCAACTGTGTGTAAATATGCAATAGCAGTATGCAATAGTAAATGCAATAAACCAAGAAGTATTCAAAAGTAACTAACTTAACCAGTTATATTGCCATTTTAATTATTCATTTAACCATTTAATGTTAAGAAAACACCACAGTGAATTCTTAATTAAGCAGTCAGCGTCCTCAGACAATCAAAACCTCACCCTCAGGTAATCAGAGTCCAACCCGCAGGTATTACCCTCAGGCATAACAGAAATTTCCCTCAAGCATAAGAAGTGTCGCCCTCAGGCACAGAAGTCACAGCCCTCAGGCACGGAAGTTTTCCCTCAGGTGAAATAGAACGTTTCCCTCAGGCTAATACAGTCATGCCCTCAGGCTATAGTAAAACACCACCCTCAGGCATAAGTAACCGGGCCATGCCCAATATATAAACATGCAGTTTACATACAATTATTCTCAAGGCAAAAGTAATGCATAATTTAAACATGGCATACCCTCAGGTATCCTGACCAAATGGCTAAACAGAGGAACGCACCCCCGGGGTGGTCCTGGATCCAATCACTGATCCCAAACAAAAATTTTCCAATTTTATTTAATTACCTATACAAATCTAGGTATTTAAAATAGCCATGGACTTAGCCACACGACACCCCAAATATGGGTTCTTAGTTCAAAAACACAAAATGCACAATAGTTGGAATTAAACACCAAGACACCTACCTTAAACACCCATGAACGATATACGTGAACGACGATCCTCGATTCGTCCTAGAACGACGTAGATCTGAGGTGAAAGAAAACCTCGTTCAAACTTAAATAACTTCCCTTAGAGGAATAATTGTTAAGAACTACTATAAGATAGGGGAGAACTCACCTGTGCGGTTCCAGGGAGATCGACGGTGCAAAAAACGGATTCCCAATGTGCGATCGACAGATCTCCAAAGCTCCGACCTCCCTCTTCTGCTCCTTTTTCCCGTTCTAAGCCTTCCCTATAAACAGGGGAGGCTATTTCCCATTTTAAGCGAAAAAAACAAAGTACACGGCGTGTACTTCTTAGTACACGATGTGTACTTACTTCATTTAACGGTTCATCTGGCGGTTTCCTACCAGTGTGGCACTGTTCATCAACCGACATGACTACACGGCGTGTCTTCTTGAGTACACAACGTGTTCTGTCGCACAGCTGGCCACCGCCTTACTATTTGCCTTCCGACTGACTACACGGCATGTAAAGGACCACTACATGGCGTGTAGTCGGTTTCTACACCCTTCATCACCGAAATGACCACACGCCCCGTGTACTCATCCCACACGACCAAAAGTACACGGCGTGTGGAAAAGTACATGGTGTGTACTTCCAAAATTTGGTATTTTTCCCATTTTCCTTATTTTCTAAAAAACACTTAAGGAAAAATGAAAAGAAGAAACTCGTACCTCAGAAATAAGAACCGAGTTCTTACATATAAATTAATAATATTTTTATTAAAAACTTTTATCAGCTCTAATAATAGCGCTGATAAATCGACTCTTTTTCAGTGCTAAAAAACACTAATAAAGGATACACCTTTATAAACACTCTTTTTAGCACTGATAAATGGTAGATTTATCAGCGCTTTTAGCTAGTGCTGATAAATACCCCCCTTTTATCAGTTCTTTTTGTTTAGTGATGATAAAATTCGGTGCATCCCTTGTCCAGATCTATGGTAGTGCATTCTCATAAAAAAGAATATCTAGTAACACATAAACATGTGGAATTCTTATTGGAAAGTCCTTTCTCAAAATATTTCATCTTAAAGATTATCAAGTGCAAACTTTATGTGATGAAGTTTCATCCGTTTACGAGTACTCATACTATACAAGTAACATACTATGTGTAACAACCCATATAATGTTAGAATAAATAATTCATTAATTAGATATTATAGAGTTATATTCATTATAAAAATATCAGGTAATTTTCCAGTCAAAATGAAAACGCTTTATTTATAACAAAATTGGATTTTCAGGCATTACATGGTTTTATTTAATTTTTTTCCCAAACAATAGAATTATAATTTGGAAAAATTAATTTCATTTTTTTAATTCAGTATATCAAAATTATCTTAGGTTTAATTTTTAAGAATTTTCTGAAAATATTGATTTTTCAATAAATAGTAAAAATATAGATTTTTATTGAAAATTGTATTTTCTTTTCAAGTATTTACAAAGTCAAATTCTATTTTTGATTAGTATTAAAATTTAATTAGTTTTTTTATTAAAAAAAATGTAATTATAGCACTGGGAATGGATTTTAAACTTGAATTTAGTATAAAAATATCCTTACACTTAAAAAATCATTTTTTTGAAGAAAAAAAATTTCATCACGTTTTATCAGTTTAATTTTAAATTAAATTCTATCACTTAAGTGTTTTGAATCTTAAAAAATGGATTATATATTTAGAACCATAAGGTCCAAACTTGTTAAATAATTTCCTTTTATTTTTTTTCAATATGAATAGTAACCTTAGTAATTTTGTTACCATGGTAAAGGGTAAATCGGGTAATTAAAGTTAAAAATAAAATGACAAGTGCTATAAAATAACCCCAACATTTTCCTAAATTTTATTTAATGATTATATCTCATATATAGTCATAAAAAGGTTTAATATATGGTCTCTTGTTTCTATTTGGATGTGATTATGACCTTTATATATTTTATGTAGAGAAAAGTAAAAAATATCACACTCTTATTTTTAATAACTACGATATTTTTAACATAGGGATAACCAGAGGTTATGTTTGGTTATAAATATTATTTTGAAATATAAATGATTTATATTCATAATATTAATTTATTTTTAGTTTTTAGTAAAGAAATAATTACCTTAAATTCTTACACAATGTCGAGGTAGTAATTATTCAATTAATGGAAAAAATAAAATAAATGATATTAAAAATATTAAAAGTAGTATAATTTGAAAGAATTATTGTGAACCATGAATTTTATAGACAAAAATAACATGTTAGGTATGCATTACAATATTTTATTTGAATTTTTTTATTGATGTTATAAAAGTCAATTTAAATGAATAGTTCTAAAATTGACATCATTGATATTTTATGAAAATAATATTTTATTAAATGATATAAAATTCCTAAAAATAATATCTTCAGCCAATTAATTAGGATTTTATTTAAAATATCAACCATGGTCCATTTATGTTTTGTTTTTTCATTTATTGTAACTATCTTGACACTTAAGACGTAAAAAACCTTGTTATCACGGTAATTGTGAAAAGGGTTAACAAAGGTTAAAACAAAAAGACAAGGGTAAAAACATGATCCAAACTTATCCAAATTTTATTGGATATGAGGATATAAAATCATAATCATATTATATTTTAATATTATCAATTTTGATCCATTTTGACATCACAATTAATTTATATAAATTTAATATTTTATGAAATCCCAAAAGTGCCCCTCCCATCTCTTATAAAAGGGAACCACTTCTTCTCATTTATTACCACTTAAAAAACCATTTTGTTAGGAAAAATTTTGGAAAAATACCTTTATAACATCCCTACCCATGTTATAAAAGCCTTATTTTTGGAATAATACCAATCTTAGAGGTCTTAAGGTGTTATGCAAAGAAGATTTTCCAAAGAAGAGGTATAATTTTGACAACAAGTTTTAGTTTTATTTATTCTTCAAAATCCTTAAAATATTATTAAAACATGATAAAATAATAACACCAGTATCCTAAATATAATAATGTGTTATTATTATATTGAAATAACTTATATCCATATCCTTTTCTATCAAATGAGAAATGAAACCATCGTTTGTGTGTATGATGGAATGTCACCTCACGAACCGATGTAATTCATTTTCCATCACCGTATATCATGGATATATTATAATGATAGAATTAATGTTTATTTATTATATTCATGAAGTATTTATCATTATGAAATTATATTATATCATTTACCTTCTTACCCTTCCATTCAATAAAAAATGATAATTTTGTTCGTGTGTACGTGTGGACTACCACCTCTATGAAGCGATGTGATTCATTTTTCATCACCACATTATATGGATGATATATATAATTATATTTAAAGAATTAATATGACATTTATTATATTATGATAATAATTTAAAGATAAAATAATACTTAATTTCTTTTTATAATGATCATTGAAAAATGGAAAATGTTACTCATGCATACATACGGCCTACCGTCTCTATGATTGTAACATAGTTCGTTTTTCATAACCATATTTAATGATTGGATTTAAAATTATAATTAGTGTATAAAAATGATTATTATTTCATGAATAATATTATTTATATGATGATATAATTACCAATTTGACCATAGTCAACCCACCGAAGTCATTTTATACTTATGAACTGAGTATCGTCAAAACGTCTGATGTGAACTTAACTAATTAATTAACTGTATATAACATGGTAATGGATAAAATAAATGGAATAATAAACCTGAAATTTTTTCTTAATTAGGTAAATAATTAACATAATTTTATTATTTATGAAGATAAATAATTTATGTGATGATTCAGACTTACGGTAAGATACTTTCTTTTAAAAAATCGTCTTTTATAGTTTCCCTTAAAACTCTCTTTTGCTTCCATGTACATATTTTATAAAAATTTATGGATGTATTTATGTGGATATAAAATAATTATAAAGGAAATTTTATATCTGTTTTTTACTTTCTTTT
Source organism: Viscum album (assembly GCA_963277665.1). Classification (NCBI taxonomy): domain Eukaryota; kingdom Viridiplantae; phylum Streptophyta; class Magnoliopsida; order Santalales; family Viscaceae; genus Viscum; species Viscum album. The sequence goes on along the minus strand of OY728146.1, from coordinate 1,051,297,142 downwards.
AAAGGTTTAAAAAAGTATTTTTTACAGAATGTTTTGATGTTATTTATAAAAAGACAAATGGAATGTTCTATTTTAATGTATAAGGTGACAATTTTTTTTTTCACTATTGTAATTATTATTTGATTTCAATATTCCATTATAAGATTTAATGTTTTATTCAAAGAAAAAAACCCTCTTTACCTATATTATGGTTATTTTTATAAATTATTTTAAAATGTAATGGATATTTCAATATCTAGAAATGTTTTATCATAGATTAAAAGGATATTTTTATGAGTGTAATGTTGGAAATTGAAAGATTTTATGTGTTGTGATTATTTTATAGTTCTTGTGAATTGTTATAATTATGGGAAATTTTATTATAAACTAAGGATGGGTGTCTACATTATTAACCAATGATGGGTGGTTCCGTGATAAACCAAGGATGGGTGGGTCCTGATAGCCTTTCAATGCATTGGGTATGGAATTCAACCATATGATTATTTCACTTGTAATATTGATTGTAAGAGTGATATGAAAATGATTTCCTAAGTAAACTATATGTTTTATCTATGATTTATATTGGTTTTTAATGTAATTTAACATTTATCATGGTAAGATAATGATATTATGTTTAAAAGAAAGTATATGCTACCTTTTAAGTGTGAAAAGTATAACTTTGTAAAAAGTTATTATAAGATTTACATGATTTCAAATAAACCTTTATGAGTTTTATTTTACCTTTAATATTACTTATGAAATTTTTTATGAAAATATTTGGGTAGTGAAAGCATTTTATTGGGTATGAAAATGTTTATTTTGAGCCCAAAGTTTATTTTTGAAAAAGGAAAACTTTTATAAGTATTCATGGACTAATTATTTCTTTCTTTCCTTTTTATGTCCCTTTTTGAGATTTTTTCAATCACACCACATTTTAAAATGTTTTTCATTGGGTTATAATGATTATCAGGGACAAGGATGAGGTCAATATTAAAAATTATAAAGATATGTCATGAAAAGAAAACATATTTATTTTTAAAAGTTTTGTTTTAGGAAAAAAATGGATACTTAATAGAAGTGTCCAATTTTTAATATATGGGGTTTTTATATAAGATTTATGACCTAAATATATAAAACTTTAAACCTAAAAGATATTTGGGAATGTAAGAAAGTTAATTCTATCTTAAAGTCACTTGAATATATAATGTACAAGGTCAGGTCCTTATAGTTGATATCAGATCTAGGTTTAGATAATTTTAGAGGTTAGAATAGTGTTAATAGAATGCACTTATTTTTTTTACTTTATGGTTAATTTGAAATGATATAGAATTTTAAGATTACCATGTTGATTAATTTAAACCATGTCTGTTTAGAATGTTTTTCTGTAGAGGGAATAAAGAATATGAAGTAGGAAGATACTAAGGGCATGATATCCTTCTGAATCAGTAACCTAGAATGGTTGGAATTGGAACAGAGCATTTTTTTGTGTTAATAGATTAGTTTACATAGGCAATAAATGGTGGCGGTATCCATGTGAGAGAGTATCCAAATCCACCACAGAGAAACGCGATGATAATAGAGCATTTTATGAGGCTACATCCTCTAAAAGTCAATGGATCTTCTAATCCTATGATAACTGAAGGATGGATTAAAGCTTTGGATAAGATATTCAATCTCATGGGTTTTTAAAGAATCAAAAGGTAAGTATTTTTATTTACTATTTTGAAGGTGAAGCCAATAAATGGTGGGCAATGGTTAAGAATACTAAATAAAGTGAATAGATTGATATCTTGGAATGGGATGAATTTAAGAATATTTTCTTTGATAAATATTTTAATAAGGATATTCAAATTATGATGGAAAAACAATTCTTAGAATGAAGACAAAAGGAGGAAGATTTAGTGTCTTTGTATGAAGCAAACATCACCTGTTTGGTAAGGTATGTACTAAATTTTATCTGGGACAATGATAGTAAAATTAATTAGGTTTACTTAGGACTGAAGCTAATTTATTAAAGGTAATTGGCTTCCCATGAGTTTAAAAGTTATGAGAAACTTGTTAGATATTCTGAGAGGGTAGATATGGAGTTTATTGATAATAATGTATTTCATGAAAATAAGCAGAAGAATAGGTCTAGTTGGCAGACAATGGGGAAGAATCCATCAAATATTTCTAAAGGTAAGAAAACCATGTTTCCAGTTTGTGATGGGTGTGGCAAAAAACACCCTGGGTAATGTCTTAAAAAATCTAGTAATTGATTATAATGTGGAATTTTTGGGAACATGGCTCGTGACTACAAGGAAAATGACCAAATAAATAATGCAAAGTCGATAGTAAGATGCTTTAATTAAAATGAGTTAGTGCATTATGCTAATGTGTGCCCGAAGTTAGTAACTAAAACTGTAAATGTCAAATCCATGTTTTCATTTTAAGTTATTCCTTTGTTTATTCTCATTATAGTTCTTATAATTGGGTTTCCACCTTGAGTTTTGGTGAAAAATTGAGATTTTGGGCTTGACAGTATGAGGCGCACGGTTGACGCACGGTTTGTCAAACTGTACACCCTTTCCCAGGAAACTGTGTGGTCATGTGATATTTTTAGACAGTGGAAAATCGCATGGTTTGCACGTGGTTTGGTAACTGTGAAAGCTAACCATGTGACATGTGACTCTTGGATAGTAAGGGGTACATGGTTCTCCCATGTTTTGGTGAACCATGCAGGCAAACCGTGCGTCATGTCCAGGTCATTAAAAATTTAAAAATTCCAGTTGTGTCCTCTTAAGATTTATCCCCAAATCATCCATTTTTTCCCCCATTCAAAATTATCAGCCCTAAGTGGCTCCCCCAAACCCTAGTTCTCCCTTGGACCTCCATTTTTGTGGTGATTTTGATGTTTTTTCTCCATGATTATTCAAGAAAGTTACATTTATTCCTTTATTTCTCACATTTTCTAGATTTTCTCTTCTTCTCTCTTGGGGATTCAATTTTCTAGTGGGTTGGGTGACCTTTTTAGGGTTGAATCTTCTTTTTTAGGGTTCAATATTGATGTTTATGGTTTGATATTTCCTTTATAGGGTTATCTTGAGGTGTGGTTGTGGGTTTACACCAATTTATAGAAGTTTCTACACTTGAGGTAGGTGGTTCCATGCTTAAATATTATTTTGTGATTTTGATATGCTTTCTTTGCTTCTTGGTTATATTTTATACATTGTGTATGGGGTGAAAAATGTTTTTTAAAGGTTTTAATATGCGCATGGCTTGAAAGTGGTTTTTCTAAAAAAAATTGGTTGTTTTCAAGTACAGTTCCTTACTATGTTTACTAAACGTGTTTTATAAATTGTGCAAGTAGAATAATAAATTGTCCAAGTGGTGAGAAAAATGTTTTAAAGTGGATTTAGTGTGCCTGTGAACTTGAAAGAGGATTTGGATTATGGAAATGGTGGTTTCTCATGCGTGTTATATTGATTGGATTATGCATGTGTAAAATTGATGTTTTATGTGATATGTGGAATTAAAATTGAGCACAAAGGGAATCTTGGGTGACTAGGTGGGTGGACCTGGACTAGTATACTAGTTGGATCAATGGGGATGAGGCCTAGTTCTTTCTAGTGGGATTGATGATATAACACTAACTAAAATATGAGGATTGGAGACCACTAGAATTTTGGATAGATTCATCTCTGGTGGCTCATGCATGAGGACAATGATCAGTTTGGTTGTTATACCAAGTTTCACTGAGATATGAGGTACTTAGTGTTCCACTATAGCTAGTGCCTATATGGATTTCCTGTGACTTAGTTCTCTTTTGTGATAACGTACTTACCATTAGTATACAATGCACTTTGTTTGCTATTTCAAAAGCAAAGCATGTTTTCATTTAAAGCGTCTTCAATAAAAATGTTTTAGCTTTTATTTTTATAAATCTTACATGTTAATTTGTCTTATAATGTTTTGGCATGGAATATCTTTTGTTGGGTGGAATCCTACTGGGATTTGGATCACACCATACTTACACATTTGGGTGTAAGTAGACTTGGTTATGTTTGAATCAAGTAAAGGAAAGATGTATCATGATGGTGGTTTAGGTTTCCAGTGGTCTTCTTCTTACAGGTGTTGGTAGTGGTGGATAGAGGATGATTATCCTCTTATTGTATAGAGGTTTTTGGGATAGTGTAATTGTCTCCATTTCATTGTAGACATTTTGATCTTTGATTAGAGTTGTAAACCTTAAATCTGGAAATTAATGTACCATGTTTGGTTATGATTATTTAGTTATGTGATGTTTATTATTGTTGGTTATTTGTGATTATATAAATTGGTGAAATCATTCCCACAACACATTGTTGATACCCAGGCACTAGTTTCTATCCTGTGGGGATTGAGAATGCCCCTCGGACTATGCCATGGACTAGGTTGGGTGTCAGGTTAGATGGAACTCTAACCTGGTTCATGAAAAAATGGTATCAAAGGAGGTCACACTCTTTTTGGGTCAAGATTATTTGGGATGATTCTATAAAGATAGGATCTAGGATTTTTGAGGCTTGAGATTCTAGTTATAAGTGGGGTGACTGGCCAGCACACCTCGTGACAGAACTCAAGTCACCATGGGATGTTGGGATTTTATCTGAATTCTCCTCTAGGTGAGACGTACATGCTACAAAATATATATGGACACTAGGTGGGGGTGGAGTGGTCTATTTTATCTTATTATTAAGATGGATTTGATTATGTTTTGATTTGTGGAAGCATTTGAGATTTGTTATTATTATTGATTTTTTTTATAATGGTAGTATTGATGGTTTTCTCTTATGGTTGTTGTTTATTATAGAAAAATGCCTCCTCAGAGAATTCCTGTGTAGACACATGAAGATTTTAGAGAGAGTTCTCCCTCACCAATTGATCAGAGACTAGTGAAAGATGTGGTTCAGCCTATCCAGGATTTGGGAAAGGGAGCGGGTTCTGGTCGTGCTCTAGTTAGAGAAGTTGAACTGGGTCCTAAGAAGGAAAAATATCAGGAGTTTCTCTAGAAAAATCTTCCTTATTTCTAGGGAAATGAGGAACCTCAAGAAGCAGAGGAATGTCTTGAGAATATTGAGATGATTTTTGAGTTTCTTGACACTCCTGAGGCTTTTAGAGTGAAATGTGCTTCATTTCTGTTAGAAGGTCCCAGTCGTAGGTGGTGGGACTCAGTGGTTCAAATTGGAAAGAGCGGGTATATGAGTTGGAAATATTTCAAGATCAATTTCAATGAGAAGTATTACCCTAAGGTGTTGGCCTACGTCAGGTCCCAAGAGTTCATGGATCTTACCTAGGGAGATCAGAAAGTGATGGAGTATACCAATCGCTTTGTGAAGCTGGTGCAGTATGCACCTGAGATCATTTCCAATGAGCAGATGAAATATCAGAGGTTCGAGATAGGGATGTGGCTAGAGATTTATTCTCAGGTATTTTTTTAACTTGAGTACGTATGCTGAGGTGGTTGATCATTCTTGTATGGATGAGATTGATCAAAAAATAAATTCTATATTCCCTAGAGTAGTGTCTACAGTGGGCAGTTGTAGTTCATCAAAAAAGAATAAGAACCAGGATGAGTATGGAAAGAAGGGAAGTGGTATCTTGGGCCATCCTTACCAACTATCATCATCAATAGTTTCAGAAAATGGACCAGTTGTATGCCACCAGTGTAGGAAGCTAGGGCATGTGCAATCAACATATCCAAACCCACCAATATCTTTCCATCGATATGAACATATGGGACACTTGAAGCAGTTTTTCAGGGAAACACATTCCTATTAGAGTAGTGTGGGATCTATATCTTACAGGGGAATTTCATCCTAGTCGAAGCTATCTAGAATGGTGGGATCTTAGTTTGGTGGTCGTGGTGGTATGGCTAGATTATCTTCTGGAAAGAGTCAGTTTATGGCTGAACCACATGCTAGTGGTCATTCTCAAGCTTAGGTTGAGGCGAAACATCTTCATGCTGTGGACCAGGCACCAACATGATTGGATGCGGGACCTGCAATAGTTTGAGGTACCGTTTTTATTAAATCATCCTTAGTGGTTGTTTTGTTTGATACCAGTGACTCTGTTTCTTTCATGTTTTTCTATCTTGTGGATGTGTTAAAATTTCGAACTGAACTTATGTCGTATGTGATGGAGTTGGTAATGCCATTTGGTAAGAAGTGAGAGAAGGGTCTAGGTACTCGTCTTGTGCACTCACCATGTCATGGGTCAAGTTGGAATGGGATTTTATGATTTTAGAAATGGACCTCTTCGATGTGATCCTCAGTATAGATTAGATGGTGTGTTTTCTAGTGCACATTGATTTCTATAGTAGGTGAGTGAGTTTTGTGGCGCCTGATGGTAGTACCCATGTTTTTCAAGGTGAATGGGATCCTCGATTGGGTTGTGATGGACCTCCACTTATAGAGTTGGGTAACCTTGTGTATCATTTCTCTTCACTCATGTTTTAGGATGATATTAGGGGCTGTGAGGGTGGTTTACCTATGTGGTGGATGAGTTCCCAGAGGTATTTATGATGACTTTTTAGGATTTCCAATGAAGCGGTATGTATAGTTCTCTATATAATTGGTGCTGGGAACACAACTGATATCTCTTCCCTCGTACTATATGGACCCCACCGAGTTGAGGGAATTAAAGGTAAAACTGGACAATTTGGAATCCAAAGGATTCATTGAACCAAGAATATCTCCTTAGGACACCCTAATTATATTTTTGAAAAAGGTCGATGGATCTCTCTAGTTATGAATTGATTTCTGGAATTTGAACATGGTAACCATCAGGAACAAATATCCTTTCCCCCCGCATTGATGACCTTTTCGATTAGATTAAGGGGATAAGGTGGTTTTCTAAAATTTACTTACGTTTTGGTTATCATAATGTCAGAGTTAAAGAGGTGGATGTTCTGAAAATAGCCTTCCAAAGTAGGTATGGCCATTTTGAGTACGAGGTCATCCCTTTCGGGTTAATGAATGATCTAGTGTTCTTTATGGAACTCATGAATAGGGTGTTCCATCAGTATATTGATTTGTTTTTTGTGGTGTTTTTGGATGACATCTTGGTATATTCTAGATCTGAGGAGGATCATGAGCAGAATTTGAGAATTGTTTTGGGAAATCTTTAGGACCATCACCTCTATGTGAAGTTTTTAAAGCACACCTTATGGACCAGGGAGGTGAAGTTTCTGGGTCACATGATCTTGGAGCAAGGAGTTTCATTGGACCCTAAGAAAACTAGTGCAATAATGTCATGGGAGTAGCCGAAGAATGTTTTTGAGATCATGAGATATTTGGGCCTGATAGGTTATTATAGGTAGTTCGTTTGGGATTTCTCTTGGTTGGATTTATCCATGATGGTTCTTACCTCGAAAGGGGTGAAGTTTATATGGATTTATAGATGCTAAGATTATTTAGAGGATCTAAAGTGGCAGTTGACCACCACTCCTATGTTGATTTTTACAGAATCAGGAAAGGGTTATGTGGTTTACTACGATGCCTCAGGTATGAGTCATAGGTGTGTACTAATACAGAATGATCATGTCATAACTTATGGTTCTCTCCAGCTATGACCACCTGAGAAGAATTACCCAACCCATGACTTGGATTTAGCAGTGGTAATGCATTCTTTAAAGACATGAGGTCATTATCTTTTGGGGAGAAATTTGTGGTTTATTCTGATCATAAGATCTTAAAATACATTTTCTCCTAGGAATATCTGAATCTAAGGCAACATTGTTGGGTTGAGTACCTTCAGGGGTTCAACTTTGATATAGTTTATATCCTAAGAGAAGGTAACGTTGTAGTAGACACGTTGAGTAGAAAAGTTCTAACATAGGAATTGAAAGAGTCCAGTGATGAGTGGACTTTGATGAGGATCTTTGCTCAGATGCACCTGGATACCAAGGAGCACAATGGAGGTGCGTTCTTGGCCAGTGTTCAACTAGATCCTTCCCTTATGGAGTTGATTAGGTGAGAGAAGCCTTATGAAAATTTGTTCCATTAGTCTACGATGTTTCTTAATGGTGGGGAAATTCCTTGTGATTGTTCATTGTCTCCCTAGGGAGTTTTTTCTTCAAGGACTTCCTTGTGGTACCGTTATCTATGAGGAAGGTGGTGATGCAGGATATCTACCAGTCTTAATGGGTCATTCATCCTGGTGGCACCAATATATTTTATGATGTGTATCAGCAATTCTGGTGGCCAAGAATGAGGCAAATTATAAATGATTTTGTATCGAAATGTTATACATGTTAGTAGGTTAAAGAGGAGCACCAAAGGCCCTTCGGTTTTCTTCAGCCACTACTCATTCCTACATGTAAGTGAGACAATATTACTATGGACTTTATTATCAGATTTACTCATACACCCTGGGGAAAGAATTATATCTGGTTGGTGATTGATCATTTGACCAAATCTTCCCACTTCATTCTGATTAGAGTTTCAGCCAAAGTGGATGAGTTGGGCCAACTGTATATTCAGGAGGTTTTGAAACTTCATGGTGTGATATTTATAATATTATCTAACTAGGATCCCCATTTCACTTTGTGATTTTGTGAAGGCCTTCATAAGGTGACAGGGTCACAGGTCAATTTGAGCATGACATAGCATCCTTAGATGGATGGTCATACAGAGAGGGAGAATCAAATTTTGGAAGACATGCTCCGGGCATGTGTGTTGGATTTTGGGGGTTTGTGGGATGACCATTTGGGATTGGTTGAGTTCACATATAAAAATAATTACCAATCCTTAATTTGAATGGATTCCTTTGATATGATTTATGGTCAGCTGTGTCAGTCACCTTTGTATTGGGATGAGGTGGGCGAGACCTCGTTGACTGGACTGAGCCTTGTGAAAGAGACTTATGATAAATTCAAATTGATCAAACACTATTTGTTGATAGATTAGATTCAATGCATGTCTTATGCCAATTAGAGGATCTGAGCTTTGGAGTTTTCTGTGGGTGACCAGGTGTTCCTAAAAGTAGCTCCTTGATTTGGTTATCTTCATTTGGGTAAGCAAGGGAAGATAAAGCTGAGGCATGTTTGACCTTTTAAGATTATAGATTGAATAGATAAGGTAGAATACATGTTGGATTTTACCTCTCATTTGATGTCAATTCATGACGTTTTTCATGTCTCTCATCTGAAAAAGTATAACCCAGATCTGTCTCATGCGATGAATTAGGAAGAGTTGGAGTTGGATCCTAATTTGTCTATATTTGAGCGGCTGATACAGATTGTGGATTCACAGGAGAAAGTGATTTGTGGTAAGTTCATTCCATGGGTCTGTGTTATTTATAAACATGGGAATTATGAGCATGATACTTGGGAGTGAAAGTCTTGGGTTGAGGCGAAGTATCCATTTTTGTTCTCTGATCTAGCTCTAGGTTGACTTTGTGGGGACGAAAAGTTTTTATGGTGGGGATAACTATCACATTCATGTTTTCATTTTAAGGTATTCCTTTGATTATTATTATTCTAGTGATTATCCATTGGTTTACCCCTTGAGTTTTGGTAAAAAAATTAAGATTTTGGGCTTGACAACATGAGGTGCACGATTTGTTAAACTGTGTTCCCTTTCCTAGGAAACAATGCAACCATATGAAATTTTTGGACAGTGGAAAACCACATGGTTTGTGCATGATTTGGTAACCATGTGGGCTAACCATGCAGCATGTGCCTCTTGGATAGTAAGGAGCACATGGTTGCTGCACGGTTTGGTAAACCGTGCAGGAAAACCGTGTTCCATGTCCAGGTCATTAAAAATTTAAAAATGTCGGTTGTGTACTCTCAAGATTTAACCCCAAATCACCCATTTCCTTCTTTATTTAGTATTATTATCCCTAGGAACCTTTCCTAGCCCTCTTTCTCCCTTGGACCTCCATTTTGGTGGTGATTTTGGTGTGGTTTCTCTAATATTATTCAAGTAAGTTCCATTTATTCCTTTATTTCTCCTATTTTCTAGGGTTTATCTTCTTCTCTCTTGGGGTTTCACTTTTCTTGTGGGTTTGGTGACCTTTTTAGGATTGAATATTGTTCTTTAGGGTTCAATATTGATTTTTATGGTTTGATCTTTCCTTTATAGGGTTCTCTTGAGGTTCGGTTGTGGTTTCACACTAATTTCTATAATTTTCTACACTTGAGGTAGGAGGTTCCATGCTTAAACATTATTTGGTGATTTTTATATGCTTTATTTACTTCTTAGTTATGTTCTATGCATTGTGTATGAGGTTCAAAATACATTTTTGAAAGTCTTTAAGATGCATATGGTTTGAAAGTGGTTTTTATAAAGGAAATTGGTTATTTTCAAGTACGTTCCCTTGTTGTGTTTCTTAAATATGTCTTATAAATTATGAAAGTGGTGTAAAACATGTCTTAAAGTGGATTTTGTGTGCGTGTAAACTTGAAAGAGGCTTTGGAATATGTAAATGGTGATTTCTCATGTGTGTTATATTGATTGGATTATGCATGTGTGAAAGTGATGTTTTATGTGATATGTGGAATGGAAATTGAGCATAAAGGGAATCCTCAATGACTAGGTGAGAGGACTAGGACTAGTATACTAGTTTGATTGGCTGGGCTGAGGCCTTGTTCTTTCAAGAAGTATTGACAATACAATAATAACTAAACTATGAGAATTGGATACCACTAGAATTTTGGATAGATTCCTATCTAGTGGCTTGTGCATGATGATGATGATCAATGTGGTTAGTATACCATGTTTCACCGAGATATGAGGTAAATAGTGTTACAATATAGCTAGTTCTTATAGGAATTTCCCGTGACTTAGTGATCTTTTGTGATACCATAATTACCATTGGTATACGGTGCACTTTGTTGGTTATTTCAAAAGAAAAGAATGTTTTCCTTTAAAGTGTCTTTGATAAAAATGTTTTAGATTTTATTTTTATAAAAATTTCATGTTAATTCGTCTTATAATGTTTTGGAATGGAATATATTTTTTTGGGTGGCATCCTAATAGGCTTTGGATCACACCCTACTTATACATTTGGGTGTAAGTAGACTTGGTTATGTTTGACTTAGGTAAAGGAAATATGTATCATGATGGTGGTTTAGGGTTCTAGTGGTATTCTTCTTACAGGTGTTGGTGGTGGTGGCTAGAGGATGATGCTCCTATTATTTCATGGAGGTTTTTGGGATAGCGTCATTTTATCCTTTTCATTGCAGACCTTTTGAGCTTTGATTATAGTTATAAACCTTAAATTTAGAAATTAATGTACCATGTTTGGTTATGATTATTTAGTTATGTGATTTTTATTATTGTTGGTTATTTTTGAATATATAAATTTGTGAAATCGATCCAAAAGCACATTTTTGATACCCAAACACTAGTTTCTAGATTGTGGGGATCAGAAACGCCCCTAAAGCTATGCCATGAACTAGGTTGGGTGTTGGTTTGGATGACACTCCAGCTTGGTTCGTGATAGTAAATCATTAAGACCAAAAGTAGAAGGGTGTGGAAAAATCTTTTTTTACTACTACAGTTGATGTTGGGTCTTCAAATGAAGTGGTGGCATGTATGTTACTCATTTATTCAAATTATTTCAGTACCTTGTTTGACTATTGATCTTCACATTATTTCATTTCTAAGAAATTTGAAATTAAATTGGGAATATGGCCTCAAGAAAGTATGATAGAACTTTTAGTGAAAACTCTAGGTTGAAATGTTAAAGAAACCAAGATTTATAGGAATATTCTTATTATTATTAGTGGAATGATCTTTCCTACAAATATTACTGAACTGCCCATGGTAGAGTTGGATATTATTTTGGGTATGGATTGGCTGTTAGTTTATCATGCTAAGATAGATTAAAAATCCAATAAAGTTATATTCAATGATTTCATAACTTTGATAACATATCAAGAAGTTGATAAATTGATTATAAATGGTAGTGAAATTTACCTAGCTCATGTTTTTGAAAAGAGAGAAACTATTTAGATTAATGATGTCCCAGTAGTAAATGAATATGTGGATGTTTTTTCTGATGATTTACCTAGTGTTATTTCTAACTGAGAAGTTGACTTTACTATTGACTTAGTACCTGATGCTAAGAAAATTTCAAAACCCCCTTATCAAATGGATCAAGTATAAATTTTATAATTAAAAAATAAATTATAGGAGTTTTTAGATAAAATTTTTATTCGTTCACCATGTGGAACTCCAATTTTGTTTATTAAGAATAAATATGGTTCCATAAGACTTTGCATTGATTATAGAACCTTGAATAATATCACTATTAATAACAAGTACCATTTTACTCATATTAATGATTTTTTTGATCAACTCTAGGGAGCACATTAATTTTCAAAGATTGATCTCAGGTTGAGGTACCATCAGTTAAATGAAAAGGAGGAAAATATTCTAAAGAATGAATTTCAGACTAGATGGGAGCATTATGAGTTTGTATTTATTCCATTTGGGTTATCTAATTCAATAGATGTATTTATATATATAATGAATAGAGTTTTTCATGAGTTCTTGGATAAATTTTTGGTTGTTTTTATTAATGATATATTATCATATTCTAAAATTTATGAGGATCATGAAAGACACCTAAGGATTTTTTTCAAACCTTAAAAAAAAGCTATATGGAAAATTTAGTAAGTGTAAATTTTGGTTGAAAAAAATTTATTTACTTGGAAATATTGTTTCTAAAGATTAAATAACTATTATACCTACTAAAACTAAAGTTATTAAGGAGTAGAAAAGACAAAAAAAAGTCATATAGATTCATAGTTTTCTGGGATTAGCAGGTTAATAATGACAGTTTGTTGAAAACCTTACTCATTTTTCTAGCCCACTGAATAAGTTAACTTAAAAAGGATTTAAACTTATCTAGATGAAATAATACAATGATTTTTTTCAGGAACTAAAAAATAAGATTGATGAATGTTCTGATTTTGTATTTTCCCTCCAGAAATGGGGATTTTTCATCTATAATGATGATTCTTTAAAGGGATTTGATTGTGTATTGATGTAGAATGATCGGGTAATTTCTTATGCCTCATGATAATAAAACCTCATGAGTTAAATTATCTTGCACATGATCTAGAATTATCTACTATGTTTTTTTCTTTAAAATTTTGGAGGCATCTTTTACATGGAGTAAAGTGTGAAATATATACTAATCATAAAATTTTGAAGTATATATTCACTCAGAAAGATTTGAACATGAGGAAGATAAGATGACTGAAACTGATTAAGGATTATGATTGCATGATCCAATACCACCCTGGAAAATCAAACAAATTATTCGATTCTTTGTGTTGGAAAAATAATGCTACATTAACCATGTTATGTTTTGAACATGACCCTTTAGTTAATGATTTGATGAATTTTTTCCTAGAAGCTATGGATGCATGAAATTCCCCTATTTTGTTTCAGATCTCAGTATATTCATCTCTATGAGAAAGAATCATGAAAGTTGATAAGGAGAGTTATTTTTTAAAATAAAAGGTAGAATTTGTCAATAAGGGTAAGTTACCTAAATTTAATTTTGATAATTTTTTTTTGAGATTTAGAAAGAGATTACGTGTGTCGTGTGACTCTTTGTAGAAGAGAGAATTACTGAGTGAAGCTTATAGTTCCCCATTTTCTATTTATCTTGGAAGCATTAAGATGTATAGATACATTCAATATTATTACCGGTGGTATGAAATAAAAAGAGTTATTCCTTGATTTACTATGAAATGTTTAACTTGGAAATAGGTTAAAGTAGAATAAAAATTACCAAAGGGGATGATTCAACCTTTTCCAATGTCAGAGTGGAAATGAGAAAATATATCCATGGATTTCATGGTGGGATTACCAAAGACTTCTCAAGGTAATAATGTGATTTGAGTTATTATTGATCAATTAAATAAATTTGTGTATTTTATTACCATTCAAGATATAATGTATTTAGATAATATTTCTCGACTTCATGTTAAGGATATAGTCAGGTTATATGGAATTACTCTATCCATTGTATTTGACCATGTCCCTAGGTTCACTTCAAATTTTTGGAAAGGACTTCAGAAGATATTGAAGACTAAATTAAATTTCATTACAACCTTTCATCCTCAGTCTGATGGATGATACAAATGAACAATTCAGACCTTGGAAGACATAATTCATGATTATTCAATGGATTTCCAGGGAATGTGGGATCATAATCTTTATTTAGTAGAGTTTTCTTATAATAATAGTTTTCATTCTAGTATACAGATGACATAATTTTAGGCATTATATGGAAAGTGGTGTCAAAATATTGCTTTTTGGGATGAAGTAGGAAAAAGGAAGTTTATGATACCATAATTGGTAGAGTAAATGGTTGATAAGGTAAAGGTAATTTAGCAATACATGAGGATTTCTCAGAGCAGGTAGAAAAATTATGTGTATAACCAGAGGAAATATCTTTCTTTTAAGGTAGGTGATCATGTTTTTATTAAAGTATCTCCATGGAAAAGTGTTATGAATTTTGATAGAAAAGGGAATCTAAGTCCATGGTTCATTAGACCGTATGAAATACTAGATAAATTTGGATCATTTTATTATTGAGTAACCTTGCCTATAAGTTTATCCCAGGTACACAATGTTTTTTTGTTTTGATGTTAAGAAAGTATGTGCTAGATTAATATCATGTTTTGAGACCTAAGGTAGTTTGGTTGGAAGATAAAATTTCTTATGATAAATAGCCTATTAAAATTCTTAAATATAGAGATAAGGTATTTTTGAATAATTTAATTTACCAGGTTAATATTTTTTAGATAAACCATATGGTTGAAGAAGAAATATAAGAATTTTAAAATTCTATGAGGGAAAGATATCCCCACTTTTTTAATAAGTGGATAAAATTACAAGGATAGAATTTAAAAAAGAGGTAAAGAATGTAAAAACCCATTTAATATTATAATAAACCACTCATTAGTTATATATTATAGATTTTGATTCATTATAAAAATATTAGGTAAATTTTCAGTTAAAAGGAACAAGATTTATTTTCAACCAAATTTGATTTTCAAGCATTATATAGTTTTATTTAAAAGATTGGTTTCCAAGTAATAGAATTTAAATTTGAAAAAAAAATAAATTTAATTTTTTGAATTCATCATGTCAAAATTATCTTAGGAAGAATTTTTGAAGATAACATGAAAATACAGTTTTTTATTGAAAATTATATTTTATTTTCAAGTATTTATAAAGTAAAATTATAATTTTCATTAGTTTTAAAATTTACTTATTTCATTTTTATTAATAAAAATCTTATTATAGTATTTTTAATGAATTTTAAACTTTAATTTAGTACAAAAAAAATTATACTTAGAAAGGTATTTTTTTGAAAAATGGGTTTTCATCGCATTTTGTCAGTTTAATTTTAAATTAAATTCTTCCACTTTAGTGTTTTGAATCTTAAAAAATGGATTAAATATTTTGAATCAGAAGTTACAATTTTTTTAAATATGTTTCTTTTGTTTTTGGTTAATATGAATAGTAACCTTTGTAATTTTGTTACCACGGTAAAAGGTAAATTGAGTAATTAAAGTGAAAAATAAATGATAAGGACTATAAAATGTACCTAACATTTGAATAAATTTTATTTTATGAGTATATATCATTTATATTCATATAAATGTAAAATATTTGGACTTTTTTCCATTTTTATGTGATTACGACCTTTATAATATTTTATGTAAAAAAAGTGAAAAATGTCACACTCTTATTTTTAATAAATATAATATATTTAACATCAGGATAACCAGAGGATATGCTCAATTATAAATATTATTTTTAAATATAAATGATTTATATACATCATAGTACTTTATTTTTAATTTTAGTAAAGAAATAATTACCTTAAATGCTTACACAACACTGACACAATAATTATTCAATTAATGGAAAAATAAAATAAATGATATTAAAAATATTAAAAGTAGTATAATTTGAAATAATTAATGTGAACCATGAATTTTATAGATAAAAATAAAATTTTAGGTATGTATTAAAATATTTATTCTAATTTAATTTTTTTATTGATGTCATAAATGTCAAAGAAAATGAATAGTTCTAAAATTGATACTATTGATATTTTACAGAAATAATATTTTATTAAATGATATAAGATTAATAAAAATACTATATTTGTACAAGTGATTAGGATATGGTTTAAAACATAAAACATGGTCCATTTATGGTTAGTTTTTGTATTTATGGTAACTATCTTGACCCTCAAGGAGTAAAAAAACTTGTTATCACAGGAAGTGTGAAAAGGGTTAATGGAGGGTTAAAACAAAAAGATAAGGATAAAAATTTGATAAAAAATTATCCAAATTTTATTATATAATATTATTTCAAATAATCATCATATTATATTCAAATAATATCAATTTTTATCCATTTGGAAATTAAAATTAATTTATATTAATTTAATATTTTTTGAAATTCTAAAAGTTCCCCTTTCCTATCTTATAAAAGGGAACTACTTCTCATTTATTAACACTTAAAAGCCCATTTTTTTCATCCAATATATACCAAAATACCTTACTAACATCCATAAAGACATTATAAGCCTTAATTTGGGCATAATACCAATCTTAGAGGTCTTAAGGTGTTAATCAAAGGATATTTTTCAAAGATGATGTATAGTTTTAACTGCATGTTTTAGTTTTATTTATTCTTCCACAAACTTAAAATTTTATTCAACCATGTTAAAATAATAAAATAAGTATCCCCAATATACTTATATGTTATTATGTTATTTTAATAACCTATATCCATCTCCTCTTCCATTAAATGGGAAACGAAACCATCGTTCGTGTGTATGGTGAACTACCGCTTCACAAACCAATGTAATTCATTTTCCATCACCGTCTCTCCTGACTATATTATAATTATAGAATTAATGTTTATATATTATATTCATGAAATAATTATAATTATTAAAATATAATATATCAATCACTATCTTACCTCTTCATTCAATTAAAAATGATAATGTCATTCGTATATATGTGTGGACTACCACCTCCACAAAGAGATGTGATTCGTTTTTCATCACCACATCACATGAATGATATATATAAGTATATTTAAAGAATAAATATGATATTTATGATATTATTATCATTATATAAAGATAAAACAATACTTTATTTCTTTCTATAATTACCACTGAAAAATGGAAAACCTTACTCATGCGTACATACGACCAACCGTCACCATGATTATAACCTAATTAATTTTTCATAACTATAATTAATGGTTATATTTAAAAGTATAATTGATATATAAAAATTATAATCATTTCATTCTTATTATTCTGGAGATGATTTAATAATCACCACTTTGACCATAGTCAACCCACCAAAGTTATTTTGGACTTATGAATTGAGTATTGTCAAAACACCCAACATGAACTTAACTGACTAAGTAATTTTATGTAATATGGTAATGAATAAAATAAAAGGAATAATAAAATTGAAAAATATTTTTATGTAAGTTGATAATTTAGATAATTTTATTATTCATGAATACAATGAACGTACGTGATGAGTCAGACTCAAGGTGAGAGACTTTCTTTAAAAAAACATCTTTTAAAGTTTCCCTTAAAATTCTCTTTTTCTTAAATGTAAATATTTTCAAAATTATTTTATAGATGTATTTATATAGAAATTAAATAATTATAAAATAAATTTTATGTCTCTTTTGTCTTTCTTTCAAAGGTTTTCTAAAGGAATCTTTTTATGGTACGTTTTGGTGTTCTTCACAACAAAAAGGAAAAAAGGAATGTTCTAATTTAACGTATATGGTGACAAAAATTTTTCCCAACACTGCAACCATTATTTTATTTTTTGATTCTATTATAATATTTCATGTTTTCTTTAAAGAAAAAAAAACCATATTTCCCAATATTCCAGTTATTTTCAAAAAGTTTTTTTAAAATAGATTAGATATTTCAATATCCGAAAGTATTTTCTTATGGATGAAAATAATATTTTTATGAGTGTAATGTTAGAAATTGATTTTTTTATATATTTTTATTATTTTATGGTTCTTGGGAATTTATATGATGATGGTTGGTTCCTTTATAAACTAGGTATGAGTGGTTACATTATTAACCAATGGCGGGTAGTTCTATGATAAACCAAGGATGAGTGGGTCCATGATAGCCCTCCAATGCATTGGGTATGGAAGTCGACCATATAGTTATTCTATTTGTAAGAGTGATTATAGGAGTGATATTGAAATGACATATCAAGTAACCTATATGTTTCATCTACGAGTTCTATAGGGTTTTATAAAAATCTTATGATTTCTCAAGGTATGATAATGATCTTATGTTTAAAGTAATGTATATGCTACTTTTTAAGGGTGAGAAGTATAACTTTTTGAAAAGTTTTTATGATTTTTCCATGATTTCAAAGAAAAATTTATGACTTTTATTTTATCTTTAGTATTTCTTATTAATTTTTTATGAAAATATTTGGGTAGATATGATGATTTTTTGGGTAAGAAAATGTTTATTTTGAGCCCAAAATTTATTTTTAAAATGAATTTTTTATAAGTATTAATGGAATAATGGTTTATTTATTTATTTTTATGTCCCTTAATGAGATGTTTTTGATCATACCATGTTTGAAAATGTTTTTTCATAGGGTTATAAGGATTATTAGGGACAAGGATAAGGTAAAAATGAAAATTGTGAAGATATGTCATGAAAAGAAAACATGTTTCTTTTTAAAAGTTTTGTTTTATGGGAAAAATGGATACTAAATAGAAGTGTCCACTTTGTAATATATTAGTTTTTTATATAATATCTATAAACTAACTCTCCAAAACTCAAAACCTAAAAGGTATTTGGAAATGTAAGAAAGTGAATTCTATTTTAAAGTCACTATAATATGTATTGTATAAGGCCGATTCCTTACAATTGAAATCAAAGAAATGTTTAGATAATTTTAGAGGTTAAGATAATGTTAAAAAAATGGCCTTAAAATATTTTACTTTATGGTTAAATTGAAATGATATAGAATTTTAATATTACCATGTTGCTTCATCTAAACTATGTTTGTTCGAAATGGGTTTCCGTAGAGGGATCATGGAAGTTGGAGTATAAAGGCATTGAGGGGAAAATATTCTTCTAAATTAGTAACCTATAATGGTTTTAATTAGAACACAATAGTTTTTTTATGGAAATGTATTAGTTAAAATAGGCTATAAATAGTGGTGGTATCCATGTGAGAGAGCATATAGATCTACCATAGAGGAACATGACAATAATAGAGAATTTTATGACATCAAATACTCCATCATTCAATGGATCTTATGATCCTATTATAGATTAAGTATGGATTAAATATTTGGTTAAGATATTCGATTTCATGGGTTGTTCAAAGCATCAAAAGGCAAGTCTTTATATTTACCATTTTGAAGGTGAAGCTAATCAATGGTGGATAATGGTTAATAATTTTAAAGAAAGTGAAGAGATTGATATCTTGGAATGAGATTACTTTAAGAATATTTTCTTTGAGAAATATTTTATTAAGGATATTCAACTTAGTATGGAAAAAATTATTAGAATTAAGACAAAAGAAGGAAGATTTAGTGGATGTGTATGAAGAAAAATTCACCTGTTTGGTAAAGTATGCACCGAATTTTATCCAGGATCATGATAGTAAAATAAATTATTTTTACTTAGGATTGAATAAAATATATCTAAGGTAATTATATTCTTGTGATTTTAAAATTTATGAGAAATTTGTTTGATGTATTGATATGGTAGAAATGGAGTTTGCTGATGATCATGTATTTCATGAAAACAAGCAAAAAAAGTGGTATAGTTGGAAGGTAATGAGGAAAAATCCATCAAAGAAATATAAAGGTAAGAAAATAAAGTTTCCAGTTTGTGATAAGGTGTGGTAAAAAGTACCCTATGGAATATCTTATGAAATCTAGGAAGTGCTTACAATGTGAAAAGTTTGGGCATATGGTGCATGACTGCAAGTAAAATGATCATAAGAATAATGAAAACTTGATGGTAAGATGCTTTAATTGTAATGAGTTGGGACATTATTCTAATGTGTGCCTGAAGTTAGTAACTTAGGCTATAAATCATTAAGATCAAAATCAAAAGAGTGTGAAAAAATATTTTTCTACTACAATGGTTTATGTTGGGCTATCAAATGAAGTGGTGACAGGTATGTTACCAGTTTATTTAGATTATGACAATATCCTGTTTGACTCTGGATCTTTTCATTATTTTACTTTAGATAAATTTGCAAGTAAATTGGTAAAATAAACTCATGAAAGTATGATAGAACTTTTGGTTGAAACTATAGGTGAAAATATTAAAGTATATAATATTTATAGGAATCTTCATATTGTTATCAGTGGAATGGTATTTTCTTCAAATATTATTGAACTGCCCATGGTAGAGTTTGATATTATTTTGGGTATGGATTGGATATCAGTTTATCATGATAAAATATATTGTAGAGATAAGAAATTTTTATTCAATGATTTCATACCTTTGATAACACATCAAGAAGTTGAGAAATTTATTACAAATTTTAGTAAAATTTACCTAGATAATATTTTTGAAAAGAAATAAATTGTTTAGATTAGTGATGTATAAGTAGTAAATGAATATATAGATGTTTTTACTAATGATTTATCTAATTTTATTCTTGATTGAGAAGTTGAGTTTACTGTTGACTTAGTATCGGATGTTAAGCCTATTTCAAAACCCCCTTATCGAATGGCTCAATTATAAATTTTAGAATTAGAAAATCAATTATAGGATTTTATAGATAAAGGTTTCATTCATACTATAATTTCACCATGGGTTTCTCCTATTTTATTTGGCAAGATGAAATATGGTTTTATGAGACTTTTAATTGAGTATAGATCCTTAAATAACATCACTATTAAGAACAAGTACCCTTTTCCTCATATCTATGATTTGTTTGATCAACTCTAGGGAGCATAGTACTTTTCAAATATTGATCTCGGGGTACCATCAGTTGAACTCAAAGGAGGGAGATATTTTGAAGACTGTGTTTCAAACTAGATATGGGAATTATGAGTTTTTATTTATGCCCTTTGGTCCATCTAATTCACCATATGAATTTATGGATCTAACAAATAGAGTTTTCTATGATTTATTGGATAAGTTTGTGGTTGTTTTTATTGATGATATATTGGTATATTATAAAAGTCACGAGGATCATGAAAGTCACCCAAGTTTTTTTCAAACCTTAAAAGAAAATAAAGTATATAGAAAATTTAGTAAGTGTGAATTTTTGTTGCAATAGATTTATTTCATTGGTCATATTATTTCTAAAGATGGAATACCTATTGAACCTGCTAAATTAATTTTTTAAGGAGTTTCCAAGACCAAAAAATTTCATAGTGATTCATAGTTTTATTGGATTAGAGGCTTACTACCGATGGTTTGTTGAAAACTTTTCTTAGTTGTCTAGCCCACTGAATAAGTGAACTCAAAAAGGAGTTAAATTTATCTGGAAAAAATAATGTGATGATTATTTTCAAGAACTAAAAATAATATTTTTGAATGCTCTGGTTTTGGATTTTCCCTCCAGAAATGGTGATTTTATCATCTATAATGATGTTTCTTTGAAGGGTCTTGGTTGTGTGCTGGTGAAAAATGATCAAGTAATTTCTTATACTTTATAGAAATTAAAACCTCATGAGTTAAATTATCCTACATATGATATTAAATTAGATGATTTGGTTTTTATATTAAAAATTTGGAGTCATCTTTCATATAGAGTAAAGTGTGAATTATATATTGATCATAAAATTTTAAATTATATATTCACTTAGAAAGGGTTGAACATGAGGAAAATAAGATTACAAGAACTGATTAATAATTATAAATAAATTATCCACTACCACCCTATAAAATCAAACAAAGTAGTTAATACTTTGAGTCTAAAAAATAATGCTACATTAACCATGTTACATTTAGAACATGACCCTTTGGTTAATGATTTGATGAATTTTGGCCTAGAATTTGTGTATGTAGGAACTTACTCTATTTTGTTTCAGGTGTTAGTATAGTCATCTCTATAAAAAATAATCAATAAATCCCATAAGGAAGATCATGTTTTACAAGAAAAGGTATAATTGGTTAACAAGGGTAAGTTTCCTAAATTTAACGTTTATAAATATTGTGTTTTGAGATTTATAAAGATATTATGTGTGTCATGTGACTCTGAGTTGAAGATTTACCTATTTTTCTTTCATCTTAGCATCACTAAGATGTATAGAGACCTTAAAGAATATCACTGGTGGGATGGGATGAAAAGATACATTGCTATGTTTATTATGAAATGTTTGAATTTTCAATAGGTTAAAGAAGAATGAAAATTACCAAAGGGGATACTTCATACTTTTCCAATTCCATAGTGGAAATAGGAAAATATACCCATGTATTTTGTGTTGGGATTACCAAATATTTCTTAAGGTAATAATGCAATTTGGGTTATTATTGATCAATTAACTAAATCTACACATTTTTTTCCCATATGAGATACAATGTATTTGAATCAACTTTCATGACTTTATTTCTTGGAGATATCTAGGTTACATGTAATTACTCTCTCCATTGTATCTAATCATGATCCTAGGTTCACTTAAATTTTTTGGAATAGACTTCATAAGTCATTAAACACTGAATTAAAATTTAGTACAACCTTTCATCCTCTGTATGATGCATAATACAAATGAATAATTAGGACATTAGAAGACACGATTCATTATTTTTAATGGATTACCATAGAATTTGGGATTAAAATATTTCTTTAGTTGAGTTTTATTATAATAAAAGTTTTCATTCTAGTATACAGATGACACCTTTTGAGGCATTATATGGAAAGCGATGTCGAAATCCTTCTTTTTGGGATGATGTGGGTGGAATGAAGTTTATGGAACTATAATTAGTATAGGAAATGGTTGATAAGGTGAAGGTAATTTAGAAACATATGAGGACAACTCAGAGCAGGTAGAAACGTTAGGAGGATAACTAGAGAAAATATCTTTCTTTCTAGGAAGGTGATCATGTTTTTCTTAAAGCATCTCCATGGAAAAGTGTTATGCATTTTGGTAAAAAGAGGAATCTTAGTCCATGGTTTAATGGACCATATAAAATCCTAGAAAAATTTGGACCAGTTTCTTACCAATTAACCTTGCCTCTAAGTTTATCCCAAACACACATTTTTTTTCATGTTTTGATGTTAAGAATGTATGTGCCTTTTTCATCTCATGTTTTGAGACCTGAAGTAGTTTAGTTGGAAGATAAAATTTCTTATAAGGAATAAAATATTTATATTATTGACCATAGAGATAAATTATTGTGAAATAATGTAATTCACCAGGTTATGGTTTTGTGGAGAAACCATATGGTTGAAGAAGCAACATGGGAATCTGAAAATGCTATGAGGGAAAGATATCTCCACTTGTTTAATAAGTGAATAAAATCACGAGGAAACAATTTAAAAAAGGGTGAATGAATTTAATAACCCAGGTAATGTTATAATAAACCATTCATTAGTTATCTATTATAGAGTTATATTCATTATAAAAATATTAGGTAATTTTTCAGTTAAAAGGAAAAAGCTTTATTTCTAACTAAATTGGATTTTCAGGCATTATATGGTTTTATTTAAAAGATTGGTTTCTAAATAATAGAATTTTAATTTGAAAAAATAAATTTAATTTTTTTAATTAATCATGTAAAAATTATCTTAAGATGAATTTTTGATTTTTTTTTGAAAATATTGATTTTTCAATAAATAGTGAAAATACATATTTTTATTGAAAATTGTATTTTCTTTTCAAGTATTTATAAAGTAAAATTATATTTTTGATTATTTTTAAAATTTAATTAATTATTTTTAATTAAAAAAATCCAATTGTATTCTTAGGAATTAATTTTAAACTGGAATTAGTATAAAAACATTTTTATACTTAAAGAAGGCATTGTTTTTTAAAAACTATTTTTATTGCATTTTGTGGGTTTAATTTTAAATTAAATTATTTCAATTTAGTATTTTTAATATTAAAAAATGGTTTCAATATTTGATATCATAATCTATAATTTTTTTTAAATAGGTCCCTTTTTATTTTTAGTTAATATGAATAATAACCTTAGTAATTTTGTTAGTACAAAAAATGTTATATTAGACAATTAAAGTTAAAAATAAATTGATAAGGAATATAAAATGACCCTAAAATTTTCCTTAATTTTATTTGATGATTATATATCATCCATATTCATCTAAATATCGAATATATTTCCTTTTTCCTATTTTTATGTGATTATGACCTTTATAATATTTTATGTAAAGAGATAAGTAAAAAATGTCACACTATTTTTTTAATAACTATAATATTTTTAACATAGGGATGAAAATATGATATTATAGTTTAAAAATATTATTTTTAAATATAAAATATTCATATTCATATTATTAATTTATTTTTAAATTTTTGTAAATAAATAATTACCTTAAATGCCTAAAAAACATTGACATAGTAATTATTCAATTAATAAAAAAAATAAAATAAATGATGTTAAAAATATTAAAAGTAGTATAATTTGAAATAATTAATGAGAAAAATGTATTTAATATAAAAAATTAACATGTTAAGTATGTATTAAAATAATTTATTTGAATGTCATTTGTTTTATTGATGTTATAAAAGTCAAAGTAAATGAATAGTTCTAAAATTGACATTATTGATATTTTATGGACATAATATTTTATTAAATGATATAAAATTCATAAAAATACTATATTTGGCCAATTTATTATGATATTATTTAAAAAATCAAACATGGTCCATTTATGTCTTGTTTTTTCATGTATGGTAACTATCTTGACCCTCAAGGAGTAAAAAACCATGTTATCATGGTAAATGTGAAAATGATTAATAGGGAGTTAAAAGAAAAAGATAAGGGTAAAAATGTTATCCAAACTTATAAAAATTTTATAATATGAGAATATTTAGATTTATAATCATATTATATTATAATTTTATCAATTTTTAGCTATTTGTATATCATAATTAATTTATATTAATTTAATATTTTAAGAAATTCCAAAAGTGCTCCTCCACTCTCTTATAAAATGGAACCACTTATTCTCTTTTCTTAACACTTAAAAACCATTTTTTTGACCAATATCTACCCAAATACTTTTCTTAAATCCCTCCCCATGTTCTATATGCCTTATTTTTTGTATAATAAAAATCATAAATGTCTTAAGGTGTTAAGCAAAGGAGATTTTCTAAATATGAGGTACAGTTTTAACCGCATGTTTTAATTTTATTTATTCTTCAACCTCCTAAAAATCTTATTAAACCAAACTAAAATAATAAAAAAATTATACTAAATATACTGATATGTTATTATGTTAATTTAATAACCTATATCCATCTTTTCTTCCATCCAATGGGAAACGAAACCATCATTCGTCTGTACAAAGGACTACTACCTCATAAACCGATGTAATTAATTTTCCATCACCACATCTCATGACTAGATTATAATAATGGAATTAATGTTCATATATGATATTAATGATATATTTATCATTCTTAAAATATAATATATCATTTACCTTCTTACCTTTTCATTCAATGAAAAATGATAATGTCGTTCGTGCGTACGTGTGGACTACCACATCCACAAAGTGATACAATTCATTTTTCATCACCACATCACATGGATGATATATATAAGTATATTTAAAGAATTAATATGATATTTATTATATTATTATAATTATTTAAATTTAAAATAATACTTACCTTCTTCACAGAGTGATCGTTGAAAAATGGAAAATGTTACTCATGCATACGTACAACCTACCATCTCCATGATTATAATGTAGTCCATTTTTCACAACCAAATTTAATGGTTGAATTTAAAATTATAATTTATGTATAAAAATGATAATTATTTCATGATTATTACTCTATATATTATTAAATAATGACTCCTTTGACCATAGTCAACTCGTTGAAGTCAATTTGTACTTATGAACATAGTATCCTCAAAACGTATAATGTGAACTTAACTGATAAAGTAATTGTATATAACATGGTAATCGATAAAATAAGAATAATAAACTTTAAAAATGTTATTAAGTAATTAAATAATTAACATAATTTTATTATTTAGGAATATAAGGAACATACGTGTAACACCCCGACCCCAAAATCCTGAAGCCAATGACTTACTTTATTATATTAGCATAGATACATGCTTCAAATCACAAGGGACCAAACAATTTAGCAGTTTTGGAAAACCATATTGCATAAATGACACCCATATTAAATTTGGGAAAAGAAAAGAAAACATTATACATAATAAAATGAAACTAACTACATCCTTGAAATCTCATTCAAATATTTATTCTTCATATCCTAGGGATAAGAAACAAAATAAGGGTGAGATAAAATGCTCAGTAAGGGTAAATACAGTGGAAAAAATTATGAATCAATGAGAAAAATCATCATGTCATGGTAAATAACTTAGTACACATGACAAATAAATATTTAGATAAGGTATAATCAATATGGCACAATAGATAATTGAAACACATGTAATTTTATCAGTAAGCTGAGAATAAAATGCATCCATAAACATGTCAAAGAAAAAATCTCATGGATAATAATAATAATTTAATTCTCGATAAATTCAATGATTAATTATTTGAAATCATGTTTATGAGGCACATGATACCTTTACCATCAATATTTATTCTCAATATAGTATAAACTACTCTGATTTTTCTAACTGATTCATCTCATGAGACTATTGATGCATTGAGGGGATTGTATTAACCATTAACCAAATCATAGGGATTGCATTAAATGAAACCAAAAAATTTCTTTCATTTACAAGGAATTACTTATATATCTAGTAATTTATTTAATTAATGAAAAACACGCCTTATCAAATATATGTATTGAATAAAAGATATGAATTTATCAATAATTCCTCAGTTAATCAAATAACTATAAAAGTGAACATCGTATGTAAAAATGGTATATGGTTTAGACAAATAATAATCTCCATTAGATGATAATATATATATTTAAGATAAATTTATTGTACAATATAAATGATTATAAGGAAATGATTATTTCACGAGAAAGTTAACAATCACAAAAGAAAGTGATATTGTAAAGATAACTTTTACCACTTGTAAATTCTCAAGTCAAACCTGTTGAATGAGAAAGATAAATTTAAAACTTAAAATAACATGAATTATGAGTTAATAATGATATTAAATTACAAATTGGAATTATATACACCATAATATAGTGAAATAGAGTATAATAACAAATAAGTCTCAATAGAATGCAAATTGAGATGAAAACCCTTACCCTGCATTTCCTTTTGGGTGAATTTCCTTTAAAATATTTTATAAGTGTTTTAAACATGTTAAAAATTTATACCAAAAGCATAATAATATTTATAATATAATATATTAACTTCTTATAATATCTTATTACTCATTTTCTAACAATCTTCCATTATTTTCATCATTTCGGGTGTTAATTGTCATGTTTTCCGAGTATGTTTTGACTTGTTATTTTTGTTCTTATTACATCGATAATGATTTAATAATCTCAAGAATTTAACCCATTATTTAATTATAATATATATTCAGTATATATTTATTTATAATAATCCATAAAGTTTGAAGATAAGAAATGAAATGCACTGTTCATGAAGACTGTAGGCCGTACATACGCATGGACACTACTTATATTTCTTTGTCATATTAAAAGAATGAAAATTAAATGATACATTTATATTCATATTATAATAATAGTATCATATTTATTTCATATATTTCACATAGTTTTATTAAAACCATAATTTATACATTCCATGTATAGCATGAACGAATCACATCGCTTTGAGGAGGCGGTAGTCCACACTTCCACAAACGATGTTATCGTATTCCCACAAAATGGAAAGCACAAAGGTATGTTATATATAAAAATTAAAAAAGCATAAATACATTATAAATATAATATATATAACATATAAATATCATGTACATCATAATTACCAACCATGAAATGTTGAAAAGGAAAAACGAACGACATTGTTTCGTGAGGCGGTAGTTCACCGTACACACAAACGATAAGTTCATTACCCATTTGATGGAAGTGTGTGTAAGTGTAGGTATAAAACTTAATATAAAAATATATAAGTATATTTAGTATATTTAGGTTTTTATTTAATAATTTAATAATAATATTTTAGGGGGTGGATAATGAAAATAAATCAAAAGTGCTTGAGGAAGGATGTTACCTCTTCTTTGGGTAACTCTTTTGGTTTGCACCAAAGGGCTTACTTGGATGGATTTATACCTAAGATGAGGCTTATATAATAAAGTGATGGGTTTTGAGAGATTATTTTATTAGATTTTTGGCGATCTAAAGGTATTTATAGGTGTGAATAAATGGTATGGGCGAGTGCCTTTTTATAGTGGAGGAGGAGTGACATTATTATAATTTTTTGAAAAGGGAATTCTGCCCACATTTTCTATGGAAAGTGGCTCAAATAATGAAAAAAATTAGATAAAATGTATTATATGGTATAAATATTTCAATCCATTTTATTTTTTACTAGTTTATATGTCATTTTGGGCCTTAAGTTTAAGGTTTAGTCCTTTGTTATGTTAATTTTTCTCTTAATCACTATAATTAATTTTAATCATTTTAACTAATATTTTTGATAAAAAAATAAGTTAAAATTATTATAAATTATAAATTATTTTAATTAAAAATATTTAATCCATTTTCCCAATTCCAATCACATAATTGGAAAAAATTAATTTAAAATTAATCTCACAGATAGGGCGACAATACAAGTTTTTAAAGTAAAAATGTTCAAAAATTTGCTATGTTTTGATATCCAATTTCAAATTGAAATTAATTAAAATGATCTAAATTAGATTAATTGATATATAATTTATAAAATCTGATTTTAAAAACAATTTAAAATATAATTTAACCTTATTAATAAATTGGATGAAAAAACAATTTTCAATTAAAATTCAATATTTTTCACTATTCATTAAAAAAAATTAAACTTCTCAGAAAAATACAAAAAATTAACCATAAACTAATTTTGACATTTAAATTAAAAAAATGAAGTTTATTTTTTCATATTAAATTTATAAAATTTAAAAAAATTGGATTTAAAATAGGTTCTCCATTAAAAGGTGGTAAAATCGCTTTTATAAAAATATAGGTTTTTATGTGTAAAATTGGGTTTGTTATTATCTTATGGTTAAAAAATATATTGGTTGAATGTAAAAAATATTTTATTGAATATAAAATATATAAATTTAATTAATATCATTCATTATTAGTAATTAACTTAATTTATTAAGACAAGATATCTTTGGAAGCATAAAAATAGTTCTTTATAAAAACATTTCCTATATGTTCAATTAGTTTTGATATTAATTTATATTTAATTTTAAAAAAATTAATTTAACAATATATTTCCATAAGTTATTTAATACTATTCTTAACCACCAATTTAATAGCTAGGTTATATCTTATTATATTAAATAATAATATTTTAATAATATATTGTTGTTCGGTAAAACTTAGTCTTGCATGTAACACAAACTATCAAACAAATTTGTTCTTTTGTGTGATGAAAAATAACTCAGTATTGTGTGCATTACAATATATTGAATAGATTGAATATATTTAAAATATAAAATATGTTGTAAAGTATCGAGATATTATATTCCCTTACGTGCTTGGTGTTGTGTGTTATACATGCTATCAAATACAATGTCCTTATTTTAGAATTTTGGGGTATTAAATTCTCCCCGCCTTAAATAAATTGCACCCTCACGATTTAAAAATGATCTCAGCAATTGATGGATTTATATTTGAAAATAAACTATTATTTAAAAACCCACATCATAAATAGGGTTAATAACATATATTCTTAATAAGAAGGGAATGAAAATGTGAAGTTTACCACAAAACTAGGCTTTCAAATAGGATAAAATTAGTGAAAACATTGACATGGAAGAGAAATATAATTATCAAGTTATTATAGAGAGTGATAGAAAACATATTCAGATAAAAGTTGATGAATAAAATTCCTTAAACCATAGTTATGAAAAATTTCATTTATATCATAAAAAATAATGATAATAGGACAACATTTTCGTTTCAATACCATTTTTCCTAGAGTTGAGGAATTATTTCACTCTATAAGAATATAAGTAAATATACTTACTTGATACATTTCTATAAGAAAAATATTATCCTTTGGTTGTGACTTGAACTATTTTTACTTCTTTTCAAAGCACAGGTTGCATCATATAGTGAAGTAATACATTAACCTCTAAAACCTCATCCAAATATAAAAATAATCATTTAATAAATGGTTAAGTTTTCCAAAATATTATGATCCAACACTTTAGAATGAAGGTCACAAAATTTCCAAAATGAAATTATCATTAGCCTTTAATCAATATGAAACATCTATTAATTGTCACATTCCAAACTTGTGAATGCCTTCATAATGTATTCTCTTGAAACATGCTAATAAATTC
Source organism: Viscum album (assembly GCA_963277665.1). NCBI lineage: Eukaryota > Viridiplantae > Streptophyta > Magnoliopsida > Santalales > Viscaceae > Viscum > Viscum album. The sequence goes on along the minus strand of OY728146.1, from coordinate 1,051,266,505 downwards.
AATTACCATAAAACTTTATTAGAAACATGTATTCTTCCTTATTCATTAAGTAAAACACATGTTATTGGATATATTACTTAAATCAAAAACTGTTGTAAAATCCATTAATGATAGTATAACCACTTTCCAAAAAACCATTAATCAGTTCCATGATAGTTATTACTTATCCATATCAAACATTTCTTTATCTAAACAACGTTTTATCAACATTAGGAACATATTAAGGCTTATATTTCCCTCAACCATTTATTTAAAAAAAAAATTAACTTTCTACAGAATCACTTTTCTTGGTACCATTCAACATATGATCTCAATATTTAATGAAAAATTACTATAGTACATCCCTTATATATCTTATAACCAACACATCAGTGATAAAATACTGAAATAAAATAATTATTTATTCTAAATACAATCACATTAATCATTCCACTTCGGTTGTATATATAACATAATCTTGAATTTGATCCCTTAGCTTCTTCAGAAGTATATTCCCTTAATTCTTGGGGAATTCATTTGAGTAGTGGCCCATCTTCTTGCAGTTGTAACACTGAATAGTTTAATTTTCCTTCTTCTATTTACATTATTTTTTTGGTGACCCTTTTCTCTACACTTATAAAAAACTTCCAATACTTTCAAGCATTTACCAGAGTGATTATTTCCATAGTTATCACATGTGGGAAAATTATACTTTCCCTTATTCCCTTTATCTATTATTTGATATTCATTTATCTTCTTCTCTTACTTTACTTTTAATCCATAAGACTTGTAGAATTATTTCTCAATCTTGATAGCACATAAAACTATTTCATCATATTAATAAAAGGTTTGAGAAACCCACACCATTTAGAGACTTGGAATAAGTCCTTTATAGAAATGATCAATCTTGTATTTCGTGTTGCATATGAAATCTGAAATATACCTTGATAACCTGGTAATGGTAGATTCATACTCCACAATAATTTATTCTTATTTATTATTTAAACTAAGTAAATTTCTCTTCATCTCAGTTTTTTCTCATGAGGGAAGTATTTATCATAGAATGTCTCCTTAAAGGTTCTCCATTCCATGAGTTTTATTTATTCTTCCTCCCTAGTATTCTAGGTCAACAACCACCACTGATTTTAATTTCCATTGAGATAATATACTATAAGTGTAACCTTTTCCTTTTCACTACATCCTGATTCCATAAATATATTTTCCAAAGACTTAATCCATTTATTAACTTCCATTAGGTTAGTAGTCCCACTAAATGATGGGGCCTCTACTGTATAAAGTGATCCAACATAAAATAATCTCACTGTGTAATAGGTTTCTCCATCCAGGAAAGGTTATGTTTCATAACTTGATTAAGTTTACCCAATATATCCATAACTTGATCAGTTATAATACCAGCTACATCGGCTTTCTCAGTAGGGAAACCTCTACATTGACCATGAGTATTGATACCATTCATCCTTCCATGTGCCATTTCTAAACAATGAAATATACTAGATTAGATCATAACATTATGTAACATAATGTATAATCAAAAAACTAGTGAAACACTTGACATAAATTGAAACATTTATGCATAGGTAATCTCATAATTATAAACACGGTTTTGTTAGGGATATATTTACTTTCAAATCCTTCATAATGGTTTGAAAAGAAAATGTGAATTATCCTAAGAATATCCCCCATGAGTGTCAAGACAATTATGCAGTAAGGACCATTGTCGTGTATGAGGTTATACTCAAGTCAAGCCCAACACACCTTATAGGAGTTATTACCCCTAGGTATATCAATGTCAGAACCACATCCACTTGTAGTATCTAGATAAGAATGTATTTCTATAAGGACCCACATAATATATTACGTACTAAAATTCTATGATGTACTTATATAATTATCCTCAAATTCTATATCAGGGTTATGTTACCTAATATAAGTTTTCTAAATCTAGTTTCCAAGGTTGCTGCTAAAATCGATCTGATACAAACTGCAACACCTTGACCCTAGAAGCCCAGATCCGGTGCCTTACTTTATTACATTATAATAGATACAAGCTTAAAATCCCAAGAGACATAAAAGTTTAACAATTTTGGAAAACCAGATTACATATATGATACCCATATTACATTGGGGAAAATAAAATAAAATATGATACATAATAAAATGAAATGAACTATATCCTTGAAAGATCATTAAAATATTTCTTCTTTATATCTTGGGGAAAGGAAACAAAATAAGGGTGAGCTCAAATGATTAGTAAGGGTAAATACAACATAAAAAATAATGAATCAATGATAAAAATCATCATGTCAAGGTAAATAACTGATTACACATTCCAAATAAATATCTCTAAAAGGCATAATTAATACGCCATGGTAGATAACTGAAACACATGCCATTTAATCAATAAAATGAAAATGAAATGAATCCATAGATATGTAAAAGAAAAAATATCATGGATAATAATAATAAATGAATTATAAATAAAGGAAATTCTTAATTATTGGATGTCATGTTTCCCAGGCACATGATACCTTTACCATCAAGATTTATTCTCAAGATAGTTTAAACTACTCTGATTTTTCCAGCTGATTCATCTCATGAGACTACCGATGCATCGAGGGGATTGCATTAACCAGTACCCAAGCCGTAGGGATTAAATTAAATAGTAATAAACCATGTCTTGAATTTTAAAATCATTTATCATATATCAAGTAATCAATTTAATCAATGAACAACATGCCTTATCAAATATCTTTATTGAATAAAAGATACATATTTATCAATAATTCCCCAGTTAATCAAATAAATATCAAAGTGAACACTATATATAAAAATGGTATATGTTTTAGGAAAATAATAATCTCCGTTGCATGATAATATAGATATTTAAGATAAATTTACTATACAATATAAATGATAATAAGGAAATTATTTTTTCAAGAGAAATTTAACCATCACAAAAGAAAGTGACATTGTAAAGACAACTTTTACCACTTAGTAATTCTCAAGTCAAACCCCTTGGATGAGATAGATCAATTTAAAACTAAAAATACCATTAATTATGAGTTAATAATGATATTAAATGACAAAGGGGTAGTATATACACCATAATAAAGTGAAATGGTGTATAATAAAAAATATGTTTGATCAATGGAATGTAAATTGAGACGAAAACCCTTACCTTACATTTAATTTTGGGTGAAATCATTTATCCCGCTATATAAGGGTTTTAAACATGTTAAAAAATTATACCAGAACCATAATAATATTTATAATATCCTATATTAACTTCTTATAATATCTTATTACCCAAAATCTTTCATTATTTTCATCGTTTCAAGTGTTAATTGTCATGTTTTCCAAGTTTGTTTTGACTTGTTATTTTTGTTCTTATTACGTCAATCATGATTTAATAATATACACAATGTAAACTATGATTTAATTATTATATATATATATATTAATTATATATATATATATATTAATTATATATATATATATTAATAATAATCCATAAAGTTTGTAGATAAGAAATGAAATGCACCGTTCATGGAGACGGTAGACCACATGTATGCATGAAAACTACTTCCATTTCTTTGTCATATTAAATGAATGAAAAGTAAATGATATATATGTATATTATAATTAAAATATAATATTTATGTCATTTATGTCACATATTTTTATTAAAACCATCATTTATACATTCTATGTATAGCGTGAATGAATCACATCACTTTGAGGAGGCGGTACTCCACACTTCCACAAACGATGTTATCATATTCCCACATAATGGAAAGCACAAAGACATGTTCTATATAAAAATTAAAGAATAATAAAGGAATTATAAATATAATATATATCATATATAAATATAGTTTCCATTATAATTCCCAACCATGAAAGGTGGTAAATAAAAAATGAACGATATCATTTCATGTTGTGGTAGTTCACCATACACACAAACGGTAAGTTCATTACCCATTTGACAGAAATGTGTGTAAGTGTTGGTAAAATAATTAATATAAAAAAATATAAGTATATTTAGGATAATTTTATTATTATTTAATCATGTAATAAGAATATTTTAGGGGGTGTATATTGAAAATAAATCAAGAGTGCTTGAGGAAGGATGTTACTTCTTCTTTGGGTAACTCCTTTTGGTTTGCACCGGAGGGATTCCTTGGATGACTTTATTCCCAATTTCAGGATTCTAGGATTAGTGGAGAGATTTTTTTAGATTATTTGAGAATATTTTGGGTGATCCAAAGGTCTTTAGATGTGTGAATAAGTGGAAGGCGTGAGTACTTTTTTATAGTGGAGGATGAGTGCCATTCTTGTAAATTTTTGAGAAGGAAATTCCACCCACATTTTTTCCATGAAAAGTGGATCCAATAATGAAAAAAATTAAATAAAAGGTAGTATAGGGTCAAAATATGGCCATAAAATGGATTTTTTACTAGTTTATAGGTCATTTTGGGACTTAAGTTTAAGGTTTAGTCTTTTGTTATGCGAATTTTTCTCTTAATCGTTGTAATTAATTTTAATCAATTTCACTAATATTTTGGGTCAAAAACTATGTTAAACTTATTAGAATTTATAAATTATTCTTATTAAAAATATTTAATACTTTTTTTAAAATTACAACCACATAATTAGCAGAAATTAATTTAAAATTAATTCTACAAACAGGATGACAATGTGGGTTTTTAAAGTAAAAATGGTCAAAACAATTCTCCGTTTTTATATCCAATTTCAAAGTGAAATTGATTACAATAAACTAAATTGGGTTAATTTATATATAATTAATATAATTTTAATTTAAAACCAATTTTAAATATAATTTAACCATATTAATAAATTGGGTGAAAAAACATTTTTCAATTAAAATTCAGTATTTTTCACTATTCATTAAAAAATGAAACTTCTCAGAAAAATATCAAAAATTTACCCAAAACTAATTTTGATGAATCTATTTAAAATATAAAGTTTATTTTTACATATTAAATTTATAAAATTTCCAAAAATAGGTTCTCCATTAAAAGGTGGTAAAAATGCTTTTATAAAAACATAAGTTTTTATGTATAAAATTGGGTTCATTATTATATTATTCTTATCAAATATATTGGGTGTATGTATAAAATATTTGATTGAATATGTAATGTAAAAATTTAATTAATATAATTAATTAATAGTAATTAACTTAATTTATTAAGACAAAATGCCTTTGGAAGCATAAAAATTGTTCTTTATAAAAACATTTCATACTTTTTCAATTGGTTTTGATATTCATTTATATTTAATTGTAAACCAATGAATTTAAATATATATTTCCATAAGTTAGTTAATACTATTCATAACAACCAATTTAATGGCTAGGTTATATCATATTATATAAAATAAAAATATTTTAATAATATATTGTTGTTCGGTAAAACTCGGTCTTACGTGTCACACAAACTATCAAATAAATTTGTTCTTGCATGTGAAATAAACTAACTCAATATTGAATGCATTACAATATATTGAATATATTTAATATATTTAAAATATAAAATATATTTTAAAGTCTCAAAATATTATATTCCCTTACATGCTTGGTGTTGTGCGTTATACATGCTATCAAATACAATGTCCTTATTTTAGAATTTTGGGGTGTTATAATATGTGAAAAGTTAGACTCAAGGTAAGATACTTTCTTTAAAAAAATATTATTTTAAAGTTTCCCTTAAAAATATCTTTTTCTTCCTTGTATATATTTTCAAAATTATTTTATGGATGTATTTATATGGACATAAAATAATTATAAAGGACATTTTATATCTGTTTTTTTACTTTCTTTAAAAGGTTTTCAAAAGGAATATTTTTAAGAATTGTTTTGAAATTTTTTATAAAAAGGAAAAAGTAATGTTCTATTTTAATGTATACTACAACAATGAATTTTCCCATCACCATAAATGTTATTTGATTTTTGGATTCCATTACAAGATTTTATGTTTTATTTAAAGAAAAAAACCATCTTTCCCTATATTATAGTTATTTTTAAAAAGGGTTTTAAAATTTAATGAATATTTCTATATCTAGAAATGTTTTCTTATGGTCATAGAGAATATTTTTATGAGTGCAATGTTAGAAATTATAATATTTTATGTGTTGTGATTATGTTATGGTTCTTGTTAATTGTTATGATTATGAGTGGTTTTGTTATAAACCAATTATGGATGGTTATGCTATTAACCAATTACAGGTGGTTCTGTGATAAAACAAAGACCGGTGGGTCCATGATTTCCCTCCAATGCATTGAGTATGAAATTCAAACACATGTTTATTCAATTTGTAAGAGTAATTTTAAGAGTGACTTGGAAATGATTTCCCAAGTAACCTATATGTTTTATCTATGATTTCTATGGGTTTTTATAGAAATATTATGATTTATCAAGGTAAGATAATGATATTATGTATAAAGGAAATTATATGATACTTTTTAAAGGTGAAAAGTATAACTTTGTGAAAAGTTCTTATGAGTATTGAATGATTTCAAAGAAACATTTATGAGTTTTATTTTACCTTTAATATTTTTTATGAAATGTTTTATGGAAATATTTGGGTAGATAATGTGATTTCTTGGGTAAGAAAATATTTATTTTGAGCCTAAAGTTTATTTTGAAAAAGGAAATTTTTTATGAATATTCATGGACTAATGATTTATTTATTTCTTTTTTATGTCCCTTACTAATATTTTTATGCGCATACCATGTTTTAAAATGTTTTTTATAGGGTTATAAAGATGAATAGAGACAAGGATGAGGTCAAGATGAAAATTGTAAAAAAAAATCATGAAAAGAAAACATGTTTATTTTTAAAAGTTTTGTTTTACAGGAAAATGGATACTGAATAGAAGTATACACTTTGAAATATATGGGTTTTTTATGTAAGAGTTATGACCTAAATCTCTTAAACTGTAAACCTAAAAGATATTTGGGATTGTAATAAAGTAAATTCTAGTTTATAGTCATTAGAATATGAAATGTATAAGGATGGGTCCTTACACTATGTTCACCATCATATAATGTTATCCTATTGAATAATAAGTTTTAAGAATATCATCACAACATTTAAAGGCTCTAATCATAGTGGAGAACTAATATTCCCTTTTCAATGTGATAGATAGTTTGGGACATTATTAAATTAAAGTCACGTAGATATATGAATTATATGTAATAATATATTTTAATTAGTATTCTCCTATTTGAATATACATGAAATCTAAAGTACAAATAGTTGGTTCTAGGAAACCAACTCCAACCGACTCCTACTTTAACTAGAGCTAACTACCAATGACTTTTAGTTTGGTAGCTCTCACATGATGATCATGTTTTTTTTGAGTTAATACTTTAGTTTAGGGGGTGACCTTGTTGTCTTCCATAGAGACTCTTCTCACAGTGACATCATCTTTCTGAGAAAAACCTCTTGAGAGATGATAATTATGAATTATGTTATTCATTTTCTGATGTGATCTTAGATCCTTTATAATAGCCACCACTATAGTATTATCACGATAGAGTGTGATAGGGTCTTTATTATTAGGAACCATGTCAAGCTCTTGGGTAATTTTTTGAATCCCAACTACTTCTTTATCTGCCTCAAAATCTGTAATATACTCATACTCTATTATATAATTAAAGAACATGACTTTCTTTAAGCTCTTATAGATCATAATACCTATGTTTAAAGTGAATATTTAATCCTACTGTGATTTCAGATTAGCTCGATCTGTTTGAAAACTAGCATATGCATATCCCTTGATGACTAGTTCCTCATATCCTCCTTAGTACACCTCAAATAATTAAGGATAGTATTGGTTTCCATCAAATATTAGTAATTTTGGTTATCTTTATATCTTCCTACCACCCTTAAGGTGTAGGTGAAATATACCTTTGTACATAACATAACATACATGGTTGAATCAATCGCTAACGCGTATGGAGTCCTTGCCATACTCTATATTTCCTCATGTGTATGATGACACATTTTCTTGGAAATATGAATGCCATGTGACATTGAAAATAATTCCCTCTTATATTGTTCCATACTAAATCACTTTAGTATATTGTAAATATTTTTACTTTGACATAGTTTAATAAACCCCTTGGATCTATCTCGATGTATCTTGATCATAAGAACATACATTTCTTTGCCTAAGTCCTCTATGTAGAAGCACGTGTTTAACCAGGATTAAATGGATCATAAGAATTATATTTCATTTAAAATAAGTAGTATTTCATCAACATAAACTATTAAGATAACAACCACACTCCCACTAAATCACTTATAGACACATGGATCACATTAATTCTTTATGAAACCAAATTCTGTTATGACTTCATCAAATAAAATGTTCTATGACCCAAATGCTTGCTTTAATATATAAATGGATCTCTGAAACTTGAATACTTTGTTGGAATCCTTTTGAGTCACAAAACTTTCAGGTTGTGTCATATATACATCTTCCTAAAGTTTCCTATTATGGAAATCTATTTTAAAATCTATCTTCCAAATCTCATAATCATGGAAAGATGCTATGATAAGTATAATTCTGATTGATTTTAGCATAAAAACTGGTAAAAAGGTTTCATCATAGCCTATAACTTGATTTTATTTGAACCATTTTCAATCAGTCATGCCTTATAAGTACTAACTTATACATCCATGTCCAATTTATTCTTGAATACCCATTTACAACCAATGGGCTTTAGATCCACTGTAGGATCTACCAATACCTAGAATTGGTTCTGGTACATGGAATCCATTTCAAAATTCATAGATTATTTCCATTTGATAACTTTTATGCCACCTACTGCTTCCATGTTGGTTACAAGATCATTATTATCAACTAATAATGAGTCACCACCACCATTGAATAGAAAACCATATCATTCTGATTCTCTAATCTCTCTCATACTCCTATGTAGTACTTGTTTCTTCAAAAAATCCTCTCTCACGGGGCTTTGTTGAATCTATTCTTATGATCAATCTTATATATATTAATCCTGGACTTCATCAAAGTCTATATCTCCCTCAGTATCTACTTTAGAGATGTGATCCCTTTTAATAAATGTGGGATGTCTTTCAACCACAACTTTCTTATATGAAGAATAATATAAGTAATATCCTTTAGTTTCCTTAGGATACCCTATAAAAATTCACTTAGTGCCTCAGGGTGAATTTTTTTCCCCAAAAATATCCTTAATATATGATTTGAAATCCCACACTCATACATGTGACAAAATGAGTTTATTTCCATACCGAAGATGATATTAGATACTAGTGGCTACTTTAGTTGGTATTTAGTTTAGTATATATGTTGTTGTATTCAATGTGTATCCCCAAATGAATAATGGAAGACTCACATGAGTCATCATTGATCTTATAATGACTTACAAGGTGTAGTTCCTCCTTTTACTTACACCATTCCATTATGGTGTATAAATAGGATTATGTTGGGATAAAATACAAAAATCCTATAAATAATCAATGAAGTCTTGATTAATATAGTCTATGTCATGGTCTAAATATATTTTATCAATCTTATTACTAAGATATTTCTCAACTTAATTCTTATATTTCTTGAATCTGTCAAAGTAATCTAACTTATACCTCATTAAGTAGACATATCCATATCTACTAAAGTCATTAGTAAAAGTTATGATGTATGAGTACCCACCCCTAAATTCAACTAGAAATGGTCCACACACATTAGTAATAACCAACTCAAGAAGATCAATGACACTTTCACATTTTACACTAAATGGGGATTTGGTTATTTTTCCTTATAAACATGCATTACATACACCAAGGGGTTTTAGTTCAAATGAATCCAAATATCCATCTTGGTGTAATCTAGTCAAATTATTTTCATTTACATGAGATTGTTGGTGATTCCATAGTTGGGAATGGAATGATTCATGTGAACTATCTTTGTTATCAATTTTCATTACTTGGTTTGTGTAATCTAGCTTATAAATACTATTATTTAAATACACCTTACCATAACAAATTATTTATTTATAAAATAAGAAACAATTATTTCCATATTTTAAAATAAATCCATCCATATCAAGTATGAACACATGAATAATGTTTTTGGTGACTAAAATAACATAATAACAATATTTTATAACCAAGATCATTCCAATCAACAATGTGAGGTAGTAGTCCCAATAGCCACAACAATAAGTCTAGCTTCATTGGATGATTATATATCTACCTCACCTAGATAAATATTTTAAATTATACTTGGTTATTTTATTTGAATACATATTTAGGAACCACATGCTATATCTAATACCCAATTTGTGGAAATATATAGATTACACTCGATAAAAAATGCACTTAAACCTTCACATTATTTCTTTGTCTGGGTATAGTTTTTCTTTCACTGGCCCTTCTTTCCACATGAAAAATAGATAGCATCTTTTTCCCTTGCTTTCCCCTCAAACCTTATATTCTTTGAATGGAATTGTGAAGAATATTTAGACTTGAGGTTAGTATTGGATCTATTTACCTGACCTTTCCTTTTATTCACCATAAGGACAAAAGGATTTTAATGCCTCACATCCTTGTCAAATTGGAGAAGTAGAGTGAGAAGATTCAGGAGAGAATTATTTATGTTACTCATATTGAAATTGACAACAAAACTGGAGAATATTTGAGGGAGAGATGAAATAATGTGACCAGTGTATAGTTCTTCAGGAAGATTAAACCCTAGAACCTCTAGGCACTTAATGTAGATGATAATTTTGACTATATGAGGCCCATATAGCACACCTTATCTAAGATATCTCGTAAAGAGCACCTTGGATATCCTAAACTATTCCTATCATTCTCTCTCTTAATAAATGTCATGATGATGATGGAGCGTTCTATAGGCATCCATTTTCTCACGAGACTTCATGATTTCTCTATACATGAATGATGAAATTAAAAATTGAACATCTAGTGAATCGTTTAGGTTTTTTTATAGACAAAAAACCCTTCATTACTCCCCTCATTAGAAGGTGGATCATGGATTGGGAATTCTAGCATGTAGGATTTCTATTCATGAAGAAACAAAACCTATAGGCATATGAACCATTCCTAGAAGTTACTAAAAGTTAGGGGATGACCTTTCTCTAGAATTGATTGTAGGGATAAAAGGGTTGAAGAACTTTTTTATTATTCTATTATAATAGAGTATATTATTAGTACTTTTATTGATTATAATGTATGCGATACATAATAATAATTTTAATTTTATTAAGCCCCACACTATTTTATTAAGTCTCAATAGCCATCACTATTGAACTTATATTTTTGCATCACTTTATATATTCTAGTGTAAAGGATCCATATTTACCTCATTATGATCTATACTAAGTCATGAAAACCATAAGAAGGTGTTTATATAGGCGTTCTTTCCAACTACGAGTTTACAACTCCTTATTCTATTGAGCGGACTCCCCAATCCTAAAATCTTAACTCGTATTTCCTCAACACTTGCCTCCAAATTTGTATTTAATAGACTATGGTCATTAAATTTAATAAAACTTCGATTAAGTTGACCCATCATCTTAGTTAAGACTCTTAGATAATTAAAATTCTCTGACAATGCCTTGAGTTGACACTTTAACTATGGTTTATCTTAATTCAGATAATTGAAGACATAATTACTTAATATTAACTTGAGGGATTTTTTTAAGTATAATTTTTTTATTTTATATTTTACATATCTAATTAATATTTAATGTATTTTACTTAAGTTATTAACCATGTACCAATAAAAAATTTACACATAATCCTTTTATTTCAATTCCATATTTGCATATTAAACCATTTATTTTTGTGATATCAGTCTTGAATCTATAAAATAAATCATACATAAATATAAATAAATAAATAAATAAATAAAGCATTCATGATCTTATCTAATGGTTGATTTGTTGAGTGAAAAATAAATTAACCTATGAACCTCAGGGAAAACTTCTTGTGTCAGTCTTGGCATGAGTTAAAACATTCCATCTGTCTACCTATGTATCACACAAGTTGATTTCATCTCAGTTCCATCTTGAACTACCTCTACCTAAAATACACCTTGAACTAACTCCATGAACCTTTAGATACTCTTTTTATCACACATGTTTTATAACTTACACACAGGTGAGAGGAATAAAAGGATTTATTAGGGGAGATTACATAAAACAACCTTGGACATATAGGTCCTACATAATAAAGGAGGGATGGATGACATGAAGACCATCATATTTAATTTAATAATAAATAATAACAAACCCATGTAATAAAATTTAATAAAATAAAATAAAAAAATACAAAGGTCTCGTAAAAGCTCATGATTGGTCATACACATATAATAACTACACATTTAAAACATCTAGCTAGCATTCATTTCAATTCATTATTTGATAAGTTAAAACAAACAAAAATTAATTCAATTAATTATATTATTAATAAATTAATTAATTTTATCTTATTACCTTAAATTTTCTTGGATATTTTTATCCTATATGATTTTAAATACAACAAATTATTCATTTTTTAAAAAAATTTAATAAAATAGTACAGAGCTTTGTACTTGGAAGTGCCTCAGTGAGTACCTTTCCAAAATACTTAGTATGGTCCTTATTGTATACAATGCACTGACATAACAATTTTTTTACATGGAATATGTCATAATTTCATGGCATGTACTATAAAATTAATGACATAAAAAGCTCATAAAAATTACACCACTAGTATGATTTAGTGAACGTTGTGTCTTTAGTATGCAACAAACATACATGACTTGTAGTTTCAAATATTATAAAAAATAAATTAATCATATAATATAATATAAAACATAAATGTTAGCATGAAGTGTCAATTTAATAAATCATTGAACTCAGGTCAATGAGGTTTAATGGAGTAATTAATTAAATTTAATATTTTCATGTAAATAGGAAAATTACATGGCATGTACAGACTGGACACACGACGTGTAATTTACTTATCCAGATATTTAAAGTACATTCCCAGGGACTCAGTATGTACTTTTCATGTACATTTATTAGGTACACGACATGTAGGAAGGAAACACAATGTTCACTTCAAGTTTCATGACTGCCACCCTATACGTGTCATGTATTAAATACATATAGTGTACTAATTACACAAAGCATCTTGACCCCACGTTTTCATCCATGAAAACATGTAGACTACACGATGTGTAGGCAATCTATGTGATGTGTAGTTCAAAATAACCATGTTCCACCCTGGCTAGTTAATATGTATTGCATTTAATGCTTGTGATGTGTATTCATTACACGATGATTCAAAGTCCACGTGGGTGTCCTAGTGTAATGAACAAGGATACATGGTGTGTAAAAAAGGAGTACACATCATGTAGCCCTGTGTTATCTGGAAAAAGTTCTCAGAACCTCTAAATGAGTTCTTCATATGTGATCTTCATTAATTATTAATCGATATTTATTATGTGAGAAACGAAGAGGAGGAAGAATATATCTCGATTATCAGATAAAGAATGAATAAAACTTTAAATGAATTTTAAATTTTAAATGTATAATGATCAACAATAAAATAAATAATTATAAATTTTAATGTGACCACTTTAATACCACTTGATGGTTCTAGAGGTAATGGAATTTCCTATTGGTCCAATGAACAACTTGTTTTTTGTTGGATTTGATAGATCATTCACAATATACAATACATAAATTCCACGACCAATGAAATCTATTATGAAGAATATTTAAAGATAAAGTGTTATAACCAATAGAATAATTTTTTCACACCAATTTTATAATTAATTTAAGTAAAAGAATAAAGGTTACCTCGATCTTGAGATATTTATTCATTGAGGATGTTGATCATTCAAACACGGTCAATATAGTATTATTATATTGAAAAAAAACCAAAGTAGATCCCCTTTAGCGACGATCTACCCATGCTCCTTTGATCTTTGAACAAAATCGATGAATCACTAGGTGCTAGCATGAATGATTGATCATATTTCATTATTCGACTTTGATTGCTTAATGTTCATTTGGGTTGAAGGAATCTCTCTTTTTCTTCTCATTCTTGAGAATATGAGAGGAGTAGGAAGATCTTGAGAGGAATTCATTGTGCACAATGATTAACCTTCTCTAGAATATGATAACATTCTATTTATAAAATTAGGGTTAGGGTTTAATATTTAATTAATTCTATAAGGTCCCTTAATAATTTATTAAACCCATATGAAACCCCATTTCATAATAATAATAATATTTTCTCATGTCATGTGATAACTGGCATAATGATAAATATTATTTTACCATCTTGAAAATTAATATTTATTGTCAGACCTAATCTCGGCCTACTCACCCTGAAAATTTACCGAATACTTGAATAAATATTGTTATTAAATATTAATTCATTCAATAAATAAATATATATTCATAGATTAAAAAATAAATATTTATTTAATATCAACATAACTAAATAAAATTTTTATTTAATAAAAAATATATTTATTAGGGTGTGAATAATGAGAGATAAATAAATATTATATATTCACATAATTAAACAATTACCTTACAAATAAATATTTATTTTATATCTTTGTGATCAATTAATAAATTTTTAATAAATATTAATTATTGGTCCATAGAATAATATTTATTCCAATTGTTAAATATAAATAATATTTAACCACAATCAAAGAAACACTTTGTGTGTGACCCTCTAGACTTCTTCCTCAGTGGAATTAGGTGGAATTACCTGAAGTCCAAGATTACTATCTAGAAATGTATTAAGAAACCCATATAGGAAGAAGATATGTATCAATGAAAAAATCACATATGAATGATCACTGTGTAATATAATCCATTTGACATGATATTTCATCAAGCATGTTGTATACTTGTGTCAATAACCTTAATTCTTGAGATATCTTTCTTTGATTATCTGTAATGAACATATTTAGATCACCATGGAAATAAAATTTATTTTGACAGTTCCATTATAATCAAAGGGATGAGATATCTACTTCTATAAATATGGAAGAAAAAAAATCCTTCCTTGACTTATTCATTAATAATATATCATTCATGACATACCCAATACACCCAACTTCACTGCGATCATATGTCATCATGGTTCACAAAAATACATTAAAGTGTGCGAGTCATGAAATGAATTAATAATAATATTAAAGTATAAGGATCATTACACACAATCATAGATAGGAATTTCTAATATCACATAAATATGTGAAATTCCTAGAGGCGGGTTTGTTCTCATATCCTATTTTAGAGATTATCAAGTGTAAACATCATGAGATGAAGTCTATTTTACTTATGAGTACTCGCATCTGACATTAAACATACTTCATGTCCCATATAGAATGTTATCTGACTATAGAATAAGTTTTAAGAATATCACCATTGCGTTTCAAGGTTCTCATCATAGTGGGGAAAAAACTATGCCATTTCAATGTGATAGATACTCTAAAACATTATTACATTAAATTTATATAGATATATGAATGATATGTAATAAGATATTTTAATTAATATTCACTTCTTTGGATGTACATGCAATTAAAGTAAAAATAGTTGGTTTTAGGACATAAACTCCAACACCTTTGATTCATAATAATATTTTATGATTTTTATTACTTTTTAAATCATTTTTAACAAGTAATACTATTTATGTAGATTTTTTAGGGTTATTTTTGTAATTGGAGTTTAAAAATATCATGATAATTTTTGAATTCATGGTATAATATTTTTATATAATAATAATAATAATATTTATCTATTAAAGTTAAAATTCCCTGTAGAATTTTTAAAGGATTTTATTTATTGTAAACCATGTTTTAGAATCATTGGAAGTTGTTTATATGTTGTTAAAGCTATATTTAATGGTTTTGAGAAGTTTTGAGAAGCCCTAATATGAATTAAAGAGGTTTTGTGATTATTTAAAGAGAATATATAATTCTATGTAAGAGCTAAAAAATGACAAAGTCATGGAATTTATAAGGTTGTATATGTTTTTTGTGAGGTTGATTTTAGAGTTCATAAGGTTGTTTTTATACTTCATAAGGTCCAAATTTTACTTATTAAGGTTTATTTAGTTGGAAAATATGGAAAATGAAACTTCATAAGGCTATTTCCTGATCTTCTTAAGGCCAGATAAGATGTAAAAATGGGAAAGTAAATGTTCATAAGGTTGATTCATAACATCATAAGGTTTCCCAAGGACTTCCTATGGTAATATTAATTTTTTTGAGGTTGTAAATCTCACAAGGTTTAACTTTGTAAGGTTCCATGAACTCCATAAGGTTCATTGAAACATTATAAGGTTTCAAATTCATAAGATTTATAACTTTATAAGGTTCTATAGACTTTTATAGGTTGATTATAGTATTTTATAAGGTCTATGAACTTCATAAGATTGTTCAAAGTGCTTCATAAGCTATACAAAAAATTTATAAGGTTCATTAATTTTTGAAATTTTGAGAATCCTAAAGGATGAAAAGAGTAATATTTTTAGAATAAATATTCTAAAGAAATTAAATGTGATGATTCCCAAGCCAAAATTTCATGATTAAAACATCAAAAATTAATATTGTGATTCAAGACGATTCTTGTGATAAATCAAAATGGAGATCACTGTTAAAATTGTGTGAAGTTTTCAAATACATTTATTTAAAAAATACCAATGGTGATTGAAACTGGATTATTTTTTGGGGAAATGATTGAGATGATGTCGTACTAATATTAAATTTATAAATTAAATGAAAATCATTGTGTAATGATTCAAGATGAGTTATCAAGTGTCTGAGTTATCAAGTGTTTTCATGTCATAAGAAATGCTTCAGACTGTGGGTAGGTTGAAGAAGATATCAACCAAAGTTTATCCATTATAATGAAGATAATATTGATATAGGAACCTTCTAGAATCTATACATGCCTTAATTTTTGAATTATTCTAATGGTGATTTTGACTGATTTTTTTCTAAAAATTTTTATTCATCAGTTGAAATGAGAAGAAAAGGAAGAAGAGTGTTTTTATAATTACACTAGGGATGATTATTAAATAAAGAAGAAAATATTTGGTGATCATGGGGACATGACCATGTGAGAGGTTGATTGAGGAAATGAACCAATTATCTCACTATACTATTTAGTTTTTAGAATTATCTTGATAATGAGATGAAATTAAATTCTATAAATGAAATTAATTCAAGAATTTTAAGAAATATCATTTAAAGGGGTTAGGTTTTAAATAAATGTGAAGAGATACGATACTGATAAAAATAGAGAGAAAAAAAAAGCAGATCTTAAAGATGGGAGTCCTAATAAAGAAGAAAAATCGAAGAGCTGAGCCACTATATGATTTATGATTGATAAGAAGATCAAAAAGCATACCATCAAACTAATTCTGGATGTTTTGAGAATAATTAACTGATTTGAGTCTATCAACATGGTTATTAGAGGCTAAATTTATTAAATAATTGAACATATATATTCTGATATTTTGAAGGCTTGAAGAGGAGGATCTTTATATGTGGAAAGTGAAACACAGATTTAATTACCACTAGTGTAGAAAATGATTTTCCACATTGATTTTTCAGTTTTTAACATCATATAATTAATGATATATTTGTAAGTGATGTTGTAAATATGTTTTTTTACATTGGTTATTTTAACTGGATTAAAAACAATTTTTATGTAGGTTATTATAAAAACTGTCATAAAAACCCTACATAAAATGTAAATTCAAGAAGATTTTTTATGTCAGTTATAAATAATCAATGTAAAAGCATGTTTTTATATCTATTATTTTAAATAACTAATGTAAAAAACATTATTTTACATAATTTTTTTAATCGATGTAAAAAATAGTGAATTTTTTTTATTGTGGTTATTTTATAACTGACATAAAAAATTATTATTTTTAAATAATTTTGACAATATAGTATACCTAACTTGTAACAGATCAAAAACCAACAGAAACTACAATGGAATATATTTTTTAAATGAAATTTCCTTTTGAATGAATATATTCCCTATTAAGTAATGTAGATATATAAAACCCATGCACTATATTTAATTATTATTTTGGACTATTATGAAATACAACTATAATACGATTATTGGGTATAAATACCATTAAGTATCAGGACTATTGGTAATATATCCATTATACAATGATCGTTATGATTAATATATATCAAGGGTTATAATAAAATATAATTGATATAATAGGAATAAGTTATTACCACAACCAGTAGGATCGCACCTTATGAGGATTATTTCTCAAAACTAATGAAATAGATAATATCACCGAGCTTCACCCTTGACAAAGCTCAAAATTATATTCAATAAATAAAACTTGAGTGGAACCATTTACAGGAGAAGTTAAATCTTATATATATATATTACAACCCAAACTATATTCACCGAACCACCCTAAGAAAGTGGTATAATCACACACCTTACCCTTAAGGTGTATTCTAATGTGATAAAGAGCTATGTATTTAGACCTTAATATCATGTAAAATTCCCATTTAAATGAAATAATGACATGGTTTACACATGGTTTCCCAAACTGTGTGCATAAACCATGTGATTCCCCTCCTTAGATAGTAAGCCACACACGGTTGGTGCACGTTTTGGAAAACCATGTAGGGAAACCATGAAACCCCTTTAAAGTGGGGGCAAAATTACCATTTTACCTTAAGGTCTTATATGTTTAATCCTCCTTTATTTCTTCATTTTAGAAGTCAACAATTCTATTTTTCCTCTATTGAAGCTCATCATCCCACTCCACCTAGATTCATTGGTAATTCTATCATATAACCTCAGAATCAAGATATGTTTGTCTCATTTGATTCCTACAGGTATGATCTTCGCTCATTAGACTCATTTCATCATTCTTCTTTCCATCAATGATGCTATTTTAGTGCGATATCATATACCCTATTTTTAGGCCATTTGTATTTCATTTGTTTTATTCCAATCCATTCCAAACCAAGGGTTGATACTGGGTGAGGAATATATTACAGGAATAAGGTAGGTGGTCTATGAATCATCCATTAAAGTCTCACTATCTATAAATTGCTTCTATTATGTGTACATCGGTTTCATCGGGCGTTGCTCCTTAAATTCATCTGCCTTGAATTCAATTAGCTTAATTACATGATATAACCCTAGTGGGAACTCTTTAACACTATTGAAGGTTGATAACTTAACACAGACCACCCAATTTTGGCACACTTTTTATTTATGCCTTGGTAACATATATTGAGTTTATTTGAAACATTGTTCGGGTGGGTTGACTTGGCCTTGTTAAGGTAAGTATTCTATCATAATTAAATAAATATTAAATTGTTAAGAGGTAAGTATATATGTATAAATATCACTTGGATTTGGATAATATAACTGAATTAATAATTGGTTTCATGTCCTCAACTCACCTTATCATTCTTGATTAAAGGTAATGGAATAAACCTATTAAATGGTTATAAATTGAATTAATATTGGTTACTTGTCCTTAATTCACCTTGTCATGTTTAATGAAAGGGAATTAAACGAACCTATTAAATTATTAAACAAAATGAGTATCACATGGCCTATGATTATATATGATATAAATGCAATGATTATAAGGTGCCTATTACTTTGAAACTTTTTTTATAGGAGTGGTCAGAATTGAGCCATCCTTGGATTCCCGAGGGAATGCCTTGAGCACTCAGAGGATTCCATTCTAATTCATTAAGATGATTGTTCTGGGAGATACCTACCATGAAATATGGTCTTTTAATTATTATGTGAATGCCTCAATTATGTACCAACAATTCACTTGACATCTTTTCCAGATATTAGAATGAATTGGATATACTCTTTGGATTCAACTTTATGTCTTCAGACACGTGATGCCATAGATTCACCCCATTAGGCCCAATAATTCTTATCATGAGATTACTATAGACAATCTCTATGGACTTGGTAAGACTCATTTATAGTGGAATACCTTGGTCATACCCCTTGGACTACACTCAGACCCATTATATCCAAATTGCATGTGGTACTACTATGAGTTTGTTCAACCCTTGAGGTCAAGGATGCCTTGGTTACACCTTAGATCCTATGTTATCATCATCATCATTATTAATCTATGATTATCAGTATATTATAATTATAAACCCATATCAAATAATTAAATGATTACATGTTCAAACACCAGTTGAGGCTGATGTAGGTATGTGTTGTTTATTTATACTACTTTACTTTTATATACATGTACACAATTTTAGTTTATATTCATAGAATAAATATTTATAGAAGCTATTGATGGTGTCCTATTGATATTTATCTCACACCCTATTTGTGCCACTTTTGGAACCTAAAAAGATTATATGATTTCATATGTAGATAAAGGGAAGCATCCCACTTTGGAAACTTGAATTGCATGATTTAGGATGTATCCTGGTAGCAGATAACTGAGCCAGAGCTCGAGATGCTAGGATAGTTTTTTTTTGATTATTTGTATATCATGTATCATACTATCTATATACTACCATATATTCCTGATTTTATTTTTATAGATTCATGAAGTCATCATCTTGTATATGATATAGTTTACAAATTTTGATTATTATTTATTTCTTGGATTCATATTCTTATTTTCCATTACCTTATTCATTATTATACCAATTCCGCTATTTTATCATGTTATATTACTATTGTTCTCTACTATGAACAGAGGGAATAATCTCCCCAATATCACACCCATGGACTTTACTGCTAGTTGATAGCCTCTAGTGTATGGGGAGGCACATTTGAGGCCATGTGGCCAACTGATTTTGGTTACTCAACAGTGAACTGGGTTCAAGACACCACAAAGTGGAATCAGATCATTTCTTTTCTCATCTTACTATTTGGGAAATTAAACAAGAGATAGAAACATGTTGGAACTTGGTCATAAGATGTGTCTAGGATTATCTAACCCATGTTTTGGGTAATCACTGAGTTTCCTGGGAATGAGAAATTATTATTCTATATTTCACATATTATAGTTTATATATTTTCACTATTGGGTGATGTACATGAGTTGTGGTATTTTTATTCCTTATGGATATTTTACCTTGGTCTGGCATGGCAAGGATCATTGTTACATGAATCATTATAGGTACCTAGGGTTCATATGTCATTCATATTCCATGTCATATAGGTTCATTTCATTGCTTTAATTGCCTATATTTCCTATGATTTTTGAGTGATCCATGGTTGTTATATATGATTATTCTACTAAAATCTTCTGTAAAGAAAGGAAAATTGTTCATTTAAAATGTCAGCATCAACCTAAATGGTGTTTTTCTACATGTAAGCTATGTAAATTTGGTTATATGAGATGGGTATTGGCTATGATTACATGACTACAAATTTAAATTTATAAGGCGTATGCGACCTTATAAACTAGGAAGGGTAATTCATCAGAATCAATTCATCATATTCTTACTTGTTACATTATGAGATTGAATGTAAGGGGGAAGGTTGTCATTAAATGGGTGTCTATTTCAATCTATAAAGTGTATGAGAATTTATAAATTGGGAATTATGATTCATTTAATTGAGTCTTGTAATATGAATAAAATATCTTATGAACTTAAAATGAAAATTCTAAATTATAAATGATATGGTTTCCTATAATGAGAAGTCCATGTGCAATTTAAATAGTGTTTTCATCCTAAAATTTAAATTAAAACTCCATGTACTAGAACCTCTGTAAATGAAAAACTTGAATAATTATCAATACCATGGCCTTTTAAGTAGGTGGTTGGGGTAGTATCATAGGTAGTGAACCCATTTTATTTCAATTCTGTTAGTGATCTTGTCTGCTTGGTATCTATTCTAAGCTGTGTGCTTGGAATTTATAGAGATATTACACCATGACGCCCTTGAGTCATGCACTGGGAGGGTGGAAATGACCATGCTTTGGTGGTGGTGGTCCCCAAGCCACTAGTGATACCTCTAGTAGTGACACTTCAGGAACCACATTCTATTCTTGAACTGGGCATCAATGATCAGCTTCGAGAGGGTTTCTTATGCTTGATGTAGTCTATGTAGGGTGCTCCATAACCTGCACCTATGATGCCTGATCTAACTCATGAGTTACAAAAGCATCATCCTCCTATACTCTCATGGGATGGTGGTCTTCATGCTATTGATTCATGGATAGAATCCATTCTATCTATCTTCAATCATCAAGTGACACCTCTAGAGAGGAGGGTCAAGCTCTACACCTACATGATATGTGATTCCATCAAGCACTAGTGGGATGTGATTTCCCAGGATGGTCGTCAATGGGGTATGGTCTGGGAAGACTTTTAGACTGCCTTTTATGATTAAATTTTCCTTGAGACACTGAGAGCTGACCGATCCAGGGATTTCATGCACCAGGAGTAGGGTGCTATGTATGTCATGGACTATTCAACACGCTTCACCAAGTTTCAATGTTTTTCACTACTTCTTATCAGTAATGAGATATCGCGAGAGAGATGCTTTGATGATGGGATTAGGTATACCATCTACTCATAAGTGAATGTATTTAACATATCTAACTTTTTTGATATCGTAAACCAATCCATTATCACTGAGCACAAATTTAGGGAAGATGATATCATTGGGCACAATGGTTTAGTGATGAGATAGGGTCGTAGTTCTTCCAATAGTAGGAAGTGTAGCCTTGAGGTTTCTTTTTAGAGAAATGGTGGCCATAGTTTCCACATTGGAAGCTCCATTATATGCCATCGGTGTGGATGGAAGGGGTATGCGAAGCCTCAATGTGATAGAAACCCACTTTAGTGCCGATATTATAGTCATATGGATTATCTTAAGTGGGTTTTCTAGACCTTTCTATATATTTCTAATAGAATAGGATCCACAAAAGCTCTTCCTTCAGGATTAGGATTAGTGGCTCTGTGTCAGGTAAGAGGTTAGAGTAGAACCAGCTGAGAAGGAGGTCATGGATGAGGTAGTGAGACTTCCAATTATCAGTGCCAACAGAGAAAACCTGCTCAGGGTAGTCCATATGTAGCTCAGGTCCATGGATCGAGATAGTTGCATGCATTATAGCCGATATCCAAGGATCAGAGTGCAGGATCGTCTACTTTATGTGTTATTATTTTAGTAGCCTCTTCCATCATAAATGCTTTATTTGATACAGGTGATTCTTACTCCATTATCTTAGTATCGATTATAGATACCCAAAGCTTGACGTACATGGACATTACATTACTTTTGTGGAATACTTAATACATAACAAAACCAGACACCAAAGGACCGTAATATTTTAGTGTCTTTGAAAACTCGGAACATAATCTTCTAATCGTGGTGAAAGATCTTCAATATCTCCCATAAAAATCTTCCCCTTTTTGTTTTCTTACCTAAAACCTTTCTTTAAATCCTGGGGAAAAGAAAACATATAAAGGGTGAGCTAAAATGCTCAGTAAGGATAAGCATGGATAAAATAAAACAAATCATATACATTTGAACTTAAAAACATGAACATAATGTTTAAAGATCAAAAACTTGAGCAATGACATAAAACATGGAATTACATAAGGCATAGATCATAAAGAAACATTAATCATGATAAAATATCATGGGAATAAAACATGTAATTTTGGCAACCATTAAGCACATGTTATGATTTCCATAGTAGCCAAGGCATTGCTGCCAAGACCATCTTAGTGGACAAAGTCCCTTTCTGAATCGAGTTCACTCCTCGTTCCAGTTCTGTATTACTGAACCGGCTTAACTTTTCATTCCAGCCAAGTCTTTCTCATGAGATATAAATCTTTACCCAATGCATTGGAGGGAGATATAGGTCCCACCCATCTCATAATGAAATCATTCTTACTTGTGCCACAAAATAAACTTAAAACATTCATCATAACCCAAAGAATAAAATGAGTTTCATAAACATCATCCCATCATCACATAATCCATATAAAACAAATGGATATTTCATCATAAGAAAAGTGAAACCATGTAAATCATAGAGACATTATACTTGAAACATACACATATGAAATAATGTCATCTTATATGGAAAATGGTTTTGATAAAACACTTGAAATAAATTCTTGAGGAAAATATCCTTTCTTATTCAAAATCATTTTCTTTTCACAAAATCCCATGAAATTTTAAAAGAAAAGTATTTTTTTGAAAATAGTCATAAAATATTGTAGAGTAAGCTTCATGAAAATGAGGCGTTATGAAACCATAAAAATCCGTTCACGCCGTATAAGTTAAAAATAACATTCTTCTCGTACTTTTGTCAGAAAAGTCAAAAAGTTCCCCGCGTGGTAAAAAAAAGTAAGATTCCTTTCATAACATGTGGTAAATTACAAAAATGGGTAAAAATTACTTTAAAAATACATGAAAACATTTTTAGAAAACATGGGCATGGATGATAACAATAACCCCAGTAAATACTTACGAATAACAATCTCAGATAAGAACGAGTTTGTAATAGTTATCCCTTACCTTATGTCTGATATGCTTCGTATGTGTCCAAACCTACTATATAATGATTTATATAATGTCATTTACTTATTCCAGAATCATATTAATTCTTATTATATCATATATGATTCACTTATTTCTTTATATTACCCGTTCATTTGTCAATTCCATGTTAAATCAACGTTTTGGGTAATATTCGTTTCATTTATCGTACGCGTTTAGACTTGTTGTTCTTGATATTATTATTACTTATATCATTATTTACTTACTTCAAGAATTTAAAACCTGATTCATATATCATATATATTCATTATATAGATATATATAATAGATAGATAAATGAAATGAAACACATCGTTCATGGAGACGGTAGACCGTACGTACGCATGAACGCTGTTTTCATTTCCTTATTGAATTGAATGGAAGTAAGTAGATGACATATATATATATATATATAAATATAAATCTAGTAGCATTATTATTTCATATATTTCATTACTATATAATCATTCTTGAATGGTTAATCATGGAGAATGAATCTCATCCCGTCGTGGAGACGGTAGTCCGTACGTACGCACGAGCGATGATATCGTTCCCATGTTTATTGAATGGAATTTGGGTGGATGATATAATATATCAGAATCAATATGATGTTATAATAATCATATATAGTTATTATTTACACCATTATACCCATCCAAGTAAGGTGGTGGTGGAAAAACATATTACACCACAATGTGGAGACGGTATTCCGTACGTACGCACGCGCGGTGATTTCGTTTTCCGTAGGATGGATAAGAGGTGAAAAGGGGTTGTTTCATATTTATAATAACATATTAGTATATAGGTAAAACTGATATTATTACTTTATAATGAAACAACTAAATAATAGGAAGTATTAGAAGAAAGAAACTTGAGAGAATCGTAAGAAAAGATTACCTCTTCTTCGACGCACCTCCTTTAAGCTTCTTCTCAGGGCACTAGAGTTGGTATTTTGAGAAGAACAAAACCTTTATGATATAAATATAGAGGTTTAGAAGAATAATTTTCAGGGGTTGGACGAGATTAAAGGCTCAAAAGGGTGTGAAGAGAAGAGGGAAGGGGTTCCCTTTTTATAAGGGAGGAGAGGGGCACCTTTGGAAAAACTTAAAATATTATTTTATAATAAAGTCATATTCAGTTTATAATAGCTCCAAATTAATTTATTTCGAAGATAAAGTAGGTATGGGTCGAAATAATCTCAACCAATAGGTTTTAGACAAGTTTTGGTTACTATTTTAACCTTATCATTTAGATTTAACTCTAAGTTACATAATTTAACCTTTACCGCGTCTTCTTGTTTTCTTACAGTATATGGTTAATAAACTTACTATAAAAAGCCAAACGAACCCCAAGTGGTTCATTATTAATATATATAACCTCATATTAGTCATTTGGACGAACCTTAGATTTTTAGGAATATAATAATAATTAATAATATAATATTTTTTTAAAAAACTATTTTATGTCAATTTTGACACTATTTGATAATTGATTTTTGTGAAAATTATAACAACATTATTAGTTATTTTTTTTTTAATTTAATAAATAATAAATAGTCATATTAACCTAGAAAATTAGTGGAATTCATAAAAGTCTCAAATTACATTTATTTGGGCATTTATAACATCAATTATGTTAATATTTCATTAATAAGGTAATTACTGCATCATCATTGTGTCATAAATAAATTAAAATATTTAATGTCTAAAAATTATAAATAAAATACCATTATGTAGGAAATTTTTTTATCTTTTCTAATGAATATTTATAGTCGAACTTATCTTATGTATAACCCTATATTAAAAATGTTTTAGTTATTAAACTTTGATTTTAACTATTTTAACTCTTCTTTAAATAAAATAATAATAAGTGTCCTAATCTAATCCAAGTGGACCTAAAGGGTAATATTTTATTTCTAAAGTTGTTTTTGGTCGAATTACACTTATCCAATATAATTAGGACATGTGTTAGGGTAATAGTAATATCATTTTTACCCTTAATTACCCTATTTACTTTTTACCGTGGTAAATAAAAGTAAAAAGTTACTCTTCACCAAAAATTATTTTTATCTTATTGAACCACATTTTACTCCTTAATATTAACCGTTTCTCTCAGATTTTTGAAATTCCACTCACAAAAGCGGTAAAATTAAGTTTTATTTAAATTTTCAAGTTCTCCTAGAAGGTGGGTAAAAGACGGTGAAAAGTTCAATAAAATTTTTATATATCTAAAATTATTATAAAATGACTCCAATGAATTAAATTGAACTTATATAGGTATTATGTATCTATTTTTACCTAAAATAAATTTAAATAAAATAATTAATTATTTAAATAAAAATTCGGATTTTAAACTATAACTCAGTGTTTTTCACTATTCATCAAAAATTGAAAGTTTTCAGAAAAATACCAAAATTTCACCCTAGGAAAATTTCGATATCTCGAATCCAAAAATAAAGTCCATTTTAAAAGATAAAATTTATAAAATTTAAAAAAGTGGATATTACTATTCATAATGGCTAGTTTATATTACATATC
The DNA here is from genome assembly GCA_963277665.1 of Viscum album. Taxonomy (NCBI): domain Eukaryota; kingdom Viridiplantae; phylum Streptophyta; class Magnoliopsida; order Santalales; family Viscaceae; genus Viscum; species Viscum album. Next base: position 1,051,239,357 of record OY728146.1, on the reverse strand, counting down.
GTTGTTTAGTGAAACTCGGTATTGCGTACAACACACGCTATCGTGAAAGGTCGTGATTGCGTGTAATGCAAGCCAAGTCAGGGATGTGTGTAGTGCAAGCTCCTTTTGTTGTAGAGTACAACACAAGACATCAATAAAATTAAAAAGAATATTTTTCATAAAATCTCGGGGTGTTACATTCTACCCCCCTTAAAAATGAATTTCGCCCTCGAAATTCGTCGGGGTTATAAATGGTTTTCTACTTGAAAGTTTCTTTCATAGAAACCCACATCGTAAAAAGGAATAATAAAACTTAATTTTAAAAAGTAAAGTAAGAAACATAACGGTTACCCAAATTAACTCATCACTGGGTTTCTACATAGAAGAACATAGGTGAAAATATGGATATGGAAGAAAAATCTAACCATCATGTTCTGATGGAGAGTGGTAGAGAACATGGCTATGAAAAATCTAACAATCACAAAGCCATAAATTTGTGATGATCTAAGGTACCATCTGATTCATCAGATATAAGCACGCTAGGACAACATTTTTGTTTTTCAAGATCATTTCCTTAATGTTGAATATTTCTTTGAATTAAAAGAAATACTTACTTGATTTTTGTACAATCTCACTATTGTTTGTGCCTTGACCAATTTCCACTTCATCTCTTAAAGAAATGAAGTTGAATTTGTCTTCCATGAAGTGTTAGCAAATCATGTGATAGAATGGTGGGTCATTATATCTATCTTAAATAAAAGGTTAGAGAAAGTTATTAAATATACATAAGTCCATCTATGGTGATATTAATCATATATGGTTCCTAAAATGGACGTATACTTAGTATATCATACCATATAATAAATTGAAACTAATTTATACTAACCAATGACTTCCTGTAGGCCAGTGGTAGACGATAAAGGCCTGTCGCACTTCGGTTGTGGGTTTGATTCCCGCAACCTTGTCCGGCGTGACGGGTTGTCACTTGTTCTGCAAGTTGTTCCTTTTCTTAAACTACACTATTATAACATTCTATCAATAATATCGAAAAAATTTTCTAGCCTTAAACAATACTAACTTATGTTCAACATAATCCATTCCAATCTTTAGGCTTATCCAAAATACTTCTTTCAAAACTCATAGTATAAAGAGAACGATTACTAAAAAGGTCATATAACAAGCATGTGAATACCATCATTTATCCCTTATATATCTTGTTGGTCACATTCCAATCATGTGAATACCTTAATCATGTATTCTCTTGAAAAATGAATACCCATTGAACCTTAGTGAAAACATGAATGCTGTCAAAAGTTAACTCTTTCCACATACCAAAATCCAAAAATTCTATATACTTAAACCATGATATAACTTTGTCCTTATATCAATCATGAGCTCATTTCATTTTTTCTTTATCCCTTCATTATGCGCATATCATCTTCTTTCCAAAAATATTTCAATCACTTTTCATGGTTACCGGTACCATATAATTATTGAAAACCAATACATAGATATTCCAATGTTCCACAATACTATAAATGAGATTCCACAACATTATTTTGGAATCCCTTTACATAAACACATAATCATTCCACCACATCGTTGTCATACTCAACATTGCTAATAGCGATCGCATGTGATTTCCCTTTGTTCTTTTCCTTAAGAGGTTGCTCACATTAATCATCATTAACCCTTGGATTAGGGAATTGATTAGCATAATGCTCCATTTCCTTGCACTTGAAGCATTGAAGTGTTGGTGGTGCGTTCTCTGCAGTATTTTCTTTATTCACATCATTAGAAACCCTTTTTCCATTTCTTCGACACTCAGCTGCTCGATGACCTTATTTTCCACACTTAAAACATTTTCTAGTCCCTTTGAGACAATCTCCACCATGATTCTTTCCACACTTTGAGCATAAAGAAACATTCATCTTCTTTTCACCATTATTCTAAGATTTATCCTTGAACTCCATCTTTCTTTTCTTGTCAAAACCATGAGATGGATATGTAACACCAACTTCCATTTCTTCCCTGATAGCACAACGCACAATTTCTTCATAGCTACTGAAGTCTCTTATAGATAATGCCCTTAGAAGACTTAGTTTTAAACCACTGAAGAATCGATCAACTTTACTTTCAAGTTGGATGATAAAGCCAGATGCATACCTTAAAAGCCTTGTAAAATTTTCTTCGTATATACCAAAAGATTCATCATCCTTTTTCTTAAGCTCAAGGAAATCCATTTCCATCTTTGTTCGAAGAATACGAGGGATGTACTTATTGAAAAATAAGTTCTTGAACTCATCCCATTCCATGGATTCAATTTCATCTAGGGGCCTCGTATTTTTAATTAGAGTCCACCATTGATATGCTTCACCTTCTAAACGGTAAATACAGAATGAATTTTTCATGTTTCTAATAGAAAAGTATGGAAAATATCTTATCAATGGTACTGATCCATTGTTCAGCAATAAGTGGATCAGAAGACCCACTGAAAGAAGGTGGACGTTGCCTCATAAAGGACTCAATAGAATATTGTTCCCTTCTCTGTTCATTTGGAAGTCCAGAATGATTCATTGCTTGTGTAAGTATAACAATAAGATTTTGCACTCCATCTCCTATAACATCGGTTTATTCAGGAGGACAATCATTGCATTGTCCATTACATTGATCAAAATGGGTCCTTCGGGTTCCAGCCATCATCTAAAACCTAAAAATAATAGCGTGAGAGGCAAAAATCATGCTAGGGAAAACAACATAATAAAGGGGGAGTACCTTAAATATCTAACATCTTAGGTTTAATTCTAAGATCATTACCGTAATTCTAGGACTATAACCTATACTTATACTTAACCTTAGGGACATTCCTAGACATACCTTAGAAATATCTCTAGGGATCTCACTAAAGTTTTCACATCCTAGTTTCCAAAGGTTAACTAAACATTTCCTCTGATACCAACTATAGAGACCCAAATATTGACGTACATATACATTACATTACTTTTTCGGAATACTTAATACATAACAAAACTAGACACCAAAGGACCGTAATAGTTTAGTGTCTTTGGAAACTCAAAACATAATCTTCTAATCGTGGTGAAAGATATTCAACATCTCCCATAAAGATCTTCCCCCTTTTGTTTTCTTACCTAAAACCTTTCTTTAAATCCTGGGGAAAAGAAAACATATAAAGGGTGAGCTCAAATGCTCAGTAAGGGTAAACATGGATAAAATAAAACAAATCATATACATTTGAACTTAAAAACATGAACATAATTTTTAAACATCAAAACCTTGAGTAATGACATAAAACATGGCAGAACATAAGACATAGATCATAAAGAAACATTAATCATGATAAAATATCATGGGAATAAAATATGTAATTATGGAAACCATTAAGAACATGTTATGATTTCCATAGTAGCCAAGGCATTGCTGCCAAGACCATCTTAGTGGACAAAGTCCCTTTCTGAATCGAGTTCACTCCTCGTTCCAGTCCTGTATTAATGAACCGGTTTAACTTGTCATTCCAGCCATGTCTATCTGATGAAATATAAATCTTTACCCAATGAATTGGAGGGATATATAGGTCCCACCCATATCATAATGAAATCATTCTTACTTGTGCCACAAAATAAACTTAAAACATTCATCATAACCCAAAGAATAAAATGGGTTTCATAAACATCATCCCATCATCACATAATCCATATAAAACAAATGGATATTTCATCATAAGAAAAGTGAAACCATGTAAATCATAGAGACATTATACTTGAAACATACACATATGAAATAATGTCATCTTATATGAAAAATTATTTTGATAAAACACTTGAAATGAATTCTTGAGGAAAACATCCTTTCTTCTTCAAAATCATTTTATTTTCACAAAATTCCATGAAACTTTAAAAGAGAAGTATTTTGTTGAAAATAGTCATAAAATCTTGTAGAGTAAGCTTCATAAAAATGAGGTGTTATGAAACTGTAAAAATCCGTTCACGCCATATAAGTTAAAAACAACATTTTTCTCGTACTTTTGTCAGAAAAGTCAAAAAGTTCCCCGTGTGGTAAACAAAAGTAAGATTCCTTTCATAACATGTGGTAAATTTAAAAAATGGGTAAAAAGGACTTTAAAAATACATGAAAACATTTTTAGAAAACATGGGCATGGATGATAACAATAACCCCAGTAAATACTTACGAATAACAATCTCGGATAAGAATGAGATTGTAATAGTTATCCCTTACCTTATGTCCGATATGCTTCGTATGTGTCCGAAACTCCTGTATAATGATTTAGATAATGTCATTGAATTATTCCAGAATCATAGTCATTATTATGATATCATATATGATTCAATTAGGTCTTTATATTATCCGTTCATTTGTCAATTCCATGTTAAAGCAACGTTTTGGGTAATATTCGTTTCATTTATCGTACGCGTTTAGACTTGTTGTTATTGATATTATTATTACTTATATCATTATTTACTTACTTCCAGAATGTAAAACATGATTTATATATCATATATATTCATTATATAGATATATATAATAGATAGATAAATGAAATGAAACACACCGTTCATGGAGACGGTAGGCCATACGTACGCATGAATGCTGTTTTCATTTCCTTATTGAATTGAATGGAAGTAAGTAGATGAAATATATATATATATATATAAATCCAGTAGCATTATTATTTCATATATTTCATTACTATATGATCATTCTTGAATTGTTAATCATTGAGAATGAATCTCATCGCGTCGTGGAGACGGTAGTCCGTACGTACGCACGAGCGATGATATCATTCCCATGTTTATTGAATGGAATTGGGGTGGATTATATAATATATAAGAATACATATGATGTTATAATAATCATATATAGTTATTATTTACACCATTATACCCATCCAAGTAATGTGGTGGTGGAAAAACAGATTACACCACGGCGTGTAGACGGTATTCCGTACGTACGCACGCGCGGTGATTTTGTTTTCCATAGGATGGATAAGAGGTGAAAAGGGGTTGTTTCATATTTATAATAACATATCAGTATATAGGTAAAACTTATGTTATTACTTTATAATGAAACAACTAAATAAGATGAAGTATAAGAAGAAATAAACTTGAGAGAATCGGAAGAAAAGATTACCTCTTCTTCGACGCACCTCTTTTAAGGTTCTTATCAGGGCACTAGAGTTGGTATTTTGAGAAGACCAGAACCTTTATGATATAACTATAGAGGTTGATAAGAGGAATTTTCAGGGGTTGTCTGAGCTTAAAGGCTCAAAAGGGTGTGAAGAGAAGAGGGAAGGGGTGCCCTTTTTATAAGGGAGGAGAGGGGCACCTTTGGAAAAACTTAAAATATTATTTTATAATAAAGTAATATTCGGTTTATAATAGCTAAAAATTGATTTATTTCAAATATAAAGTGGGTATGGGTCAAAATAATCTCAACCAATAGGTTTTAGACAAGTTTAGGTTACTATTTTAACCTTATCATTTAGATTTAACTCTAAGTTACATAATTTAACCTTTACCGTGTCTTCTTGTTTTCTTACACTATATGGTTAATAAACTTACTATAACAAGAAAAACTAACCCCAAGTGGTTCATTATATATATATATAACCTTATCTAAGTCATGTTTCCAAACCATAATTTTTTTGGAATATAATAACAATTAATAATATAATATTTTTTTAAAAAACTATTTTATGTCAATTTTGACACTATTTGATAATCGATTTTTGTGAAAATCATAACAACATTATTAGTTCTAAAAAATTTAATTGAATCAATACTAACATGTCATATTAACCTATAAAATTAGTTTAATTCATAAAAAGTCTTAAATTACATTTATTTGGGCATTTATAACATCAATTATATTAATATTTCATTAATAAGGTAATTACTGTATCATCATTGTGTCATAAATAAATTAAATTATTTAATGTCTAAAAATTATAAATAAAATACCATTATGTAGGAAATATTTTTATATTTCTAATTAATATTTATAATCAAATTTATATTATGTATAACCTTATATTAAAAATGTTTTAGTTATTAAACTTTGATTTTAACTATTTTAACTCTTCTTTAAATAAAATAATAATAAGTGTCCTAATCTAATACAATTGGACCTAAAGGGTAATATTTTATTCATAAGGTTGTTTTTGGTCGAATTAAACTTATCCAATATAATTAGGACATGTGTTAGGGTAATAATAATATCATTTTTACCCTTAATTACCCTATTTACTTTTTACCGTGGTAAATAAAAGTAAAAAGTTACTATTCACCAAAAATTATTTTTATCTTATTGAACCTCATTTTACTCCTTGATATTAACCGTGTCTCTTGGATTTTTGAAATTCCACTCATAGAAGCGGTAAAATTAAGTTTTATGTAAATTTTTAAATTCTCCTAGGAGGTGGGTAAAAGACGGTGAAAAGTTCAATAAAATTTTTATATATCTAAAATTATTATAAAATGACTCCAATGAATTAAATTGAAATTATATAGGTATTATGTATCTATTTTTACCTAAAATAAATTTAAATAAAATAATTAATTATTTAAATAAAAATTCGGTTTTTAAACTATAACTCAGTGTTTTTCACTATTCATCAAAAATTGAAAGTTTTCAGAAAAATACCAAAATTTCACCCTAGGCTAATTTCGATATCCCAAATACAAAAATAAAGTCCATTTTGAAAGTTAAAATTTATAAAATTTCAAAAAGTGGGTATTACTATTCATAACGGCTAGTTTATATTACATATCGTTGTTTAGTGAAACTTGGTATTGCGTACAACACACACTATCGTGGAAGGTCGTGATTGCGTGTAATGAAAGACAAGTCAGGGATGCGTGTAGTGAAAGATCCTTTTGTTGTAGCGTACAACACAAGACATCAATGAAATTAAAAAGAATATTTTTCATAAAATCTAGGGGTGTTACATCGATCATGGAAAGTATTGGGTTTGAAATTATATACCTTTGTGGGGTGATGACCCTAGACACACCATTGGGTGTGTGGTCAGAGGACATACACCAATTCAAGGGATGTACCCTTGAGTTAGGTGGTTATCATTTCTTATGGGACCTCCTCTTCCTCTAGATGATGATCTTTGATGTCATTCTTGGGATGGAATGGTTGGTTCCCTATCATGCCTATATGGACTTATATCACCATAGGGTATCATTTACATCACCAAAGGGTGATAGTTATCTTCACAAGGGTGAGTGTAATGTCCAGGAAAGTAGAGATGGACCAAAACATCATGGGCTAAGTGGAGTGATAGACCATATTTCTCATATTTTCTTGGATGATCAGACAATGCATATGATAAATTTTCTTCTCATTGTGGATCGTTTTAGGGATGTTTTCCCTAAAGACTTCTTTGGGCTACCTCCTAAGAGATAATAAGTGTTTAAAATATATCTTATTCTAGGAGTAGCTCTAGTATCCATTCATCCATATAGGATGACACCCACTGATCTCTAATAGCTCAAGATACAGTTGTAGGATTTATAATCTAAGGGTTTTATCTAACCCAACACTTCATATTGGGGTTCACCTGTGATTTTCACAAATAAGGAAGATGGGACCCTAAGTCTATGCATGTATTATTGATGGTTTAACCAACTTATGGTTAAGAACCAGTATCCACTACCTCTAATAGATGATCTCTTCAACCAGTTTTGAGGATCTAGAGCATTCTCAAAGATTGACCTAAGATCCTACTATCATTAGGTGTGAGTCATGCCTTCAGATATACCACGTATGACTTTTCATAGCCGATACAATTTATACGAGTACCTTGTTATGTTGTTATCTCTTATGAATGCACTCTCTATTTTTATGGTCTTGATGAATATGGTTTTCCATCCCTACCTAGATACCTTCATCATAGTTTTTGTGGATGATATCTTGGTGTATTGTCATACTCGAAGAAACCATGATAAACATGGTATGAATAACTTCATTGTTTTTAATTTGAGCTTACCTATATGCTTGTAAAGGGAAATGTAGTAGTTGATGCACTGAGTTAAAAAACTTAGACATAATCCATTTAGGAAATCAGTGATGAATAAAAATTGATGGAACTTTTTTGATATGTATCTGGAGTTTCATGAGAGTCACAATAAACATTTTCTTATAGCTTTAGTAGTTACCTCTTCACTCTTATATAGGGTGAATAAAATGACATTCTAAGATCCTGAGGGTTTGGTCCTATGGGAAATTATTTCAGGTGAGGACCCACCTTTAGATTGGTTTGTTGATGGAGATTACATACTATATATACATGAGTGTATCTAGGTTCCTACTGATATAAAATATAAATTTATGCTAGAATTATATTTTATGCAACAGGCAGTGCATCTAGGTATCCCCAAGATGTATTGTGATATGCATCTCCAATATCTGTTACCTGTGATGAAATGTTAGATAGTGGGTTTTATCACTAGATGTTCCAACTGTCTATAGGTGAAGGTGAAAAACCAGTGTCCCAATGATTTTTTATATCCATTTCCATCCCTAGAATAAAAATGAGATGACACCACAATGGATTTTGTGGCTGTCTTACCAAGGTCACCTCAAGGTAGCGATGCGGTTTGGGTAGTCATGGATCGATTGATGAAATTATCCCACTTCCTTCCTATCTAGGAGACTTTATTAGTTAATGATATAGGAATAATGTATGTCTATGATATTATATGCCTAAAAATTGTCCCTCATTATATCATTTCATATATGGACACTCATTTCACATCAATGTTCTAGAAAGGGTTGCAGAGAGCCTTGGGTACATAGGTGCTTCTGAGCATAACTGTTCACCCTCAGACTGATGGTTAATCGAAATAGATGATATAGGTTTTTGAGGACATATTTTGAGAATGAATAATTTATTTCTATGGTTCTTTATATAATTATATCCCTCTCATTGAGTTTTCCTACAATAATATATTTTAGGAAATAATTCAGATGACTCCGTATGAGGCCTTATATGCTAGGTCGTTCTGTTCTCCCCTATGCTAGTTAGAGGTAGGAGAGATAGTGATACTAAATCCTTATATTGTGAAGGAGACTTTAGAGTAGGTTTAGTTACATAGAAATTGGATGTAAACTACTTATTCTAGAAAAAAATCATATGTCGATCGCTGTCGATGACCTCTAGAGTTCAAGGTTAGGGATCATGTTTTCTTATGGGTATCACTCAGACTTGGGTATAGACAGATACAAAGGCAAGGAAAGTTGTCACATCATTTTGTTAGGCCATTTGATATCCTGGGTAGAGTCAGGCTAATAACCTATCCATTTTTATCACCTAAGAGGTACCGTACCATGCACTATGTCTTCCACATTTCACAGCTTCACTATTACCATGCCAACCTATCTCATAATTTTGATCCCAAGTATGTGGAATTGGATGTCAATGATTATTTTTAAGAGTATCCTATATGAATTGTTGATCAAAGGATGAATTATATAAGAGGTAGTTCTATCCCTTTAGTGTAGGTGCTCTAGCATCATGGCCATGTACAAGATGATACTTGGGATCAAGAGGCCGATGTATGTTCTAAATGCTCAGAGTTGTTCTTAGATAGAAATTTACCACCCTTAGATGGGAAACTCAGAGATGAGTTCCTTTAGGGGGGGAGACTATAAGAACCCGATTTTTCTTTGAGGAATTAATCATTTAATTTCTAGTTTAATTCACTGGTTTTGACCTAATGTGGATGATTGGTAATGCTATGGAAAAAACGAGGGTATCCAGGGCTTGTTCAGACCTCAGAACCTCAGTCGGTGGAAGAAATAGCTAGTCCACACGGTTAGTAGAAACTGTACCACCCATTTCACATGGTTTCTTCTAATTGTGTGAGGTGTTTTAGTGATTAAAAATGGTTCGCATAGTTTTATCTAACCATACGATCCGGGCTGAATGACTAAAAAATCGATGTAGTTTTTAATAGAGGATTATAGAATGGTTTGTGCACGGTTTCCCAAACCATGAGTGTGAACAGTGTAATTCCCCTCCTTGGATAGTAATTCATGCATGGTTGGCAAAATTTTTGGCCATCTGTGTAGCCAAACCATGTGACCCCTTTAAAGTGGAGTAAAATTATTATTTTACCCTTAAGGTATTATATGTTTAATCCTACTTTATTTCTTCATTCCAACAGACAAAAAATATATTTTCCTCCATTAATTACATTCTATGAATCTAGTGGGACCTCTTTGACATAATTGGAGGTTGAGACCTCAACACAGTCTACCCAATTTGGATGTTCTCTTTATTTATGCCTTGGGGACATATATTTAGTTTATTTGAGATACCGTTTTGGTGCGTTTACTTGGCCATATTAAGGTAAGTATTCCATCATAATTAAATAAATTTTAAATTGTTAACAGGTAAGTATATATGTATAAATATAACTTGTACTTGGATAATATAATTGAATTGATAATTGGTTTCATTTTCTTCAATCACCATGTCATGCTTGATTAAAGGTAATGGAATGAACCTATTAAATGGTTATAAATTGAATTGATGTTGGTTGCATGTCCTTAATTAGGTTTTTCATGTTTAATGAAAGGGAATGGAATGAACCTATTAAATGATTAAATGACTTGAGTATCACATGGAATATTATTAAATATGATATAAATGGAATGATTATAAGGTTCCTATTGCTTTGAAACTTTTTATTTTTATAGGAGTGGTCAGATTTGAGTAGCCTTGGATTCCTGAGGGAATGCCTTGAGAACTCAAAGGACACCATTCTGATTCATTGAGCCGATTTCCATGGGAGATACCCACCATAGATCTAGTTTTTGTCTTATTATGTGAATGATTTGGTGATGTACTGAAGATTCAATTAATATATTTTCTAGATATTAGAATGCCTTGGATACACTCCTTGGATTCATCTTGATGTATTTGGACATGTGATGCCATGGATTCATCCCATTGGGTCCAATCATGATTATCATAGGATTACTATGGATGATCTCCATAGACTCGGTTAGACTCACTTACAGTGGAATTCCTTGGGCATTACCCTTGGATTACACTCAAAACCTTTATATCTAGACTACATTAAGTACTACTATGAGTTGGCTCGACCCCTGAGGTCAAGGATTCCTTGGTTACACCTTGGATCCTCTATCATCATCATCATAATTATTACTCCATTATTATTGGTATATTATAATTATAATCCCTTGTTAAATAATTAAATGATTACATGTTCAGACACCAGCTGAGGCTGAAGTAGGTATGAGTTGTTTATTTGTATTGCTTTACTTTTATATACCTGCACACTGTTTCAGTTTATATTCGTAGAATAGAATTGTATAAACACCATTGGTGGTAGCCTACTGAGATTTATCTCTCACCCTATTCGTTCCATAATTAGAACCCAAATATATTATATAATCACAGGTGTGTACAAGGGTAAGAATCCTGATTTGGGCACTTGACTTGCATGCTTTAAGATGAAGCTTGGTAATAGATGATCGAGCCATAGCTCGGGATGCTTGGATAGTTTTTGTTTCTTTTTTATTCTTTGTATATCATATATCATACTGTCTATCTTCTACCACCTATGCTTACTTTTCTTTATATAGATACATGACATCATTATCTTGTATATGATACAATTTACAACTTTTGATGATTATTTACTACTTGGATTCTTATGCTTATTTTTTTCTACCTTATTCATCATTATACTACTTCCAATATTTTTTCATGTTATATTACCATTGTGATCAACTCTAACCAGAGTGAATATTCTCCCCACTCTCACACCCTAGTCCCTCACTTCTAGTTTTCTACCTCTGGTGTATAGGGAGTCATTCTTGAGGCCATATGGCCAACTGGGTTCAGTTACTCAGTAGTGAACCGGGTACATGATGTCACACATCCCTCATTAATCTTTACTTCAATGATCCTTTCCACTAGAATACTAAAGCGATATAGTATTTATATTATAGTACAGAGGGTTCCTAGAATTCGATAAAATAGTAGGAGACATTTAATGATTTAATTAACTAATCAATAACATATAAATCATTAATCAAAGATAAAATTACAATCTTCTAGTTTTTATTTTTGTAGAAAATGGAAAGTAATACCACAAGACATGATGCAATATTGAATGGACAAAGAAAATGTCCTATACAGCACAAGTTTCCAAAGAGTAGTATAGGATCATGCAAAAAATAATACGATATAAAAAATTCAAGGTTCTGGTGTAACGTCCCGATTTCGGAAGCCTCCTAGAGGTGCCCTATACCCAGTTGGTCACATGTACTCAAGTGAATTTTCACGAATGTTAGAGACTACCGACTAGCAGCGAGGGCCTTGGGTGTGATAGTGGGGAAACTATGACCTCATTGGAAGAGTAATACAATGGAAATAAGAGATATACAATAGTGGAAGAAGTAAAAGCATGAAATAAGTAAGCAACGGAAGACTGAAGAAATAAAAAACTAGAGAACATATATATAATGACGCATGATACATATGTCTAGGAAAGTATCCAAACAAGTCAAAATTCTAGAATACAGTAGTAAACCAAAGTACAAAAGAAAATAGACAAACTCTAGCAGCATCGCAAGCCTCAGCTTGGTCCCATGTTCTCCAGCTTCACAACAATCAAGTACTTGAAGTAGAAGGGTGCTTTCCTTTATCTATACCTGCAACAATATAATCTTTTTGGAACCAAAATCATGACCCAAACAGGGTGTGAGAAGAATACCAGTAGGCAACCACCCAAAGATCTGTGCCTAACAGTCAGTGAATATATATAGTAGACAATAAACCAAATGAAGAAGTAAACAAGGAAGTACACATAGTAACAATCCTACAAATTCAATTGCATTCATTTTCATAGATCAAGTAAGTAGATAATAAAAATTAGGTAACCCTCTGGGAATTAATCATAGCCTAACCCATCTGGTTCAACCAAACAAACACAAGCAACCTTTGGAAAGTACACACAGTCTAACCCATATGGTTTAGCTTTTGGAAAGACACTCCGAGGAAGCACTCACCATCAATTCCCCCTGTGGTATCGTATCGGTAACTAATAGAAACTCTGAGGAAACACTCAATGTCCAATCCCCCCTATGGCCCATATCGAGGAAACTATAGACACTTTGAGGGAGCACAAAGTCCATCCCCCCTATGGTCTTGCAACATAATAGTAAATAGACACTCTGGAGAAGTCCTCAACGTCCATTCTCCCTATGGTCTACTACACCAAGTTCTCACGACCCTGTGTAAGCCAGTTGTTCACAAAAGATATGTGGCAGACAAAGTAAACCTCAAGAACTACTTGGCTAAACAATCTATAACATATCATGGCATGTCAGATAATAATCACTCCATCCTAACAATACTAGGCATGGGAAACAAAGAAACCTAACAGGCAAGCTAGACCAAATGGTCAAAACAAGAAAACATGGGAAAAACCTCCATAGCATGGAAAAGTTAACCCTATTCATAAACAATTAACTACTATCCAAACAAACAAGGAATAGCAGGCAATAAGAGGTCTAAAAACCATAAACATGCAATACCTCGTTCTTGGGTATTGGGCACTTTTGCACATAAAATTCAAAGTCTATCTACGGAAAGGAACAAACCACCTACCATAGTGTCGTGAGATCAATATACGTGAACCTTAGGCCTTGAATCAACCTATAATGCCGTAGATCTAAAAAAACGTTAAAAATGTTCAACTGAGGATAACTCGTGAGAGAGAATAAATAAAGTGATGATGTTCAAGAAGAAAGGATAAATCACCGATGCAATTCCAATGCAATCGACTATGGTCGATTCGGAGAACAGATGGTGAGTCGGGGGTTCAAAGAAGATCTGCGCCCGTACAGATGCTTCTGGATGAAATAGGTTGAGAAGAAGTGCGTTCTGTCCGCCAGACGCGACCCCGATCCATTTAATGAAAAAAAGTACATGTTGTGTTCTTTAAAAGTACATGACATGTAATTGACTTTTCCGACCTTCAATTTAGGAGGTCTACAGGTCACCACACATGGCCATGTACTTAGCTGTTACACGGCTAATACACGGTCACCCGCGATAACTAGGTACACGGCGTGTACTTAAAGTACACAACGTGTACTCCTAAAATTTCCAGAAACTCCTCTTTTTCTCAAAAACAACTAGAAAAGTAAAACATACCTGAAAAGAAGATCTGGGTTCTTACATATGGAGTCCACAATACCTTTTAATCCACCATAGTAAGTGAGGGTGTAAAAATGCTTACAAGTGACTCATGTATGATGCATATGATGGTTATTTCATAATGCTATCATTAATGTCTGATGTAAGTTGTGGATACAACATTGATATAGGGATAATTTAACATGTAGTCTCATTTAAAAGAATCATATGAGGATAAATTAAAGCAAGATATGAATAATGTGTCATAATTACACTGGATATGTGTAAATTTAAATATAGATCACAATATTTCAATGGATCCCTTTGTCATATCATTTTCACCCATTTACTCCAGCTTATTTTAAGATGAAAAAAATGAATAGGATGAAGTAAATGCTTCATTACCTTCTAGTTAAGGTTTTACAAGTAAATAATAACTTAAATAAAGTATAATATTTAATTCTTATGGTGAACAAGTTGAAAGACAAGGTGAAAAGGCCAATGGTAAGAGTGATTCCAAAGGCACATTCACAATATCCTTCAAAGAAATAGGTATTAAACAAGAGTTTATTTTCTTCACATATCATAAAATAATTCTATAGAAGATAAATGTAATGAACTGAATTGAATAATAAAGTACTCACTTCTTCTTCAATAGATATTCATCAAGTAATGTTTCTTTTATACTTCTTGGGAATTAAATACAATATACATTTCATATATGTGTATTTAAATACAGTAACAAAGTAAAGAAACATTACAATAAGTAATGTGTGTTCTCTAAGTAGCTGAGAAAGAGTGGTTCCAAAGTCAGTAGTGAGAAGTACACAACTTCTATTTTTCTAAGTAAATGATTCTAGTTGAAAATTTGTTAAGTATTACCAAAACATTTATCTCACATATCCTTTGGTCACAAGGGTACATTATTTTGGTTTTGGAATGCATGTTTTTGTGGTTTTTAAATAATAATTCTATAATACATGAATAATTGAGAATACAAGATGAATATAAAATGTAAAACTCATATACCCAGTTGTGGAAAGATAATAAATTTTCAATAAAAACTAATTAGTTGTCAAGGATATAACCAGTATGGTTTTAGACTATTTAGAGCTAAAAAAATTAGGTATTATAAATGTATATACTTAGTTTTGTACAAATAAACCTTTAAAAATAAAGGTATGCCACAAAGATTTCCAAAATTAGTTCAGCTAGAGAGTGTGAACTATTCCAAGGGTAAGTTAGTGGTAGGTATACTTCATAAGATTCCTTTAAGTGTTTATGGAATGTAAAAGCGAAGTATGGTATGTTCATGGTAAGAAGATATGAGTTGTATCAGGATGGAATGCCTAAGAATATCTTGACCAAGCATTCATAGATCAATATAATACAGTGTGGAGTAATTCCTAAACACACATTACCTTATCTACATCAGAGCTATGATTCTAATAAGGAGGAATTCTGAGGAGTATTACATGTTAACATTGATCAATAAAATGTATCATGGAGAAATTCCTAAATTCACATTTCATTATACACATTAGAGTCATGATTTAAGTAAAATGGGTATCAATGTTGCAACATATATTCATTATAGATACTTTCATTATGCATTGCAAATAACAACATTATCCCATAACTAAATGCCAACTGTTAGGAAAAATGGATATCATATGAGATATAGTATGATAAAAATCCATTATTTCATAAGAACATGTGTTTCGATGTGAAGTGTGTGTTAGGATATAAAAAACTTGCATTAGGATAAACACAATGAGCATCTAAAGTGATTATCCTAAAATTTTATTAGGATATTACCAAAATACCTATGATAAAAAATCTATATTCAAGTGATAGAATAAATTTATATAAATGGTTTAACATATCTACTTGAGATAGTAGGAGTAATATTGACTTGGTTTTAGTCAATTCTTGAGATACACAAATAGTTGGCATAAGAACGAGTTCAACAAGAGGTGTGAAAGAGAATGTTCTAGAGACACACATGAAGGTTAAAACCATAGTGATGGTTTTATATTCACCACAACTAGTGATATATTATTCAAAGAGAATAATAAATCCTACAAGTATGTAGTATATATAAATTAACTCAAATTGACAAGATAAATTAAAATTCAATAATGGATTCCATGTATCAAAGTATAGAGGGATTATTATTTTGAATATTGTGGTGGGTATTCAAGTGAGATTATACATGGATGGTATAGTCATCATACCAATAAGGCTCGATTGGTTATACCAATTCATTATACCTAAATGAATTATAATTTTATTTTTCATAACAATTTCTAGGATCATTTTATTGATTATTGGATGTTAAGACCAACAATTGTTGAAGGCGTCTATATAACACAACCAGATAGGAATTGTGACTTCATAGAATGCCAATAAAGTTTAAAGTTACTAAAATCTAATTCAGGATTAAAATTAAGTAATAAGATCTTAGAGTATTCATTTGGAATGAATCTTTTATATGTGTCTACTAAAGGTTAGTGGGAGCACCATGGTTTTCCAAGTAAAATATGATTAATAATGCATGGAAAATAGCTATTGGTCTTACAGTTAGTTAAGAATAGAATAAAATTAATACTCTAGATATTAACTTAAAATATAAACCTAAGTTCTAGGGAACATAATCTATTGATTCAGATCTAACAGTTTCTTAGACCTAGTCAATAGTACATATACTGACATGGTATTGAAAAATACAAGTTGGAACAATTAGAGAGATAATTGTTACTAGTTTCACATGGAAGATATCTATCCAAGAATACATGCATAATCATAATATGATATTAAAGTGGTGGTTTGAGTTCCATATGATTCTACGATGGATCAGTCACATATTCCATGATATGTACAAGAAATGATATTTCCAACATAAACTTTATAGTTGGAAATTATCAATTATATCTAGGAGAACTAAAAGGGATAAAGTCATAACTATCCAATTGTACTTGAACAAGTAAAAAGGATATGTACCTAGTATAAGGAGAGGAAGGGATACTAGTTTTGAGGGGACACTGACTAGTCTTACTTGAATCAATGTGATCTAATATCACAATCAGGCCAAGGTAATGAGTGATACAAGCTCAAACAATCCAGTGGTATCCATATCTACAAATATTTAGTACATTGTAGATTTTTAGGAAGCTAAAAAAGTATTAAAAAATACACAATTATTTGTTCCAGTTATTGGAATCACACCTATTAATTAAAGTTTATCATGATGATAATTATTTATAGGTACAAGATAAGATGTAAAGTTTTGTTAGTGGAGAAAAGGATATATACTCAGGGTTTACATATCTTGAGGAATTTTACTCAAGTAGGTGAGGTCGTATATAGAATAATTTCCACACAACAGAAATATGGAAGACCCAACAACTAAAGCTGCGACTCAATAGAAACATGATCTTAATCAGGTGAGATCTAACAAGAATGGTTATCAAGTTGGCTCTAGTGTAAGTTGGAGTGTTATAATAGTGGGTTCCCTAGACCCAACTAAAAAATACTTTTAGACTACCATTTCATGTATATAGTTAGATATTCATGATTTACTCTTACCATTACAGTGTAGGCATTTATGCATCAACTATTTAAATGGTAATGGCCATAGATTAATTGTCATATCAAAAGGTTATAGAAAATCCCAAGATATAACGAGAACCTCAATATAATATGGCATTGATCTAAAAAAATACCCTATGGTCAAGATACATCATATAATTGGTCACAGTTGATATCTAACTATCAAGTTCTTGGGGATCATAAGTATTTAGAATTATTCTCATGAAATTCTCACTTAGTGATCTCTGGTAGGTGAGATCACGAGGAAAGACATGATAATAAGCATACCATATGTTTAGGTTTCATTGGTTGTTCCTTTCTACGAACATTTGTATTGGTATCCTAACTTGAGACCATTATAAATGTGTTCCATTTGATCACATACTTTGATGTAATCCAAAAAACATGATAATAAAATTGTAGAGAGGTGGCTTGTGTTGGGTGCGTCATTAGTGGTATGACATTGGTTGAATGGTTAAGATAGAATTTTTATCTTTTGAGTTGAGGAAGTAATATATCTCGGGCCTGATTGATCAGTATGGTAGTACCTTCATAAATCCTTGGAAAAGGTAGCCATAGGTAAGTTCATCCAGTTATATCAACAAGCAATAAAGCAAGAAAGAATGATGACATAAGTGTGCATCCTGCTTTATGAGATATCTAAAGGCAAAGATATTATATTACACAATGCATGTTCATATGTTGGTTGTCATTACTGGGACTTTTCTTTATCTCTTTAGGGGCCTTGATGGGTTGCTAGAATCCTCTCTTAGTCTATAAATACTATTCATTACTATCTTATATAAGGACCTAAAGGGTCATACACAATGGCATATTTAAGAATCTTCCATATTTTGGTGAATAAGTATATAGGATATGGTGGTCCCCACCATGGGGTATGAGATTTTTCCAAGTACTATCAATCACCGATAAATAAATAAATTCATTATTATCAATTTAAAGAATAATTGGGTTGAATTTATTTATTAAAAGTTTTTACAAGTGTTTAAGTAAATATAAGGAAAAATATTATATGAACTAATATTATTTTAATATTCTAGGTTTGTTTAATATTAGAAGAATTATAATTCGAGTTAAATAAATTGGTTTTATCACATAATATATTTATTATATTACAAGTATGTGATAAAAATATAAATGACAATATGACATAGTTAGTTCGTCATCACATGTCATTTATTTCTTTTTTAGTGGGTGTTGATTTTCCAAGGGGCCAGGGAACCTTATTCGAGTATTTTGTCAACCCACTATATAAGAAGGAGATAATAAGAACATTTATGATCTATTTATTCCAATAGATAATAGCTTATCTCTCCTACCACTTTTCATAGAGAGAAAGTCTTTCTATGAGAATTTGATCTAAGAACGCCTTCGATGGATTGATGGCATAAGATCAATGTGATTGACATGACACTGAAGGTTTCCTCAGAGATCCACACTAGTACCTGAAATTTGACAAATAGAGAGTTCATGGATTCTTGGAACGTGTGTGGGCGATCTAGAGGGGTTTGAATTCAGATACTTTGAGCAACAGTCGCCAACGACAAGCTTTAGTCATGCACTCTTCAATTCAAATGAGGTACATGTTCAAGTTTATTTTTAATTATTATTAAATTAACATGAGATCCTAGAACCGTACTAGGGTTCATATTTCTAGAGACAACAAGTTCCATCACTCCAATGGTGAAAAAATTTAAAATACCCAGCCCAACGACTTTCGATATGTGCCCCGGTACCAACACCATCTCCCTCCCATCAGTGTCTTCCACACCATCTATCTCCCACCCATCAATATTTGGCACACTGCCTCCCAATTCAACATGTTCAACACACGATGAATATACAATTAGGGAATAGGTGTTCACTCCTATTTCTTCATGAGGATATTGGAGGGTGATAGTTATAAGTATAAATTTTAATATGAATTATGTTATTGAACTTTTTTATATTAATAACTGATTTTTCATAAAATATGGAAGCAATTCTAGCACTAAGACAAATATTAATAGTTTAAATGTGTGTAATTTGAATGTATTGAATATAGTTATCCCCTTCAACTGTTATAGGGTCATCACAGATGATAATGTTGTAATATTTGGTCAAATTCTAAGCCAGTTAAAAGCTAAGCTGATTACCCTTCCGATTACATATTTTGATTGGAGGCATATGCCTCAATATTGGAAGAATGAAGTATTTGATTCTTATATAAAGGTAATTTTATAAATTATGGTTCAATTTAATGTCAATATTTAATTAAATTCTAATATTTTAAAAACTAATCTCTTTGTATAGAAGTTATTCCAATTTATCGTCGCCAATCTTATCGCATGAAAATGGGTGTTGAAAAATTTGGGTAAGAAATGGAAAGATTTTAAATAGGTATTGTGGAATTAATTCAATGATACATCTTTGAAAACTCAGTAATAATATAATAAGGTACTTGAAGGGGTACCTAGAGAGCAATGGAAAATGTTTGTTGATAGCCATCTCCATGAGAAGCACATGGTATTAAAGAATATATTATTATATTAATACCATTTTACATATATACATTCATATAACAAGGATATGACATTACAAACATCACTATTAAATTATATGTTATTTATTTTAGGATGTTTCAAGAAAAGATATATCAATTCGAGAAAAACAAATCATCCCCCACATTTCCAGTTAAAATTGTTTTTCAATAAATAGATCCACTGTGGTAATATTTTAATCAGTTAAAATATTTATATGATAATATTAACTATTTTATATATTAAATTATATATTTATCTCTGTTTAGTATAGACAAATAATTTAGGGAACTAAGTAAACCGAACCTAACTTTGGTTGGATGTTCATACGAAATTCGATAGGAGTTATATGAATGATTCTACCAAAGAATTTGTGGTATGGATTCCTTTTTCATTGTTATGGTTCAAAAAAACATCTTTAATAGTGTAATATATTCCCTCTCTCTTAGGCTCACACATTATTTTCAATTGTCACATTATTAATATGTATTAATTTAAATTTGACTGATATTTTATTTATAGGTAAAAATAAAAGAACTCTGATATTAAAATCCAATGCAGTCCTTCTCAGTCTCCTAAGATGATCTAGTTGCTCAGGTCCTTGGGAAGGATCATCCTGGTCACATGTAAAATATGGGTTTAGGATCATTACTATCTAAGGTATTTGGCAGGTCACTGGGGATTGCAACAACATCTACTCTAGGTTTTAGTTACTTCTTACCTTTAGATACTCATAAAAAGTTTATTTCAATGAAAAACATAATTTAGAAATAGGGGAGGACAATCTAACTACATGGGACTCATATAGAACTATAGGATGTGAATGTCATTGATTGGAAGAAAGTATTGGTAGAATTATATCAGAAAATGACTGAATGTTTCCCTAATGACATTGCGTTGATGGATGGTTTTATTGAGAAGGTAAATAAAACAATTTTATAATCATTTAGTACACAAAAATTTATTCATTTTAAGTTGAAATTTAAATATTCAATACTATTTAATTTTTAAACAAATTTTCATATAGGTGCTAAGATAAGGGAGTGAAGACAGAGACATAGACAGAGAAAATGCCAATATTAGTTCATTAGGTATCGATGAGGCTTGAATTTGGATTTAATGGTGGTTTTGTGTAACTAAAATCATGATATACTAACACAATAATATGGAGATTAAGAAACCGTGTTGTGGTTTGAGGTATGGGATATTTATATTTCTCTTCCATTACATGAAATCTATATGCTTGGTTGATTTGTTATGTTTTCTTCCTAATTTTCCATTATAGTCATCATTATTAGTATATTTTTGGGTTATTTTTTAAATGATTCCTTGTAAATTTTTCCATTATAGTTTGATTATGATTTTACTTTTCTTTTAGTGGAGTAAATGGATGGGAATAATCTTGGTAAGTTAAGAGTTAGTGTGTAATTTCTAATGGATGGTGGGTACCTCTTCTTGGGGGTTTGTGTTGGGAAGTTATTTTCTTTCCTTTATTATTTTGAGACTAATTAAAGTAAGTGATGTTTTTATATCTTAATATTATGGAATATTGTGGTAAAATAGAGAAATATGGTATAGTTGGTATCATACTAAAGTGATGTTGTTACGGTCTAGGGGCTCTATTTGGTTATGGGTGATGTATGAGAAGGGTTAGTCTTTGTATCCTTTTCTTAAATGTTATTTTGAGTTAAGATGGGTAGTGTATGATTACTGTGATGAAAGAAGGGATTTGAGTAGGCTCATTTTAGGAGGGACAGTTAGGTTGGCCCATATAATGAATCGGTTAGAAGTAAGTTGTGGGTGTATAAGTTTTGGGTTTTATCTATTGTTTCTCATGTTACTGTTGTTATGCTTGTTGGATTGGGTTTTTTTTGTGGTTTCTAGAATAAAAGTGGGGTTGTGGTGGAAATTTTATTATATTACAGTGAGGTGTGTAAGATTTTAGAGATCGATAGAGGAAAGGACAATGAGATTATGTGAGATTAGTTCATTATTTTCTTGTTATGTGAAATAATTATTATGAGAAAATTATTATAGTAATTGATTTAATGATATTTTTTTTTGATTTTTGGTGTGTTGGAAATTGTTTGGTGATGATGTGGAAACAATTTATGAGGATGTGTGGTGGAAATTTAAAATAGGTGTTAAATGGATATACAGAGGTGGAGATGTTGTGAAATGAAGTACGGGGTTCTATATACATGGTGGGGTTATGTGATTTTGTGGTGGTATGTAGTGAGGTGGTCATATTGTGGAATGTGATTATATATAAGAATTGATGAAGCAGAAACATGATGAGGTTGTTTTGTGTTGATTTTATAGGCATTTCTTTTTTATCGATTTTAGTGGTGAATTTTTGTGTTTTGATAAGGCCATTAATTCATTTTTATTTGATCTTTCTTTATGATATTTATAATCCATTGATTTTAAATTTTATTAAGGTTTATTATTGATTAATTTAGTGTTATATTTGGTTTGAGAATTATGTTTTAGTTTATACTCTTTTATTTATAGTTGATATGGATAAGGAAATGGCATGGGTTTTTATTGATGGTGATATGGTTAAGGGTTGGTATTTTCCTGGTTTTTCATCTGTTTAGTATTTGGGGGGGATTTATATTCTGAAGGTTTTATTTTTTTAATATTAATATATAGTAGCATTTTAAACCACCGCTATATATTATTAAATATAGAGACAGTTTAAACCGCTGCTAGACCCTCGACAATTTTGAGAGACAAAACCACCAATAAAAATTGAAATAACCACTGTTAAATATTGTTTCAAAACACTTCATAGGAACTGTCACTAAATGGGTAAAAATGATGCTAGTTGGTTTTAGAAACTAATTGTAGAGATCTTATTTTTTCCTTGTAAGACTTTAAAACATATTGATGAATATTTTTGGAGCCAAGAGCTAAGATGACACGTGATTCTAAGTATCGATGTGCTTGGAATTAATTTTATAAAAATATTAAATATATTTTATATCATACACACACAAACACACATTATTTCATAAATAATTGTATATATCCTAAATAGAGTCTTGAAATGGAAATATGAGACTATAGTTGAATATAGATAATGGGATTTACCTTAGGCACGACCTAAAATTGTTCATCGTGGGACATTCAGATAAGGCGACCGCTGGTGGGTATGTTAAGTGAATTAATTAATTAAAATATTTAATTAATTCATTTCATGTCTAAAAACCTAATTCCCTCTATAAGTAGTTTGTTATGAAAAATCTCCAGGGTTAGCTGCATAACCCTAGGGTCATTGAGAGGAGAATTCCACCACCCATCATTGGAGAATTGAGATTGGATGACGACGAGATTCTGAATCCAGGTGAATCAAGGTGAAATGAATGCAATGGAACTTACCTCATCACTGGAAGATAAATTCTTCACCATTGATCGATAAAATCTTGATTTAGGATTCATCATTTGAATATTATTCCCTTATGATTAAAATATTGAGCATTATCAAACCTCTATCCTTTTATTTTCATTTAAATTGAGCCTTTTCATGAGCCCATATATCAGATTTAGATTATTTATTCTATATATCCCCATTGTTCCATGTTTCTCACCCTGGTTATCCCCAATCTATATTTTTTGGCCAAGAATTATTGACTAATGATTGTTTCACTCTTGTTTATGTGCTTTTTCCCCATTGTTCTTTGTGATCTTTGTTATTGGGTAATGGAGCCACAATTTGACATTTCCATTTGGGATCGAATGCAACTAGACATATGGATTCATGGAGGATTCAAATTCAATGAATGGATCATCCATTAAAGTATGGATCAAGATGATTTATGGGTTTTGGGTTATTCCACCATGGATTTGGAAATCTGGTGAGGCTGTAGGAGGCACCACAAGTGGCGATGGTGTGTGTGGGCTTTGAGTAGCAGATCAGATTTTTATTTTCAGATACCAGAGGGATGAAATCGATGAATGAAGGCATTACCCTTTGATTTCAAGTGAAAATATGGTGTGATAATATATAACGGAGTTAGATATATAATGCATAGAGTCGATCTATAATTCTGCAAAAATATCGACTACCCATTGTGTACTGGGATAAACACACGTTGTGTAGTGACCCAAAAGTAGCAGCCATGGTTTCTAGGTGAGTTAAGTATGAAATTCCATGTGTGACCCCCACAGATTGTGTGACCCGATGCTGGTGGCCCGATGTGTACTTCAAGAGTACACAAACACATACATGTCTAGGTGTATTCCATGTATAAGCATATGGTTAGTGTACATGGACATGACTAGGAGAACACAACTCGAAACCTAGTTGCTGAGACACACCATGTAGTCCCCTTACATTCTGTGTATGGATACATGGCTAGAGATATATGTACTATAGAGGACATGTTTAAGTAGAAGAGTGGGACCACACACCATGTGAGTCCTTTACATGTCCTATACCTTCTTTTTTAGGAAAATTATACCTCTCATATCTCATTTGTTTGGACTCGTATTTTGTCCCTTATGTAGCCTATCCTAAGTGTTTTTCTATGTATAATGTGATGATAGACTTCATGGTGGATTTTGAGATATGATGCGAGGTGTTCTGAGTGTGATTCTTCTTTTAACAATGCTCAACGATAATAGTGATTGGACATGATCACAAAGTGGTACCCCCCCTGACAGACTAGGGCATGGTTCCTCTATCTATTAAGTGGTACCCATATTGTACTAGGGTGAAGGTCCTCTATATAATGAGTGGCACCCCTATCATATTAGGTTGTGATACC
Organism: Viscum album; assembly: GCA_963277665.1. Taxonomy (NCBI): domain Eukaryota; kingdom Viridiplantae; phylum Streptophyta; class Magnoliopsida; order Santalales; family Viscaceae; genus Viscum; species Viscum album. The sequence continues at coordinate 1,051,214,254 of OY728146.1, read as the reverse complement.
CCTATCTAATAAGTTTCACCCATATCATATTAGGTTGTGGGTCCTCTATCTACTGAGTGTCACCCCCCTGAAGGACTATGGAATGATCCCACTATTTACTAAGTGGTACCCCCTATCAAACTAGGGTGAAAGTACTATATCTACTAAGTGATAACACCATGCCTTACTAGGGTGTGGGTTATCTATCTACTGAGTGGTACCCCCTATTGTACTAGGGTGTGGGTCCTCTATCTATTGAGTGGTACCCCTATCAAACTAGGGTGAAGGTCCTCTATCTACAGAGTGGTACCCCCTATCATAATGGGGTGTGGGTTCTCCTAACACTGATTGGAACCCCTTGGATCACTAGAGTATGGGTAATATACTTAGATATTGTACCCCATAGACAATGAAACACATTGGTGAGGTATAGGTCCTCTACATAGTCACTTCTATGGATAGACACACAATATGATGGGCATCATTGATGGAACTCTTGGAACTACTGGAAGACTCTTTTCCTAGGTTGGTCTATGAGATGGATATCCCCTTTATCTCTCATATGGATTTCTTTTATTAATATATATATATATCCATTTTTTTTGGTTTTTTGTTTTTCTCTTGCTATGGGTTAAGCTGTCTACTTATATTAATTCTCCTATTTATCCCCCTTTAGCTTTTAACTAATTATACTAGGTATGTATATAATCACATATGCATGGGATTTTCCCACATGTGTTGTGTCTTATACAGATAATGGGTAGGTTGACTGTGATTTTAGAGGAGGATGGGGATACCCTAGTACATTTGAAAATGTACGATGGTTGGGGCTTGAAGATTTGGAGTTGGGATCTCTCAACATTTACTTTTCCAATTATTTTTAGGTTGGGACATATTTTTGGTTGGGTGTGTATTTTTCCCGTTTACTTTTCGGATTATGCTGTCATAATCTTATATTCCCTAGAAGATGTTACATGCATGGTTATTACTCTAGGTGTTACTCTATTTTATATTTATTCCTCTACACTTCTTTATGAAAATGGTTGGGTGTGTGCATATAGGTACATTAGGAAAAGTCCTGCCATATTAGTTATACTTTTCAGTTCTTGTCACTATCCCCTGGCCTATGGAAGTGGGCTTGTGGTATTTGTGACTCAGCTCTCCACTATTCAGGAAGACTATGGTGGGTTAGGTCATGATAGATTGGTATCAAAGGTGGTTCAACATTGGGACAATGTTTGGAGTTTTTCCCCCTGACAAGGTTTGGTTGGAACATATAGAAACTATTTCAAAGTTTCTTGGGTGAAACTTTCATGCCAAAGAACCTAATGTTGGTGTGTTGAATAATGTATACATACACCATGAATCTAACCACCTTCTTGTCAACTAGGCATACTGAGAAATTGGTTACAGGGAACATTGGTACATGAATCATATAGGATTGAGTCTTTAAATATACCTTTTGAGTCAGATCCCCATATATTTATTCTCATCTGACCATGGTACATCTTGATTAAATTTTCAGGATTCCTTCGCAAATATAGCTGGCCAGGTTATCAATTTATGATCATGAAAATGACCCAATGAGGGATTAGGCCTCAGTTTAGGGGCCATCACATGAGATCTTTCCACCAGGAAGGCAAGTATCAACACCCCTACCTATCGAGTAACATATAGTACCAGTAGAGAAGGCTGAGGATGTGTGTAGGCTTAGTGCACTTCACATGTTTCAATGATATAGGTTGTTGAGGTTTCACAATGATCTATATCCCCAGGTGGTAGGGGATTAACTAGAGTTGTTGATCTGATTTTTTAGACTTATCCAGACACCGACTGATCAGGTGGTCACACTGGCAGCTAGTCTTTTCCATAGAGTATTTGGATGCTAGTGGAGCTATTCACGCAGACGAGTGATGAGTCGACACTCTCATGGAACAATATCTAAAATTTGTTTCATGAGAAGTATTACCCCCTGTACTTGTTCTCAGTTAGGATTAAAGATCTTCTAGAGCTACAGAAGGGAGGGATGAAAATTTTCGTGTATACTATGAGGTTTACTGACCTCACATGGTACTCCTTAGACAAGATTTAAGATGGTTAATTTTAGGTGTGGAAGTTTTATTAGGGTCTTTGTAGAGACATATTTTCTATCATGTTACACCTATGCATTCCCACTTATTCTAGAGTGTTGGAGTGGGCACTGGTGATAGATAACTTCCTATCAGAGGGATGCCATGTAGATGAAGCTGGTAGTGGGAGTCATGGGGCCTATTCATATACAATATCTAGTAGGTTCCAGTCAGCATGGTATCAACGTAGAATACCTCCCCATGACTAGAATCAGACATATGGTCATGCGGTGCATGGACCGTGCAGAGGACTAGGGAAACCCAGAGAGGGGAAATTATATGAATGTTATGGGTGAGGTCACATGGAATGCAATTGCATGACCTGATGTGATGAGGAGGGAAGACAGACAGCAGATGAACCATCACGGTAGAGGCAGTTCCATGATCATGGATCTCCCAAGAGAGGGCAAGGTGAGCCCTGAGGAGGTGGAGCTAGAAAATAAGCAGGTGGGGTTCCAAGAGGAGGATCTGTGGGTGGTGGATGACATTATGATCATATATATATACATATCATTTGGTTTTTCATTTATCTATTGCTATGGGTTGAGTTTTTTACTTATATCATGTCTCCTATTGATTACCCTTTGTCTTTTAGAGAATCCTAGTGGGTATGAATATACTTACCTCTGCATGGACTTTTCCCACACATGTCCTATCTTATATAGATGATGGATAGGTCGATGGTGATTTTAGAGGAGCATAAGGATACCCTGGTGCATTTGATCGTGTATGGTGGCTGGGGCTTAGATATCTAGAGTTAGGATCTCTCACACCAGGAGTAAGGATATGAAGGAATGAATCACACATGTGTCTACTAGTACTAAAATAATAGTATAATAAACACATATCATACCTCTAATCATCTCATGATCTTCTTTATCATAATCCTCTATAGTCTCCAACTGCCCATGGAAAGGGATGTAAATGAGCTTGAGTACTCATGAGATACTCGGGCTCGACTCAAACAAAAATCAAACTTGGATAAGTGATTTTCTATTAAAAGTTGGTGCCCTAGAACCAACTTGTTATGTACTTTGATTACCACTACATGTATACAGTTTGTTATATATACATGTTCTTATCTTTCCATAAAAGTGTTGATACTTCTGAATCCACTATATTTATGGTAATTTCATTATATTACATATCATATAAAAGGGTTATAGAAAATCCCATGCTATAATGAGAACTTGGAGATACTATGATAGTAATCTTAATGTAATGTCCTATGGTCCAGATACATCATACTAATAGGACATAGATAATGTGAGACTATTAGGTGTTGGAGGATCATAAGTATCGAGACTTCTTCTCATGAAGTTTGCACTTGGTGATCTCTAGTAGTTGAGATCATGAGGAAAGACCCTCCAATAGGAACACCACATGTTTCAAGCGTTATTAGTTGTTCCTATCTATAGACATGTGTATTGGTCTCCTAACTTGAGATCATTATCAATGTGTGTCATTTGATCGCTTACTTTGATGTAAGGAGAAAACCATGACAATGAAGTGATAAAGAGGTGGTTTGTGTTGGGTATGTCATTGGTGTCATGACATTTATTGAATAATCAAGATAGGATTTGTCTCTTTCAAGTTGAGGAAGAGATATCTCAGGACTAGTTGATTAGGATGGTAGTACCTTCATAAATCCATGGCCATGATATTTGAAGTTAAGTCCATCTGGTTAGATCAAAAAATAATAAATCAAGAAATGGATGATGACACAAGTGTGCATACTACTTTATGATATATCGTATGAAAAAGAGATTATATTACACAGTGCGTGTTCGTAGGTTGGTAGTTGTTGCTGTGACTTTTTCTTATATCTTTAGGGGCCTTGATGGGTTTCGAGACTCTGCTCTTGGTTTGTGAATATTATTCACTTCTATTGAGATAAGGGGATAAAGGGTCACACATAATAGAACATTCGAGAATCTGCCCTATCCGATTGAATAGATATATAGGACATGGTGGGCCCCACCATATGGTCCAAGTGTTATCCATGTTCTATCAATTTCCAATAAATAAATAAATTCATTATTATTCAAGTAAAGAATAATTGGGTTGAATTTATTTATTACATGTTTTTACAAGTGATTAAGTAAATACAAGGATTAATATTATATGAATGAATATTAATATAATATTCTAGGTTTGTCTAATATTATCTGGAGTAATGAGTCATGTTAATGGCTCACGATTATCACATAATATATTTAATATATATTATAGGTTTGTGATAAAATATAAATAATATTTTTGATGCAGTTTAGTTCGTCATAAATAATTATTTATAATAGTTATTTATTAGACGTTTATTGCATGGGGGTGGGAAACCTAATTGGGAAATATGGTAATCCACTATATAAGTGGAGATAAGATCTTCCCATGGTATTATTTATTATGTTGGAATTGATAGACTCTCTCTCCTCTTGGTTTATAGAGAGAGAATTTCTCAATCGAGCGAACGATCCAAGTTCATCCTCATGGTTCGAAGACTGAGGATCATGATGATTTTCGCTACATTGAATTGATCGTCGGAGCTCCTATCTAGCACTTATAATTTGATGAACTACACATGTGTAGAGTTGAGAAGTGTGTGTGGGTGATCTTGAGGGATTCGGTTTTGGATCCTTCCAGCAATTATGCTGACACTTGTGACGTACTTGTGAGAATCTTTTTGAAACATGGTATTAGTTCGTTTTATTTATTATACTCTAATTAAACCATGTAGGATCCTCAAATCATGGCCAAATCATTGGAGTTGATGATGTTTTGATGCTATGGTGATGAAAATTTTTTAAATTCCCATCCCACCGGCTTCTGCTGTGTGCCTCGATACCTTTAATTGGTATCAGAGTGATAAATGGTTTTTTCTGAGTCCAAGAAAAATTAAATTGATTTAAATTTTAAGTAGAGGGTGTTACAACAGTTCCAATGAATCTGACCATGTGTCAATCAGATTTCGAATGACCAAGTTACAACCATAAAAAAAAAACAAATTTATGGACCACAATGGTGTTTTTCAGATTTAAAATTTTTGGATTTTAATTTGTGTTGAAGAAAAAGTTTTATAAATATAAATTTTTATTTGTGTTCTTGTAATTACTAGAATCTGACCAAGGATCGGCCAAAATCTGGTCACCAGAGTTCCTTTGACGGTGACCAAAATAATATAAAATATTATATTTAATTATATTTTTTGTGTTTGTTTGATTTTTGGACAATTCTAGATTTATCCAAAAACCTCAATCAAACGGGTGTGGAATTTTGAGGTTTCCACAAATTTAAAAGGTGGTGTGACTTTAAAAAAAAAGGAATAAGACCTTGAGCTAAGTCTCCTCCCTTAATTAGAATTCACTCACCAGACCCTCCCTCCTAGTCAAGTGTGGTAGTACTCCTCACCTCACCCTTCCCCTTGACTTGGTTCGAGTGGCCCAATCAGTGACCTCCCCTCCCCTCCTCCCGCGAGAGCCCCGTCACACCCATATTGGGCTACCTTGGCTGCCGCTGTTTCGAGTTCAGGACACCAAGGGCCGAGCGCCACCATGAATCATGTAGAAAGGGCCCCCACTAGCTCCTCTCCCATGCTACCAGCCATGTCGCCATCCTAGGTCCGACTGAGCTCCGCCACTCAGATTTCCACTGCTGACCTGCAAGCTGGCCCTTCCATCCTCTTCCTGAATTGGGAATCCCAGCCGCCACCACCGCCTCCCGCAAGCACAGGGGAACACCGTCGTCTTGGGTGTCCCCACTGCCATTGACTTATGAGGTCTAGCCATAGCCACCACCTGCTTTTCCAGACTACTGAGAGCCAGATCCTGCCTAAATCTAGCCGAAACTACTGCTACCCTTCCTTACTTCTATTGCCACACTTGGATCGGGAAGCTTTGACAACCAGGAGCTTTATCTTTCCTTGCCTCTACCAACCGAGGTCAGAGGTAACCCCTACCCATGACCACACGGGTCCTGGAAAACCCAATTTTCCCCGTTTAAGGGTCTGGATAGGTCTGCCCGACCTGAAACGGGTCTCGGTAGATCTTCTTAGGCCAAAATACCCCTACACAGGGTTTTCTTGGCCCAAATGGGCCAATGAGGCTATGACCCTATCCACAAAGGTCCGATACAAGATTTTCAGACCCGATTAAAATTAATAATTTTTAAATAAATTAATTTTATTAATTTAATTTTCGTTTTAAATTAAATTAATTAAAATTAATTTTGGTTTTCAAAATATTTTTAATAATAAAAAAATATTAATTTAATTTGAGTAGTAAATTAAATTAATTATTTGAATTTATTTTTTATATTTAAAATTAAATTAAAACTAGAACCGATAAAATAAATTAAATAAATTTATTTAACTTCATTTAATTTATTGAAATATCATCATAATGTTTAAATTTATCAGAATTTAATTTTTATCGTGCATTTATTTTTATACTGATTGGTTTTGAGCACAATGATTGGCCCATGTATGTCTATTTTTTTAGTTATTTAATTATTTTTTTGGGTACGATGATTGTAATAAGTAGGTAATTAAATGATGGTCTATGGATCACCTTACTTTCATTCAAATATGTATAAGGGCTTACACGACTAATTCACTTGTTGTACATTGCACCCCTAGACCCCCTCTCCTGCGTGCAAGTATATTTGTACAAAGGCTATGATGTTCTTAGAAGCAGACCCCACCAAGTTGAGGCGGTAATCCAATAAGAGAAGAATACACTGTTTTGGGGTGGACTACGATACGAGTGAAGAGTCGACTCAGGTATGGAAACCCCTAGGTCAAGATTGATCCTTTATGGATCAATCATAATTAGATACTCAAGACCAGTCAAATAGATTTATTTCTTTTATGCATTGTTTGTTATATTATGCAAGTGCATGATTAGTCCGTGATCATATAAAATAATAAACAAGATAAAATGCATAAAAGTTCGATGTATGTTTTTCTATTTCATGTTCAGTTGTGAGCATGAAAAGCTAGATCGTACATAATATAAATGGATTAAATTCATCAAGATATCATAAAACCCCTTAAATAAATATTAATTCATAATGCCGTCCATTGCTCACATTTGAACAAAATTGAGTGTTATGGATGCTCGTCAGCCATAGTTGAGAGTGTCTCATACTACCAGGGAGTTCTCATGAGAGAATTGGGTTGACTTAACTGAAGTGGGTAGTCAAGGATTTTCCATAGATAAATTTCTATCACTTTATAGAAAAATAGTTGAGGTAATCAAGTTATGATTCTAAAAAGATGGGACTTTACTCAACATATCAAGGAACCTCCAATTAAAGTGGTTGGCCAGCCTAGAGTCTACCATGAAACCCTCTAAGTAGTGGTGTATCTATAACTTGTAGACTATGATGGAGGTTTCAAGGATCCTTTCCACTAGAATACTCAAGAGACATAGTATTATTAATCTAATAGTGAGGGATATTATGGTTCAATAAAATAGTGGGAGACATTTAAATGATATAATAATTAATTAATCATAAATTCCTAAAGGGTAATCAAGATAAATTAATGACTACTAAAATTTATTTGTTATAGATCTAAAATAGAAATCACCAACACCACAAGTACATTATATCTATGATTAATTTCGGATTAAGAAAATATGCTGACTGACCATAATTTCTAGGAGTGGTATAGGCACTTGCACATAGTACTACGCCAAGAAAGAAAGATTTATGTGTTGGAATACTCAGTTCCCACTGAGCCTCCTCATGGATCTAGGAAGGCGGATAATGAAAAATAGAAAAATCATGTAAATGATGTACTAGATGTTTAGTGCATCATGTTTTCATCCATTTCCAGTCAATTTCAGAAAATGCATGAGGACAAGGATGCCTAAAAGATGCTAACTCATCTCCAAAAATTATATTAGGAGAGATCAAGACAAGAAATGAATGATATTTTCACTTCCCTTTATAGTTGAAATCTAACATAAGGGAATCAAGTAAGTCCTTATGTGCTCAATATGATCAGTTAAATTAAGAGGCCTGAATCCCTTGGGTTCAAATTAAACCAAGAACTAGCAATAGATTTCATTATTTCCTCTTTACCGCCTAATTTTTTTACTTTTATTATTAATTATAATATGAATAAAATGACAAATTCTCTCCCATACCTTTTGGATTTAGTTCGCCTGGCTGATAAGGATATGAAGAATACCAATTCTTTAGTACTTTTGGTGAATAAGAGGAAGAAGGGAAAGGCTAAGGGGTCTGAGGCCAAGTCAAGCCTAAAGAAACCTATGCATCATCCTTATAAGAAGCCAACGATATAGAGGCAGGGAAATGAGAAGGAGGCTGTATGATTTTTGTGTGGAAAGGAAGGCCACTGAAAGAAAAATTGTAGAGCTGGGAAGAAGAAGAAAGGAGATTATTCTACTTTAGGTATTTTTGTCATTGAATGAAATATATCATTATCTACAAGTTGGGTATTGGATAGGGCATATGGATCACACATTTTTATTCATATACAGGAACCAAGTAGGTTTAAGAAGACTTCAAAAGGAAAATTTGATCTCTGAACTACAAATGGTGCTAGTCTAGTAGCCTTGGAAGTGGGAGACTATCACCTTACTTTTCCCAGTGGTTTGGTTCTTGTATTAAACAATTGTTATTATATACCCTCTATAACCAGAAACATAATCTCTATGTCAATTTTGGACACTATTGGATTTTATTTCATGTTATGAAATTAATGTTATCTCTTTTATAAGGATAGAATGTGTTATGGTATGGTACATATTAATAATGGATTATATATACTTGAACTTGAAAACCTAGTAATTATAATCAATGATAAAACCAGCGAGCATGACTCATGTAACACTCACTTATGGAACTTCTGGAAAGATCATGTAAACGATAAGCGATTACAAAAATTAAATCAAGAAGAGTATTTAGACTTGGTTTAGTTTAAACCCTTGGATTTATGTCACTCTTGTTTACAAGAGACATTTACCAAAGCACCCTTCTCTAGGAAGAGAGAAAGAGTGAAAGAGTGAAATACTTACTGGAATTAATTCATACTGATATATGTGGTCCATTTCCAGTAGAGTAAAGGGGTGGGTTTCATACTTAATTACTTTTACTTATGACTATATTAGGTATGGATATATCTAATTAATGTGGTATAAGTCATATAACTTTTGGATGTTTAAGGAATACCAACATGAAGTATAAAACTAGATTGGTAATAATATTAAGGAACTTTGCTCAGACTGAGGCAGAGAGTATCTTAACTAATATTTTATTGATCACTTGAAGGAGTGTGGGATAGTATCCCAAATCACTCCTCCTTATAAACCATAATGAAATGGTGTTAGTAAAAGGAGGAATATGACCTTTCTTGATATGGTTAGATCAATGATGATTCAAGCAACTATTCCATTATCCTTTTGGGGATACACTTTATAGATAGCGGCATATACCCTTAACTGAGTACCAACTAAAGTTACAGATGGGATTCCATATGAGTTATGGTATGAAAAGAAACCTAGTCTGTCACATATACATGTGTGGGGATGTGAGGTTTTTTCAAGACTATACCTAGTGAAAAATTGGAATCCCAAAGCATGAAGTGCATCTTTATAGGTTATCCTAAAAAAACCAAAGGATATTACCTATATAACCCTTCAGATAGAAAAGTGATTGTGGCAAGAAAATACACATTTATAGAAAGGAAGCATATTTACATTAAAAATAGAGGGATAAAGATTGATTTTGATGAAGTTAATGATCCATATTCCCATGAGTTGGTACAAGAACAATCTACACAAGAGATAGTGGGAGATGAAGTGGTTCCTGAGACACAAGTGTTGCGTAGGGATACTTGAGAGGCTAGAGAACTAGAGAATTATGATTTTATTTTCACCGAGTCAGGTGACACATTACTCCTTGAGGATGATGAAACTCTGACCTACGAGGAAGCGGTAAAAGGTAAGGATGCTTCTAAATGGAGAGATTCCATCCATTTCGAGATAGAGTCCATGTATCAAAATCAAGTTTGGATTTTGGTAGACCCTATAGTTGATCTAAAGCCCATTGGGTGTAAATAGGTATTCAAGAAAAAGTTGGACATGGATGGTAAGGTTAGTACCTATAAAGATAGACTAGTAGTGAAGGGTTTTAGACAACATCAAGGAATAGACCATGATGAAAAATTCTCACCAGTATCAATGCTGAAATCCATCAAAATATTGATTGAAATAGTATCCTTCCATGATTATGTGATTTGGAAAATGGACATCAAAACTGCTTTTCTAAATGGGAAGTTGGTTTAAGACATCTATATGACTCAAACCGAAGGGTTTTTTAGGTCAAAGAATTCCAATAAGGTGTGCAATCTATTGAGATACATTTATGGGTTGAAGGAGGAATCACAATAATGGAATTCTCATTTTAACAAGGCCATAAGTCAAATTGGTTTCATTAAAAAATGAAAGTGAGCCTTGTGTCTATAAGAAGGTTAATGGGAATGGAATTGTTTTCCTCGTAATATATACTGATGATATATTAATTATGGGAAATAAAGTGAAAATATTATAGTTAGTTTATACTTGGTTAAATGAATGATTATCCATTAAAGAATTAGGTGAAGAATCCTACATTCTAGGGATCAAGATCTATCAAGATAGATCTCAAAGGCTGCTTGGGATAAGTCAAAGTATATATATTTACAAGGTACTAAAAAAGAATAATATGGAACAATTCAAGAGAGGGTTGTTTCCCATGTCACATGGTATCAATCTATCCAAGAAAATGTGTCCACAAACATAGGAGGAAATTGATAAAATGATTAGAATCCATTATGCCCTGGTAGTGGGTTCTATCATGCATTCCATGTTATATACTAGGTTTGAAGTTTCATTTTCTTTAAGAATGGTGGGAATATATCAAACTAATCCAGAAGAGTTACATTGGGTAGATGTTAAAAATATCCTGGAGTACTTGAGGCATACAAAGGATATGTTCCTGGTATATAAAGGATATGATGAACTAGTATTAAGAGGATACACTAATGCTAGTTTCCAAACAAATCATGATGATCTGAAATCACAGTAAGGATACACCTTTTTCCTAAATGGTGGTGTAGTGAGCTGGATTAGCTCGAATAAATCTATGGCCATTGATTCTATAGAATAATCTAAGTATATAGCGGCTTCAGATGCAGCTAAAGGGACAGTCTAGATATGCATCTTTATCTCAGACATTGGTATTGTTCCTAGCAGTGCAGACCATATTCCAAATTATTGTGATAATAATGTAGTAGTGGTGCTTTCCAAGGATCCCAAGTCACACTAGAGGAAAAAAGAATATACTTCAGAAGTTTCATCTCTTGAGGGATTTTACTCACAGAGTTGAAGTCGCAGTTATCAGAGTATCCACATAGGACAGTGTGGTAGACCCCCTAACTAAATATATATCTTAGTAGAAGCATGATTCTCATGTGAGAGATAGAGGGTTGAGACTTGTTAGCAGTTGGATCTAGTGTAAGTGGAAGTGTTGAAAGTGGGTACCCTAGAACCAAATTGTTATTTACTTTGATTACTACTACATGTATGCATTTTATTATATATACATGTGATTATCTTGACAAAAAAGTGTTGATACTTCTACATCCACTATATTTATGGTAATTTCCTTAGATTACGTGTCGTGTAAAAGGGTTATAGTATATCTCAGGCTATAATGAGAACCTGAAGATACTATGACATTAATCTTAAAGTAATTTCCTACGGTCTAGATACATCATACTGAGAGGACACGAATGATGTGCGACTATCAAATGCTAGGGGATCATAAGCATTGAGACTTCTTCTCATGAAGTCTGCACTTGGTGGTCTCTAGTTATTGAGATCATAAGGACATAATCTACAATAGACACACCACATGTTTCAGGTTTCATTGGTTGTTCCTATCCACATACATGTGTATTTCTCTCCTGACTTGATATCATTATCAATGTCTGTCATTTGATCATGTACTTTGATGCAAGGTGAAAACTATGATAATGAAGTCATGGAGAGGTAGTTTGTGTTGGGTACATCATTGGTGGCATGACTTTGATTGAATGATCAAGATAAGATTTTTCAATTCTAAGTTGATGAAGAGATACCTCGGGCCTGGTTGATCAGGATGGTAGTACCTTCATAAATCCATGGCCATGGCAGTCGAAGGTAAGTTTGTCCGGTTAGATCAACAAATAATAAAGCAATAAAAGTATGATGATACAAGTATGCATCCTAATTTATGATATATTATATAACAAAGAGATTATATTACATAGTGTGTGTTTGTAGGTTGGTAGTCATTGCTATTAATTTTCCTTATCTATTTAGGGGAATTGATGGGTTGCTAGAATCTACTCCTTATCTGTGAATATTATTCACTTATATTGAGATAAGGTCCTAGAGGGCCACACACAATAACACATTCAGGAATCTACTCTATTCAGTTGAATAGGTATATAGGACATGGTGGGCCCTACCACAAGGTCTGAGTGTTATCCATGTTCTATCAATCACCAATACATAAATAAATTCATTATTATTCAAGTAAATAATAATTGGGATGAATTTATTTATTAGATGTATTTACAAGTGATTAAGTAAATACAAGGATTAATATTATATGAATGAATATTAATATAATATTCTAGGGTTGTCTTATATTATCAGGAGTAACGAGTCAAGTTAATAGCTCACAATTATCACATAATATATCTAATATATATTAAAGGTATGTGATAAAATATAAACAATATTTATGATGTAGTTTAGTTTTTCATAAATAATTATTTATAATACTTATTTAGTGGACATTTATTGCATGGGGGTCGGGAACCCTAATCATACAATATGGTAATTAACTATATAAGTGGATAGAAGATATTTTAATGGGACTATTCATTCTGTTGTAATTGTGAGATTCTCTCTCTTTCTGATTCTTAGATAGATAATTTCTCAATTGAGCGAATGATCCAAGTTCTTCTTCATGGTTCAAAGACTAAGGATCGTGGTGATCATCGCTATGTCAAAGTGATCTTTGGAGCTATGTGCTAGAATTCATAATCTGATGAATGTCATGTGCATATATTTGAGAAGCAAGTGTGACTGATCTAGAGGGATTTGGAATTAGATCCTTTGAGAAACGACACCAACACTTGAGACACACTTGCGTACATATTTTGGGAATGAGGTATTATTTCATTTTATTTATTATACACTAATTAAACCATAAGGGATACTTAGACTATATTGGGGCTAGATCTTTGGAGTCTATAATGTTTTGATGCTCTGGTGATGTAAATTTTTTAAATTCCTGGCCCTCTGAATTTTTCCAGCCACCTCAGTACCTTCATTTTCGAGTCGAGATCGATCTTGAGCTAGTTGAGTACTAACTCAAGTTGAGTTCAAGTATTATAGAAACATAATCGAGTATCTCATGATCCTAATAGTGCATATAATTTTTTAATATATTATTTTTATTCAATATATATGTATTTAATTTTGAGCTCAATCTTTAGAACTCGAGTACAAATTCGAGTTTGAGCTCAAATTCGAGCTACATTTTGTAATTAAAATTCTGATTTTTTTCTAATTAAACAAAGTCGAGCTTAATAGAGTTCTATATCGAGCTTGTTTCGAGATTGAGATTGAGATCAAGCTAGGAAATCAATACTCATTTGAGCACTAAGTCAATCTTGAGCACCGAGTTAAAGTACCGAGATTGAGCTCAAGTACTGAGATACCCAACTCGACTCAACTCGATTACAACCCTACCCATGACCTTGACCGCAAGATTTCTAATCATGGAAAGGGATAATTAGTGGTTGTGGTGGAATTATCTCATAACATTATCCACCACCCATAACTCCTCATCCTAGATCCCCACCTACTCCTCTTCTAGCTCCACCTCCCTGGGGGCCACGCTGCCCTCAACTAGGAGATCTATGATCATGGTGTTGCCTCTATTGTGGTGGCCCATATGCTATTTGTCTGTCCTTCCTAACACACCGGTTCAAGAAATCACATGCCATGTGACCTCACCCATCACATGCATAGAAAATCCCCTCTATGGGCTACCCTAGTCCTTTTCGTGGTCCCTGTGCTGCATGACCATGTGTCTGAGTCTGGTCAATGGGAGGTCTCCTACGCCAATTCCCTACCAACTGGTGCCTACTAGATGCTGTAGAAAACATATCCCCATGACACCCAATACTATCTCCAGTTTCATGGAACCTTTTTGATAGGAATTTATCCATCACTAGAGCTTTATCCAACACTAAGAAATAGTTGGGAATGCATAGGGGTACCATTCTAGCATGAATGTCTCTGCGAAGACCCTATTCAAACTTCCGCGCTCGGAAGTAGCCATCCCAAATCATGTCAAGGGAGTACCATGTGAGGTAAGTGAACCTCACAACATACTCAACAACTATCATATCTATATGTTTCAACTCTATAATCTCTTGAATTCAAACTGAGTGCAATCACGAGGGGTAATAATCCTCATGAAATAGATAATGAAAGTCAGTCCATGAGAGTGTCAACTCATCACGAATTTTCATGACTAGACTCCACCAGCTCCCAACTACTCTGTGGAAAAGACTAACTACTATTGCAACCACCTGACCATTCGGTATTTGGATAAGGTGACCATTGGAAGGTATGTTAAGTTAATTAGTTAATTGAGATATTTAATTAATTTATTTAATGTCTAAAAAACTAATTACCTATATAAGTATACTGTTATGGAAAATTGACAAGGTTATCCACATAACCTTAATACTATTGAGAGGATAATTACACTACCCATCATTGGAAAATTGAGATCAGATGATAAAGAACTTTTAGATCCAATTGAATCAAGGTGCAGTGAATGAAACAAATCTTCCCCCATTTCTAGAAGCTGCGTTCTACACTAGTGAGCAATCAAATATTGAGGTAGGACTCATCATTTATAGATTATAACATTATGATTAAAATATTGAGCATGATAAAATCTCTATTATTTGAGATATATTTAAATTTATTCTTTTCATGAGCCCATGTATTAGATTTAGATTGTTTATTCAATTTATCCTAGTTGTGCCATGTTTCTCACTCTGGTTATCCCCAATCTATATTCATTTTCCAATAATAATTGGCCAATTATTGTTGAATTCTAGTTTATATGATTTCCACCATTATTCTTTTCAATCTTCACAATTGGCCTATAAGGCCATGGTTCAACATTACTAGGTAGGATCGAGCATGATCAGACCCTCGAATTTGCATTGAATTAACATGCAGTGAATGGATCAGTGATTAGAGGATGGATCGAGATGATTTGTAGGTTATAAGTGATCCCACCATGGATTTGGAAATCTCATGAGATAGTAGGAGTTTCCACAAGTAGTGGTAGTGTGTAAGGGCTTCAATATGCAGATTAGATTTTGATTTCTAGCCACCAGAGGGCTGAAATCGAAGAACAGAGGCATTAAACTTCGATTTTGGGTGAACATAAGGTGTAATTAGACATGGTAGAGGCAGATATGGAATTCATGGATCAGATCTAGAATTCTGTGAAAATATCTACTATATGATGTGTATTAGGATGAACGCATTATGTACAGTGACCCAACTATGATAGCTAGGGTTTCTGGGAGAGTTAAGTATCACATTCCATGTGGGACCCCCACACGCCATGTGACCTAGTGTTGGTGGACCGATGTGTACTATGGGAGTACATAGACAAAAACAAATCCAAGAAAACGCCATGTATATGAACATGGTTAGTGAATACAGACACGACCAGGGCATATAGACATGTCCAAAAGAACACGAATCGACCTGGGTGGGTGAGACACACTATTTAGCCCCCTTACACACCGTATAGGGATACATGGACATATATCCAAGTACTGGAGAGGACACGACCAAGAATATGTGTGAGACCATATTTCATGTGAGTATTTTACAAGACACATACCTTCTTTTTTGAGGAAACTTATACATCAAATATCTCCTTCATTTAGACATGAATTTTGATGCATGATTAGAATATCATGAGTGTTTTCCACATAGAATGTGATGGTGGACTTAGTGGTGGATTTAGAGATATGATATTGCGTGTTCCAAGAATGATACTTATTTAGGTAGTTCTTGATGATGAAAATGATTGGACAAGATCACAGAGTGGTACCCCCTGACGGATTAAGGTGTGAGACCTCTATCTACTAACAGGAACCACCTATCATACTAGGGTGCGGGTCCTCTATCTACTGATTGGGACCCCATATCTTACTAGTGTGTGGGTCCTCTATCTACTAAGTTATACCCCTATCATACTAGGGTTCAAGTCCTCTATCTATTGAGTCATACCCCCTGATAGACTAGGGTGTGAGTCCTCTATCTACTGAGTGGTACCCCCTATTGTTTAGGGTGTAGGTCCTCTATCTACTGAGTGGTAACCCCTATCATACTAGGGTGTGGGTCCTCTATCTACTAAGTGGTACCCCCTATAGTATTAGGGTGTGAGTCCTCTATCTACTAAGTGGTACCCCTATCTTACTAGGGTTTAGGTCCCCTATCTATAGAGTGGTACCCCCTATCGTACCAGGGAATGGGTCCTCATTACGCTGAGTGGAACCCCCGGATACACTGGGTGTGGGTTCTCTACTTTGAGACTATTCCCCCTCAACTATGAATCATGGTGGTTAGGTGTGGGCCCTCAACACAGTTACTTCTATGGATAGACACACAAGATGCTGAGAATTGTTAATGAACCTATTAAAACTATTGAAAAACTCTTTTATTGGGTTGGGCTATGAGATGAAGATCCCCTTTCTCTCTCTTATGGGTTGCTTTTATGAGTATATATATATATATTCCTGTTTGTTTTATCATCTCTATATTTCTGTGGGTTGAGATGTATACTTATATCATGCCTCATATTGATTCCCCTTTATCTTTTGGAGTGTCCTACTGTGTATAAATATACTCACACCTGCATGGGCTTTTCCCACACGAGTCATGTCTTATGTAGAAAACAGACAGGTCAGTGGTGATCTCATAGGAGCATAGGGATACCCTGGTGAATTTGACCACATATGATGGTCGGGGCTTGGAGATCTGGAGTTGATCTCTCTCAATATTTACATTTCTAGTTATTGTTTATTTGAGACATATTTCTATTTGGGTGTGTATTTTTCCCATTTAATTTTTAGATCACACTATCGTAATATTTTATTTACTAAAGTTTGTTACATGCATGGTTATTACTCTAGGTGTTATTGTCTCTAATATTTTTTTCTCTACACTTTCGCATGGAGATGGTTGGGTTTATGTGTATAGGTAAATTAGGAAAAGTCCTCCCATATTAGTTATTCCTTTCAGTTCTTGTCGCCATACTCTGGCCTATAGAGGTGGAATTGGGGAAGTTTCAGCTTGTCTCTCCACTATCTAGGTGGGATTTGGTGGGTCAGGTCGTGACACTAAATTTAGTGTAAGTTTATAAAAACCATCGTGGAACTATTTGGTGGTGGTTTAAGCCAACAAATAACTAAAAAAACTACCGATATTCCCCTAATATATTTTATTGAACCAACATTACTTAGTCATGGGATTAAAATGATGAAATAAGTTTTCACATTATATAATCAATGTGGCACACATAAAGTTAGAAAATATGAAGGGTGTTCCCTGATAATGATATAATGCATTAGGTAATGTTTTCATATCATGAAATACCATGTATGGTGCAAGAGAGGTTTACCTAATCATACTATGTTATCATGATATGCCTCTTGACTCACAAGTATTATTTACCATCATGTTATGATTTAATTATTCACTTACAAAGATTTATAACTCACCATTTCTTTTGTATGTCCCTAGGTTATCTTGCGTCATATTTAGAGTTAAAAGGAAACTTAGAGTAATTTATGGTGTTATAAATAAATGATTCATATTTTAATTCAAGTTAATGGATTATGTATCTAATTTATCAAAGACACTAGGCCAGTTGATCTTATGGGGATGTATTATATGATTGTTTATGTTAAAAACCATGATATAAAATGTATTAGAAATATGGGTTGTTATAGTTAGTTTCAGAGAAAGGTCTAGTTATTTTTTGGGATTAGAATAAGAATACATTAGTAAAAATCTAGGGGTATGTCTAAGTATAGTACAATATCTTGAAATTTTGGAGAAGTATAGAGTGAGGGATTTCTAAGAAATGAAATCCCTATCTGAATACTATAAGTGGATGTGGTTCTAGCATAGATTTACCTTGGTATAATAACCCCAAAAGGGATCATTGGGTATTAACTCAACCTATACCCAGTGCATAAAAAAGTGGCCTTACTATATACCTAGTTTAACACTCATGGGGGATATGATTTGGTAAATTTATGAGCTCTTTATGAACCATTATAAAGGTTTTGAATAAATTTTTAGTTTAGAAAACCAAATAGGAAAATTACTATAGATAACCTAGATCAAATCCTAAAAATTAATGATATAGGGTGAATATGTAATTTATATGTTAACCATTTTATATTCACACTTTCCTTTTTATATTCCTAATAGTTTGAAAATTTTCAACCCTAATTTTTCTTTATTTTAGCCAATGGATAGAAATAGGAGGAGTCGTATCAACAACCAATGTAATGGGAAACATGATGATTTCCTAGATGTGATTCCTAAACTAATGTGATTCATAGTGGCAGACTTTGTGGAAATAATTTCTCAACTTACTCAAGTAATGTATAATAACTTGAATCTAGAGGAACACCCACTTCCCCTTACTAAAGAAAAAGTTATGATTGATACCTTTATATGACAAAGTCCTTTAACTTTTAGAGGATATTCTGAACCCTTAATCACATAATAATGGATTAAATCCATTGATAAGATATTATCTATCCTACAATGTGTTGAATAAGATAAGGTCATATGTAACACCTTGAAATTTTAAAACATGAATATCATATTCAATAACGTGGAAGACACACAACACTAAGCGTATAAGGGAATATAACATCCCAAAACTTCATGATATATTTACTATATTAAATAAATTATACCAATGATATATCTTGTAATGAACACAATAGTGAGTTAGATTTTGTTTCATGTAACAATTATTTTCTTTGATGGCCTGCGTTACACGCAAGACCGATTTTTACTAAATACTATTAATATTATTATTTAATATAACAATTATCTCCTAGCTGTTAAATTGGTTATTATGAATAGGATTAACTAATTTATGAAAATATATGGTTTATACAAATATAAAATGAATTAATTTATTACCAATTAATTATAAATGAAAATAAAAACCAATTGAATATAAAGTAAATGTTTTTATAAAAAAACCATTTTTATGTGCCAAATGCGTTTTATCTCAATAAATTAATTTAATTAATTATAGTGGATGATATTAATTAAATTTATATATTATATATTAAATATTTTTTTTCATTCATCTAATATATTTAATAGGCATAAGATAAGAACAAATCTAATTTTACGCATAAAAGGCCATATTTTTTTTCTAAAGGCAGTTTTATCACCTTTTAATAGTGCACTTGTTTTAAAACTAAATTTTGAAACTTTTTTAAAATTTATTTGAAAAAATAAACTTTATTTTTGAAATAATAATGTCAAAATTATCTTAGGGATATTTTTTTTGTATTTTTATGAGAAGTTTCATTTTTTGATGAATAGTGAAAAATACTAAAATTTAATTGAAAACTGACTTTTTATCTATATAATTTATAATGTTAAATTATATTTTTAATTGCTTTTAAATTAAAAATAGATAAAGTATAAATATATTAATCCAATTTAATTCATTTTAATCATTATTATATTGAATCTAAATATAAAAACTTAGTAAAACTTTGAACTTTTTCACTTTAAAAACCAGCTTTGTCATCCCATATATGGGAATAATTTTAAATTAATTTTTTCCATTTATTTTCTTTGAATTTGAAAAAATGTATTACATATTTTTAATCAGAATAATTTATAATTTAAAATAATTTCAAATTAATTTTTGACCAAAATGATTAATGAAAACAATTAAAATTAATTACAGTGATTAAGAGATAAATGAGTTTACCATGGGACTAAACTTTAAACTTAAGGTAAAAAATGAACTAGAAACTTGTTAAAAACCAATTTATGGCCATATTTAGACCTTATCCCTTCTATTATCAATTTTTTTTACATTATTATATCCACCTGACATGGAAAAAATGTGGGTGGAATTCACAAGTTTACCACACATTCCACTTTTAAAAGGCCACACTACCCCCTCTTTATACTTTAAAAACCAATTGGTTTGGATTATACATCACTAAATCACTTATAAAATTACCTCAAATCATCCTATAAGCCTTATATTTGCTATAAATACAACTTAGTAATTCATTAGTGCAAACCTAAGAAGGATACCCGAAGAAGAGGTAATGTTTTTCTAAAAGCGTTTTTATTTTATTTCCATATAAACCTCCTTAAATTATTTTTATATCATTATTATATAATAAAAAAGTATATTCAATATAATTATATGTTTTTATGTTAATTATATAACCTAAAAATTCACACACTTCCATCAAATGGGTTATGAAATCATTGCTCGTGTGTATGACGGACTACCGCCTCGCAAACCGATGTCATTTGCTTTTTCCATTGCCACATATAAAGGTTGGGAATAATGATAAAAATACTATTTATATAATATATTTATGATTTATTTATTCTTATTTAATTATTATATAATACATACCTTCATTCTTTTTATTTTTTTAGAGTATGATAACATCGTTCGTGTGTACGGTGGACTACCGCCTCACGAAGCAATGTGATTCATTCATGCTTTACATGGAATATATTAAGGATGATTTTAATAATAAAGTGTGATATATATGAAATAAATATGATACTAGAATGATAATATACATATATATCATTTAATTTTCTTTATTTCAATACGATAATAAAATGGAAACAACGTTCATGCGTACGTACGACCTACCGTCTCCATGAATGATGTATTTCATTTACTATCACCAAATTTTATGGATTACTCTAAATACAAATATAATGAATATATATGATATTTAAATCACTGATTACATTCTTTAGATGATTAAATCATGATATAATTAGTAGTAATAAAAAATAATAAGTCAAAACATACTCGGAAAACAGAGAATTTATTACCCCGAAACAATAAAAATAATGAAATATTATTAATAAATAGGTAATAATATGATGGTAGGAGTAGGATACTAAAGAGGGGGGGGGGGGGTGAATTTAGTTCCTATAAAAATTTCTATTTGAAAACATTGATTAAAAAATCCACCAATTAAAGTATAAATAGCCCAGTTAACCGAAGTAGCATATTTATAAGAGTTTTGAATGTTCAATTAATTTCTCAAAAGATTGATTAATTATCAGTTTAACAAATTTGGAAGATTGATATAAATTTTTAAAGTAATTTACTAAATCAAAAACATTTATAAACACTAACTAATATTAACTATCAAATTAATATTTAGTTTTTTGAAATATTTGTGAAAATAGAGAAAAATAAATTTGAAAAAAATAGTAGATAAAAACAAGAGGTTCAGTCTCAAGCAGAGACCAAGTACTCTCCACTTGGTGATCACCTACCAACAAGAAGTTTATATTAATAAACTTGATCCACACCCTGAATTGGGTTTCTCAATAACACACAAGTCTATCTAGGTCAACAAGACCTCTCCATAGTTATTCGTGGGAAATAATATACAACCAGGTCACATAGAGACCTCTTCCATAGTTACACGTGAAAGAAAAAAATGTAGAAAGATGAGTGAGTGAGGATATCTTGTATCCTCTAGCTTAGCATAGGAGAAAATGTGCGATTATACTATAAACACACACACTACTAGAAAAGTGGTAAAATTATACACAATAGAGTATAAATAATGATAGAGGGTTTAGAATGCTCTGATTGATGTGCTTGATGCTTATAGACTTATTTTACATAGAAGATGTGAAGCTTGAGTCCACTTAAAGAAAATAGAAACAAAAAATAGAGTGTCTCTGATGCTCTGTGTTTTGGTTTCCAGTGATATGAGATGCTTTTTAGAAATCTTCTTCAATTGGATTTTTTATTGTAAGGATGTTTTCACTCTTTGGTTTACAACAAGTTCTTTATTCTTCACAGCTAGAAGGATGGGCGTGTATCTGTTCTTCTTGGTCTTGTGTGTCACACCCCATATATTAATCTGTTTGTATGAAACCTTTTATTTAATCTCATATGTTTTTCTTTTGTCCAATAGGGAGCATGATCTCCATCATGGACATGTACCTTGTACCTATTACTACTTACTGAAAAGGGTACAAAAAATCATTAATAATATTAGTATCATTAAATAACTCAAATATGACCATTAGTAATAATTTTTAATTTAAATGATAAATGAAGAAATGACTAAGTTTGGAACAGTGTCACAAGAGCGGTGACATAGGAGTGCTGACTCAGCCTTTGTCTCTGAATTGTGTCTTAAGAACTATGTCTTAGACTTTGTGAAATTCATCAATGATGTCTGGTCCTTTGTGAAAATTATGAACTAGTTGGAATGGTGTCTTTTCCTTTGTGAAAATTCTGAACTGGTTGGAATTGTGTCTTGTCCTTTATGAGAATTCTGAACTGGTTGGAACAATTTCTTGTCCTTTGCAAGAATTTTGAACTGGTGGGAATGATGTCTTGTCCATTTCAACGGTGTCTGGTTCTTTGTGAAAATTATAGACTAGTATATTCATACAATTATGTCTCATACTTTACTGAAATTTTGATTGAGCGGTGTCACTTCAACAGTAACTCATACTTTGCTGATTTTTTGACTGAACGGTGAGACCGGTGACTGTGAGTCCACTGACTAGTGACTCATACTTAGTCAAATATTTTCAACCTGTCTTATGAAATAATACTTGATATAATAGATTAAGATTATACATAGGCATAATGAAACATAATAAGACAAGATTAATCATGATTAAACATGATTAAACATGATTTTTGAGCATTTAAACCAGAGGATTCCAACAATCTCCCCCTTTTAATGATCATAAATCATGGCATTTACAAGCAATACATAATGATTAAAGGTTTATAATGTGAAATTAAGGCATAAATAGATATTAATTAAATTCAAAATTGAAAGAATAATATCTGAACATATATATAAAATATCAGATCTCATACTCATATGTTAGTATCAGAGATTATATTATTAATAGCAGGTATTCATATAATAGAGAATTTGAATACCATAAATATTTTTAGGTGAGTTAAATTCTATCTATGAGTTCTCCCACTTTTGGGATTATCAAAAATAAAACACAATATCATCAACAAGTGAAAAAAATAGTGAGAACATTTCATTGAATACATCAATACAGTACAATCACAAAAAAAGTACATCATATACCTATCAAAAATCATCCAATGACTTCAAATCTAATTCCACAACCTCTTTTCCCTTGTGAGTGACATGAGGCGTAGAAGTAGTAGGTGCATAAGTGGTAGTGGTTAGAGGTTCATAGTGGATATTGAGAGGAGGTATAGGCACTCCTTCAATAATAGAAGAAGCAAGGCTCAGTTTGGAGGAAGACTGAGGTAAAGGATACTCAGTAAGGCTAGTATGATCTGAATTAGAGATTGAGCAGAGGTCATGGTAATAGGTGAAAAGAAATTATAGGTAGAAGGAATTAGGATAAGTCTCAGAGGGTTAGCTACTGGAGTAATAATTACTATGCTATTATGGTTAAAGTATGGCTCAAGAAGATTAATAAAATCTCTAATTACTTCACCACCATATTCCATAGATTTCTCAAAGTCATACTTGTTTTCCATGAAATTATCAAGGGTAGGGGTAAAGTCCTTCAAATTCTTGGATTTCTCCTTGAAATCTTGATTCACTGGAGGTAACTTCAAATTCTCCACTAAATACTTGAAATGACTGGTCAGATGGTGCTTGGTATAGATATTCTTAAAATAGAAATCCACTTTCTTTGAAATTTCTGCTTGATAATCAGTAGAATATTTCGAGTAAGATCTGACCATTTCATACACATGCTCATTGTGATTTTGAATCTTAACAAGGATTTCCTGATCAGAACCACCAATAAAAGCTTGAAGCTCTTCCCTTATCACTGATCTAATCAAGTCACTGTCCAAAGGTTGAGAGATCTGTGTAAAAGCTTATTGAGCTGGAGCAGCTAAGGTGAAATCATTAATATTTATAATAACTATCTCCAAAGATCCTTTATATTCACTTGTCATTCGATTGATTACAGAAAAAAGTCCACACATTTCACTTGATAACTTGGTGTTATTCTTGAAAATTTATTCAACCAATGAAATCAAATTAGGTTGAATATGAGATACAACCTTTCCTGAGAGCATGTTAGCATCACCCTCACTAAGACTAGTAACTGAAACTGGAGTGGGAGTAGATTTCAAGTCTTTCCTCATCTTCTCAACCAATGATTTTAAGGAATTCAATCCATCATTTAGCTATTTATTTTTAATTCTTTACTATTGTATCTCATGAATAATTCTGGGTTGAGTTTTCCATATCAAGTTCTCCAGAATCATTACAACACCCCTTTCAATAAGATTGGTCATAGGAGAAGGTCGTGACTTCATAATATTTCTAATTCTAGATAACATATTTTCTCTAAAAGCTTTTAAATCTTCATGTATCACATAGTTTGGGGTTTCTTGTGCAGGTGAAGGAACATGTACTGGCTCTTAAACAGAAATAAATTCATTAGATGAGATGGGTTTGAGTTGAAACACTGTTGAAAGATCCATTTATTTAACTGAGGATCTCTAAGAGACATAAATATCAAAGAAACATGGAAACTTGTACAAAGCATCTACTGAACTTGTATCAAGATAATTTTTAACTTTAATCCTTTACAAAATGAGGTTTTTATCCCTCTAAAATGATGCTTCTTTTCGATAATTAAGTGACTCCATCACTTGAGCTCTTTCCACACCTTCTACCATCTTTTGATGTATTTCAGTCTAAGCCATATTTACTTCTAATTGAATAGCCTATTCAACACTTTTTCCAGCAGGTAAAGAGACTTCTCTTTCATTTCCTTTATCAATATTAGAGTCAATACCCTCACTCAGATCTTTTTCCTTATTCTTTCCTCTTTTATTGGATTCTTAAATTTTATCTACAATGGATTATAATTCTTGAATTTCTCTTTCTACTTGTTTCCCCTTATCAATATTTTCTTTCACAATAATTTCTTCCTCATACACAACTTTTCCCTTAGCTACATTTTCTCCACTTACATCACAAATACCTTCATTTTCTTCCCTATCAGTAACATTCTATTCTTCAACACTAGCTTCCATTTTCTTATATGAGTATTCTACTACTTCATTTGGTTCCAAACTAGGGTTAGTGATATACTTGGGCCTCGAGGGATGTTCAATAGGATTAAAATCCTCATAAATATTTTCATTGTATTTAATCGATGAATTCTTCCAGGGATTCCAACTGATCTTCATATGTCTTCATATTTCCTTAGAAAAAAACTCATAATACTCAATAGTTTCTTCATTTTACCTTACCAATCCTTTGCCTCACTAAATTTCAGAAATGAATCTTGAATAGAACAAGGAAGTGGATTTTGAGGTGGTTTTGATCATTTCACACATATGAAGGATAAGATATTTTCACAAGTTTATCTTATGACCATTTTTCAAGAGATGTAACAAGAACACATCTTGATACTTCAAGGTAGAAAAATCACCTTTCCATGGACAAATAATATTTTTAATGAACTTGAATAGAAATATGGTTTCTCCATCCAACTCAATAGCAATAGGTATTCTCCTATTTCCATCTCATGTTAAATCACCAAAATCCTCTTCTAGGATAAAAATATCACTTGGAGGTGGAGGTCCTCCTTGATGATCCTCAAAGATACCTTCATAAGGTACTTTTAAACAAGAATCCTACAACCTTGAAGACAAAGAAAATCTTTATCCATTTACCAAACTTATGATTATGAAATCATCCTTAGCATCGAAAGCAAACTCAACGTAATGATAAAACTCAAAAAAAAAAAGCTTTGGGTATAAGGGTCTCTTGTCATTGGTAAACTATTCTAGCCATCCCTACTCTTCCAATACCCTAATAACAAGTGACTTACTTGAAAGAATCCATTTTTCAAAAACTTCCTTTTCTGGCACGACTACTCTATTTGTGAGATCAGGGTTCATAGGTTCCTCAAGCATTTTGATTGGAGCCTTTTTCAATATCTTCGATGACCAGTGTTTCTCAGGGGTCTAAGAATATGGAAGCTTCAATATTTCCATTCCCAATATGTAGATAGGGTTTGAAGGAGAATAAGGGGTTCGAGAGATAAGGGTTTGGTTTTTAGTGTTCAAGAGAAAGATTGAATTGAGAAGTGATATGGAGTGACTGTTTTTTATCATTTTGGGATTTCAAAGTCATAAATAGAAAATTAGGTATAAAAAAAATGAAATCAAATAATTAAAATAGAGATACAGAAAAAATTACTAAGTATAAAATGGTGAGTCCTTACAGCGTTTTATCAATGGTGTCATCACAATGGTGTCACATCGAACTATGAGATATAAACCGGTGAGACATCAATCGATGAGATTGAAAATGGTGAGACAATAACTAGTGAGACAGAAATTGGTGAGACAACAACCAGTTACTCAAAATTGATCATACCTAATTCATGTATGATGTATCTCATTCTTTCAGAATTTAATGGCTTAGTGAAAATGTTAGCAAGATGATGTTCTATTCTAATGAATTCTAAAGTAATATCACCTTTTTGATAACGATCTCTCAAAAAGTGATGTATTACATCAATATGTTTTGTTCTTGAGTGAGAAAATGGATTTTTAGATATGTTAATAGAACTTGTGTTATCAAATTTTATAGAGAAATTTCTAAATTGATATCCACAATTTAGAAAAGTGTGTTTCATCCACAAAATCTAAGCACAACAATTAGCAGTATCTATGTATTCAGTTTCAGCAGTAGATAATACAACATAATTTTTCTTTTTACTACACCATGATACTTTTGACTTTCCCAAATAGTGACATGTTCCATAGGTGATTTTTCTATCTAACTTAAAACCACCAAAATTATCATTAGATTAGCTAACTAAATCAAATGATTGTCCTTTAGGATAGAACAATCCTAAGTTGGTAGTATGTTTGAGCTATTTGAAAATTATTTTAACAACAAGAAGATGTGACTCTTTAGGATTTTCTTGAAAACGATAAAACATACATACACTAAACATAATATTAGACTGACAAGAATTCAAGTAAAGTAGACTTCTAATCATCCCTCTATAATTGGTTTGATCAATAGATTTTCCATTTTCATCAAGATCCAATTTATAGGTGGTACTCATTGGAGTATCACTACCTTTTTTACTATCAAATACAAACCTTTTTAAAAGATATTTAGTACATTTACTTTGATTTAAAATAATACCTTCTTTATTTTGAAAATTTTGAAATACAAGAAAGAATTTAAGTTCACCCATTAAACTAATTTCAAACTCATTTTTCATCATTTTTGAAAAATTAACACATAAAGAATTTTTGGAATATCCAAAAATAATATCATCAACATATATTTGAACTACCAAAACATCTTTATAAATTATTTTTATAAAAAGGGTAGGATCAAATATACCTTTTGTAAAACATTTTGAAATAAGAAAAGTGTTGAGCCTATCATAACAAGATCTTAGAGCCTATTTTAAACCATACAAATCTTTTGTTAATTTAAATACATGATTTGGAAAATGAGGATTTGTAAAACCTGAGGGTTTTTCAACAAAAGAATCCTCAACTAGATACCCATTTAGGAATTCAGTTTTGACATCCATTTGATATAGTTTGAAATTAAAATGTACCGCATAGGCTAGCAGGATTCTAATGGATTCAAGTCTGGATATAGTTGAAAAAGTTTCTTCATAGTCAATTCCTTCTTCTCGACTATACCCTTGTGCAACCAGTCTTGCTTTATTCTTTAATTTTGTGCCAACTTCATCCACTTTATTTATAAACACCCATTTAGTTCCTATGTTCAATCTGTCTTTAGGTCTATCCATTAGTTTCCAAACTTTATTTCTTTCAAAATGATTCAACTCTTCTTGCATATACATCACCCAAAATTCATCATTTATTACATCATTGATGTTATTAGGTTCAAATTGTGACAAGGAGGCTTGATGTTCGACCTAATTTCTAATAGAATCTATAGTCTGAGTCTCTTTATCTAAGTCTCTAACTATATCATCTAAGGTATGATTCTTAAGAGTTATAAATGGTCTAGAAAAATAAGGGCTAGTTATTTTAGGTTCATCTATAGGTTTAGGTTCACTATGATCAGAGTCTAAATATTTTCAAAAATTGGAGGATTTAATAGATTTCTTAACAGTATGGTCAGGAGGTCTATCATTTATGTACATATTGGATAGATCATCCTCAATATTTTCAAGAGGGGTTTTAGATTCATGTGGATCCATTTCATCAAATTTGACATGCACATATTTTTCCACACATTGGTTTCTTTTATTAAAAACTCTATAGACTTTATTAGAGGTTGAGTAACCTAAGAAAATTCCTTCATCACTTTTGGATGTAAATTTATAAAGATTGTACTTAGTGTTAATAATATATACTTTGCAACCAAAGACTTTGAAGTAACTAACTTTGGGTTTTCTATTGTTCCACAAATCATAGGAGTTTTTCTTAAGAATTGGTCTGATTAACACTCTATTAATAATATAACAAGCTATATTCAAATTTTTTTCCTAGAAGTAAATAGGTAGATCATATTAATTAAGCATAGTTTAAGCTATTTATTGCAGGGTTTTATTTCTCCTTTCTATAACTCCATTCTACTGGGGTGTCCTTAGAGTAGAGAAGTCATGACTATAGCCATTTTGTGAGAAAAACAATTCAAAATCTTGATTTTTAAACTCATGGCCATGGTCACTTATTAAGGATTTAATTCTAATACTACTTAGGTTTTATACTATTCTAGAATAATTGGTAAAGTAAGAACAAGATTCACTCTTGTGAGCTAAAAACAAGGTCCAAGTATACCTAGAAAAGTCATCTACAAGAACATAGACATAGTGCTTTCCATTAAAACTTGAAACTCTATATGGTCTAAACAAATCCAAGAGAACCAACTCAAGTGGTTGAGAAGTTGAAACTTCTTTCTTTGGTTTGAAAGATATTTTATGCTGTTTTCCTTTTTGACAAGGATTGCATACTTTATTGTTTGAAAATTATAGTTTGGGTAGATCCTTGACTAACCCTTTCCTTGTAATATTTCTAAGTGAGTGAGTGTTACAATGACATAATATCCTATGCTAAATCCAAGATTATTTATAAAAAACACTTAAGAAAGAAACATTTTGAGAAAATAGAGAATCCATGTTCAAGCATCATTTTAAAATTTAACATTAAAAGCATCATCGCATAATTGATCGATAATAAGAAGATTTTATTTTAAACAATCAACATAAATTACTTTGGAAATTAAAATTGAATTAGTGTTACCGATTTATCCAAGGCCAATTATTTTTCCTTTAGCATTGTCACCAAAAGTGACATGCCCACCATCAATATTTATAATATTCTTAAATCTAGAGTAATCCCCTGTCATGTGTCTTGAAAATCCACCATCCAAATACCATAAGACTTTATAGGATATATTCAAGCAGTATTCCTACAAAAAAAATTTAACCAAGAAAAGACTTTGGTACCCAGATTTTCTTAGGTCCAGTAACATTAGTGACAAAGACTTTGGGAACCCATACTTGCTTCCTGGGTTTCCTATAAACAGTTTATAAGGATTTGAAAAAATAAACTTTATTTGGTCCAAAAAAACTTAAAACAGTAGAATATGTTTCAACACTGGAACTTGTAGTAAATTTTCTAGAACTAGGCATAAAACTAGATTTTCCATATTTGGATTCAAAATTAGTTTTAACAAGATTTATTTTACCAGGTCTATAAACAATACTAGTAGTATATTTTAGTTCAACCTATTTACCAAGAATTTTAGTTAAAGTGTTCTTGGCATTGGTAAAATTTTCTAAATCCTTTTCCAGCTGCTCATTAGATAGTTTAAACTCATTATTTTCTTTAAGAAATTGACCATTTTTCTATTTATATGTAGTTAGCTTAGAGTTAACAGTTGAGGTAAGATAATGTTGTTTCTTTAAAACTTTATATTTATCTTTTAATTCATTGCATGTGTCTTCAAGAATTTTGCAGTACTCAAAAATTTCCTTATTGGTCATGTTTTTAGAATCAGATTCATCTCCAAAATAATATGAATTTTGTACAGAATATTCTAATGTTACCTCATATGTGTTTTTCATAAAACACATATTGGATTTATCATCTTCTCATCATGTGAAGATTCAGACTCACTAGAGCTATCTTCAGAAGCACTCCATGTTGCCTTCATTGCCTTTTTATATCTTTTGTCCTTATCCTCATATTTATTTTATATTTTAATTTTGGAAAATCAAACTTTAAATTCCCTCTTCTCTTACACTTATAACAAACTATTTCATTAGTATTGTCACTTCTTTTCCAATCATTTTTCCAGTTTTCCTTATTGTCATACTTTCCTTTGTAGATGGGCTTTCTGAAAAACTTATTCTTTCTATAGAATTTTTTGAATCTTCTGGATATCCGAGACATTTTTGCATCACTATCAGATAATGATTCTTCATTGCTTGAACTGTTAGAATGAGATTGTGACTTCTACTTTTTTTATGTTTAGAATCAGCAGTATTGAAATCCATTGACTTTCTCTTTGGTTGATCATCCTATTCCTTATTGACTTTCAATTCTTCCTCAAACATCATCAGCTTACCTATCATCTCCTTTACTAGAAAAGTATTGATGTCACATGATTCTCTTATTGATTTTTAAGTTCCTCTCCACCTGTCTAGTAGACATATGAGAATTATCACGATTTGTTCCTTAGCTGTAACTTCTTTTCCTAGAGAGATCATAGTGTTTACAATTTCATTAAACCTGAGATACATGGTAGATATAGGTTCATCAAGATTTATTTTGAAGTTATCATATTTAATAGTATATGTGTTAA
The DNA here is from genome assembly GCA_963277665.1 of Viscum album. Taxonomy (NCBI): domain Eukaryota; kingdom Viridiplantae; phylum Streptophyta; class Magnoliopsida; order Santalales; family Viscaceae; genus Viscum; species Viscum album. The sequence goes on along the minus strand of OY728146.1, from coordinate 1,051,182,901 downwards.
CTCTCATTTCCTTAACATTAGTGGTTCCTTCATGTGAAACAACTAATGTATCCCAAATTTCATGGGATGTTTTACTTGCATAAATCCTATTGAAATCTTCATATCTTAAATAAAAATATAAATCATTCATATATTTGTAGTTTTTATTATAAGAAGTATTGTTTGGGTTATCCCAAGTATTTCGGGCTGTATTAGGAATCTTATATTCATCTAAAATGGAAGAAAAAAATTTCAAAACCCATACTCTCTAAATGAATTTTTATCTTAATTTTCCACTGAGCATAACTTGTTCCATTAAAAAATAGATTTCTGTTAGTAGAAGCACCTTCCAATATATTATCCATACAAAATAATAAAGAATAGGTTTTTAAAGAGCTAAAAATTTAGAACTAATAGAAATTTAGAGATCTATAAAACACAACTAAAATTATAATTGAAAATATTTAAAAAAAACTTTGAAAATTTTGAAATATAGAAGATTAAAAACACCCTATGATACCAAATGTTGTTCGGAGTAGGACACTCAATTGGGGGGGGGGGGTGAATTGAGTTCCTATAAAAATTTCTGTTTTAAAACATTGATTTAAAAATCCCCCAATTAAAGTATAAACAACCCAGTTAACCGAAGTAGCAGATTTATAAGAGTTTTGAATGTTCAATTAATTTCTCAAATGATTGATTAATTCTCAGTTACACAAATTTGAAAGATTTATATAACTTTTGGAAGTAATTTACTAAACCAAAAATAGTTATAAACAACAAATAAGATTAAATATCAAAGTAATATTTATTTTTTTAAAATATGTGTGAAAACATAGTAAAATAAATTTGAAAAACATAGCAGATAAAAACAAGAGGTTCAGTCTCAAGTAGAGACCCAGTCCTTTCCACTTGGTGATCACCTACCACCAAATAGTTTATATTAATAAACTTTATCCACACCCTGGATAGGGGTTCTCAACAGCACACAAGGCTGTCTATGTCAACAAGACCTCTACCACATTTATTCGTGGGAAAAAATATACAACTAGGTCACACATAGAACACTTACATAGTTATACATGGGATAAATAAAAATGAAAAAAGACGAGTGAGTGAGGATATCTTGTATCCTCTAGCTTAGCATAGGAGACAGTGCGTGGTTATACTATAGATGCATGCATTTCTCTAAAAGTGGTAAAATTATACATAACATAGAAGAAATAATGAGAGAGGGTTTAGAATGACTTGAGTGATGTGATTTATGCTTCTGGACCTCTTGGATATAGAAAATGTGAAGCTCAAGTCCACTTCTAGAAAGCAGACACCAAAAACAGAGTGTCGTTGATGCTATGTGTTCTGGTTTCCAGTGAGATGAGATGCTTTTTAGAAATCCTCTTTAGTTAAATTTTTTTCTGAAAGGATTTTTACACTCTTTGGTTCATAGAAAGTTATTTCTTCTTCACATCTAGAAGGATGGTAATGTATATGTTCTGCTTGGTCTTGTGTGTCACACCCCATATATTAATTTTCTCGCATTCCACCTTTTATTTAATCTCAGATGTTTTTATTTTTTCCAACAAAGAGTATGATATCCATCACATTCAAGTACCTCAGACCTAGTAATTCCTACTGAAAAGGGTAAAAAATATCATTAATAATATCAGTATCATTAAATAACTCAAATATGACCGTTAGTAATAATTTTTAATTTAAATGATAAAATAAAAAATGACTAAGTATGGAATGGTGCCACAAAAGCGGTGACACATGAGTGGTGACTCAACCTTTGTTTTTGAATAGTGTCTTAAGGATAGTGTCTCAGATTTTGTGGAATTCAGAAATGGTGTCTGGTCCTTTGTGAAAATTCTGAACTAGTTGGAACAGTGTCTTGTCCTTTGTGAAAATTCTGAATTGGTTGGAACAATGTCTTGTACTTTTTGAGAATTCTGAATTGGTTGGAACAGTGTCTTATCCTTTGTGAGAATTCTAAAATGGTAGGAATGGTGTCTTTTACATGTCAATGGTGTTTGGTACTTTGTGAAAATTCAATATTGGTATATTGATACAACAATGTCTCATGCTTTACCAAAATTTAGATTGAGCAGTGTCACTTCAACTGTGACTCATACTTTGCTGATTTTATGACTGAATGGTGAGACCGGTGACTATGAGTCCACTGAACAGTGACTCATACTTAGTCAAATATTTTCAACCTATCTTATGAAATAATACTTGAAAATATATATTAATATTATACATAGGCATAATAAAACATACTGAGACAAGATTAAACAAGATTAAACATGATTAAACATGATTTATTAGCATTAAAACTAGATGAGTCCAATATAATATATTATAAAAGGATCATATATGATATAATAAATATTAATATGGTTTTTTTATAATTCAATAAAATTCTTAAAATCATTATACATGAGGTTAAAGGGTGTTCAACCAAAAGGAAGTGTAATGTAAGGTATTTTGTCTCAATTTCATTTCATTGAGGCGTATTGTAATGTTATAAACCTAATTACTTTTTACACGGTGTATATACCAACCCTTGAAATTTAATGTCATGAATAATCTATTCTTAATGGTATTTTAAGTTTCAATTTGAATTATTTCATCTTAGCGGATTTTAATTAAAAGTTACTAAGTGGTAAAGAATTTTATAAATCAATTCCTTTTCATTAGATTATATTACCTCCTCATTATCATTAATATTATAAGATTATGTGTGTAATTAAATTTTACTATCTATTTTTGTATTTCCAATTGTTTTATGTTAATTTACAGTTGATACATATAATATATTCATTGGTTTATTCTCACTTCAATGTTATGATCTTTATAAGAGTTTAATTCACAATCTCATTTTATTCGGGATTGTTTACACTTGAATTTACATTGAAGGATATTATTTGATCATTATTTAATAAACCCTTTTATTTTATTATATTACATTTATTTATTATCATTTTCAAATAATAGTACCATTTTATCACTCTTTGGTTCTTAAAATATTTTATAAAATGTTTTTAAGAAAACCAAACTTCATTTCTCTATTTTGTTGGAAACCCTTTTTTAAACCATGTTTTCTAAAAATGTTTTTAATATTTTAAAAATGATTTAGTAAATAATTTTTTACCCATTTTTATATTTTTACCAAATTTATCAAAAGTAATCTTCTTTTCACTTTCTGAAAAAGTCACTTTTCTAACATTTTTACAATGCAAAAGGAATGTTCTTTTACCTTGTACAACATGTGCAGAATTACCTGTCATCATTTATTTGAAGATTACTTTTCAAGATTACATGGCTATTTTTAAAATATGTTTTTTTAATATTATTTTCAAAGAAAAGGATTTTTAATTTTTTTTTATGTTTTAAAAAGTGGTTTTCAAAATGAAAAGAATATTTTCTTTAGGAAGCTTTTTCAATTTATTTTAATTTCATCAATGAAAACAACCCTTATTCTTACTCAAATTGGTATAAATTGTATTGATACCATCCTTATTATTCCTTTGGATGAGTTATGATTTTTTTGACCCAGGATAGTATTGAAATTCACTTGCTTGAATCATTTTCTTAGTCATTAACTTCCCCTTGAGCTATTCACTTTCCTATGATCATTGAAAATTAAATTTCCCATAAATATCTATATCATTAATCATGGATATGATTATTTACTAAACCATATAAAATTTTTATATATGATGCTTAATTTGAAAGTTATTTGATTAACTGGGGAAATATTTATAAATATGTATCCTTTACTCAATATGGATATTTGATAAGGCACATTGTTTATGAATTAAATCTATTATTAGATATATGAGGAATTATTTAGAAAGTACAACATGGGTTGGAGACCACCTAAAGTAAGACCCTCGATGCATTGGTAGTCTCATGTGACAAAATTAGTTGGGAAAAAACTATTATAGTTTGTAACCAAGAATGTTCAAACTATCTTGTAAAAGGTCTTGATAGTAGTATTCTAAACCATATTATGAAATATATTGATGGCAAGGTATCATGTACCCAGTAAAATTGAAATCTAATAATTAAGCATTTCATTCATTCAGATGTATTTATTATTATCGATGAGATTTTCACTATGAAAAAAATCTATGGATTCATTTCATTCTTAGTTTATTGATAACATGACATGTGTTTTCAGTTATTTACATTTCTATATTGATTCTTACTTATCTTATCATGATAGTCATGTTATATAAATGGAATTTGTTTTTAGTTATTTACCTTTCTATATTGATTCTTCCTTATATTATCATGATAGTCTTGTTATATAAATGGCATGTGTTTTTAGTTATTTACCTTTCCATATTATTTATGCACTTCCTTATCTATTTATTGATTACATGTAATATGTGTTTAGCTGTTTAACTTTATATATTTATTAGTATCATTTATTCATTATTACTTCCATTTTACTTAACCCTTACTGAGAATTTGAGCTCACCCTTATTTTGTTTCCTTTCCCTAGGATTCCATGGAGTTTACTATGACTAATATGCAATGATATTCTAGAGGGAATAATGATATTCTCAAAAAAATTATATTGTAATTTGTATATTCAAATGTAGTGTAAGACTAATGCACGTATCTAGTTTATCAAGAATACTAATCTGATCAGTCCTTTGGTATGTGTTTCCTTGTATCCTATGCCAATGTAATGGTAGCAGGCACTGGCTCTGAGATTACTGGGGTTGGGTTACTACAGTTGGTACCAAATGAAGTTTAATAGAAACCTTGGGAACTAGATTTAAGAAAACATATATTAGAGAGCATAACCCTATGATATCATTTTGGGATAAGTATAGAAGAACATCCTAATGTTGTAGTAAGGTAGAGATTATGCGGGTCTTCCTAGAAATAAATCTCTTTCTAGATACTACAAGTGGGAATGGTTCTGGAATAGATGTATGTAGGTGTAATAACTCCAAAAAGGGCATGCTGGGATTGACTTGAGAATAACCTAGTACACGATAATGGGCCTTAGTGTGCACCTGGTTTGACACTACTGAGGTATATGCTTAGGATAATTCACAATTTCTTTACAAACCATTATGAAGGATTTGAATAGATAATGACACTGAATGACCTAAGTTAAACATTATACCAAGTAAGGACCTATGATGAAGTAAAATGGATGAATTAATTATATATTAGGATTCCATACTTAATTTTTTGAAGTTTTTTACTAAAGGTATTTTTCTTAAAGGCATCAAGAAACATATAAGGAGTGTGTTAAAAGAGAATGTTTCTTAATTAACTTAAGAGTTATGAATACCATCATAGGATTATGATATTAAGGTTTATCTTAAGTTATAAGGCTTAAAAACCTATTTTTAGGTTTTATGTGATGGGATTATATCAAGATTAAGTATATTTTGGAATAAATTTATTGCAATATAACTCATTAGTTTAGTACATGTTTTAATGGAAAAGTTATTTTAGGAATAATGCCTTTACATTTTAGATACATGAGTTTAAAGTTATTGATAACATTTAGTGTTAATATGATCATTAATGACATTGTAATAATAGTAAAATAATATTATTTGACTTTAAAAAAATCAGTTTTATTGAAAACCTTAGCAAAAAGGTTATTTAATGATTAAATTTCAAGGATGTCCATAATTTATTTTGGGAAAGTTATAATAATTATATTAATCTAGTTTAGAATAAGGAAAACCTGTATGCGAGGTGACAACCAATCATATCCTGAAAGTATGTAGGTTTTGAACCCACAAATGAAGGATGATAAGGTTTTAATGCCAATTACTGACCTATGAAATTTCCTGGTTAATATATCATTGTTTTTAGTTAAATAATTTGATAAATAAATATTAATAATGAACCAGTAGTATTATGTTTGAGGTTTAGAGATTAATGTATTAACCATACTAGGTTTGGAAAATAGTTAGAGGTATATGGAACGAAATTTCACTCTTTTATGGATCTTACAATCTGTTAAATGTAAATTTTAGTGCTTTGGGCATACAAAAAGTTCATTTATGCATATTCAATTCTTGGAGCAAGTGATCAAATCACAACTAAAATATGAAATTGGGTTTATGAAATAGAAATATATCAAGTAAGTACATTTCCTTATATTCTTATACAATAAAATAAATACTAAACTTTAGTAAAAGGATCTCGAAACAAAAAATTTATCCTATTACATTCATATCTGATAAACCAAATGGTACTTTAGATCATCATATATTTATGGTTTTTAGGCCCTTAACTTTCCATTTATTACTCAATTTCTTATTATGAATGACCTCAATAACTCTCTATAATTATTTACTCTTTTCCTCCAAGTCCATATCTTTATTTTCCACTAATGTTCTCCTATGTAGAAACCTAGTTATTTGTTATTCCATATGACCATTGTAATTCATTTTCTATCTTATTAAGAGGATATTTGCATTAAACCTTTTACAATGTGTATTTTTTAACAAAGGAATCTTAAAATATCCAATTTTTAACTTCCAAGATCAAGTTTAAATTGTGACGAAACAATTTATTTATGGTGGGGAGAATGTAATACCCCAAAATTTTAAAATATGAATATCATATTCAATAGTGTGTATGACACGCAACACCAAGTATAACATGGAATATAAAATCCTAAAAATTAATTATATATTTACTATATTAAGAAAATTAAATATATTATATAGCTTGAAATGCATGCAACACTAAGTTATCTTTCATTAAACACAATAATGAATTTCTTTGATTGATTTTATTACATGCAATAACATGTTATATCAAATACTATTAATATTATTATTTAAAATAACAATTATCTCTTAGCCGTTAAATTGGAGTTTATGAATAGAATTAAATAAATTATGAAAATATATGGTTTATAAAAATATAAAATGAATTCATTTGTTACCAATTAATTATAAATTAAAATAGAAACCAATTGAATATAAATGAAATGTTTTTTATAAAAAAACTACTTTTACGCACCAAAGGCATTTTATCTTAATAAACTAAATTAATTACTTATAGTGTATGATATTAATTAATTTTATATATATTATATATTAAATAAATTTTTTATATTCATCCAATAGATTTAATATGCACAATGTAACACCCAGACCCTAGAAGACCAGAGTCAGTGCATTATTTTAATACAGTGGCATGATCACAAGGGATCAAATCCCAAAATATCAATTAGTTTAGTAGCCTTGGAAGTACTAGATACATTCATAAGTTTTACATTACATTATAAATTAAAAAAAACAACAACAACATTTTCTCCATTGACCACATTCATATCCCTTAGACTATCCCTACAGGTTAGTCATAATATACTTCTTCGCATCCTGGGAAAAATAAAACATAGAAAGGGGTGAGCTCAAATTCTCAGTAAGGATAACAATATAGCAAAAACATTCATAAATAAGAATAAACATTTAAGGTAATGTATTATACTAAAACATAATCCTTTTAAACATAAACTTCAGTATAATATGGAAAATATAAATCAAATAATTCCATTTACATATTCACATGGATATTCTACTAGTCGAATAATCACATGCAATATCAATAGTCAATTTCATAATGATGGAATGCATAATACCAGACTTCATAACCACATAGTCAAGGCCTTGTGCCAAGACTACAAATAAGATTTTGTTAAGGCCTTGTGCCAAGACACTAGTTTGTCTCATGATACCTACTGATGCATCAAGGATCTATAGAGGGCTCCACCCGTCACTTACTAAGTTTAATACATTCTACATATGAAAAGGTTTAAACATAACATAAACATTCATATTAAAACTAGCATATGAAATGTAAGTATTTTATCCATAAGCCATGAATGGTATAAAAATAACACATCCACAGTCAAACAGATCACAAAACCTTCAATACAATATGGAAGATTTGTATCAGAATAAATCAACTTCAAACAAGTTTAAAATCCATCAAAGGATGTTGACATAGATGAAAATGAATTGTAAAACTCTTTGAGAGAAATATCCCTTTTTCATGAAAACATTTAAAAGTCACACAATTTATAAAGGAAGACATTTAAAGAAATTTTTGAATAAAAGTGTCTTATACCACTTTGAAACTTTTGAAAGGAATTAACATTTTAAAAACATTCATGTCCATATAAACAAATCCTTAAAAACCATTTTGAAAACCTGGACATTAATAAGAATGATTTAGAAGAATAAATATTTATACCATTTAAAATAATGATCTAGTTAAAGAGTCCCTTCCATAAAACGTTAAAATATTACATTTGAAAATATTTTTATGAAACACGGATGTGGATGATAAAGAGGTCCCAGTAGATACTCACACAAAAACAACCTTGGATAATGAAGAGATTGTAGAATTAACCCTTACCTTGTACTTTTCCATAGTAGATGGTATGTTAACCTCCTGTATAATAGTTAAATAATTGTTATTAAATTATAAAATAACCACATTCATAAATATTATATCATATATGATCTTCTAATATTTATTTATTAATAATATTTTAGTAGTATCATCATTTCGGGTGTTAACTGATCCGTTTTCCTTTATATGCTTGGTTACATAAGCCATGTTTTTTATGGATAGGATGTATTTTATTCATAAAAATAATGATATTAAGTTCTTAAAAATTATTTTTAATCACAAAATGAAAATTATTCTTGAATGATTGTGATGGGGAATGAATCTCATCGCGCTTGTGGAGACGGTAATCCATACGTACGCACGGGCGACAATATCATTATATTGATGGTGAAATTGTATGTAATTGGATGGTATATAATATATACAGAATCATTAACATGTTATATTTATTATTTACATTAGTTATACTCATTATTATACCCATCCAAATAATGAAGTGTTTGAATAACAAACTACACCACGACATGAAGACGGTAAGCCGTACGTACACACGTATGGTGATTTTGTCATTTATAGGATGGATAGAATAAAGAATATGTTTGTAAAATATTTATAATAACATCATAGTATCTAGAAGGTACCTGGGTATTTATTTTGGTATGGAAACAACAAAGAAAAAGGAAGTGGAAGAAGAAAAGAACTTGAAAGAGGGTGGTGAAATTATTACCTCTTCTTCAGGTGTTTCCTTTTGAGCTGATCAAAAGGGTTCCTTAGGTTGAATTTATAATCAAAGTAAGGACTCTAGTTTTATGTTAGGGAAGTTGGGAGGATATTTGGGTAGGGTTTAGCCAAGACAAATGGCTTTGGATGTGTGATTTTGAGAGAATGGGAAGTGCCCTTTTATAAGAGGGGTGAGCATCACTTTAGGAAAAGATTAAAATATTAATTTATTATACAATCATATTCGGTTTATAATGGCTCAAAATGAATTTATTTCTAGAATTAGGTGGTTATGGGTAGAAATAGTCTCAAACAATAAGTTTTAGACAAGTTTAGGTTACCATTATAACCTTATCTTTTATATTTAACTCTTAGTTAAATAGATTAACTTTTACCATGTCTTCTTGTATTCTTACACTATATGGTTAATAAACTTACTCTAAACTTCAAAGAGAACATAAAGTGGTTCATTAATGACATATATAATATTATTTAATCCCTTTTACCGAAACTTAGATTTTTAGAAATATTATATCAACCAATAATATAGTATTTGTTTTAAAAATTAATTTATGTCAATTTTGACACTATTTGGTATTTTGTTTTTGTGAAAGTCATAACAACCTTATCACTTTGAAAAAAATTTATCTGATTAACCATAATATGTCATATTAACCTATAAAATTTGTTTATGGCATCAAAACTTTTAAATTCTATTTATTTTAATATTTATAATATAAACTATTTTAATATTTCATTAAGAAGGTAATTACTGCATCATCATTGTGTCATAAATAAATTTAATTATTTAATCTCTAAAAATTATAAATAAAATACAATTATGTAGGAAATCTTTTTATATTTCTAATGAATATTTATAGTCGAATTTATCTTATATATAACCCTATATTAAAAATGTTTTAGTTAATAAACTTTGAATTTAACACTTTTAACCCTTCTTTAAATAAAATAATAATAAATCTCCCAATCTAATCCAAGTGGACCTAAAGGATCATATTTTTTCATAAGGTTGTTTTCGGTCAAATAAAACTTATACAATAGAATTAGTACATATGTTAGGATAATTATAATATCATTTTTACCTTTAATTACCCTATTTACTTTTAACCGTGGTAAATAAAAGTCAAAAGTTACTATTCACAAAAATTATTTTCATCTTATTGAATCAAATTTTACTTACTGATTTCAACCGTTTCACTTGTATTTTTTAAATTCAACTCACAAAAGCGGTAAAACTATGTTTTATGCAAATTTGCTACCGAGCTTAGAAGGTGGGTAAAAGATGTTAAAAAATTCAATTAAATTTTATACATCTAATTTTATTAGAAAATGACTTTAATTAATTACATTGAACTAATATAGGTATTATTTATCTATTTTGGCTTTAAATAAATTTAAATAAAATAAATAATTATAAAAAAGTCAATTTTAAACAAAAAATGCAGTGTTTTCCACTATTCATCAAAAAACTGAAAGTTTTCAGAAAAATACCAAAAATTTAACCTAAAATAATTTTGATATTATAAATTAAAAAATGAAGTCTATTTTACCAAATTCAAAACATAGAAGTTTCATTTATTAATTTAAAATTAATTCCCATTGTCAAAACCAAAAAGCGAGTTTTTTTTAAAAGTAAAAACTATCAAAAGATTGACATGTGTTTATATCACCTCAATTTTGACACATAGAAGATGTCATGAAACTGATCCAACTATGGGGGTAATGTGAGGTGGTAATAAATCGCTCCAAACCACTACAATATCTTGAATGGATATATGAACCTCATGGATAAATTTCCTCCTTGAATGAATCTTTTCAATCCTCATCACGAGGAGACTCTAAGTAAAATATGGTCTCCCTTCACAAAATCCAAGGGCCTATGAGGTTGATATGTATATGATTAATGCCTACTCTAGGTTTTACCCATCTACTCATGGTTCACCTATGTCTTCTCCATCATTTATTTCACAATATCTAACCCAACAAGAGACGCCTTACCGATCTGAGTCCAACATAAGGGCGACCTGCATAGTCTCCCATACAGGGAATTGAAATTTGTCATGCCAATAGTAGAGTGATGTATTTTATTATAAGAAAACTATACCAAAGGAAAATGATTATCCCATATCTGATTGAAGTCTAGAACACAATCCCACATCATATCCTCTAGGACCTATATAGTAAAATCATTCTTCCCATCCTTCTAGGGGTGAAAATATGTACTCATCCACAACTAGGCCATGAATGTCTCCTATAGGATTTTCCACAACCTTGACATTAACCATAAATAATGTTAAAATAAAATCAATAAGGGAACCCCATGGAGGTGTATGATCTCCCGCACATACAACCAACACAAAATATCTACCTAAATCTACTCCCTGATAGAAAATAAGTGGACCAACTTGGTAAGATGGTAAAATATCACCCAGATGGCATCATGGACTCTCACTATTTTTGAAAGTCCTATAAAAAGTTACATGGATATGCTATCCCATATCCACTCTAGTATCTCAAGAGTCTATAACAAACCTGTTGGAACTTGGTGCTCAACCTTCACCTGCTGACATACGAGACATCAAGAGATGAATTCGATAACAATCCACTTCATGTGAGACCACCAAAACTGCTTCTGAAGGTCAATGTACATATTACATACATCGATATGTATAGACAAAGAAAAAGTGTGAAACTACCTCATCACCTTCTCTCAAATCATGAATAGAAACACTGTTTGTACCTATAAAATAATGACATGATTCCCTCCTTTAGAGAATCCATCTGGTGAATCTCCAAACGATATCTGGTCATGTATGAACTCATAGTTTATGCTCCCAATTGAGCCTTAATTACATGCTAGAGAAGCAGAGGAGTAAACACCATCAACTGAAGATAACCTTCACCCCTCTCCTTCACTAGGGCTGGCTTTAAGGATGCCAAATGCTCAGAAGACTTCTCCACCAGGAGAGAATGTGACTTCTTGCTACGGAAATATTCCACCACATTTACCTTCCAAAGAGTATAGACTATCTAAAATTCATAGTCCAGTAAATCCAAATATAACCTCTATATTATGTTCATGTATCTTTGTGTGAAAACATACCTAAGTCTCTGATGGTCCAAGTAAACAATAAATCGATCTTCTAGAAGATAGTGCCTTCACATCCTCAGAGTGAAGACTACCACTACCAAATCTAGGTTATGAGCCGCATAGTTCTTCTCATGGGTCTCAACTACCTCGAACCATATGAAATAAATGCCTACCTATACATCAACACACAATTGATCCTAGCTCCAATGGCATTGAAATACACTATGTAATCCACACCCACCTATGTTAGTATCAAAATAGGAGTACATTTCTACCTCATCCTGAACTCCTAAAAGGATCTATATCACTACTAAATACATGTAAAAAACTCCCCTTTTCTCATCAGGGTAGTCAAAGGGGATGAAATTATAGATAATTCCTCCATGAACCTTCTATACTACCCCAAAAATCTACAAAAACTTCTCACCTATGACCCACTCATGGGTGGATCCCAAGAAATCCCTACATTAATATTCAATAGGTCTATAGATAATCCTGAACAGTAATAAAATTACCAATAAATTGGACCTCATGGATCCATAATTGTCACTTTGAGATCTTACCATAAATTTAGTTCACCCTAATAAAGTCTAGGACCATCCTCAAGTGCTCTACGTGCTCCTCCACTAACATAGAGTAGATGAGTATGCCACTAATAAAGACAACAAAAAATTAGTCCATGTATGGGTGTAAGATCCAGTTCATCAAATCCATAAACATAGAAGGGTAATTATTCACACCAAAATGAATCACCAAGAACTCATAGAGTCTGTAGTCACATTATAATTTCAGCTCCAAAATATCAGCCTCAGAAACCCTCGGCTGATGGCACACGGACCTGAGATTGATCTTCAAGAACCACATCATGCATCCTAATTAATCAAAGAGGTTATCAATCCTATGTAAGGTGTAATTTTTATTTATCATGACCTAGTTCAAGAGACGATAATTAACATGAATAAGAGAGCTCCCTTCATCGTTTTTATGAACAAAACAAGAGATTACCAGGGGGACACTGTGGGTCTGATAAAAATATTCAATAAAAGGTCCTCCAACTAAAACCTTAGCTCCCAGTGCTCACTAGGGGCCATGAAATATTACTCAGAAGATATAGGAGTGTTCCCAGAGTGCACGTTGATGAAAAACTCCATCTCCTACCTCAGAGGCAATCCCAAAATGCCCTCAGGGAAGACGCCCATATAATCCTCCACGATTGAAGAAACATATATTCCTAAAGAGATAACTGTACCAAGGTATAAAATCTCCAAATGATGGGTTATGGGTTGTATCTTCCTTCTCATAATACCCACTTGAACCTCCATGAGATCTCTCTCACCCACAAAGAATAATCTCAACCCATCCATTCGAAGGCATCTGTCTGATCTACGGTGATAGTCGATCTTGGATCGAACCATGGACAACCATTCCATACCCAAGATTACTTTATATGATATCATCTTGATTACCAATAGGTCCATTGATAAACTATATCCACTAATTGATAGCTTACACTACCAATAGTTATAAAATATTGAATAATCATTCCCTATAAGAACCTCAAGACAAAGCTGTTGGGGGTAATGTCTCTACTGGAAGTTCCATATATCGCACCAGGAGTAAGAAGATGTAGGAATGAATCACACTTGTGTCTAATAGTACAAAATAAATAGTATAAAAAACATAAATCAAACCTCTAATAATTTTTTGAGATTCTAGGTCCTAATATTCCACAGTCTATCGCTGCTCACAACCTTGACCACTAAATCTCTGATCTTGATATGATCCGATTGGTGGTGGTGGTTGAAAGAGAGTATATCATCATCCACTACCACTAGATCCTCCTTTGGGAGCCCCACCTACTCATTTTATAGCTCCACCTATTTGGGGGCTAACCTAGACACACCTGAGAGAATCATGATCATGGAACTATTTCTATCATGGTGGTCTACCTTCTGCCTACCTATCCTCCTTAGCACGTCGGGTAGGGAAATCACGTTCCATGTAACATATCCCATTACATGCATAACATCTCCCCTCTCAAGGCTACCCTAGTCCTCTGCATTATCCCTGAGCCACATGACCACATGTCTAAGTTCATCCATAAGGCAATCTCCTATGCTAAGACCCAACTAACTAGTGATTAATAGCTATTGTAGATGACTCAACCCCATGATATCCACGGATAGATCTAGATGCATGGAATCCATCAGATAGGAAGCTATTTTCATCAGTGACCACTCCAACACTCTAATATATGTGGGAATACACAGGGGTACCACACTATCACATATGTATCTATAGATACCCTATTATAACTTTTGTAGTCAAAAGTTGTAATGCCCCGACCTCAGTTACCCAGAATCGGTACATTATTACATAACATTGGCATGATACAAGGAATAATGTCCTAAAAGACCGATCAGATTAGTAGCCTTGGAAGTACTAGATACATAAATAAGTTTTACATTACATCATGAAATAAAAAAACAACAACATTATGTCCCCTTTGAACACTCTTATATCCCTTAGCCTATTCCTATTGGTTAATCACAATATACTTCTTTTCATCCTAGGAAAAATAATATATAAGAAAGGGGTGAGCATAGATGCTCAGTAAGGATAACAATATAGAGTAAACTATCATAAATAATCATAAACATTTAAGGCAATGTATAAGACTAGAACACAAGCCTTTTAAACTTAAACTTCAGCATAATATGGAAAAGATAAATCAAATAATGCCATTTACTTATTCACATGGATATTCTACTAGTCGAATAATCACATGTAATATCAATAGACAATTTCACAATGATGGAATGCATAATGACAAAATTTATAACCACATAGTCAAGGCCTTGTATCAAGAATACAAATAAGATTTTGTCAAGGCCTTGTGCAAAGACACTAGTTTGTCTCATGAGACCTACTGATGCATCGAAGAGATATAACAGGCTCCACCCATCCCTTACTAATTCCAATGCATTCCTTATATGAAAAGGTTTAAACATAACATAAACATTTGTATTAAAACTAGAATATGAAATGTAAATACTTTATCCATAAACCATGAATTGTATAAAAATAACAAATCCACAGTCAAACATATCAAAGAACCTTCAATACAATATAGAATATTTGTATCCTAATAAATCAACTTCAAACAAGTTTAAAATCCATAAAAGGATGTTGACATAGATGAAAATGATTTGTAAAACTCTTTGAGAGAAATATCATTTTTTAATGAAAACATTTAAAAGTTACACAATTTAGAAAGGAAGACATTTAAATACATTTTTGAATCAAAGTGTCCCATACCACTTTGAAACTTTTTAAAGGAATTAAAATTTTAAAAACATTCATGTCCATATAAATAAATACTTAAAACCATTTTGAAAACATGGAAATTAATGAGAATGATTGAGAAGAATAAATATTTAAACAATTTAAAATGATGATCTAGTTAAATAGTACCTTAAATAAAAACTTAAAATATTCCTTTTGAAAATATTTTTATGAAACATGGATGTGGATGATAAATAGTTCCCAGTAGATACTCACATAAAAACAACCTCGGATAATGAAGAGATTGTAGAATTAACCCTTACCTTGTACTTTTCCTTAGTCGATGATATGTTAACCTTGTGTATAATAATTAAATAATTGTTATTAAATTATACAAGAACCACATAAATAAATATGATATCATATATGATCTTCTAATATTGATTTGTTAATAATATTTTAGTAGTATCATTGTTTTGGGTGTTAAATGACCCTTTTTCCTTTATATGCTTGGTTATGTAAGACATGTTTGTTATGAATAGGATGTATTTGATTAATATACAAAATTATATTAAGTTCTTAAACATTATTTTTAATCATAAAATAAAAATTATTCTTGAATGATTACGATGGGGAATGAATCTCATCGCGTTCGTGGAGACGGTAATTCGTACGTAAGCATGAGCAACAATATCATTATATTGATGGTAAAATTGTATTTAATTGGATGGTTTATCATATATACATAATCATTAACATGTTATATTTATTATTTACATCAGTTATACTCATTATTATACCCATCCAAAGAATTAAGTGTTTGAATAACAAACTACACCACGACGTGGAGACGGTAAGCCGTACGTATGCATGTATGGTGACTTTGTCATTTATAGGATGGATAGAATAATGAATATGGTTGTACCATATTTATAATAACATCACAGTATGTATTTGGTACTGGATTTATTATTTTGGTATATAAACAACAAAGAAAAATGAAGTGGAAGAAGAAAAGAACTTGAAAGAGGGTGGTGAAATTATTACCTCTTCTTTGGGTTCTTCCTTTTGATTTGATCAAAAGGGATCCTTAGGTTGGATTTATGACCAAATGAAGGCCTCTAGGATTAAGTGAGGAAATTTTAGAGTATATTTGGGTAGGTGTTGGCCGAGACAAATGGATTTGGAGGTTTTAATTTGAGAGAAGGAGAAGTTCCCTTTTATAAGAGGGGTGAGGGTCACTTTAGGAAAAGATTAAAGTATTAATTTATTATATAATTATATTAGGTTTATAATGGTTCCAAATGAATTTCTTTCTATACTTATGTTGTTATGGGTTGAAATACACTCAACCAATAGGTTTTAGACAAGTTTAGGTTACTATTTTAACCTTATCTTTTAGATTTAACTCTTAGTTAAATAGTTTAACTTTTACCGTGTCTTCTTGTATTCTTATACTATATGGTTAATAAACTTACTCTAAAATTCCAAGAGAACCTCAAGTGGCTCATTAATTAAATATATCATATTATTTAACCCCTTTTTCTGAACCATATATTTTTAGTAATATTATATCAACCAATAATATTGTATTTGTTTTAAAAATTAATTTATGTCAATTTTGACACTATTTGGTATTTTGTTTTTGTGAATGTCATAACAACCTTATCACTTCGAAAAAAATTATCTAATCAACCATAAAATACCATATTAACCTATAAAATTCATGGATGGAATCAAAACTTTTAAATTATATTTATTTTAATATTTATAATATAAACTATTTTAAAATTTCATTAAGAAGGTAATTCCTGCATCATCATTGTGTCATAAATAAATTTAATTATTAATCTCTAAAAATTATAAATAAAATACCATTATGTATAAAATATTTTTATATTTTTAATGAATATTTATAGTCCAATTTATCTTATATATAAACCGATATTAAAAATGGTTTAGTTAATAAACTTTGAATTTAACACTTTTAACTCTTCTTTAAATAAAATAATAATAAATGTCCTAATCTAATCCAAGTGGACCTAAAGGATAATATTTTATTCCTAAGGTTGTTTTTGGTCGAATTAAACTTACCCAATAGAATTAGGACATGTGTTAGGGTAATTATAATATCATTTTTACCTTTAATTACCCTATTTACTTTTAACTGTGGTAAATAAAAGTCAAAAGTTACTATTCACAAAAAAAATATTTTCATCTTATTGAATAAAATTTTACTTATTGATGTCAACTGTGACCCTAAAAGTTTTGAAATTCAACTTACAGAAGCAGTAAAATCATGTTTTATGCAAATTTGCTAACGTGCCTAGAAGGTGGGTAAAAGTCATTAAAAAATTCAATAAAGTTTTATACATCTAATTTTATTATAAAATAAATTTAATTAATTAAATTAAACTAATATAGGTATTATTTATCTATTTTGACTTTAAATAAATTTAAATAAAATAAATAATTATAAAAAAAGTCAATTTTAAACAAAAACACAGTGTTTTTCACTATTCATCAAAAAAATTGAAAGTTTTCAAAAAAATACAAAAAATTAACCCCAATATAATTTTTATATTTTGAATTAAAAAATTAAGTCTATTTTACCAAATTAAAAACATATAATTTTAATTTATTAATTTAAAATCAATTCCCATTGTCAAAACCAAAAAGCAGGTTTTTAAAAAAAAGTAAAAACTATCAAAAGATTGATTTGTGTTTATGTCAAATTTAAATGTAAAATTACTTATAATGACCTAAATTGTATTAAATTTGAAAAATATAATATAATATACTTCAAAACCATTCAAATGTATAATATAACACTATAAATTATTTTGATTAAAAAAGTTGTTTTCAATTAAAATTTAGTATCTTTTACTATTCATCAAAATATGAAAGTTATCAGAAAAACACCAAATATTTATCCAAAATAAATTTCTATGTCCCAATTATAAATAAGAAGTTTATTTTTTAAAATTTAATATAAAATTTTCAGATATTTCATTTAAAAAAAATTCACCATTAGTAGGCAGTAAAATTTCATTTTTGAGAAATACTTCAATTATCTGAAAAATTGAATTTTTTCTTATATTATATCTAAGAAACACATAATATAGGTGTTAAAATTATATAAGATTAAAAATGTAGTTAATACTATTCATAACCTCTTTTTGAACGGCTAGTTTGGTAAGTTGTGGTACGTTCAAACTCGGTGTTGCGTGTAGCGCAAGCTATTGAATTACTTTAATGAGATAAGGTACTATGAAATCTTGGGGTGTTACATTCTACACTACTTTAATAAATTGAATCCTCACAATTTGAAATTTTTCTTTGAAAATAAATCGTTAAAAATAGAAAAATACCTTTTTGGAAAACCCACATCAGAAATTGGGTTAATAAAATTTAGTCTTAATAAGAGGGAAAGGGAAATGAAAAAGTCACTACCAAATTATGATCTCGATTAGGAGAACATTGGTGGAAATTAGAGACAAATAATTGGAGGAAAAACATAAATATTTATATGGATTGATTTAGGTCATCAATAAAAAACAAGTGTAAAATTGAGGGACTCAAAGCCATCAATCTAAGATGATGTAAAATATCATCAGTTTAACAAAACATAAGGTATCAGGATAACAAATTTTTGGTTTTAAGACCCATTCCCTAATGTTTAAGAATTAATTTTTTGATAGAACAAGAGGGAAAAAGTATATATATATATACACTTTACAAGTAGAGTTTCATCCTTCAACTAATTCCTACCACAAACTCATCTTTCACTCCAAAAGATAATAGAATTAAAAAATATTCTATTTATCCTAATCATATAGGGTTAAAAAAATGAATTTATAATTTATCTGTCAGACCATTTAAAAAAAACTACATTATACAAACCAAGACATCACGTAGGCTAGTGGTAGTTGATGCACCCTTGTCGCCCTTTGGTTGCAGGTTCAAGTCTCGCGGCCTTGCCGAATGCGACAGGTTGTCGCCCGACCTCTGGGTTGTCCTTTTTATGAAAATCCAAAAATAATCTCAAGAAATGATTTAACCTTAACAATAGTATCCAATTTCAAACTTAATCGATTCCAATCTTTAGACTTATCCAAAATACTTCTGTCCAAACTCACAATCCAAAATTTATAAGGAAGTTAAACATAATGAAGATCCTTTTTTCCACGTAATAACACGTGAATACCTTCATCATGTATTATTTTAAAACACTATAACACCGTGAATTACCATAAAACCTTATTGATTACATTCATTCTCCCTTATTCCTTATAGAATACTGGATATACTTCTTCTATCCAAAAATGTTGTAAACTCCAACAATGATGGAATATACAAATCATTAATCAGTTTCAAAGTAGTCAAGAATATCAAATATAATTTATCCAAATCAATCATATCTTATTCCAAAATCACTAGCTCAATATCGGAACCATATTAAGGTTTATCATTCCTTCAACCATATATTTTTCAAAAAAATTAACCTACTATTGAGTCACTTTTATTTGTTCCACATAATCTCAAGTCCATAATGAAATAGTACTATAGTATAATCCTTATATAATCTATGATTATTATAACATGTACATAATTAATAAAATACTCAAATGACATAATACTTGAATAACAACATAAGAACTCTAATCATTCCTCTTCATCTTCGGTAGTATCATAACTTGATTATTATCCAAAGAAGTATTTGGGGTATACTCTGATGATTTGGACATTGATTCGCATAGTGTCACAACTCCTTGAAGATGAAGCATTGTACATTTGAAACCTTTTTCTTACCCTTTCAATCATGTACTTGGTGTCCTTTTTCTCCACACTTATAAAAAAATCCCATTCCCTTCAATCATTTACCAAGGTGATTCTTTACACATTTATCACATATGGGAAAATCCTTCTTTACCCTCTTCCCTTTATCCATCTTTCTCTCTTACATCATTTTCTTCTCTTGCTTCCCTTCAAAGCCATAGGAATCAGATAATTCTTTACTTATCTTATTAACACATGATACTATTTCTTTATATGATGAGAATACATGGGAGACTATTTCCCTTTTAAATGTTGTCTTAATACCATGAAATATATGATCCTTATTAATCTTTCAATAATGCATATTACTGTAATTATCATTCCTTATACTAGGCAACATTTCTAAACAATGGCATAAACTAGGTTAGTTTATGAATTACAATTCATAATTCCAAACTTGTAAAATAACCAATGTAAATTGAAATGATTATGCATATAATCTATAATCATAAAATTTTTTCTTTGAGGAAGTATTTACTCCTAAATCCTTCATAATGGATTGTAATGAAAATGTAAATTATCCTATGAATATCCTCTGGGAGTGTCATAACCAAGAGTGCAGCAAGGACCGTTGTCGTGTACCAGGATACCCCGAGTCAAGCTCGAAACTCCTTGTCAGAGTTTTCACTTCTAGGTACATCTGTGCCAGAGCCGCCTCAACCTGATCGTATCTAGATAGAGATGTATTGCTTGGAAAATACACAAAATCTATACATTAACAAAATTCTAGGAAGTTCTTATATAATAATCCTCAAAGTATATCTTAGGGTAATGTTCTTTAATCAGAGTTTATATAAATATATTTCCAAGGTTATTGCTAAACTTCCTTTGATACCAACTGTAATACCCCAACCCTAGAAGTCCAGAGGTGGCACATTATTTTAATACATTGGCATGATCACAAGGGATCAAATCCCAAAATATCGACCAGTTTAGTAGCCTTATAAGTACTAGATACATTCATAAGTTTTACATTACATTATAAAATAAAAAAAACAACAACAACATTGTCTCCATTGACCACATTCATATCCCTTAGACTATCCCTAAAGGTCAGTCATAATATACTTCTTCGCATCCTGGAAAAAATAAAACATAGAAAGGGGTAAGATTAGATGCTCATTAAAGATAACAATATAGAGAAAACATTCATAAATAAGCATAAAAATTTAAGGAAATTTATAAGACTAAAACATAATCCTTTTAAACATGAAATTTAGTATAATATGGAAAATATAAATCAAATAATTCCATTTATATATTCACATAGATATTCTACTAGTCGAATAGTCACATGTAATATCAATAGTCAATTTCATAATGATGGAATGCATAATGCCAGACTTTATAACTACATAGTCAAGGCCTTGTACCAATAATACAAATAATATTTTGTCAAGGCCTTGTGCCAAGACACTAGTTTGTCTCATGAGACCTACCAATTAATTGAGGAGCTATAGCGGGCTCCACCCGTCAGTTACTAAGTCCAATTCATTCCTCATATGAAAATGTTTAAACATAACATAAACATTCATATTAAAACTAGCATGCGAAATGTCAATAATTTATCCATAAACCATGAATGGTATAAAAATAACACATCCACAGTCAAATATATCACAAAACCTTCAACACAATATAAAATATTTGTATCATAATAAATCAACTTCAAACAAGTTTAAAATCCATCAAAGGATATTGACATAGATGAAAATGATTTGTAAAACTCTTTGAGGGAAATATCACTTTTTCATGAAAAAATTTAAAAGTCACACAATTTAGAAAGGAATACATTTAAAGAAATTTTTTAATCAAAGTGTCTCATACCACTTTGAAACTTTTTAAAGGAATTAAAATTTTAAAAACATTCATGTCCATATAAATAAATCCTTAAAAACCATTTTGAAAACATGGACATTAATGAGAATGATTTAGAAGAATAAATATTTAAACCATTTAAAATGATGATCTAGTTAAAGAGTCCCTTCCATAAAACCTTAAAATATTCCTTTTGAAAATATTTTTATGAAACACGGATGTGGATGATAAAGAGGTCCCAGTAGATACTCATGTAAAAACAACCTTGGATAATGAAGAGATTGTAGAATTAACGCTTACCTTGTACTTTTCCTTAGTCGATGGCATGTTAACCTCATATATAATAGTTAAATCATTTTTATTAATTTATAAAAGAACCAAATACATAAATATGATATCATATATGATCTTCTAATATTGATTTGTTAATAATATTTTAGTAGTATCATCGTTTCGGGTGTTAACTGATCTGTTTTCCTTTATATGCTTGGTTACGTAAGCCATGTTTGTTATGGATAGGATGTATTTGATTCATATCCAGAATGATATTAAGTTCTTAAAAATTATTTTTAATCATAAAATGAAAATTATTCTTGAATGATTACGATGGGGAATGAATCTCATCGTGTTCGTGGAGACGGTAATCCGTATGTAAGCATTAGCGACAATATCATCATATTGATGATAAAATTGTATGTAATTGGATGTTATATCATATATAAAAAATAATTAACATGTTATATTTATTATTTACATTATTTATACTCATTATTATACCCATCCAAATAATGAAGTGTTTGAATAACAAATTACACAACGACGTGGAGATGGTAAGCCGTACGTACGCACATATGGTGAATTTTTCATTTATAGAATGGATAGAATAACGAATATGGTTTCAACATATTTATAATAACATTACAGTATGTATTAAGTACTGGATTTATTATTTTGGTATGGAAACAACAAAGAAAAATGAAGTAGAAAAAGAAAAGAACTTGAAAGAGGGTGGTGAAATTATTACCTCTTCTTCGGGTGTTTCCTTTTGAGTTGATCAAAAGGGATCCTTAGGTTGAATTTATGATCAAATTAAGGACTATAGGATGATGTGAGGGAAGTTGGGAGGATATTTGGGAAGGTGTTGGCCGAGCCAAATGGCTTTGGAGGTGTGATTTTGAGAGAATGGGAAGTTCCATTTTATAAGAGGGGTGAAGGTCACTTTAGGAAAAGATTAAAATATTAATTTATTATACAATAATATTCAGTTTATAATGGTTATAAATGAATTTATTTCTAGAATTATGTGGTTATGGGTAGAAATCCTCTCAACCAATAGGTTTTAGACAAGTTTAGGTTACCATTTTAACCTTATCATTTAGATTTAACTCTTAGTTAAATAGTTTAACTTTTACCGTGTCTTTTTGTATTCTTACACTATATGGTTAATAAACTTACTCTAAACTTCCAAGAGAACCTAAAGTGGTTCATTAATTAAATATATAATATTATTTAATACCTTTGACTGAACATTATATTTTTAGGAATATTATATCAACCAATAATATAGTATTTGTTTTAAAAATTAATTTAAGTAAATTTTGACACTATTTGGTATTTTGTTTTTGTGAAAGTCATAACAACCTTATAACCTAAAAAAAATTTATATAATCAACCCTAACATGTAATATTAACCTCGAAAATTTTTGTATGACATCAAAACTTTTAAATTCTATTTATTTTAATATTTATAATATAAACTATTTTAATATTTCATTAAGAAGGTAATTACCGCATCATCATTGTGTCATACATAAATTTAATTATTTAATCTTTAAAAATTATAAATAAAATACCATTATGTATAAAATATTTTTATCTTTATAATTAATATTTATAGTCGAATTTATATTATATATAACCCTATATTAAAATTTTTTTAGTTAATAAACTTTGAATTTAACAATTTTAGCTCTTCTTTAAATAAAATAACAATAAATGTCCTAATCTAATCCAAGTTGACCTAAAGGATCATATTTTCTTCCTAAGGTTGTTTTTGGTCGAATTACACTCATCCAATAGAATTAGGACATGTGTTAGGGTAATTATAATATCATTTTTACCTTTGATTACCCTATTTACTTTTTACCGTGGTAAATAAGTCAAAAGTTACTATTCACCAAAAATTATTTTTATCTTATTGAATCACATTTTACTTACTGATGTTAAATGAGTCTCTTGGATTTTTTAAATTCAACTCACAGAATTGGTAAAATTACGTTTTATGCAAATTTGCTAACGTGCCTAGAAGGTGGGTAAGAGACGTTAAAAAATTCAATAAAATTTTATAAATATAATTTTATTATAAAATGAATCCAATTAATTAAATTGAACTAATATAGGTATTATTTATCTATTTTGATTTTAAATAAATTTAAATAAAATAAATAATTATAAAAAAGTCGATTTTAAACAAAAATACAGTGTTTTTCACTATTAATCAAAAAATTGAAAGTTTTCTGAAAAATACAAAAAATTCACCCTAAGATATTTTTGATATTTTGAATTCAAAAATTAAGTCCATTTTTCCAAATTAAAAACATAGAAGTTTCATTTATTAATTTAAAATTAATTCCCATTATCAAAACCAAAAATCGGGTTTTTTTAAAAAAAGTAAAAACTATCAAAAGATTGACATGTGTTTATGTCAAATTTAAATGTAAAATTACTTATAATGACCTAAATTGTATTAAATTATAAAAATATAATATAATATACTTCAAAACCATTCAAATGTATAATTTAATGGTATAAATTATTTTTATTAAAAAAGTTTTTTTCAATTAAAATTTAGCATCTTTCACTATTCATAAAAATATGAAAGTTATTATAAAAACACCAAAAATTTATCCAAAATAATTTGTTATGTCCCACTTCTAAATAAGAAGTTTATTTTGTCAAATTTAATATAAAAGTTTCAGATATTTCATTTAAAAAAAATTCACCATTAGTAGGCATTAAAATTGCATTTTTGAAAAATACTTCCTTTATTTGAAAAATTGAATTTGTTCTTATATTATGCATAAGAAACACATAATATGGGTGTTAAAATTATATAAGATTTAAAACACAGTTAATACTATTCATAACTGCTTTTTGAACGGCTAGTTTGGTAAGTTGTGGTACGCACGAACTCGGTGTTGTATGTAGTGAAAGCTATTTAACTACTTTAATGAGATAAAATACTATGAAATCTTAGGGTGTTACACATAAAAAAATAAAAAATCTAATTTTACGCATAAAAAAACTATATTTTTTCTAAAGGCAGTTTTTCCATCTTTTAATGACGCGCTTGTTTTAAAACTAAATGTTAACACTTTTATAAATTTTATTTGAAAAAATAAACTTCATTTTTTTAAATTTTAATTTCAAAATTATCTTATGGTTATTTTTTTGGTATTTTTCTGAGAAGTTTCATTTTTTGATGAATAGTGAAAAATACTGAATTTTAATTAAAAACTAATTTTTCATCTAAATAATTTATAATGTTAAATTATATTTTGAATTGCTTTTAAAGTCATAATATATAAATTATAAATCTATTAATCAAATTTATTTCATTTTAATAATTTTTATATTTAATTTAGATATAAAAACTTATTAAGATTTTGAATATTTTCACTTTAAAAACCCACTTTCTCGTCCCGTCTGCAGGATTAATTTTAAATTAATTTTTTTTTCACTTATATGGTTTGAATTTGAAAAAATGGATTCAATATTTAGAATCATAATAATTTATAATATCTAATATGGTTATCTTAATTTTTTACCAAAATTATTAGTGAAAATAGTTAAAATTAATTACAACTATTAAGAGAAAAATGAGTTTACCAGGTGACTAAAGTTTAAAATTAAGGAGAAAAATGACCTATAAACTTGTCCAAAAACCATTTTATGGAAATATTTAGACCTTATAACTTCTATTATCTAGTTTGGATCATTATTTTGTCCAATTTTCATGGAAAAAATGTGGGTATAATTCACTCTTTCAAAAAATTATAAGTTTTCCACTCACCCACTTATAAAAGGACACTCCCTCTCCCCCTATATTCACACATTAAAACCCATTTTTTCAGAAAAAAATGAATAAATAACTTATAAAATTCACTAAAATCATATTATAATCCTTATATTGGGAATAAATCCAACTTAGGAATGCATTAGTGCAAACCTAAAGAGGATACCCGAAGATGAGGTAATGTTTGTTTAAAAGTGTTTTTATTTTATTTCCATATCCACATCATTAATTTTTTTATAACATGATTATATAATAACATGAGTATATTAAATATAATAATATTTTTTTATGTTAATTATATTACCTAAAACTTCACAACTCCATCAAATGTGTTATAAAATCATCATTCGTGTGTACATTGGACTACCGCCTCGTGAACCAATGTCGTTTGTTTTTCCATTACCACCTATCAAATATGGTAATAATGATGTAAATAATATTTATATTTATATATATATATATATTATATTTATTATTTATTTATTAATTTTTAATTATTACATAACACATACCTTCATGCTTTCCATTTTATGGGAATATGATAACGTCGTTCATGTGTATGGAGGACTACCACCTCACGAAGCAATGTGATTCATTCACGCTTTACATGGAATGTATAAAGGATGTTTTTAATAAAAATATGTGATATATAAGACATAAATATTAAAATTTAATGATAATATACATATATATCATTTAATTTTATTTCTTACAATATGATAAGAAAATGGAAACAACGTTCATGCATACGTATGACCTACTGTCTCCATGAAAAATGTATTTCATTTCCTATCAAAAAAATTAATGGATTACTATAAATAAATATATAATGAATATATATTATATTTTAATGATGTTTTAGATTCTATATATGATTAAATCATGATCTAATTAAGATGAATAAAAAATAACAAGTCAAAACATACTTGAAAAACAAAGTAGTTATTACCCAAAATGATGAAAATAATGAAAGATTATTGAAAAATGGGTATTATTATGTTATGAATGGATAATATAAGATATAATGAATATGGTTATTTTATAAGTTAATAACATGATTAAAACCATTATAAATTAGTTTAAAGGATGTTCAATCAAAAGTAAGTGTAAGGTAAGACATTTCGTCTCAATTTCATTTCATTGAGGCATATTGTAATGTTATGCACATAATTACTTTTATATGGTGTATATGAGGCCCCTTGAAATTTAATATCATGAATAATCCATTATTAATTGTATTTTATGTTTCAATTTGAATTATTTCATCTAATGGGATTTGAATTAAAAGCTACCAAGTGGTAAAGAATTTCGTAACTCAATTCCTTTTCATTAGATTATATTACTTCTCATTATCATTAATATTCTAAGATTATGTGTGTAATGAATTATTAATATATATTTTTTTATTTACACTTGTTTTATGTGGATTTATAGCTGATACACATAATTTATTCATTAGTTTATTGTCACTTCAATGTTATGATCTTTACAAGGGTTTACTTCACAATCTCATTTTATTCAGTATTGTTTACACTTAAATTTACATTTAAAGAAATTATTTGATAATTGTTTAATAAAACCTTTAATTTTATTTTATTCTAGTTATTAATGAATATTTTCAAATAATAGTACCATATTCCACTCCTTTTTTACTTAAAATATTTTAGAAAATGTTTTAAAGAAAACCTAACTTCATTTCTCTCTTTGGTCAGAAATTGGTTTTCTAAAAAAGTTTTCATTTTTTTAACCTTTTTAAAAATGATTTATTAAAGAAAATTTTACCCAATTTTACATTTTACTAAATTTCTCAAAATGAATCTTCTTGTCATTTTCTGAACAAGTCACTTTTCTACACTTTTTACAATAAAAAAGGAATTCTCTTTTAACTTGTATGACATGTACGGAATTACCCTCCATCATTTATTTAAAGATTACTTTTCAATATTATAAGACCATTTTTAAAATTATTTTTTTAAAATATGATTTTAAAATAATATGATTTTAAAAATGTTTTATGTTTTAATTTTTTTTAAATGAAAAGTATATTTTCCTCAAGATTTTTTAAATATCTTTTTATTTTATCAATAAAAACAACCATTATTCTTACTCTAATGGGTATAAATTGTATTTATACCATAATTATTATTCCTATTTATGGGTTATGATTATTTTGAGTAAGGATAGTATTTATATTCACTTCCATGAATTATTTTCTTAGTCATTAACTTCCCCTTGAGTTATTCACTTTCTTGTGATCATTAGAAATTAAATTTCTTCTAAATATCCATGTCATTTATCATAGATATAATTATTTACTAAACCATATAATTTTTTTACATATGGTGTCTAATTTGAAATTTATTTGATTAAATGGGGAAATATTGATAAATCTGTATCCTTTACTAAATATGGATATTTGATAAGGCACAATGTTTATGAATTAAATAGATTATTTAATGTACGAGAAATGTTTTTTTATTGGTATAACATGGGTTGGGAACCATTTAAAGTATCCCCCTAGATGCATTGGTAGTCTAATGAGATGAAATCAGTTGATAAAAAACCCTTTGAGTTTGTAACCAAGCATGTTCTAAACTATCTTGTGAAAGTTCTTAACAGTAGATTATTAAACTATATTATGAAAGGTCTTGAATGTAAAGGTATAATATACCTAGGAAACATGACATCCAATAATTAAGCATTTCCTAAATTCATATTCAGTTATTATTATCCATGGTATTTTCAATATGATAAAATCTATGGATGCATTTCATTATTAGTTTATTGATAATATGGAATGTGTTTTCAGTTATTTACCTTGTTATATTGATTATTCCTTATATTCTCATGATAGTCATGTTATATAAGTGGAATTTGTTTTCATTTATTTACCTTTCCATATTAATGTTTCCTTATCTTATCATGATAGTCATGTTATATAAATGACATGTATTTTTAGCTATTTACCTTTTCATATTATTTATGCACTTCCTTCTCTATTTATTGACTATATGGAATGTGTATTCAATTATATACCTTTCCATATTAATTATGATCATTGATTTATTAATGTTTCCATTTTACTTAAACCTTTCTTATAATTTGATCTCACCCTTATTTTTCTTCCTTTCCTCAGGATCCCATGAACTTTACTATGACTGATATGCATGGATATGCTAGAGAGAAAAATGATATCACTGAAAAAAATTGTTGTAATTTTTATTTTCAAATGTAATTTAATACTCATGTATATATCTAATTTAGAAAGACTAATAAAGTTATTAGTCCTTAGGGATGCATTTCCTTGTATCCTATGCCAATTTAATGGTAGCAGGAACCAGTCTCGAGCTTAATAGGGTAGGGTTGCTATGTCATACTTGGTCATTTATCTCTTAGAAAGAGAATCCAATCAGTGGTTGATTCTGATCAAGAATATAAATCCCATAAAATATTTTGAGGCTATAGATTGGGATAAATTCAAGAATTTTTTTCAATACATATTTTCCTCACACTCTCCATCTTAAAATGAAGATGGAATTCCTTAGACTTAAGTAAAAGGGGGAAGAATCCATTAGGCCATATGAGGTAAAATTCACAAGGATTTCATGATACACCTCTATCTTTTTCATCAACCTTGGAAGTAAATTTTTCCACTTTTTTAATATGTTAAATATGAGACTATACAAAAATTTGGTAATTTGAGACTTTGAATGTTGTGAGGAAATTGTTTGATGTTCCCTCAAATAAAAAATAAATATTGGAGATTCTTAGTATTCCCATAGGACTGGAGATAATAAGTAAAGGATAAAGTTTAAATTTAGAGGATAATCAGTTAATACTCATGGTGGAAAGAGAATCTAACATCCCACATGTCATAAGTGCGGGAAGAAGAATATTGGAAATTACCTTAAGGGAACAAGGAGGTATTTTAAGCATGAAAGGGAAGGGAATAAAGCTAATGAATTCTAGAAGAAGATGAAGAATACCACTAACATGATGAAATAAAAGAAGGTTCCAGTAAACCCTTATCCTATGGTCTAATTCTTCAACTATAAGAAATATGGACACTATGAAAACCAATGCCCTAGGCCAAGGTACGCTAGTGATAATTGATGATGAAAACCTACAAGGCCTAAAGGTAAAGGATGTGCATATACCATCACAACTATTGAGGTGGATCCTAACAATGAAGTGGTGATAGGCATGCTAGTGATTTTTTCAATAATAGTGAACATACAATTTGATTTTAGTTTTACACATTCTTTCATATCACATAAGTTTAGTAAAACTATTTAAACACAACCTCAAAACATGGAAATTGAGTTATCGATGAAAATGGAAAATGAGGAAATTATCACATCCCAAGTATATAACTTCTCCATAGTAAATATTTATGGGATGAATTTCCCTGTGAACATTTTAATATTACCTTTATCAAAATTAAATGCTATTATAGTAATGGATTGAATTCCCTTGTATAACACCAATATAATTTTTTGGTATAAGGAAATCAATTTCTATATCTTGAATCGATCATCGATCCTATACACGTGTAAGGGGTAGGATGAGTATCATTTGAAAACCCCATCTCAATCATAGATATTATTTTCCTATGATAAAGAGAATTTAGATCAAATGATTGAGACCAAGGAGAAGATCATCCTTGATGACATGCCTAATATAAGAGAGTATACAGATATTTTTCCTAAAGAGTTTTTTTTGGTATTAATCCTAACAGATAGGTTGAGTTCTCAATAAAACTTATACCCATATATTTTTCAATATCCAAGATTCAATATACAATATCCACTATTGAACTTGAAGAGTTGAATAAGAAACTACAAGAGAATATGGATAAAGATTTTATATACCCAAGTGCTTTACAATGGGGTGATTTGGTACTTTTAATTAAGAAAAAGGATGGATCAATGCATCTTTTCATCAAATATCACGAACTCAAAAATATCATGATAAATAAAAATTATCCCATAACATGGATTGATAACATTTTCGATCAACTATGAAGAGAACATTATTTCTATAAGGTGGATCTTTGGTCAGGATATTATCAAGTAAAGGTAGAGTTAGAGGATATTCCCAATATTGCATTTTATATAAGATATGAATACAATGAGTATATAATAATTCCATACATAATCACTAATTCTCTAAAAATATTAATGGATTTGATAAATAGAGTCTTTTGAGATTACCTCAATATATTTGTGGTAGTTTTCATAAATGATATTATCATATACTCCAAAAGTAAGGAAAACATAAGGATCATTTGAATACTATGATAAAGAATTTGATAAAGGAGAATTTATATGAGAATTATAGTAAATGTGAGTTTTGGATGGATAAAGTGAGATTATTAGGGTATGTTATCACAATAAAGTGGATATTTGTGGATCCTTTGAAGACAATGGTGGTTAAGGAATGACCCAAACCAGAATCTATAACCTAGATTGTCACGACCTGTCCTCGGGGCCCGTGCCGTGACTACCCCAAGCCCGCCTTCCATAGGCCAGGGGCTGGAGACTAGCACCAAGACGTAAATCACAGTAGAAAGGGAAGGCATTGCCTTTGAAAAGTAAACAAACACCACAGAGTAAGAAAGCAGAAAAGTAAACACTAAGTAAGAACAGAGTACAACTGAAAGTGTGGAAAAGTAAAAGGGCCAGTATACAAACCCAAACTGAAAGTAAAGTACAACTCGAAAGGGAAAACAACAACTGTAAAGTAAAAGCCGCTACACCGAGCTGTCCACTGGAAATCCCACCTGAAGGGTGGGTACAGATAGCTCCACTGCTCCTCGGGTCCCGTCGTCCGCTCCGAACACGTCCCGCCCAGTGGTCCACCTCCAGGTACCATCCTGCTCTGCAAGCCTCAGCCAAGATCAACGCTGTCCATCGTCTGCAACCAACACAACGTAGTGCGGGCATAGCCCGTGCAGGGGTGAGTATAAGCTACTCAGTAGGGACCCCGAGACCCCTGAAGGTCTCCCAAAATCCACAAAGGATAAACCACAAAGGAAGATACAATCACGAAGTAACAACCGACATTGCTTAGGTTTATGCGCATACATATACCTAAGTCATCTATTCCCAAAACGCTCCAACCTCCGAGCCCAAGTACAACTCAGTCCACACAAGAAAGTAAACATATTCCACACAGGAAAGCAAACCAAAATCCACACAGGATAGCTCAACTCAATCCACACAGGAAAGAAACAGGATTCAGCTTACACAGGTATACTTCTTCAAAGGACGATAAAGATGATCTCTGATCCATCTAAGTCGTCGGACCCACGAAGGATCGATAGGTAACTAACCCCCGCAAAGACCCACACAGGATCGGGCCCACACAGGACCTGTAGGCGCTGGTTCACACAGGACCGCTGAGCGCAAAGACCCACACATGATCAGACCCACACAGGATCTGTAGCACTGATCCACGTAGGATCGCTGAGTGCTGTAGTCGTCGTCGAATCCACACAGGATCTCCGTACTGTCGTCGTCGCAGTCACAGTAGCAGTAGCAGTAGTAGTAGCAGTCACAGTCGCAGCCAGCACTAGGGTTCCCGCACACAGCAAGCTCGTTCGGGAGGGTCCGCTCCACGAGCCGAGAGGCTGATACATCAACTGTCACAAAGTCCAGAGTTGATGTATCCAAAAGTTCCGTATCGTCAACAGGAACTCAACGCAACAGACGGCGCGTCGATCGGACGCCCGGTCTGAGAGTTATTGGCTTTTTCGTCCCAGGGGCCCGGTTGGTTTTTAAGGAAAAACCAACCCGACCGTACTCCACCTGCATCCAAACCTCGGGCGGAGTATGCCAAAAGATCCGTCTCACTAAGAGGAACACAACAAAGCTGACGGCACGTCAATCGGACGTCCGTAGCTCAAGATATGAGCGTTTCCGCTCCGAGGGCCCGATTGGTTTCGTGTACGAACCAACCCGGCCGAACTCAAAGTATTCCGAAACTTTGAGTGCGATATACCGAATCGACCGTCTCGATCCAAGGATCACATCGCCGCTGACAGTTCATCAATCGGAGGTCCTTAGCTCAAGTTATGGCCAAAAGACCGAAGTCGTCTCGAAAACGGGGGGTCCGGGTCCGGGCCGACCCGGCCCGACCCCCCCCCCCGGGTCGGCCCGAACCGGGTCGACCCGACCCGGGTCCGACCCGGTGCGGCCGACGGCGGCGCGGCCTGGCGCCGCTCGGTGCCACGCGCGGGGGGCAAGGCCCCCGCTTCTTCTTAGCTGGCGGCGCGGCTGAAGCCGCGCCTTTGGAGGAAACCGGCCCCCCTCGTGGGGGCCTGCCTTGAGGGAAACGGGGGGCCGCCTGCCCCCCTTTATGAAACTGGCCCCCCCTCTTAATTGGGGGGGCATTCATGTTGGTCGGGGGAAATTAATTCCCCCGGTTTGTCCCCTTCCGGCCGGCCCACCTGGCCGGCCAGTTCTTCTTTAATGGGACCGGCAAAGCCGGTCCCCTTCCGGCTTCCGACACCGGCGGCCCGGTTCGCCGCCGGTCCTCTCGTTCCGCCGCGGACCGGAACCGGCCGCGGCCTTCGTCATTCGGCGCGGTTCGACGGCACCGCGCCCCTCCGCCGTGGCCCCGCTCCGGCCGCGGTGCCTTCGGTTCTCTTCGACGCCGCGCGACGGCGTCGCGTTCATGATGATCCTTCCACGGCGCGACGCGACGGCGCTGCGCAATATAACCGTGCGAATTCCCGCGTGGTGCGACGACACCACGCCATCTCGTTCATCCGCAAGGAAATAATATTCAAGAACAGAGGAGGGGGGATTCGGCCGTGTTTGTGCGCTCCGGCCCCCCTCTCGTTAGTAGATAACTCTTAAATATTTATCCACAAGATTATCATGCTAGAACCAAGAACGAGAGTAAATAAAATAATCAACAACAAACCCCTACCTCGGTTTCAAGATCGATGATCGTCAACGTCCCGCGGAAGACGCGTCGCGGTGGTCGGCGTCACGGAAGAAGGACGTCGATGTCGTGAAGCGAGGATTTGAAGTTATTTGACGACAATTTCGTCGCGGGAAATCGTCGCGGAAGAAATGACGCGGAAGAGGACGTCGACGGTGTCACGGGTATGGAGTCGCGGAAGACGGTTCCCGAGAACGTGGCGTTCTTTGTCGAAGCTCGAAGGTTCTTCGCGTTCTTCGTCAAAGCTTGAAGAAGAAGAAGAAGAAGAAGAAGGCTTCAAAATATCCCAATGAGGCTAGAGAATTCTAACCAAATAAAATAAGCTAAGGGCTTATTTTATTTACACACTTAACAATTTGAATTTCAAAGGTTTGAAATTCAAACAATTCAACTCCATTAATTAACAAAGTTGTCATGTCATTTAAAGAGGGGTTAAAGGGTGTTTTTAAAAGACAAGATGAAAAGTTAGGGTTCGTGTGGGCCCCACCACACTTAATCCTCTCAAGGGAGGTTAAGTGGGTGTGGGTCCCACCCCTAACTTCCTTTGAGAGAAGTTAACCAACAAGTAAAATAAATAAAAAGTGTTTCCACATTTTTATTTAACTTCTTATAATTCTCCCAAAACTAACTTTCGTCCTGCATAAAACGCAACCTCGGAAAAGGTCTCCTTAAGCGAATATCAGCGCTGCGAGTTCATCGGTGTCCTCGGATTTCAATTCCGAGCACCGGGTCAAAAGTTAGAAATTCCCGCTCGTTCGTTCACTGAACGTACCCGAGCCAAACTTCAAAAATTGATTCCGGGCACTCCGGGCCTCGGAATCAGGTGCCGTCAGAAACCGCGCTCTTGTAAAATTCCAAATAAAATTAGGAAAAAATTTCCCTTGAATTTTATGGGTCTTTACATTACTCCCACCTCAGGGTTTTACGTCCCCGTAAAGATACATAAAAAACTAGGGGAACAAATGAGGGTACTGAGCACGCATCTGAGCCTCCCTCTCCCATGTGCTCTCCTGGAGGTTCCCGTGCTGCCATCTGATGCGCACAAGAAGAATCGATCGCCCACGTAGGACCCGCTCCTATCGATCCTCGATCTCCACCGGGACCTCCGTAAAAGTCGCCCCATCGTCAATGTCAAGCTCCCCATGGTCAATGATGTGCGTCGGGTCGTGCACGTATCTCCTCAGCTGAGACACGTGGAAGACGTCGTGCACCTGGTGCAACTGAGGTGGTAGAGCCAGGCGATAAGCCACCTCGCCAATCCTGCAGAGGACCTGGAAGGGTCCGATGAAGCGCGGAGATAACTTGCCGCCTCGGCCAAATCTCCGTATACCACGTCGAGGTGAGACCCGTAAGAAGACGTGGTCTCCATCCTCGAACTCTAGTGGCCTCCGCCTCCTGTCAGCGTATGACTTCTGCCAGCTCTGAGCTGTCCTCATCCGCTCCTAGATGACCTGGACCTTCTCTGTCGTGGCCTGGACCATCTCCGGTCCCACAAGTGCTGACTCCCCTGGGTCTGTCCAGCACAAAGGAGATCTATAAGGTCGGTCGTACAACGCCTCGTACGGTGCCATCCCGATGGTGGAGTGGTAGCTGTTGTTGTACGCAAACTCCACCAAGGGTAGGTGGTCCTCCCAGCTACGACCAAAGTCAAGGACACATGCGCGGAGCATGTCCTCGAGAGTCTGAATGGTCCTCTCCGTCTGACCATCAGTCTGAGGGTGAAAGGCTGTGCTCAGACGTAGCTGCATCCCGAACGCCTCCTATAACCCCTTCCAAAGCCGGGAAGTAAAACGAGCATCTCGATCGGAGACGATAGATGATGGCACGCCGTGGAGCCGCACAATCTCCTGAACGTAGAGACATCCCAAGCTCTCCACTGAGCCCTGCTCTCTGATGGGTAAGAAGTGTGCCGACTTGGTGAGTCGGTCAACAATCACCCAGATGGAGTCATGACCTTTGGAAGTGCGTGGAAGTCCAGTCACGAAGTCCATAGATATGCCATCCCACTTCCACTCCGGGACCTCCAAGGGCTGTACCAAGCCTACTGGTACCTGATGCTCTGCCTTCACCTGCTGGCAGGTGAGGCATCGAGAAACGAACTCTTCCACAGCCTTCTTCATGCCCGGCCACCAGTGCTGTCGTCTGAGATCCTGGTACATCTTCGCCACTCCTGGATGTACCGCCAAAGGAGAAGTGTGAAACTCTCTCAGCACCTCCTCTCGCAAAGCGACTGGTACCATGATACGTCCTCTGAAAAGGATGTCGTGCTCTACTCCAAGGGAGAAACCATCAGGTGCCTGTCCTGAGGATATCTGTGCACGTCGTGTCTCACAGTCAGCGTCCTCACACTGTGCCTCTCTGACCTGCTGCAGTAGAGGATGGGTGACTGTGAGAGACTGGAGGAAGGCTACTCCATCTCTATCCACGAAGGATAACTGCAAAGAGGATAGCTGCTCCGTTGCCTCCTCGAGTAGCTGAATTCCCGTCCTCCTGCTGAGGGCATCGGCTACTACGTTCCCCTTCCCAGGAGTATAGACTATCTCAAATTCATAGTCCTGGAGGAACTTGAGCCATCGCCGCTGTCTCAGGTTCAGGTCCTTCTGCGAGAAGATATACCTGAGACTCTGATGATCGGAAAAGACTGTAAAGCGCTCGCCCATCAGATAGTGTCGCCATGTCTTCAGAGCGAAGACCACTGCTGCTAACTCCAGGTCATGGGTAGCATAGTTCTGCTCATGCGGCCTCAACTGACGTGATCCATAGGCGATCACGGCCCGCTCCTTCATTAGAACACATCTGAGTCCGGTCCCTGATGCATCACAGTAGACTACGTACCCTACTCCCTTCTCAGGCAACCTCAAGATAGGTGCGCTGGTCAATCTCTGTCTCAGCTCCTGGAAGCTCTGCTGACATCTGTCTGACCACACGAAGGGTTTCCCCTTCTTTTTCAAAGCTGTGAGTGGTGCCGAAACTCTAGAGAAGTCTGTCACAAATCTCCGATAGTATCCAGCTAGTCCCAAGAAACTCCGAACCTCAGTCATGCTCTTGGGTGGCTCCCATGCTAACACAGCCTCGATCTTCGCAGGATCCATTGCAACTCCCGCCTCAGAGATAACGTGTCCCAAGAAGTGGACCTCACGTATCCAGAACTGGCACTTCGAGAGCTTACCGTAAAGCTGGTGCTCTCGGAGTGTGTCAAGTACAACTCGCAAGTGATAGGCATGCTCCTCCTCAGTCTTCGAGTAAATCAGAATGTCGTCGATGAAGACCACGACAAACCGATCGAGGTATGGCTGAAATATCCTGTTCATGAGAGCCATGAACACTGCTGGAGCATTGGTTACACCGAAAGGCATAACCAAGAACTCATAGTGGCCATACCGACATCTGAAGGTCGTCTTCTGCACGTCCTCGTCTCTGACTCTGAGCTGATGATAGCCTAACCTGAGGTCCATCTTCGAGAACCACCGTGCTCCCTTGAGCTGATCAAAGAGGTCATAAATCCTCGGTAGCGGATACTTGTTCCTCACTGTCACCTGGTTCAGGCGATGATAGTCAACACAAATTCGCAAGCTCCCGTCCGCTTTCTTGGCGAACAATATCGGGGAAGCCCAGGGTGAAACACTGGGTCAGATGAACCCCTTGCCCTGAAAGTCCTCCAACTGTACCCGTAGCTCTCGAAGCTCGGCGAGGTCCATCCGATATGCTGGAGTCGATATCGGGGCTGTCCCGGGGTACAAGTCAATATAAAAGTCTACCTCTCTACGAGGAGGTAGCCCTGGGACGTCGTCGGAAAAAACATCCGCAAACTGATCCACCACTGTAGGAAAACCAGGACTCCGCACGTCAACTGCTCCAAGGATGAGGCTAGCCAACTGATGAGTGATGGGCTATCCTCTCCTCCGCGGAAGTCCATCGTGTTCTGCTAAGGCTCCCTTCTCGCTAGTGAAGGTGAACCTGCTCCCGTCGGTGCGTACACATCACACCTTGCGCCTAAAACAGTCAATCTGTGCATGGACCGTAGACAGACAATCCATGCCCAAGATGACGTCGTAAGGCCTCGACGCTTCTACAAGAAGATCCCAGCCGAAGCTCTCGCCTTCTAGAGTAAGCTCACACTGCCGGCACCAGTGCGTAATCGTCGAGTCTGCTCCCGTAGGAGTCTCCAGCCGTAAGGATCGAGCCAACGGCTCTGTCGGAATCTCCGAGCTCCGAACAAGGGCAGCGGCTATGAAAGAGTGACTCTCTTCTGTGTCTATAAGAACTGCAGCAAGGGTGGAATAGACACAGATAGTACCTCGAATCATCTCGGGTGCGCCGTGGTCGTAGGCCTATGATGCCTGGAGCTGTGCCTGTCTCTGCCTGCCAGCTACCTGTGGTCGGGGTGGACCTCCTGGTGGTGGTGGTGGCAGAGCCTTGAAGCGTCGCCCACCACCTGCTGCTCGGCCAGCTCCTCTGCCTCATCCGCCTCCTCCCTGCGGACCGCCACGGTCGACCCTCTGCCTCTGCCTCGGTGGTCCCTCAACCGTCTGCTGCTCCTCGGCACGACGGGTCGGGTAGTCATGAGCCATGTGGCCCTGCCCGCCGCATGAGTAGCACTGCCTGCCTCTCGAAAGACTGACTCCTCGCTGTGTTCCCCGCACTGCTGAGCCAGTGTCCTGAGGTCGTCTGCCTGAAGGTCTGGTCTTCCTGAACCCCTGAGTCATCCGTCGACTGCCTGCTGCAGATGACTCTGTCACGTACCGCCCTGCGGTGGGTCTCGGTGCTGGTGTAGACTCAGCAAGGAAGCTCTCGATCAAAAGGGCCCTCTCCAGTACTCCTGTCTGAGTCAGTATGCTGAGGGAGATCAGCGATGCCCTGATCTCGTGTCTCAAAACCTGCTCGAAGGTCCGGGCCCGGAAGAATGGGTCCCGTACCATGTCGGTCGAGTAGCGTGAGAGATCAGTAAATCTTGCCGAGTACTGAGCGACCGTCATGCTACCCTGCCGCAGCTGAAGAAGCTCCTGGATACGCACCGCACGAAGGGTGGCTGGGACGAACTCCGAGCGGAAGAGGCTCTCAATGTCCGTCCAAAGTAGAGATGCCTCATCGTGCACCTGGAGCATCAAGCTCCACCATCGTCCTGCTGCTGCGTGTAGTAGGCTCGCAGCGAGAATCACCATGAGGTCTGCTGGTGTCCTCACTAGCCTAAACACACATACCACTGCCTCCATCCAGTCCTCGGCTGCCTGGGGATCCGTCTCCCCGCGAAACCTGGGCGGTCGCTGGCGCTGAAACTCATGCAGTGTGCTGAGGCGACGTGCATCGTCAGCGGCTGGCGCTAGAAGTATCGGTGGCTCGACGGGTAGAGCTACCGCCGGTGCCACTGCTGACAAAGGGCCCTGCACCGAGGCCTCGTCGCTTGGTGGGCTGTCGTCACACTTGAATCTCGGAACCCTAGCTGGCTGCCGTCGTGGGGCCATCCTGAAAAGGAAACAGGTGCGCCACGGTCAGAACAATATACCTGGTGAGCTGATATAAAGTAATCACAAAGAAAACTTTGAAACACACATGCAATCAATGTTTTCGTGCATTAAGTCAGAAATCAGAAGTCAGGGTCCTGGTGTACGGATACGTCGGCCGCCGCACCAACACTGGACTCCCTGGACTGATAACCACACTCAATACGCTAAACATTATTGCTTCACATAGAAAAGATCAGAGTTCGCGGTAGAACCGAACTCCTCTGATACCAATTTGTCACGACCCGTCCTCGGGGCCCGTGCCGTGACTACCCCAAGCCCACCTTCCATAGGCCAGGGGCTGGCGACTAGCACCAAGGCGTAAATCCCAGTAGAAAGGGAAGGCATTGCCTTTGAAAAGTAAACAAACACCACAGAGTAAGCAAGCAGAAAAGTAAACACTAAGTAAGAACAGAGTACAACTGAAAGTGCGGAAAAGTAAAAGGGCCAGTATACAAACCCAAACTGAAAGTAAAGTACAACTCGAAAGGGAAAACAGCAACTGTAAAGTAAAAGCCGCTACACCGAGCTGTCCACTGGAAATCCCACCTGAAGGGTGGGTACAGATAGCTCCACTGCTCCTCGGGTCCCATCATCCGCTCCAAACACGTCCCGCCCAGTGGTCCACCTCCAGGTACCGTCCTGCTCTGCAAGCCTCATCCAAGATAAACGCTGTCCGTCGTCTGCAACCAACACAACGTAGTGCGGGCATAGCCCGTGCAGGGGTGAGTATAAGCTACTCAGTAGGGACCCCGAGACCCCTGAAGGTCTCCCAAAATCCACAAAGGATAAACCACAAAGGAAGATACAATCACAAAGTAACAACCGACATTGATTAGGTTTATGCCCATACATATACCTAAGTCATCTATTCCCAAAACGCTCCAACCTCCGAGCCCAAGTACAACTCAGTCCACACAGGAAACTAAACGTATTCTACACAGGAAAGAAAAACGAAATCCACACAGGATAGCTCAACTCAATCCACACAGGAAAGCAATAGGATTCAGCTCACACAGGTATACTTCTTCAAAGGATGATAAAGATGATCTCTGTTCCATCTAAGTCGTCGGACCCACGAAGGATCGATAGGTAACTAACCCCCACAAAGACCCACACAGGATCGGGCCCACACAGGACCTGTAGGCGCTGGTTCACACAGGACCGCTGAGCGCAAAGACCCACACAGGATCGGACCCACACAGGATCTGTAGCACTGATCCACGTAGGATCGCTGAGTGCTGTAGTCGTCGTCGAATCCACACAGGATCTCTGTACTGTCTTCGTCGCAGTCACAGTAGCAGTAGCAGTAGCAGTAGCAATCACAGTCGCAGCCAGCACTAGGGTTCCCGCACACAGCAAGCTCGTTCGGGAGGGTCCGCACCACGAGCCGAGAGGCTGATACATCAACTGTCACAAAGTCCAGAGTTGATGTATCCAAAAGTTCCGTATCGTCAACAGGAACTCAACGCAACAGACGGCGCGTCGATCGGACGCCCGGTCTGAGAGTTATTGGCTTTTTCGTCCGAGGGGCCCGGTTGGTTTTTAAGGCAAAACCAACCCGACCGTACTCCACCTACGTCCAAACCTCGGGCGGAGTATGCCAAAATATACGTCTCACTAAGAGGAACACAACAAAGCTGACGGCACATCAATCGAACGTCCGTAGCTCAAGATATGAGCGTTTCCGCTCTGAGGGCCCGGTTGGTTTCGTGTACGAACCAACCCGGCCGAACTCAAAGTATTCCGAAACTTTGAGTGCGATATACCGAATCGACCGTCTCGATCCAAGGATCGCATCGCCGCTGACAGTTTGTCAATCGGAGGTCCGTAGCTCAAGTTATGGCCAAAAGACCAAAGTCGTCTCGAAAATGGGGGGTCCGGGTCCGGGCCGACCCGGCCC
Organism: Viscum album; assembly: GCA_963277665.1. Lineage (NCBI taxonomy): Eukaryota > Viridiplantae > Streptophyta > Magnoliopsida > Santalales > Viscaceae > Viscum > Viscum album. The sequence goes on along the minus strand of OY728146.1, from coordinate 1,051,141,304 downwards.
GACCCCCCCCCCCCCCCGGGTCGGCTCGAACCGGGTCGACCCGACCCGGGTCTGACCCGGCGCGACGGCGCGGCCCGGCCGGCGGCGGCGCGGCCTGGCGCCGCTCGGTGCCACGCGCGGGGGGCAAGGCCCCCGCTTCTTCTTAGCTGGCGGCGCGGCTGAAGCCGTGCCTTTGGAGGAAACCGGCCCCCCTTGTGGGGGCCTTCCTTGAGGGAAACGGGGGGCCACCTGCCCCCCTTTATGAAACCGGCCCCCCTCTTAATTGGGGGGGCATTCATGTTGGCCGGGGGAAATTAATTCCCCCGGTTTGTCCCCTTCCGGCCGGCCCACCTGACCGGCTGGTTCTTCTTTAACGGGACCGGCAAAGCCGGTCCCCTTCCGGCTTCCGACACCGGCGGCCCGGTTCGCCGCCGGTCCTCTCGTTCCGCCGCGGCCCGGAACTGGCCGCGACCTTAGTCATTCGGCGCGGTGCGACGGCACCGCGCCCCTCCGCCGCGGCCCCGCTCCGGCCGCGGCGCCTTCGGTTCTCTTCGATGCGGCGCGACGGTGTTGCGTTCATGATGATCCTTCCACGGCGCGGCGCGACGACGCCGCGCAATATAACCGTGCGAATTCCCGCGCGGTGCGACGACACCACGCCATCTCGTTCATCCGCAAGGAAATAATATTCAAGAACAGAGGAGGGGGGATTCGGCCGTGTTTGTGCGGTTCGGCCCCCTCTCATTAGTCGATAACTCTTAAATATTTATCCACAATATTATCATGCTAGAACCAAGAATGAGAGTAAATAAAATAATCAACAACAAACCCCTACCTCGGTTTCAATATCGATGATCGTCAACGTCCCGCGGAAGACGCGTCGCGGTGGTCGGCGTCACGGAAGAAGGACGTCGATGTCGTGAAGCGAGGATTCAAAGTTCTTTGACGACGATTTCGTCGCGGGAAATCTTCGCGGAAGAGGACGTCGACGGTGTCGCGGGTATGGCGTCGCGGAAGACGGTTCCCGAGAACGTGGCGTTCTTCGTCGAAGCTCGAAGGTTCTTCGCGTTCTTCGTCAAAGCTTGAAGAAGAAGAAGAAGAAGAAGGCTTCAAAATCTCCCAATGATGCTAGAGAATTCTAACCAAATAAAATAAGCTAAGGGATTATTTTATTTACACACTTAACAATTTGAATTTCAAAGGTTTGAAATTCAAACAATTCAACTCCATTAATTAAGAAAGTTGTCATGTCATTTAAAGAGGGGTTAAAGGGAGTTTTTAAAAGAGAAGATGAAAAGTTTGGGTTCGTGTGGTCCCTACCACACTTAATCCTCTCAAGGAAGGTTAAGTGGGTGTGGGTCCCACCCCTAACTTCCTTTGAGAGAAGTTAACCAACAAGTAAAAAAAAAATAAAAAGTGTTTCCACATTTTTATTTAACTTCTTATAATTCTCCCAAAACTAACTTTCGTCCCGCATAAAACGCAACCTCGGAAAAGGTATCCTTAAGCGAATATCGGCGCTGCGAGTTCATCGGTGTCCTCAGATTTCAATTCCGAGCACCGGGTCAAAAGTTAGAAATTCCCGCTCGTTCGTTCACTGAACGTACCCGAGCCAAACTTCGGAAATTGATTCCGGGCACTCTGGGCCTCGGAATCAGGTGCCGTCAGAAACCGCGCTCTTGTAAAATTCCAAATAAAATTAAGAAAACATTTCCCTTGAATTTTACGGGTCTTTACATAGATCTATAGTTTTATCAGATTTTCTAGGAACTATCATTTATTTTTGAGAATATTATCATGATTTTAAAACCCACTAACCAAGATAACTCAGAAGAGAGTAAATTTTTTCTAGAAAGATGAATGTGAGGAGAGATTCAAATAGCTAAATAAGAGTCTACTAACTGCACATGCACTCACACTACCAACAATTGGGGAAGGGTTTTTAATCTACATTAATGCATCTAAAAAAGTTTTGGATTGTGTACTCATGAGAAATGATAACGTGATAGCCTCTAATTCCCACTAATTAAAGATCCATGGGTAGAACTACCCAACACATGACCTGGAGTTGGCTGTAGTAATGTTCACATTAATGATTTAGAGATATTATCTCTTTAGAGAGAAGTGTGATATATATATGGATAATAAGAGCCTAAAGTATATATTCACACAAAAGGAGCACAATATTTTCCAATGGAGGTGGTTAGAGTTGATCAAGGTTTATGACTGTTTAATCCATTACCATTCGAGGAAGGTGAATAAAGTAGAAAATGATTTGAGTAGAAAGGATCTTGTAACCCTGTCTATGATAAGGATTGCAAGGGATCCAATCTTCTTGTATATGAAAAGTATATACATGAGAATCATAAAAGGAACATCATCCTACCTTTATTAAATAACTTCTCAACTATCCATTATAAAGAAGTAAAGGAGTCCCATAAAGATAATGCAGAGCTACATAGAATGGTAGAGAATATTCTAGAGTTCAAATTTGATAAAGATGGTTGTTGACACCATGAAATGTGTTAAAATGAACTTTTCCATAGAGTGAAGATATGATTCTAAAATAAACAACAAATATCAAGTATGAGTAAATATTTTTTCACCATACATGATAAATAAATGGAATGATTCCCCATCCAGAAGTAGGCAATGGATTCCCAAGATCGATGATAAAAAGGTTTTGACACATTAAATTCAATTTACAAGATTTATCCAAGAAGACTTGGTGTATTTACCATATCAATAAGTGTATATTTCTTCAACACCTTCGATTTGATTAGTTGCAGAGCCCAAACAGGATTACATATCATAAGTTATGGCACTCGGAAGACGGATAAAATTTCACAAAGGGACCTACGCGGAGGACCTGCGTGGAAGAGTAATTTATACACCCCTACGTGATGGACCTACACAGAGGACCTACACGGAGGACCTACGTGAAAAAATTCACTTCGACCAGGCCAATCCGTTCTTATAAATAGACCCCTTGGGCTCCCCATTTTAGGATGGAAAAAAGTTGGAAGAAGTCCCAAAGCTCCCATTGCGTAGCTATTTTGCCAAGATCTCCCAAATTTTCTAAGGTAGCTCTCTAAAACATGAGATAATAGATAATTAAAGGGGAAAAAGTGGTTCAAAGTCCCATTAGGGTCTATAACATATAGAGCTGCACAGAGCACCTACGCGATGCACCTGCGCGGCGCACCTGCATGGAGTACCTGCACGGCGCACCTGCACAGAGTACCTGCGTGATGCACCTACATAGAGTACCTTCGCGGGTGAGCTATGTGAGGGAGATACACGAAGAAAAGACACGAGGCACCTTGGCGGAGCACCTATGTGGCCCTACTGGTCCATACACAGGGGGCTACATCCCCGAACCCCAGCTCAGGGGCAGTGTCGGGCTGCGGTCCTGGCCCTTCAGGCCGGTCCCTTTGCTTCCGTCAATGAACGACATGAAAAATGAAGAGTTGCACCGCAAACTTTTCGGATCCAGTTGAGGACATTTTCTATTGCGCCCTTTATACGGCCAGACTTCCAACCTTAGAATATCATGATATGTGACACTCCATCACACTCAGTGAAGTGCCTTGAGTCGACTTTCTTCTCTTGGTTCCTTTCGCATGTTATGAGTTTGGACTCTCCTTATGGATTCCTTGAGTACCTTGAGTCGATACAATCCTCAAGAAACCCCTCAAACCTTATTACCTGACTTCTTTGCAAGGTTAAACCTCAAATGGGAATCCTCCTTAGGAGTAATACCCAACCAATTTCAATAGGGCATCCATCCTGGTATAATCCCCTCACCTTCACCCCTTCTTCCTTACTTTGGACCCTTGTTCAATGTAAATAGAATAGAGGGAAGGTTTGTTGCTTCGACCTCTTCCATGGTCGACACGCCCTCTTCCATCAGCATGGAGGAAAAATTTGAAAGTGTGAAGTGTTATTGTTGAATATTTCATATCCTCTTGTTTCTCACACCGAGCATGACTCATGTGGGCTTAGAGATATGTAATGGTTTCAACATATGCACAAACACTCGCAAAATGAACTACAAGAACTTTGATTCCTATTCAAGACAGGATACGTAGGAAGCCCTTTCAGGGCCCGAGCACACTGGATATACTCCTCAGGAATCCAACCCTAATTTCCCAAATTTGGGCATCCTCTTTAGTAAATAAGCCCCAAATTCAATCCTCAAATCATTAAGGAATCCGTTTTTAGGAAGTAAGCCCAAAATCATATCTCTTAGAGGACTATACTCTAATATGAGATTTATCAAACTACATGGGCTTTTATTACCATTAATATGGGATACGTAGGGAGCCTCCTTGAGGTTCAAACCCAACACTTAAAATCAACCCTATTATATTTGGTCCATATTCCCAATAGGGTCTGATTCTACTAGGAAACTCATATCCTTTCCAAGTTCCTTGGGCCGCTTCAGCATAAGTTTCACACTAAGTTTCAACTAAGAACCATCCACTTAGAGGTCCTTATCACATGACCTTAAAAGGTATGATGTGTCCTACTAAGAGACACCGAACTACGAGGGTTCTGATTCCTTTCACAAGAATATTTAGGTATCTCATTTTATGAGCATGATCCCAAGATTAAAACAAACCTTCATCTCCCTGGATGACAATAAATTCCAGAGTGCCCCACTGAGTGGATTAAAAACTAGTATAATCATAACAATGATTAAAATAATCTCTAATTGGTATATTAGAGGATACCATTGATGGAAAACCTCAAATACATACAAATGTTTCCATTGATGAAGAACCTTGAATGCATAATGAGGATTATAAATTTTACACATGTTAATAAGTGATTGTAAATTCCAATGGATACTTATGGTATACTTGGTGAATTAATAAGTATTCATGAAAAAATTTTAATTTTACTAAGAGAGTCCCAGAGTAGACAATAATTCCCCTCAAAAGAGTGTGATGAGTCCGACCTCCCATCTTCTCAACCAATGCACATTCTTAAGTACCGTAAAGTTCAAAACTTAACGAACGTATGCCTTTGGAAAGAAGGTCCTATTTGGATAAAGAACTGTTGGAAGTTTCTGGTTCCATGAATAAAATCTAATGGAAACCTCCTGGAAACAGTGATTCTTAAATCTAGAACATGTTTCAAGAAACTACGAAACAATGGTTTTATATGGTTTGGAATCCATATATGTATTCTATAAAAAATTTAACTAAAGAGAGAACTTCTGAATGATGTGCATAGATCATTCTTCTATATTCATCCAGGAAGCACTAAGATGTATAAAGATATGAATAAAAACTTATGGTGGGATAACAAGAAGAGGGATATTATAGAATTTTTACCCCAAAGATTTGCTTTCCAATAATTGAAGGCTTAAGGAAATAAGTATAATGATATAATGCATCCATTGCCCATATAGGTATGAAAATGGAAAAACATAACCATGTATTTTTTAATAGGAATCCCCAGGACATCTAAAGGCTATAACACCATTTAGGTAGTAGTAGACCACCTTACTAAGTTAACATATTTCATTGTTACCAAGTAAGATTTCTATCTTGACCAACTCACTAAGATATACATAAGAGAAGCGACAAGACTGAATGGAGTACCACTTTCCATTGTATCTGATTGAGATCTAAGGTTTACCTAGAGGTTTTGAAGAATCCTTTAGTAAGCATTGTATATAGAGTTTAGTTTCAAAACTATTTATCATCCTTAGATGGATGGTTAGTCTGAAAGATCCATTCAAACTGTAGAGTATCTGTTAATATCACGTTCAATAGATTTCCATGGATGTTGGGATCAACATCTTCCCTTGGTAGAGTTATCATATAACAATAGTTTCCATTCTAGTATTCAAATGACACCTTATATGGCTCTATATGGGAAGTGGTGTTAGGCTCCAATAATATGGGATGAAGTTAGAGAGAGGAAATTGATAGGAATTGATCTTATCCAAGAGATGACAGAAAAGTTTTAAACCATTCATTTTCATATGAAATATGATCAAAGTTAGAAGAAAATCTATATGGTTAATTTTGGAATAAACCTAGAGTTTGAGGTCAGAGATAAGGTGTTTCTTCATATATAACCATTGAATAAAGTCATGAGGTTTTTCAAGGTAAATCTTAATCCTAAATACATTTACCCCTTTGATATTCTTGATCACATCAGAGATTTAGCTTATTGAAAATCACTAACACCTAACCAATATCAAGTATATGATATGTTCCACACGTCCCTATTAATGAAGTACATAATAGACCCATCACATGTTCTAAATCCAGAGGTGATGTCATTGGATAATGATATTTCTTATAAGGAGAAACCAATGAAGATTATATATCATAGAAAAAAAGTTATAAAAAATAAGAAAAATCACGTTGTTAAAGTATTATGGTAGAACCACAAGCTTTAGAAGGAAAAATGGGAACCATAAGAAGTGATAAATCATAAAAACCTCATTTATTTTATTATATGAAATGAAATTTCAAGCATGAAATTTATGATGGGGGAAGAATTTAATGACTCAATTTTTTTAAATTAATTTTCTTTCTCAATAAATACATATGCCTTATTAAGTATTGTAGTTATATAAAATTCATGATCAATATTTAATTATTATTTTATACCATTTTGAAATATATCCATAATATGATTATTGGGAATAAAGAATGTTAAGAATCATGACCATTGGTAATATAATAATTAAAAAATGATAGTTATGATTAGTATATATTAGGGGTTATAAAAAATCTAATTGATACAGAATGAAGAAGTGATGACCATAACCAGTAGGATAATAACTTATGAGGCTCATTTATTAGAGCTTTCAAGGGATGTGGAATCCCTGGTCTTCACCCTTGTCTAAGCCCAAGCCAATATTTTACAACTAAAACTCAAGTAGAGTAATTTATAGTAGAATTTAAATCTTTTAGAGATCACCACCCAAAATATCTTTGACGAACCACATGAATAAAGTATTACCATTGTACACCTTAACCTTAGGTTATATGCTAGTGTGATAAGGGTTTATGTAACTAAACCTTAATAACATAAAAAATTTTCCATTAAATATAATAATTTTTTCCCTAATATCATTTCATTCTTATTAATATTATATATATATATATATATATAATAAAATACACCTTAATAGAGTATGTAAATGATAGAATAGAATTTTGATACATAGAAATAGAAATTGTATTTTTGAAAAAATATATGTGCTTAATTTTTATTAAAATATTTTTTTATTATAAATTCAAGAATTTAAAATAGATTTTTATTTTCATATAAATTTTATAAAAATTATTATTTATTAATTTATAAATGATAAAATGATTTTATTCGATCATAAGTAGTTTTTCTAAAGATTAGAAATTTGACCATGTAATAAAATTAGTACCTTCTAATAAATAATAATTTTTAAAAAAAATTAAAATTATCATGTTTATAAAATTATTTTGATAAAATACATGTCTTTTTTTTAATTTATCACATTAAAATTATCAAATAGTTAATTTTTATAATTTTCCAGGACTGACGATTTTTTGGATAAAAATTAAATACAGTATAAATATAAGGTATGTATCATGAAATCATAATGACTCAAAAATGATGTAAAAAAGATATAAATGGTTGGAATGAGAAAAAATATATTTTACATAAAAAAATTTATTTTAATGTGATAATATTTTTTTTCACAACTATAAAGAACCTTACAAAACCTAAAGGATATTTTAAGATTTTAAAAACAATTATTTTTGAACACGACTCACTTCTACATAATAAATGGTATTATTTAATGGATTTATACCCATGAAACCTTAAATACTTAAAAATAATCTCCTTTAGTAAAAAAAATTGGTTAAAAACATGGTAGAGAAAATGATTTTGAATATTTTATAACTTAGAGTCGAAGACCTATGTTTAGAAATTAATAAAGAACCCCATTTATTTTTTCTATGAATACCCACTAATTATTCTATCCATATCTACTAAAGACACATTTATCATGAATTTTATCTCACTATCCCTCTCTAAACCCCTTCCAAGGAGTTTCTAAGGTCCTAATGAGATCTTCCCAAGCTTTAAGAATCATCATCTCAAGGTAAGGGGTTCTTTCTCTCTCTCTCTCTCTCATCTTTACCATTCAAGAACTTTCTTTGTATTAAAACTTTTTTACTCTCTATCTATATATATATATCATATTTTAATGTATTTATACACATTAATTTACTATCCATATTACTTAAAAATAATTATATACCACCTTTCCCTCTCAATAATACATTTCATAAATTTTTATGCACACCTGTTATACTACCAAAATCATCCCATAATTTTCCATGCCAAACTGTTGTGTTGTGAATACACATCCTTTTTTCATTCAAAGGTATTCACCTAGGTTTAAATATAATTAATTGATTAGGTAATTACATGTATGAAACCCAAATTATTTAATTATGGGATTAAAATGATGAAATATTTTCTCATGTTATATGATCAATGTGGCACACATAAAGTTAAAAAATATGAAGGGTGCAATATGATAGCACTCCAATGCATTTGGTAATATTTTTATCTCATGAGATACCATGTATGGTGCATGGGAGGTTATCCAAAGCATACTATGTTATTATGTATTGGTAGTTATCCTTGAATTATTCTTATGATGCCACATTTTATATTTTTTACCACATTTCTATGATACCATGATTTCATGGTGTTGTTTTCTAATGTTATACCTCTATATAAGTGTGTATGATTCCTGCTTATTTATGTTAGAAGATATACCTATTGGATAAAATGTATTATTTATCAAAATTTTATGTTTTGATTGTCCCCTTACCAGGCTTTGATTGTATTTTATTTTAAGTTAATGGTTTAGGCATCTATTTTCCCAAATAAAATAGGCCTATGGATCTTATGGTAATGTATTATATGGATATTTATGTTAAAAATAATGAAATAAAATTAATTAGAAATCTGGGATGTTATATAAACAACATCACAAATACACTTCTATAAAAAATATTTACATCAAATTTTTTTTATATTAAAAAGACTTCACAATATGAAATTTAAACTTCAAAATCTATATTAAAAATAGAGATAAAATAAATCTGAATTAAACTTGTAAAATAATCTACATATAATCCTTTTATATAATTTAAATATTTTCCAGTAAAAGGTATAGATTCATAAAAAATCTAAAAATTAAAATGAATGTATTCAAAAAGTATTTTAAATAAAATGATAAGATAAATAAAATTAAAGATTATAATAAAACTAATATTGTTGTATTTTTTAACTATATCGGTTGAAATTATTTCAAACATAAATCTCAGAACATAATATCCATATTCTATCATTACTTATTGAAAATGAAAATTCTACTGGAAATAAGTTTTCAATTGAAAATAATAGTTTAAGTATCTTTTAAATTGTAATAATTATAAAATAAGTTACCATTTCTCACACATATTTGATTTTTGGTTTCCTCTTTCCTATTATCTCTCTATAATAATTCCATTCCATATTTTAAAATGATATTTATAAAATAAAATTAGAAGTTATTATAATATATAATTATTTAAATAATCAAACCAATGTCTCTAACACTTCTTTAATGTTTTCTCACACATCACTATATATGGAGCATAACCAGTAAGCTATATTTTCTTTTGAAAAAAAACATACAATATCCAATGAACACAAATTTTAAAAATTATAATTTATAAAATTATTTAATTAAGAGAAAAAACACTTCATGAAATATATTTTTCATACCTATCAAGATAATGAAACATCCAAAACTCAATTTCATCATTTTAAAATCTTCTAGAAATATGTACTATTTTTTATATTGATTCCAGACATAGCAAAAACACCTATTGGGACTATGGAAAACTAGAGATTTTTTAGATTAAATAGATAATCCACAATTTACATGATTAATAGATTCATGAAATTTTTTTTTTATAAATAATATTGGAAATTTTTTTCCAAAAAAAGAGAGAGGATATTTTTCATATTAATTTATAATTAATTTAATAACAAGAAGAAGCACTCCTATCTTGAGTTATTTATTTGATACAGGTATTGATCATTTGAAATTTTTTTGGTTTTATTTTTGTTGTGATGATGATGACCCAAATTATATCCCCTCTAGTGGTGATCCACTCATGATTTTTTGATTTAGGAACATCAACGATGGTACTTTGGGTGCAAGTGCGATGATACCAATCTTCTTACATTGTTACCTTTATTTTTTACTATGGTACCTTTAGTTTTGAAAAAGTATCTCTTATTATTATCAATATTAAGAGTAAGATAGGAGGATGAATAAGTTCTCATTATTTTGAGAGAAAAACTTAGATACATTCTTTATTTAGAGAGAATTCTCTATGGAGAAGAATTTTGTGCACAATGACTAACCAAATCACAAAGGGCATAAGAATATTTTTATAGACTCAGAGTTAGGGTTAAAAATTTATTAATTTCACATATTTCATTAATAATATATTAAACCCAATAATAATTCCATTCCATGTAAAATAATAATAATATTATTTTATCTCATGACATGAACAAACCCGCATAATGATAAATATTATTTTATATTTTGGTAAATAAATATTTATCAATAGAATAAAAAATCAACCAGTTCATCCTCCTTATCATTTATTGAGTTATTGAATTAATACTATCCATTAAATAAATAAATAAATAAATATTTTAATCATATTTGGATAAATAAATATTTATTTAATATTCACGTAACTAAATAAATAAATTATTTAATAAATAATTATTTATTAGCTTATGAATAACATGAGATAAATAAATATTATATATCTGAATAATAATTAATTACCTAGTGAATAAATATTTATTTAATATTTGTGATAAAAAATATCACGTATAAATAATATTCCTCGGTATAGAGAATACTATTTATTCCAATAGTTAAATTCAAATATAATATAACTAAGATAAAAAATACACTTAGTTTGTGACCCTTTAGGCCTCTTTATTAGTGACATTAGGCAAGCTTGCCTAAAGTACAAGATTACTGTAACAACCAGAAAAATATTATTCTTTTAATAATATAACACTTTCCACTCAACAATATTTTTATTATGTTTTACAATATAAACACCTAAAAATACTTTTACATTTCATAATAACTTTACACATCATACATAAATATGGACTAGTATAACTTAGAAAAGTTCAAGGATATACACATTGAAGGATAACACATTAACTAAAACAAACTCTATATGCTTGAATCCCCCCAAGAAGATCTCTCTAACCATAATAACTATGAAAATAAAGAATAGAATTAGTAAAATGATTGAAATTATCAATTAATGTGTAAGAACATTCATAAGTGAATTAGTAAGTGATAGAGTAAGAATGATGGTATATTTATAAATAAATATGGTCATTTTACACTATGATTATCATCCAATATGGTTGATGGAAATTATGACCATTAGTTAATAAAACAATTAGTCATTATTATTGTTGGATATATAGATGCAATTAAGTGTCCGTCATGATTATTTTAATGATATAATCAAAATTATATTATTTTTGGAGACTATAAACATATTAATGTTTAAAAATATGTTTCATGGTAAATATATAAATTTTAAATAAAATTTATTTTCATGAAATAATCTTATAAAACATATTTAAATGATAATATATGTTAATTAATCCCTAAGTAATTTTTATAATGGCCAAAATTTTTATTATGCTATAAAAATTATTATTTTTCAATAAATAAGAATTTTTATTTCAAATTTAAAATCCCTTTATTTATAGAATTATTTTTATAAAATAAATTTTATTTTTGGACTCATCACATCAAAATTATTCTAGGGTGGATTTTTGGTAATTCTCTTACAAACTTTATTTTTTGGTGAAAAAGAGAAAATTACCGTTTTATGAGCATTGTGATTTTATGATGTAGTTATTATGTGAAAAAAATTAAAAAATTTATGAAAAATTTTATTAAATAAAAATTAAATTTAATAAGTATAAAAATAAATTTAAAATATTAATTTTAATTTATAAATTTATATTTTACATTTAGGAACTGAAAAGTGGATTTTTGAGATAATTGTTTTTGGTTTGTGTGCAATAAATGGGTTGGTTGGAAGGTAAGTTTAAATTTGGTAATACTTTGAGCATAAAAAACCATATTTCAATAATTTATAATCCATAAAATTTGCTGTGATTCATCACACTGACAATTAGTTTGTTTATATAGTAAAATAACCAATATTTAATCCTTTAAACCACCCCTACTCAAGTATAAATACCCCCATTTCCCTTCTAGATTTCCACCAAAAAGCCTATTATCATAAATAATACATCAATATACCTCTAAATAGTCTCTAAAAGGTGGTTCTAAGGTTATAAGGAGTCTCTCTCTATATTTAATAGGCATCCTCACATTGTAAGGGTTTCCTCAATCCTCTTCTTTCCTTTTCAAGTTCATTACTTTTTCTATATTGTATTTTTAAATTTATTTTATTATAATTATATACTTTTATTCCATGGTATTATATTATATATTATATTTTTAAATGAAATATTATTTATTCCCTCTCATTATATCCTTTTCCTAAGTCGTTACTATTCCGAAGCAAGGGTTCCCCACCCCTTCTTTCCCTTTATTTTTGCGAGCCTTATTAATTATTTATCATTTCAATGGAAAATGTTATTATAAATCATTTCTATAATTTACTTACTATGTTATCAATTAGATATCACCATTACCTCTCATTATACTACCTTTATATTTTGTTGTAATGCTCACGATTTCTTTTTTCCATAAAACCATTCTAAATTTTGTAAAGAAAAGTGTGTGAGGTATTCCTAGAAAAAACATCCCTATCTAGATACTTCTAGTGGATGTGTATATATAACAATTGTACTTAGGGGTAATAACCCTGAAAAGGGTTCATTGATATTTGAACCAATCATCACTTGGTGCATGACAACGGACCTTACTGCACACTTGGTTTGACACTCCTAGTGGATTTGCATTAGATAATTTACATGCACTTTATAAAGCATAATAAAGGATCAGATTATATAGATTGGGATTTATGTTAAACTTATATCCCTATGACACTAATGTACCCTTTATCAATTCTTGTTATCATTCCTTGAATTGGGGTATTACCCTCTATATTATGAATGTCCTATAATTTCTAAAGTTGATTATTGGGTATTCCCCTAGATAACTGCATTAATCATTTAAAGGGGATTATTTCCTACCTAATTTGTAACTAATTATCATATTCTCTATCAATCTCCGTCATTCTCATGAAATTTACCTTTATCATCCTTGTCAATGTATCTATGAACACATTTTGAAGTGGAAATGAGATCTCAATTGAGAATGACTCATCACTATCTTTTTCTTGACTTATCGTTATCTATACATAAATTTTATTTTAAATCCTTTCCCTTATAGATACCCATGTGCGCTTCTTATGATTAAAGGGTGTTCACCTAGAAACTCATCCATTGATTGACTGGGGAAATTATTGACTAAACTGTATACCATTTATTCTATATAGTGTAAATACCTCATAATTCATTATCTTGGTTGATGGGTATTTACATAGAGAGATTTATTACTTTAATTGGATACCTATTTATTTTACACAGGTTCATTATATGACTATTAATGGATTTATGTATTTTTTTCCTTATGTGTAATATATAAATTAAGGCATATGAATGGGTCATTTTGATAGAACTCCAATGAATTGGTTAAAGAATTAATCTCTAAAGGTTTCATGTTCATGATACCTTAGGATTAAGCTTTGATAATGTTTTATAACACCCTAGGGATATACTTATGAATGTATCATTTTTATCTTATAGTGATATTTCCAAGTTATTTCTCATGTACTTATGATCATGTTATGCCTCATGTACTTATGACCATGTTATGCCTCATGTGATTATGATCATGTTAGGCCTCCTATAATTATGATCACGTTATGACTATTATCCTCATGTTCACATTCTTATATCATGCCTTATGTTTTACCCATGATGTTCATTTATGCTCTGCCTTCATTGTTTATCCCTTACCGGGATTTATATCTCACCCTTTTCTTATGTTTCCTCTTTTCCCCAAGAATTGCAATAAAAGGGATACATATAAGGAAAGCACATGTGTGGAGAATAATTGGGAAATAAATGTGTTTTGTACCATTTGTTTAGTTGTAAATTTACCTAGTTCCCATAGACACTGAACTTTTTATATTGGGAGTTTGTTGAAATTTATGTGATGTATTAAAAATCATGCATGTTTAGCACCAGATCCAGAAGTGAAGATCTAGTATGTCTCAATTATCTTATAGTAATGGGTCAAGACACCCATAGAGAAATAAGTTAATGTCACACTGATTCTAACCACATATCAATTCTCACTATGTATTATAATCTCCTTATCATGATATCTCATTAATTAGGTCTCACACCTGTGTATTCAACCTATATACTAGATACATTTTTCATTGACCATTTGAAATAAACTCATTGTTACACCATGACCATGAAATTTAATGTGATGATTCCATTTCAATCAAAGGGATGAATCCTTCCTCGATCTATTCATTAATAACATATTATTCACGACGCACCCAACATACCCAAATTCATTATGAATATACATCATCATGATTTATGACAATACATCAAAGTGAATGATTCATAAACTATATTAATAATAATATTAAAGTCAAAGTATCATTACACACACTCACAGATAAGAATATCCGATGACATGGAAACATATAGAATTCATTCTAGAAGGACTATTCTCATAATTTCCCATATTGAATATTACCAAGTGAGAACTTCATGAGATGAGGTCTCAGCTACTTACGATTACTCACACCTAATAGTCAAAATATGACGATTATCATCCAAGAATATTATTCGACCATAGAACTAAGTTTAAGAATATTTTCATTTTATATCAAGGTTCTCATTATAATAAAGAACTGTATATTCCTTTTCAATATGACATATATTATAAAGCATTATCACATTAATGTTACATATAATAAAAATCAATATGTGATAAGATATTTATTGATATTAAAATACATTAATATATAAGAAATTTAATGTATAAAGTATTTTATTCTAGGAAATAAACTCCAATAGATTTCCACTTTCACTAGATATAACAACTAACAAGTTTTTAGTCCATTAGTTATCACATGTTATATATGCTTCTACCAAGTATAACTATAGTTTCTAATCATACCACACCATTATGTGGCTATTGTTGTTTTTTCCACATGACTTTGTATCTAATCTATTTATTGGGACTTTACATACTTGAAAAAATCCATCAAGTAGTGATATTAATGAGTATCCACCTCTTTTTCTCTTGTTATATTCCTAGAATATTTATCAAGTCCATAATTAACGCTTATCATAATAATAATAAAACTCTTACTTTTGGTATAACCCAAAATAGAAACATGATATTTCTAAACCACTTCTTAAGTTTCATCATAAGTCAAAATGTATTCAAATATTATAGATATAATAACCACTGGTTGTAATAAGTTTATCTTAAATATTACCCTATCTATATTGTGACACTAGATCAAATTGAAATAAATTAAGACAAGTGTTCAATTCCCTTGATCAGTAGTATCCCTACTTCTCCAGACACTGGGAACTCATCTAGTTTTACTTTTTCAAGTATTTTTGGATAGTTCTAAATGAAAGTCAGTATATTTATGTTGGATATATTTTATATTTACATACAATGCATCATGCAATGATAATTTAAAATTTCAATACATATAATGACATATTATACAAATTACTAGTACTTAATCTTGTGAAATTATTTTATCTCAATAATCCTCTCCTATGCCCAAACATGTCCCATTAATATATTATATGCCACCAAAAATTTAGTCTTTAATTTTTAAAACTTTTTTTCTCAACACTTTTTCAATATATATACTTATGACTAAATATACTAAACTCATGAATCTATTTTTTAGATCTTATTCCTTATAACTTGGTTCATAATTTAAGTCATTCTTAGAGAAATTCATTCCTTAGTCTTAATAAACTATTAAAGCATAATATTTGTTTTCCATATGTTATCAACATATCTATCTTGAAAACTATGGTGCTGCCACTAACCTATTAGAGGTACATGGAGCTACTTAATTTACTAAATGAAAATTCTACGATTACTATGCATGATTTATCCATAAATGAATTTATGCGATATGTAAATCTTATTAGAATTTATTGATGTCACCTACCCTTTTAGTTATTCCATATAGACATATACAGTAGGAATTTCTTTTTGGTCTTATAATATAGAGATATTCTATAAGGATTCTTCCAAGGGAGGTGGCCTTGATAATTAATATCCTGATTTGATGATCATAGAAATATTCCTTTACAAGAAAAATTCAAAATTATTTTAGCATGATGATTAGTGTATAAGTTTTTTCATTGAATAAATATTTTAATAACTAATCATGATTTAATGGTACCAGCTTATACCATCTATGCCTAGTTTATATTGAATACTCACCAACAATATCAAGTCTTATAAACATCCAAAATATGAAAGTATTAATTTTGGTACATGGAATATATTACTGAATTCATATATAATTATCAATCTTAGTGTGTTTCCATTTACATCTTGACTGCAGAAATCATTTTTCTGAAATAATAATATATGTATGATGACTTCATACACAATATGTGACTTTGGAACTACTCCTATCACTAATCATAGTAGATTCTAGTGTTCCTATGCCAATTCATACACATCCAAATACTTTTACCCATATAAATTAAGTCTGATCCCACTATATTATGAGAAATAGGTTTCCTTTATAAAAATATATTTGATCTTGAATAGATGTTAATATCCTTAGTTACTATAGGGATATTAACTAAGGTGAACTATGTTTTTTATGCACATTTTAGAAAAAAATAGTTTAAAAAAATTATTTCAACAAACAATTGAAGTTGTTGTAACATCATGACCAGAACCACCGAGTCCGATCCGAATGCCACACGACCTCAGGCGCACTTCATCATATTCTAGAGATTGTTGACTAGTAGACAGGGTCTCAAGTGGAACCATGGGGAGACTATACCCTCCGTATCATGTCATGATACCGATAAATAATAACATAATTATTTAAATAAAATAAATAATCAGAGTAATGCATATGGAAACTAAAATATGGAATACATGATACAATATCCAAAAAAAAGGATCTTAGGTATAGATAAATATAATAAATAAAAGCATCATCAAATGTCCTTTTAGAATTACTTCAAGAAATTTATATATCCTCCTGCTTCACCTACTCAACTGTCCACTATAGGGACTTTTCCCTTCACCGGGTCTCTAGTAATGAAGTCTACAAGCACACTGAAAAACCTAAGTAGGGTGTGAGTACAATAGTCATTAGGACACCACCAATGACCCTTAACAATGGTGCATAAAATATACAAGTGTATGTCATGAATATAAACAAGGTAAAAATATAAGATAAATATATCAAACAAGTAGCACATACATATTGGGTCCTTAGGTACCGACTATACTTGCTTCGGCACCATGTCAGGAGAAATATACCTACTTTGGTACAATGCTGAATGGAACCTCGATAACCAGCCTGACACATCCCCTCTGTGGAATACCCCAAAATAATATACGACACATTCCCGCTGGTAGGGATAGTCCAAGTACATACTAAACAATGTCAAGCATATCCCTCTCGATGGATAGTCTAGAAGCATGCATCAAATCTCACATGCCAACCAATGTCAAACACATCCCTCTTAGAGGATAGCCCAGAAGTATGCAACACATCCCACCAGCTGGAATAACCCAAATGTATATGTTGGACAAATGTATGGTGCATTCCAATTGGAGGATAGTGTCACGCTTTTACCATGTCTCACATGTAATCCATGTTGACCAAATATGTGTCATATCTCACATGGAGACCAAAAGGAAAAAACCTACATTCTCAACTATAGTAGACAAGAATACAACATATATAATATATAATGCAAATTATAGATCAACATCACATCAAGTCAAGCGGTATAATTATCTGAAAAATACATATAAAATAAACATAAGCACATGTCATGGTTATAAACACACACACATCATGTGATCTAGCATCAACATAGGTCTCAAGGGATATACACGCATGCCAAAAATCATGTTAATAACCCATATATAATATGAGATAATGTCAAGAGATTTTTATAGCTACACACGCATGATAAAAATCATTTCAATAACTCATATAAGAGGTGAAAAAAAGTTAAGGAATTACTACCTTAGGTGAAATGAAGACTGAGGATAAGGGTTGACATTCAAGTTTGACTGCACCATCAAAATCTCATTGCCTTAATAAACATAAA
Organism: Viscum album; assembly: GCA_963277665.1. Lineage (NCBI taxonomy): Eukaryota > Viridiplantae > Streptophyta > Magnoliopsida > Santalales > Viscaceae > Viscum > Viscum album. Next base: position 1,051,122,830 of record OY728146.1, on the reverse strand, counting down.
TATATTGAAAAATCTTCTCATTGAGATGAACCAAACGACATCGACAACACATCAATCTGATCAATATTGTAGGAGATATTGATGATTTGAATTTGGGAAAATAATAAAAATAAAATAATAATAATAATAGAAGAGAAGGAGAGGAGAGAGGTAATGATAGAAAAGTGGGGCATGATACCCCCTGTATTCTCTCCACCGCCAAATGCCTTTATATTTTTCTAACCATTCCATTTTAATTATTTTTTTCATTCTCTCTCCACATGCCTTATGCATGCCCCCTTTAAAAACCACCAAAATCACATTATGTCATTCCCAATCCTCTTTTACTCCTATTATAATTTATTCAAAATTCCATTTATCTCATTTATTACAATTTATTATTAAAAACAAGCACCACCCATAAATTTATGGGTTTATTTACTCTTAAAACGTCTCAAAAATATATTTAATCACTCATTAAATATATTTTAAAGTCATTAATATATATATGTATAAATATATATACAACTCATATATATATATATACATACACCTATGAATATACACATTTGCGAACACACAAATATATATATTTAACCTATATATATACACAGAACAATATTATTTTCTTAAATTAATAATAATAATAAAATCACTAATATTTTATTATTATTATTAAATCTATGTCATAATTATCAACATGAATAGTTTAATCAATAAATTTCATTAAAACCATGAATTCAATAAATAAACCCCACAATAGCATTTTTTTGGGACAATTAATAATATTTTATCTAACCCCACAATAAATATCCACCCATGGTGAAAATTCATTCATTAATTAAAAAAAATAAATTACATATGAAATTTCCATTTTAATTTCTTAAACACAAATAATAATAATAATATATTAAAAACTTATTATTATTATTATTATTATTATTATTATTTTCATTTCCCAACAAATATTCAAATACCAAAAAAAACTTAACATTGCTTGGTATCTAACCAAACGTCTGATGCTCATAAAGGTTATACCCCCTAGGGTAAACCTCATGTTACAAACCTAACAGTGGTCTCAAATTTATCATACAATTCACCGTTTGAGATATATTAATTAATTATTATCTAAAAAATGGAATAATAAATTAATTTAATATTAAAAGGGTATTATCACATGCGATGTTTTCAAACACCCGACACACATAAAAGTTATACCTTGCCTGGGGTAAACCCCATGTTTTGGACCTAACGATGGTATCAGATTTTGTAGAACCCTTGGATTCCCTGAGAGGGGAGGGGTGAATCAGGGTGTCAACTTTTTCTTTTAAAGTGTCTGATCTTGTTCCCACATTGGTAGGAATGTGTTAAACTTGTATGATGGATATGAACAACAATTAAACAATCACATGTAAAGAGACCACACAACACTTTTACTTGGTTCACCACAAAGGGATAGTTCCAAGGAGCATACGTCGATAGTGTGTCAGTCGTACCAAAATCCACTAATCTTTACTAGTTGTGGAGTACTAGATTTTGGACACAATCACTTTTTTCCTAGAACAATACCTTTACAATAATTTAGGGATATATCACTACATCTCTCAGAACACATCCGTCGACTCCCCCTTACTCACTGTAATGGGATATGTCTTACTCAATTTATTGACTTGAGGGTCCCTTCAATAGATTTTCATTGATGTCTTTGTCTCAGTCCTGCATGAGAAACTACTTTCATCGAAGTCCTGAATTGATGCACTTGAAAGCACTGATTACATAAACCGGATATTCAAAAGCCTGTCAGAAGATTAACACTACACTTGCACGCAATACCTGATCATGCACAAAAGATTTGGGATTTTTCACTCAAGACGACTTTTGCACAACCCTTATCTTTCGCAGAACTAAAATGAAGGGTTCACTTGGTCTTTTCAGACTAAAGTAACACCTTGTGCACAAGATTAACTTTCTATAATTCTTTCGCGTGCAAATATTTCACATAATAGAGCAACCATATTTTCATTGGAAAATTATTAAGTCTTACATGGGGGTAGCCACCTATTTATAGGACATGATGAACCTATGAACAAGTTTCTACCGTATCTTTTTTGGTGCACGCAATATTCTTCCATAGTTCATAAAACCCCTTTTGACGTCGCATTGAGCGCGTCAGATTCTTCCGTTCAACACTATCCTTCGCACACATTTAAGTCTTGCACACACTTTTTTCCTTTGCCATATTTTGATGCACTGATCCCAAAATAAGCCTTGCATGAAAGTTTCTAAACACCCTTCAATATTGCGCACAAATCCATTTTCTAGAAACACTTTTCTCCATATTTCAATTTTTGGGCCCAAAAATTTGGCAAACACTGGGAAATGATGCCACCTTAAACACTATTTCCCACATGAACTATATGATCCCTTTCCTATAAAACATTCTGAAATTCTAATAAGTATTGACAAAAAACACAAACCACACTCCATTTACATCATAGAATGTTCGTGGTTCCAATAATATCCCCCTTTGTGTTTGTTGAAAATCTACAGAAAAATTCAATAAAGCACCAACCACTATCAAGAACCTGAAACAAAGAATCAAATCAGCCAACACTCTAAGTCTATGTGAGAAATGATCAGTGTAGAAAATAGTAGGGGAAGCTTTAATTGGGTTCCCATGTTTTGAAATTCTTAAAGATGCCCAATCTATTCTCTAACTGTGTCACAAAAGCATTAAATGTCCTGAATGTATTCCTTGTACTCCTAAATCTGAATTCTCATCATGTCACAGAAGCATTACATGTCCTGAATGTATTCCTTCTCCTCCTAACACCAAATTATCATCATGTCACAGAATCATTACATGTGTCACAAAATCATTACATGTCCTGAATGTATTCATTCTCCTCCTAACACTGAATTATCATCGTGACATAGAAGCATTAAATTTCTTGAATTTATTCCTTCTTCTCCATTGGAAGTAAACCCCAAGAGCAGTATTTGTTCATTGTAGATCTCAAAAAACACCCCCTGTATAGTATCTCCCCCATAAACCAGCATCACTTCCATAAACAAATTAAAAATAGTTAATATAACTAGGGATAGGGGAAAATTAGAGAACTCTTCATGAAATAGGAGGTGGATGAATTCCAAGGTTCAATCGATATGTTTCTTAAACACAGCCGTTGACAACGACTTAGTCATAATGTGAGCCAATTTCTCATATATTCCCACATGTTCCATGTTGATCACACCTTGTTCAACTTTTTCCTTGATGAAGTGATATCTGATTTCAATATGTTTCATACGAAAATGTTGAACATTATTCTTTGTAAGATCAATTGCGCTCTTGTTATCATAGTAAATCACCATTGGTTGTTTCATCTCAGCACCTATGTCAGTCAGTTATTACTTTATCCAGAGTAACTGAGTGAATGAATTTGTAGAGGATATATATTAAGCTTTATTAGTTCTAAGAGAAGTACTTTCATGTTTCTTTATTAACTAGACCAGACATTTCTTCCCAATATAGAATTCTCTACCACTGGTGGATTTTTTTCCACTACATCCCCAGCCCAATCATCATTCAAAAATGCAAATAATTCATTATATTTTCCTGCAGCAAATAATAAGCCATAATTATGGGTACCATGAATGTACCTCATGATTCGTTTAACTTCCGAAATATGTTCTTCCTTCAGATTACTTTCAAAGTGGGCTTCCAAACATGTTGCAAAGAAAATATCTAGCCATGTCACTGTTAGGTACAACATGCTTCCAATGATTCTCCTATACATTATGGGATCCACAAACATCCCATCCTCATGATTTCCGAGTTTTGTTCCTACTGCAATCAGAGTTTCCATTGGTTTGGAATCTTGCATATTAAATTTCTTCAACAGATATTTTGCATAATTTTCCTGAGAAATGAAAGTGTAATCCTTCTTCTGAATCACCTATAGCCCTAAGAAGTATGTGAGTTCTCTAATCATAGACATTTGAAATTATGACTTCATGTGATTAGAAAATTCTTCAACTGATCCCTGCCTGCTACCGCCAAATATAATATCATCCTCATAAACTAGCACCATGAAATGATATTTTTGATAATTATTTATATAGAGATTGTGATCTACTCCTCCTATTTTGAATTCCAGCTTATTGAGATAAGAATCTATTAGTGAATACCATACTCGCAGTGCCTTCTTTAAACCATAGAGGGAATTCTTTAGTTTTCAAACCTTTGTTTCATCATTACCAAGAAAAAACCCCATGGGGTTTTCAATGTATACTTCTTCTTCCAAGACTCTATTTAAGAATGTTGTCTTGATGTCCATTTGATACACTTTATATCCTATTTAGATTGCCATGGTAAGAAATAGACTGATTGACTCCAGTCTCGATACTAGAGCAAATGTCTCCTCAACATCAACACCTTCAATTTGTGAATATCCTTTACAAAACAAACACACCTTATTTCTAATCACATTTACATGATCATAAATTTTTTTCTTTAAAATCCACTTCATACCAATCACATTGTGACCTTCAGATCTATTGACAAGTTCCCAAGTCTGATTTTTGTCAATCTGATCTAACTCTTCATTCATTACTTTCACCCAAGACTCATCCTTTGTAGCTTCTTCAAATGAGGATGGTTCCAAAACTTATAGAAATATAGATTGTGCATTATTCCTCATTATCCTTGTCTGTGTAGGTGTATTCTGATCCCTGATAATGTTAGACTGGTCAATCTATGATCTTTGATTTCTCCTTCAGGGTTCGATCAAATTCTCTACAGCTATGGATTCCTCTTCTAAATCTTCTTCTGAGCTAACATCATGATGCATCTCCTGAGAGTTTTTAACACCTTCCTCTACCTCTGTATTAGCATTTTTCCATGTTCACATTATTCCTCATTTTCTATCACATCAGCATAAGAATTTCTTGAACCATTCGCGTTTTTATCTTTAATGATCTTAAAATCACTTCTCTATATAATTATTCCCAATCACTTATTAAAACACTTTTAGGCTTTTATTTTCATTGATTATCCAAGAAATATTCCTTCGTATGCATTGTATCCATACTTACCTTGATTTCATTCTTTGTTTCGGATGAAAAATTTTCTTCTAAAATCATGAAAATATTTCAAAGTGGGCTTCTATCCATGAAACAATTCATATGGTGTTTTTGTCTCACCTATATATAGCCCTATTATATTTTGAATATACACTACAGTTTGAACTGCCTTTTTCTAGTAATGTTGGGGAATACAACTCTCAATAAACATAGTTCTAGCCATGTTGTTTACCTATCGATTCCTGTGCTCAAAAACTCCATTTTTATGTGGGGTTCTCACAGAAGCCACCTCATTTTGTATCCCATGCTTCTATAGGTAATTTTAAAATTCAATAGATGTGTATTCCCCTCCATTTTCAGACTGGAGGACTTTGATATTTCATCTAGTATCATTCTCGGTAATTTTTCGATATTTTTTCATGCAATCAAGCACTTGTTGCTTCCTGTGTATAACGATCACACATTCCATTCTACTGTAATCATCTATGAAAAGAACAAAGTACCTTTATCCATATTTTATAGAAACATTTATTAGCACACATACATCTGTATGAATGAGATCAAGAAGATTAGATGCTTTTTTATTCTTTTTCCAATAGGAACTGTAGAATAACTTCCCTCATATACATGCATCACATGTCTTTTCTCGTTCATGCTTCAGATTAGGGATATTCATGACTATCTTCATCTTAGACATCTTTTCCATGCCCTGATGATTGATGTTCCCCAATCTTTGATGCCAAATTTTTTTCCTCTTCAATTGTTAGGTAGAAAATATTCTCTTTGTTGTCCACCTGATATAAGTTTCCATCTATTCTATAGCCTTTCATGAGAGTATTCTCAGACTTTCATCTTATAGTACAACCATTCTGATTGAATGTCACAATAAGACATGAGGCATAGAGTTGACTCACACTCATAAGATTATGATGCAGACCATCCATATAAAGGACTTCAGTTTTCTTCAGCTCTCCATTAGCTAGCTCAATACTTCCACAACATTTTATCTTCAAATCACCATCATTACCAAACCTCAATGTTCCATCGACCTTTTTTCTTAACATCCGTTAATAGGTCTACATTACCCATCATGTGGGACGAACATCCCCTATCTAGAATCTAGGTGCTGTTATTCTTTGTATCCTTGAGGGATACTTTTGCAAGATTATATTTTTTAATTTTCCTCTTTTGTTTCCATGAGTTATTGTGTTGAGTGTAAAACACTAATGTCCTTTCAACTCTCTCTTCCATGTACATGGGTTCTTCATATTCAAGCTCTTCTTCCAGAGGGGAAAACCTATTTGAAAGGGAAACATAGTATTGTTGATGAACATTGACTTTTCTTTGGATTCAATATAAGGTGTCCATTTCACTCATCTTCCTACAATAAATAGCTTTATGTAAAAAGTTATAACCACAAAAACAATGTCCATAGAATTTTTTTCTTCTAAAATAATTTGGATATGAATTTTTTCTCCTTTTTTGAACTCCAATATATTATCCATTCAAATAGATCCTTGTATCTTCTCAATAAGACATGGTATTCCCTAGATATCCACATAACTAACACTTAATGAGAGGAAATGTATTCTCACTTCTATTTATCCTCATTCATTATTCTGTGGGATAATAGTTTTACTGTCTGTTATTCCTAGAGGATCGAGGATAGTCTTATGTTCTTCTTTTAGATTTAATTGGGGGTTTATTTTTCATCACTTCAGGCGAATTTTACACATGACCCACTTTCAGCTTGCCTTTATTTTAGTCACCTTTATTTGCAGCATTTGACGATTTGACCTCACAACTGATTCCACTATTTCTCATGTAAGAGGGTATTTGATCATTCAAAATATTTTCAAATATATTAGAACCACGTTTTTCTCTCTCTAATAGCCCAGAACATGAGAACCTTCTAAATTGTATTTTCTTTCTCGATTCTTTTGAAATTTATTCACTCTCAAGTTTACTCCTAAGAGTAAAAAATTCCTCTTCAAGACCCTCAATAGTCTTGTACTTTTCTTCCAGTATGGAGGTGAGGTCATTGATGACCTTTGACTTCTCTTAAATTCTCATCTTCAGATCCACTACATCATCAGTGCTTTCATGGATTTTAGACTGTACTTTCAAAAATTCTTCTAGTCATTAAATTTCAGCTTCAAGATGATCAACATATTCAGTTGATTCTTATACAATTGATTTCCAATTATTGAAACTATTAAATTTAATCTTAAGCTTTCTAATAGAATCCTTAAGTTGAAACTCAGTATTGTAATTAATTTTAAACTAATTATCTCCACCATTATATTCTGATGGTTCTTATTTTTCCACAGTGGACATCATGGAATCATGTTTTCCAGATTTAAATTCCGGTTCCTCTTCCTCATAGAAATCATTATCCTCGTCATTTTCTTCACACAAAAAACTCTTTTTCTATAGTTTCTTTGAAAATTTGATGTTTTTATTTTTTAATAACATTTTACGAGGCTTCTCAATTTTTTAAAATTCACTCGCTTCATCATAAAATTTCATTGAGCACTAAGAGGCTATGTGCCAAACATTACCACAACTAAAATACACTAGAGGTATCTTGCCTTCAAATTTTCCTTTTCGCTTCTTAAATTTCTTGGAAATGAGAGAAATAATTTCTTTTTCCTCATCGCCCTCACCACTAATATATCTGGAAGTTTTAGTTTTTCCATATATTTGAATGTAATTTACTTACTTACATGAGTCATAGAATCTTCCAGTCTGACTCTCATTTCATATGACACTAGGATACTCAGCAGATCATCGAGAGATAGCTTGGAGAGATCTCTTTCCTCAAGGGCAGGCACCTTTGCATTGTAAAAGGGTGAAAGTCTTCTCAAGATTTTCTTTACAATGTCAATGTATTTGATTTCTTAGCCCAGTCCTTGAATTTCTCCTACAACTTTAGTAATTCTATTGAAGGAGTTTGCATTCTCATATGGGTGCATCTTCAAATTGTCAAACCTGTTGTGAAGTACTTGAAGTTTTTCCTCCTTAGATTTACTATCTCCTTCATAGATATTTTCAGGTTTATCCCATATAGACTTTTCTGAGGTGAAACTCATCACCTTTAGATAAATCTGATCTGAAAGAGTTGTAGCGAGAGCATTCTACACTTTAGAATCTGCATCAAGAATTTTCCTATCTATCTCAGTCATAGAAATCCCTGTTGTATTAGTGACCTATATTCCTTGAAAAATATCACATAAGACTTTCATTCCAAGATATCTTAGATGAGATCTCATTATGTTCTTTCAAATCTAAAAATTACTTCCTTAGAAGAGGGGGACTCCCCTAACATGGGCTGAATTCTCCATGGCGACAAAAAATAGATCTAACATAAGAAACCTCACTCTGATACCACTTGAAGAACCCCGGGATTCCCTAAGAGGGGAGGGGTGAATCAGGGTGTCAACTTTTTCTTTTAAAGTATCCGATATTGTTCCCACATTGGTAGGAATGTGTTAAACTTGTAATATGGATATGAACAACAATTAAACAATCACATGAAAAGAGACCACACAACATTTTTACTTGGTTCACCATAAAGGGATATGTCTAAGGCACATATGATGACAGTGTTTAGCTCATAACAATATCCACTAATATTCACTAGTTGCGAAGTACAAGAGTTCAGACACAATCACAATATGCCTGACACACTGCCTTTACAATAATTCAGGGATAGATCACTATGTCCCTCATAACACTTCTGTCGAATCCCCCTTGATCACTGCCATGGGATAAATCTTAATCATTTTATTGACTTGAGGGTCCCTTCAATATATTTTCATTAAAGTCTTTGTCTCAGTCCAGCACGAGACACTGCTTGCATCGAAGTCTTAAATTGATGCACTTGAAAGCACTGATCACACAAACTAGATATTCAAAAGTCTTTAATAATCTTAACATTAAACCTGCACACAATACCTGATCATGCACGTAAGATTTGGGATTTTATGTTCAAGATGAATTTCATGCAAACCCTACTTTCCACGCAACCCTTATCTTTTTCGAAACTACACCGAAGGGTTCAATCGTTTTTTTCAGACTAAAGGAACACCTTACACGCAAGATTAACTCTCTACAATTATTTTGTGTGTAAATATTTCATGCAACAGAGCAACTGAATTTTCTTTGGAAAATTCTTAAGTCTTCCATGGGGGTAGATGCCTATTTATAGGCCACTATGAATCTTCATGAAAATTTCTACCATGTCTTTTTTGGTGCATGCAAGATTCTTCCTGAGCGTGAAAAACCCATTTTTCCATCTCATTGAGTACGTAAGATTATTACGCGCAACACCATCCTTCGCCCAAATTTAATTATTGAGTGCACTTTTTACCTTTTACATATTTTGATGAACTGATCCTAAAACAATCCTTGTGTGAAAGTTTCTAAACACCTTTCAATATTGCACAAAACTCCCTTTTCCAGAAACACTTTTCTTCATATTCCAATTTTTGGGCCCAAAAATTTGGTAAACACTAGGAAATGATACCACCTTCAATACTGTTGCCTGGTTGAACTGTATACTCTATTTCCTAGGAAACATTCTGAAATTACAATGGATATGGAAAACAAACACAAACCACACTCCATTTTTAGCATAGAACAGTCATGGTTCCAACAGATTTATCATCAGATATACTATTTGTGATATATTAATTTTTTTGATAAAAAATGTACATGCATCAATAAAATATATTTAATATTTTTATTATATCAATTTTGAGGATCTAAAGGCTTTGGAATCCCCTGTTGACTTAGTTCCTAACTCTAAAAATATTGCATAGAATATTCCAATGTGTTAAACAATGATTTTACCCTTTTCTAAATCCAAAATAAAAACAAGTATTGAAAAATTAAAATTTCACACCAAAATACTTCTAATTTATTTAACAAAGTAGGTTTTTAATACCATTTAAAAAAGAGGATGTTACAATTATACCCATCATAATTCTTATTATCCCCCAGAGGTGGTTTAGATCATGAAACCATTACTCCCCACCACATGAGTTTCCATATTAAAATTAAAACATTTTTTAATTAAATTTTTTTAATTCCACCATAGGTGTTTACAATCAGTGAATTATAACTCCATTCAAGTTAATTTAAAGGAACACATAAGACACTTAACACCTTTTCTAGGATTAAGTCCATATTACTGACATCTTCACATTAATCACAACCACACATATATACACTCAAGCATAGAATTAAACATGATCAAATAAAATAATACGATAAATAATGAACCAGATTACATATCACAATTTCAATAGGCATTTAATTATTTGATCTATATCTAATGTAATCAATAGGTATATATGGAATATGAACCTATGTGCCTAACCTGATGTATGAATGCACCCCAAAATCCACAAATCACATATCAACATCATGTGCATAAACCAAGGTGAATTTAATCAACGGTAACTACAAAACATAAATTCCCCATTTTATAGAAACATAGAGGTCCACTATTTAGTGCTGATTAGACACTGACACAGTTCACCTGCCCGAGTCTCAACCATATGAACTCCTGTCTATCCCATCCCAAATCAAGTAAAAGAGAAAAAACAAGTTAGTGGTTCCTGATGATCTGATGCCATTTTTGTAACATCCTAACCAGAACCACCAGGTCCAAGCCAGATTCCACATGAACTTAGGTGCGCCTTCCTATATGCCAGAGGTTTTCGATTAGAAGCGAGAGTCTCAAGTGGGACCATGGAGATACTATACCCTCTATATCTTATCGCAAGACCGATAAATAATAAAATAATTATTTAAATAAAATAAATAATTTGAGTAATACAAGAAGAAACTAAAATATGGAGTACATGATACAATAACAAAAAAAAACAAGGATCTCAGGTACAAGTAAATCTAATAAATAAATTTAGAAATAGACGTCCCGTCTAAACATCGTCCAACAATGTTTGCATCCTCTTTTTTCACATTCTCAACTACCCATCATAGGTCCTTTTACATTTACTGGGTCTCTGGTCATGAAGTCTACAAGTGCATCAAAATTCTAGAGTAGGGTGTAAGTACAAGACTTAGTAGGACACCACCACCAACCCTTAACAATAGTGTATAAAATATACAAGTGTATGCCATGAATATAAATAAGGTAAAAATATAACAAAAATATATCAAACAAGTAACAAATACATGTTGGGTCCTCAGGGACTAACTATACCTACTTTGGAACCATGTCGGGAGAAACATACCAGCTTTGGTACAATGTCAGATGGAATATCAGTAACCAGCCTGACACATACCCTATGTTGAATATCTCAAAAGCATAGACGACACATTCCTATTGGTAGGGATATACCAAGAACATACTGACCAATTTCAATAATATCCCTATCGATGGATAGTCCAAAATCATGTATCAAATGTCACATGATGACCAATTTCAAACACATACCTCTTTGAAGATAGCCCAAAAGTTTGTAACACATCCCACCAGCTAGGATATCCCAAATGTACATACTAACCAAATGTCTAGAGTATTCTACTCAGATGATAGTGTCATACTTGTTCCATGCCTCACATGTTTTCCATATTGACTAAACATGTGTCATATCTCACATGGAGACCAAAAGGTCCAAACCTGCACACTCAACTGTAGTAGACAAGAATACAGTATATACGATACATAATGCAAATGATAGATTAACATCACATAAAGTAAAGAAATATAATTATCTAAAAAATACATATTCAAGTAACACAAGTATAGGTCATGGTTATAAACACACACACACACACACACACACACACATCATGTGATCAAGCGTCAACATAGGTCTCACAGGCTACACACACACACTAAAAATCATTCCAATAACCCATATCACCACTACAAAATAGGATTTCATCAGCACTAAAAAAGTCTTTATCAGCGCTAAAAAAGCACTGATAATCGAGGATCTCTTAAAATGGGTTCCCTTTTATCAGTGCTAAAAAAATCACTGATATAAGGGTATTTAATCAGTGCTTTTTTTAGCATTGATAAAAGTAAAAAAAATTTAAAAAAATAAAAAAAATCTATAAATCAGAGGGTACCACTTTTAACAGTGCTTGATCCTCCTTTCAACAGCGCTAGGAAGCCCAGACCCCCTGCACATGACTACAATTCCTCTAACAGCACTAGGTGAATTCCCCCACCCTTTAAGAGCACTATCCCCCTACACCCACCCGCACACCCCTGCCTCCGTTTGGATTCAAACCCGAGACCTCTCCCTTACACGCCTACACCTTTACCACTCACCCAACTTATTTTTTTCTCTATTTAATGATATATATATATATATATTTATCCATATATTAATATATATTTATATTAATATATATATAGTTATATTAATATATTTATTTATTCATATATTAATATGTATTTATATCTATTTATTTATTTATATATATAGTTATATTTATTTATCAGTATATTTATTCGTATATTAATATATATTTATAAGATTATTTTTAAATACATTTAAAAAATATGTTTTGTGTGTGTTTATAAATAAATAAATAAATAAATAAATACATATATACAACATGCAAACACATGTATATATATTATATATATGTGTGTATCTGTAAGTATAATTATACATATTTATATATATTTATATATATTTACATATATTATATATTAATATGTATATTCATATGTTATAATATATAGATAATTTATATCAATTTTTTAACATACGCACACACACACACACATTATATAGGTATATAAATATTCATATATTTGTATTTTAAATAAAAAGGATATTAGTTTTTATTTAGATAAGGCTTATATATTGAGAAATATATTTTATATATAAATATGTTTAATTTTTTATTTATAAAATTAAAATTTTAGGTGTGAATATATAAAAAATATGTATATATTGTTATATATTTGTTTATAAATAAAATAAAATTATAAAAAATGATAAAATTTCAAAGACATAATATCAATATGAATGTAATACCTGGGAATAAATTCAGTCATCACTGAAAAAGGGAAAAAGAACCCCTTAAACGAGGATGAAAATCCATTAAATGTTATAACATTGGGGTACCATGACTAAAAACTCAGTTTTGGAGGCCTTCTGAGCCTTTTTTGGTCTTGAAAATGTGATAGATATTTACCTCTATCATTAAGGGCATATAAATCATTGCAGAATTTGATTTGATATATGATAGAGCTCAAATGAACACCTAGATCAAAAGTTATGTCCATTTGAATTTTGAGTTACGTTTTCAACTTATTTTAGATCTTTTATTAATTTTTTGATTTTTTGTGTCTTCAAATTGTTATTATATATTAAGTGTAAATGTCTATTTATACTTATCTAAAACATATTTAAAAAATATATATTATATTTATATCAATAAAAATATATTTATTTATTTATATATTAATATATTATTTTTGATGATTTTTTGAAATATACCATTTATCAGTGCTAGTAAAAAAACACTGATAAAGACCCCCCTTTATTAGAGCTAATAAAAAAAGTGATGATAAAGGGGGTCCCTTTAACAGTTCTAAAAAAAGTATTGATAATGATACCCCCTTTATCAGTGCTTTTTTTACTGTTGTTAAAGGGTGGCACTATGAAAATACATTTTTGTGGTAGTGTATATAACATGCTCTAATGTCAAGAGCTTCCTACGAATACATACACACACACACCAAAAATCATGTCAATAACTCATATAAGACATGAAAAAAAATTAAGGACTTACTACCTTCGGTAAAATGAAGATTTATGATGAGGGTTGATGTACGAGTTTAACTGCACCACTGAAACCTCATTTCTTTCGTAAAAAATAATATTCTTAAAAATCTACTCATCGAGATGAACCCAACTACATCGAAGATGTGTCAATATGATCAATATTATAGGAGATATTGATGATTGGAGTTTGAAAAATTAATAAAAATAAAATAAAAATAATAATAGGAGAGAGGGAGAGGAGAGAGGTCATGAGACCCCCTATACACTCTTCACCCCCAAATGCCTTTTTTTATATTTTTTAATCATTCTATTTTTATTATTTTTTTATTCTCTCTCCATATGAATTATGAATTCCCCCTTTTCAAACTACCCAAATCTCATTATGTCATGCCCAATCCACTTTTACTCCCACTATAATTTATTCAAAATTCTATTTATCTCATTTATTATAAATTATTATTAAAAACAAGAACCACCCATAAATTCATGGGTTTCTTTATTTTTAAAATGTCTCTAAAATATATTTAATCACTCATTAAATATATTTTAAAATCACACATATATATGTATAAATATATATACACCTCATATATATATAAACACATGCGCATATACACATCTGATCACAATATATATATATATATATATATATATATATATATATTTAAACTATATATAGACACACACACACAATGATGTTATTTTCTCAAATTAATAATAACAATAATAACACCAATGTTTTATTATTATTATTACTATTATTGTTATTATTAAATCTATGTAAAAATTATCACTAGGGATATTTCAATCAATAACTTTCATTAAAACCATGAAGTTAATAAATTAACCCCACAATAGCATTTTTGTGGGGGAAATTAATGATGTTTTATCTAACCCCATAATAAATATCTACCCATGGAGAAACATTGTTCATTAATTAAATGAAATCAATTACACATGAAATTTTAATTTTAATTTATTGATAATAATAATAATAATAAATTAAAAACTTACTATTATTATTATTATTTTAATTTTCCCAAAAAATATTCAAATACCAAAAAATCTTAACATTACCTGTGATCTGACCAACCATTTGACGCTCACAAATGTTATACTCCACCTAGGGTAAAACCCATGTTACAAATCTAATGGTGGTCTCATATTTCTCACAATACACACCATTTGAGAGATATTAATTATTTATTATTAAAAAATGGAATAATAAATTAATTAAATATTATAAGGGTATTATCACATGAAATGTTTCCAAACACCTGACGCACATAAAAGATATACCCCACCTAGGGTAAACCCTACATTCCAAACCTAAATGTGGTCTCAGATTTCTCATCGAATACACTATTTGTGAGATATTCATTTTTTTGATAAAAAATTCATGTGTGTGAATATAATATATTTAATATTTTTATTCTCTCAACGTCGAGGCTCTAAGGGTCTATAATCCCACATTGACTTAATGACTAACTCTGAAAATATTTCATAAAATATCCCAAAGTGTTAAATAGGTATTTTATCCTTTCATAAAGAAAAAATAAAAACAAATATTTTAAAATTAAATTTTCATACCAAAATACATGTAATTTATTTAATAAAATGGGTTTTTAATAACATTTAAAAATGAGGATGTTACAGTTGTGAACTAATAAAATCTTATCATATCATAGTTGGTATGATATAACTTATTAAATATATTTGGCATACAATTAGTTAATGCAATGCTATTTTCAAAACATGTCTTCCAATAAATTATGAAAGACTTACAATACATATGAAATTCATCATTTATCTTCCTTTTAATACCATCACTACATTGATGTATATAAGTAAATGTTAGTTTTGGGAATACATTCACTCCACATGTATATGATCAATGATTACTTGGATAAGATTTTTCACAAAAAATACAATTCATAGGGTCCTCTATATTCACAAAGTACACACATTTAATTATATGATAATTTATAAAATTTATTAAGGTAATTTCATAAAGTATATGAATTTACCATTATCTTTAGAATAGTTTAAATGGCCTTGTTGAACTAACTCTACAATATTTTTATAATACCTTTATTTATATAGGTTTATTTATATAAAACATGATAAGTAATATGTTAGTATACCTAGTATCTTAACTAAATAGAGGATAAAATAAATTTTTTATATAAATAATCAAATAGTATCAGTTTTTATTAGAAAAGAATTATCTCGATACCTTCAGGTAATTGAGTCTTATATATATAATCATCATTTGTTACTCGATGGATATTTGTGATTCTATAATTATTGGACTATTAGTCTAGTATGAAATACCATAACAAAATATATCTCAAATATGAAATAATGTCTAATTGTGTTTAAAATAGACACATAGAAGAATATTTTGGTGTAACTCAATAAAAAAAAAAGTTTAACTCAAATAATTCCATCATGAAATATAGAAGTTATTTGTTTTTCTTGACTGATTTTGGAATCACCCTTATTCAGTTCCTTTGAGAATACACCTTACTTATTATAATATTTATATACTCACTTGAATCTTGTAAAAGTATTTACTGGTGAAGTGTTTCAGAAAAATTATATATAATGATAAATATACCCAAAGTAGAATATTTTGGTTGTTTATTATTCAATTCATCAAAATTAATTTTTAATTATCTTTCTTGCAACATGAGAAGTAAATAACCTCTTATTCATTACTTACCCATTTAATATCTTTTCTCTTTAAATAACATCATAAAGACAATATTGACACTAAAATGGCCATGGTATTTTAAACATTTTCATTTTCTTTATTAATAATGGATGATAAATAAAGTTTCATAAAAACCATATACGTTCAGTAAAGCAGAGTTAATAGATTCCTAAGTGATTTATCCATATTGTTCATCTAGTCTTGGATGAATAAGGACAACCTTAGAAGTTAGTATGATAATATGAGATTAATGGATAATTTTTTATCTATATGGAAGCCCAATATTTATAGCTTATCAATTCAGTCTAGCATTTTGACGACATGATCAACATCTAGTTGACCTTATTTTAGTTTACACCGATGAAGTGTAGTGACAATATCATTTATCTAAAGTCACTTATTTTATATTTTTAGATCAAGGATATGATACTTCATGGTGTAAGTATTCATTCCCTTATGATTCATTATCATATATCTAAAAATAAATTATATTTTGATGCAAAAACTATAAGAATAACCCTATATGAATCTCATATAGACATCCTTCTCACCATTACACTCTTACAAAGGTAGCTTATCAGGAATAGGGATTACAACATAGTAAAAATTATCTAATAGTAAAGTTGTGTAAAACATCCATGCCACTCTAGGAACTTTGTACCTATGAAGAAAATCCCCGAGTTAAGGAATTATTATGGTGTTTTCATGGTTTATTCTCTCATTTTACTAAAATAATGTAAAAACATATTATTAATACTTTACTTGATTTCCATAATATGTTAGATGAAATAATATTATTATTAAGTCTCCCACTATTTTATCAAGTCTCAATGACCATTACCATTGGAATAATAAGATAATATCACATAGACTTTATAATGTAAAGAATCAATATTTATCTTCTCATAACCTAGAAAAAGACCATGTAAATTATAAGAAGTTATTTTGGTAGTTTTTCTTTAGAATTTAAGGCTTGAAATTCCTCGATATGTTGAGTGGACTCCCCAATCTAGGAACCTTGACTTAGATTTCCATAACAATTACTATTAAATTCAATACAATATTGGTTAAGTCAACCCATAATATTTTTTAAACTTACATATAATTAATTATTCTCTTGAGAAAGGCCTAAAATGGAACTATAACTATGGGTCCATCTTAACTCAGATAATGGAAAGTATACTCGCATAATATTAACTTGAGGGATTTTATTTATTTATCATGTGTAAATTATCTTATTTTTTCCATTTACATGTCCTATTAATA
Organism: Viscum album; assembly: GCA_963277665.1. Lineage (NCBI taxonomy): Eukaryota > Viridiplantae > Streptophyta > Magnoliopsida > Santalales > Viscaceae > Viscum > Viscum album. Next base: position 1,051,105,004 of record OY728146.1, on the reverse strand, counting down.
TTAAGTTAATTTTACTTAAGTAATTAACCATGAAATGGTAAAATATTTAAACATAATCCTTTTTATTTTAATTCCATATTTATACATTAATCCATTTATTTATGTGATCATGGTCTTGCATCCATAAAATAAATCATGCATCAGATATAATTAAAATAAAAAAATGACTTGATTATGAGTTTATATAACAGTTTATTTATTGAGGGGATAATAAATGAACCAATCAACCTATGGGAAAAATGACTTGTGCTGATCTGGACATGAGTTGAAACATTCCACCCATCCTTCTATATATCGCCTGGATTGGTTTCACCTCCATACTTTAGATCTATCTTGAAACGAATCTATATTCCCTGAATACTCCTTTCATTACATATGTTTTATACTCACACATAGGTGAGGGGAACAAAATGATTGGTTAAGTAGAATCAACATAAAACAACCTTGGACATACAAGTGCTACATAATAGAGGAGGGAGGGATGAGCTGTTGACCATCAAAATTAATTTAATAATAAAAAATTACAAAACCCATGCAATTAATATTAAATTAAATAATACCAACACATACATAGGTATGGTCTAAGATCATAACTATTCATATAAATGTAATAACTAAAAATTAAAACTAACTTGCTAACATTCAATTCAATTCATTCATCATTAAGATAAAACACATGTGAATTAATTCATTTAATTACCTAATCAATCAATTAATTTATTTTATCTTGATCTCAATCCAAAATATCTTAGAAATTCTCATCCATTATAATTTTAAACAAATTAAACAAATTAATTTTATTTAAAATTAATTAAGTACATGGCTTAAACTTGGTGGCAACACAACATGCACCCTTATGAACTACTTAGTATGTTCCTTTTTTATATAATGTTCGCTCACACAACATATTATATACATGAAATGTAATGTAATTTCACAACATGTACTGTTAATAAATGACACACAAGACACATGAAAATCACACAGTGTGTATCGATTTAATGAATGCAAAATATACAATTTATAACAACCATATATGACTTGTAGTTCCAAATTTTACATGAAAATTACTTAAGCATTTAATATCATATAAAACCTATCACACAACATGCACTTTCAATAAATTACATGTCAAGACCCCCTCCCCCCAAATTTACCCCTATCGGTCCAACAATGAAGGAAGAGGGATGATTATGCTCAAAGCCCACATCTAATAGGCCATGGGTTGGTGACATGCATAGAGGATATATCATACACACAAATGGGAGGCATTACCCTCTAAGAAGAACATGAGGAATAAGAGATAAAATGAGACCACCAAGAAACTCCTGCTGATAATAAATAAAATATCCTAATACATGCATGTACTATCATATAACTAGCAAAATAAAAAAAGGAAACTAAAAGTACTTGATATAAAAACTTTAAAATGAACTCAAAACCCAAATAACTCTTGAAAAACTTTAAAAGATAGTAATGTCTATTCTGATCACCAACTAGCTCCTACAGAACTGAAAAATGGTTTATATAGATTGGGGTGATCATACATGTATACTCAGTAAGATAATTCTTACAGAATCTCATGAAAAAGTGAAGAAAGTATACTAAATCTTGGTAAATAAACAATGAAACTAACTCATCACCTAATCAGGTATGCTAAAATTCTATCCTCAACATGAATCACTTACTAAGTATCAAATACAAGTAATAATATAATATACAATATAATATAAAAGTGAAGGTACCCCACTACCACTTGTCCACCAGTTTTATGCTCTTTTATCAAAATTTCACATCTTGATTTATCTCTCTCTAATAATCCACATTCCTCAAAGGGAACTATATAATAAACCATACCTCATGTATCCCATAATCTCAAAATTATTACCACCTATAGATAGTAACTGAATAGTTTCAGAAGCCACCAAATCCCATACACCATCTACTAAACCTCAATCCCTCACAACCAATACATAGTATACATATAATAGTACATAGGAAACTATATATGGAGATACATGTGTGTGAAATAACCACAATCCATTATATCCCTCTATAAAAATATATGGAGAAATAAAACCCTCATGCATACAAACACGTAATACTCCCAGGATAAGAGAGTGGGGAAGAGGGGGAAGTCATCCACCCATCATCGCCAACTTTGATGTCAGAAAAAACATCCCACCTAGATTTCACTAGGTGTTGGTCACCATATTGACATGGTTAGGGTAGTGTATGGAAACACATATCATAAGTAATATATATATTTCTCACAACTATACCATATAAAACTACCTAAGCTTAACCTTAACTACAACTATTATCTCTCTGACACTCAGTTTCCACTGCTAAGGAATAAATATCTTATAAGTACACAAAAATTTCATGATACCTTCATTTAACTCCTTATATTGAATATTTCACATTAATTACCATCCAAACATTCCAAGTTAACCATTGAACTCCCAAACCCATGGGTTAAATAATTTTCTTACCATTTCATAATTCTAGGTATACTAGGACTCATCATAATCTACTATAAAAGATGTATAGACCAAGAAAAACCAACCACATCAAGTATTGGGGAAGGGAATGTAGAAACAATAAACCAAGATATCCGGACTCCAAAGAAAAAAATTAACAAGAAAACAACCCATATTTTAGCACAACAAAAACAATAAATGATCCCAACTTCAACCTACTATATAAGTATTAGTTTCATCTCTAACACCACTACACATATCACCACCCATACTACCTTCATCGGTGTCAACTTCTTCCACAACCCCAGACACATCGGATTATTTATCACTATACTATCATCTATCCTAGGCTCACATCATATCACAGATCTAGGCTTTACACCTAGAGTAAACACACAAGGCAATAAGAAAATAAAAAAATATTTAACAAGGCATATGGGACTAAGAACCATGGAATCCAACCATTATAGGAAGACAAGATTGCTTAAACCCAAACAAATATCTTTACCAGACAACTAATTCATTACTGTATTGATTTAAACTATTAATTTAACATAGGTTACAACCATAGGAAAACTAAGACACTAACTATAAACAACTAATAAAATTATTTAACATGCTTCAAGTATAAATTTAATTTCCATTAATTATAAGGAAGAATATTAATAAATTAAACATGACTCTATATTATTTAGTTCAACAAAAATTACTATCTTTACATTGTTTAACCAATTTACAAGAAAAAAACATGCTAAACCATATTAGAAATAAAGGATATACCATTATCTAGAAAATCAATAGGCAAACTGTAACATGAAATAAACACATGTGATCATTACAACCCAAAACCAAGTTCATTATTTAATTTTGGTTTAATATTCATTAAGGTTATTTCCACCATTACTTAATGAGATAAAGCATGATAAATTTAAAATTTCACTCAACATAAAAGAGACTCAATAAACCCCCTACCTAAAATCTTTAAACATTTCTTGAATAATACCAGAACAATAAGAATAGATCTCTAATCACCTCTCCTATAAAGAAACTACATTCCTTATTAATGATACATCATGAATATGCCACCAAACATCAAAGGAAACCATATGAGAAACAAATAGATAAACCACCATATCATGTAAAGACATATCAAGAGAAAAAATATGAATATAGGAGAAAGAAAAATAGAAAGTGGGGAAACTCTCCTCAGATTACCATAGATCAAACACAGGATGTCAGGGATCAATACCTAATGAAACGGATTTAAAAACCTTGGAAAAAAACCTCTGTAAACCTAGGGTTTGGATAAATTCAGAGGTTTTTGATAGAAATTTATGGTGAAATAGGATTTATAAGTACTATTCCAAACACACATTCACAGCATGAATGGGTCATTCACATCATGAATGGATCAAGTTCAAGGATCACTAAAAAATGCATCACCCTAATCCTATAAACTTGGGATTAATTCACACTATGAACTACATGTTCACATTATGATTTTTTGGGGACCAATTTACCAAAACTAACCCTTTATCCATACATTCCATAGACTAATTGTTCACATCATGAATTTCAACCTATGAAATTCCCTTTTTAAGGCCATAAATAACCATTTTGTCTATGAAACTCTCTCTCACACCATGAATAACACCTAATGCCATTAATTCCTCATACACCTAGATTTTTTATCCTAAAATACAAAAAAATTACTCCAAGTTTCATCCAATAACCATCGATTTTGGAAATGTAAAAATTAATGGTATTGAAGTGTCCAAGACCTTACATCAGATACCTATAAAATAATTCTCACACATGAGAATTTAAAACCAAACTTGGAGAAAAGGGAAGGAAAAAAGGGTTATTAGAATATCCACCCCATGAGATACCTCTCAAGGATCTTAATATCATAGTATCAAAACCATTTAAATTTTAGAAACAAGGTGAACAACTATGCAATACTCCTTTAGGGAATATACCTCTCAAATAAGAGCAAGGTCATACAAGGCATCAAGGAAGAGAGAATTATGTTATAATATAGATAAAGTTAAACATAAAAAAACATCATTAAAAGAGAATAATTAAGTATCAAACAAATTAGGATACTAAGTGTGTATCTATAACTTTCATTCCAAGGTAATCTCTTCTATGACACTACACCACTAAAGGAGATGAACCAAGGGAACAATAATCCGATACAATATATTATATTGGTAGTCCTAGATCTCCATAGGTAGCTCCTTAAAGGTTGCATCATCATCAACATAAATCTATCCCCAATTTATGATATAAGAATCTACATGAAGATAGACATGAAGATGTGGCATATGAAATTCATCATGGATCCAAATCAACTACAAAGAAAGTGTTATTCAATACATGATGACTCCTACATGCTCCAACACCTTGAAAGGAACAATAATTCAAGGACAAAGCTTACTCCCATGACCAAACCTTAAAAACCCATGAAGAGGATTAACCTTCAAGAATATGAGATATCTAATTTTGAACTATAGAGGCCTTCTTCTATGGTCAGAATAAGACTTTTGTTGATCTTTTACCACCTTTCTATACTCACGAATTAGCTACACTAGTCATAGCCTATGAATTTTTGACTCTCTAACCCTATTCTAGAACAACGGTGAATAGAAAGGTTGTCTATACAAAGCTCCAAATAGCTCCATAACAATAGTGGAGTGAAAAATATTTTTGTAAGAAAACTTGAAAAAGGGTAGGTGCCTCACCCATGAACCTCTAAAATCTAGGACATAAGTGCACAACATATCTTCAAGAGTTTGAATATTTTTATCTTTATAACTATATGTCTATGGATGAAAAGTGATACTGAGGCACAAATGAGATCCAAAATCATTCTGAAGACCTCTCTACACCCTGGAGGTAAAATTAGTATCATGGTCAAAGATGATATTTATTGGGACTCCATGAATCCTCACCACCTCCTCCAGATACTACCTCAACAAAACTATACTAATATCAAATCCTTAGTTTCTAAGAAGTGATCCAATTTTTTAAAATGGTATAATAATACCCATATATAATCATAGACTCCCTAAGATCAAGGTAGAATTGTGATAAAGTCCATAAAAATTTCCCCCCACTTCTATTGAGGAACATTTAACAACTAGAGAAAAACATTGAGAACATATTGTTCAGCCTTCACCTTCCAGAAAAATAAACATCATGACATAAACTATATAAATGAATGATTCAACCTAGGTCACCAAAACTAACCTATCAGAGAATAGTACATGTTTTTCACACTAGGATGTATTTTTAAGGGAGTGTTGTGGAACTCACACATGAACACCTCATACATCACTAACGAAACAAAACAAATCCCCTAAACCAACACTTAGTGCTGATTATCCTCAAACTATCTATCAGGGGCATCACCATAGATAAATCTATCTTGCGAAACTTCTACCTATAAATCCTCTAGATGTGACTCCTATAGATACTGTACTAAACATAACTACACATTAATTTGAAAAAAATTATCCTCTTTTAACAACCACTCCCATATTAAGGTGAATCATAGAGAGATCTTCCATCACCCTCCAAGAATCCCTAGACTCATGTACAAAACCACTATGAGAATTCTTTCTTAGCACATAAACTACAACATTTACCTTTACTTGTGTATAATAAATCTCAAAGTCATAGTCCTATAAAAATTATATCAACTTTCACTGTATTAAGTTTAGGCCACACTGGGATAAGTCATTCCTCACACTCTTATGATTAGTGAAAAATACAAATCATTCATTGATAAGGTAGTTTCACCACAACTTCAAGGTGAAAAAAATTATTTCTAGCTTGAGATCATGGGTTGCATAGTTATATTAATGGGTCTGTATTTTCAAGAATCATAAGAAAAAACCACCCTCTAATGCGTTAGGATTCTACTCAATCCAAGACATGATGAATCATAATAAAACTCATACTAAACTCCCTCTTATGGAAAATGAATAACTAGGGAACTAACCAACTTCTCCTTCAGATACCCGAAAGCAACATGACATTGGTCATTATATAATAACACCTGATTCTTTCTATTCAAGGCTATCATAGGAGTCAAAAAATGAGAGAAGTTAGGTATGAATCTACTATAGTATCTTATAAGGATAAGGAAACTTCACATCTCTATAATATTCTTAGGGTCTTCCCAAGAAATGATAATCTTGATCTTTGAATGATCTAAAACCACTACATGATAAGACATGAAATTTCACAAAAAATGAACTTCAAAAGCCTATAAATCACACTTTTATAGCTTCCTGAATAGCTTCTAAGGGTGTAGAACTCAAAAAATGGATAGTAGATGCTCACCATGCACCTCCTCAGATGTGCAGTACACAAGGATGTAATCAATGAAAACTACTGAAAATTGATCTAGAAACTCTCAAAACACTACATTCATCAATCCCATTAATACATCTAGAATGTTTTTCACATTGAACAACATTATAATGAACTCATAATTCCCATAATGTAATTAGGAATCAATATTTGGAATATCTTTACCCATCACATGTATCTGATGATATATTTATTGTAAATTGATCTTAGAGATCCAACTATCTCCCTTTAACAGATTGAATAAATCATCATTCCATAGAAGAGGGTAGAAATTATTAAATTTCACCTGATTCAAGAGATAATAATCAATACATAGATGTTTAATGTCATCATCCTTCCTTGAGAAAACAATTGGAGCACTTTAATGTGACATGGTCAACTAAATAAAATCTCACTACAAGAGATTATTGATCTAAATATTTAGCTCCCATAACTCTAAAGGTTCCATCTTATGCCGAGACATAGATAATAGAGAATCACTTGAATATATCTCTATCCCAAACTTGATCTCCCATCGGGGGGGGGGGGGGGGGGGGGGTAGTTCCACAACCTCTTTAGGGAAGACATCAAGTTATTCTTCCACAACTATAGGAAGAAATATCTATTGAACCTATGATGAACTCTACATCAAATAGGATATAAATGAAGATAAGGGTATAACCCACCTTTGATCCATTTGAGGGTCTCACTCTCCAATGAACATGACATACTTTCTGTTTGTATCATAGAACACAATCCACCTCCTGAGGTAATTCGCAATAGTCTATATCGACTAAATCTAATCAATGCTAAGGATTATGTCATATAGATGTATTCGAAAACATAGGAATTCACCTCAAGAGAAGTTCCACCCTAGAAATAACTCATAATATCTAAACACCTACTAAAAATTATATTGACCTAAAACTGGTGTCATTAATGCCAAAGGTATTGGAAGCCTCTCTACCTCAAGTACTAATGAATTGACTAGGGTAGGTGAAATGAAAGTGTGGGTATCTCTTTAATCAAATAGGGTACGCTACCAAGTAAAAAACAAGTAAAAACTACCTTGAATGATGTACATATCTCTTAGTGTTGAAAAATATAGAGCATTATGTAATGGAATAGACCTTCCAGCCCATTATTTTGAAGGAATTATAGTTGTGGAGGTATCTAGGAGAAATCATGAATAGTTTGGAAGGTAAGGGGATGATATGAAGTTGATATTTCAGCTGGAGGGATCCCTACATCATGGAGCCTGGGAATGTTCCATAAGTGATAGAGGCTATGGAATGTAAGGTTTCATATATGACATATAGAGCTCAGAGGACATTTTTTAAGCTACATTCAATATTGGAATAACTTTGGGGTGGACCTTATGGATACATTTTAGGGGTGGCTACTATGGAATTGGAGGGCTAGATACAGTGTAGTGGGTGTTTGGTGGTGTTTTTGGAGCTACTATCATTTTTTGGGGTAGCTGCACCATGGATCTTGGATATGAAACAGACCTCTCTTGGAAGTTGATGGATATAATGTGGAGACCTAGGTTGTGGCATGAATTCTAGTGGGTCAGTTTTTTTGGGTTTTTCCTTTTTAGTCACAGTTATGCCATAAATTACTTGGCTATGGAACAACCTCTTCCAGGTTTTTGGGTCCTGTGGCATAGCATCCTTGGCTATATTGTGGTGTTCTTCCATTTTTTGTAGGATCAGTGGAATGTGAATAACCATAAATATTGAATGTTGGTTTGACCAGACTAGCTATGGCATAGTCCTCCCCACTATGTCGTAGTCCCTTGTATTTATAGAAGTTCTACAACATGGTCTCATAGGCTATGTCATGGTTTTCTATTTTGTAGATTGGGTATAAATTCCTAGATCCATTTAAACCCCATAACTTATCCAACTTTTATCTCATTTATCAGGTGAACCAAGTTCATCCCAAGGTGGTATTTTATCATCCTTTCAGTTACTTTCAACCCCAATCTTAGAGGATCAATATGTGGTGGTTTAGGTGAGTTCCTCTATTAATTTTCAATGTTTTCCTCTATTTTTATTATCTGGGAGGTTGATTCCAAGAGAAAAACCATTGGTTTTGATGTTATTTTGATAAGGGAATGATGTAGTTGTTTTGTTCTAGGATGGTGAGGGTTTTATCCTTCATCGTGGTGCTTGGTGGGTTTTTCCTCTTGATCCAACCTTATGTAGCAGAATATAAATATTCATTTCAGGTAGGGGATCCTTCGTTACTCACCCAATGTATCATAAAGTACATGTTATTATTTTTTTACCTTTTAGAGGATGGTTTTTCATTCAGATCAATGAAGATAATTAACCTATTTAATTGATTTTGAAGTGGAAGGGGAAAAAATCACATGTTTTAACAACTTTTTTTATATTACTGGTATTGAGTTTATTCATTCTTGTTTCATGGTATTGATTCCCCACTAAAAATCATGACCATTGGGGTATTTGTTTGTGCATTAGTTGATAAGTTATGGAGCCATGTTGTTTAATTGTTTTCTACCACCTTAATTTAAATATAAAATTACTTATATTTGGATAATTAATTGGTTTTACATGGATATCTGGATTGTGTGAGAATTCCCCTAAACTAAATAAGTATAAGTGGTGAAAATTCCCATAATAAATCTAAAAAATGTTATGTGAATGTGATGTGAAAAGTGTTGCGATGTGGGAAATTGATGTGTGGTTATGGATTGAGGTGGTGATGTGTGGTTGTGGTATGAGGTGGTGATGTGATGAGAAGTAGATGTGGTATGTGGTGGTTTTGATGTGGAAAATGGTTGTGATGTGGAAAGTGGTTATGGATATAAAAGTGGGGGAAGATGTAGGATTGTTTGCATGAGGATGATGGGATTTTTGTTTCACAGTGTCATGATGTGGTAGTTTTCTAGGTATTAATGGAATTAATTGTTTAATAATGAATGGACATGGAATGGTTTGAATGTTTTATGAATGAATGAATTAAAATGGGTTGTGTGGTTTAAATGGTTGATGCTTATATGTGAAATGAACGGGTTGGAGATAATGGAATTACTTGGATATTTTAATTGAATTGGTTAATAATTGAAATATGTAAATTTATTAATTTTTAATGAAATGTAGAATGTGGATTGTGGTTTTTTATTTTATGCGGTGAATTTAGCGGTGGAAGTGAAAGTGGCGGTATTGTGAGTTTGGGTGGTGATGTTGTGGGTTGGTTAGTGATTTTTTGTGAACCCATAGGTTGGGATTGTGCATGGATTTATATATATATAATTTTTATATTCCTTGTGATTTCTATAAACACCCCACCAATTTATAACACATTGTGATGACAATTAAATGTTTTGGGTGTGTTTTTTCCAATATCCTAATGATGAGGATGGATGGTTGGCTACCTGCTCCCCTCTTCTATCTCTTCTATAAAATATTGACATGCATGAGTTCTGATTTCCAAAAGTCAAAAGTGCATTGTTTTTGTGATTGAAAAGATGGATTATAGAGGGGGTTATGCATGGTGGGAGAATGGAATGAGGTTGATTCCTTTATGTTTAAGATACCCTACTACCCTAGTTATGGATAAAATGTGATGAGATTACCTAGGTGTCTGTGAGTGAGATATGATGTGATGTGATGTACCATGTGTCTTTAGGTGAGATATGATGTGATGTGATGTCCCTGGTGTTTTTAGGTGAGATGAGATGTGATACAAAATATATAGAATCACTAGGACATACGATGTTGGAGTGCGAGAGTATACAATCATTAGGAAAGTAGTGTGGGGTACCCTTTATTTATATATTTCTAATTATGTTACTATAATTAGATTAATTATTTAGTGAGAAATCCCGAGTGAGGTTGAGTTTGTTTAGTTGACCTATTTGGGTGTTGTTGGTTATATTGTTTGCTTACTAGTGGATTGGTATGCTATTTTTTACATGTGCATGAGATACATTGGGTATCCTATATATTGAGTATAATTTTATGCTCACCCCACATATATAAATAATATTTTTAGGTTTATAGGGTGACTTCATGGACCATTCTAGACATTTCTTTCTTAGGATTTGTATCTTTTTCTGGGTTAATGCCTTAGCTTTTTCTTTTCTGTATTAATTTGGAAACTTTTATCTGTATCTTCTTATTTATAAATGAATTATGGGAAGGTTTTTTTCTTTCTTTTTATATTATTTGATGGAATTTATTATGTTTTATATATCCTATCTACCAATACTATTATTATAGATGTTAATGTCTCACATTTGTGAGATTTTCATACCCTTGGTGCTAGTTTCCAACCCGAGGCCTACTAGAGGTGGGACTTTGAGGTCATTATATCTCTTCCTTTATTAGAGGCTCAGGAGAGTTACCTTTAGAGGGAGGAGGTAATGAAATATTAGTATCATAGGTTTGTTTAGGGATAGAATTTAGTTCATAGTTAAGAACAATTAGGATTTCATGGGTTGGTATGACAACAATTCTAGTTGATCTTGGTGTGCAACAAAGGCCATGAAAGACCGACCATGACACATGATTTTAGGTCCCCTTGTGATCCAAATCAAAGACTCTGATCCTACCAAACAACAAAGTGATATGGAACTACTTGCAGGGTAGATACCTAGGAGAGGTACACACATAATGTTTGATTTGTGTTCTTGTATGAATTGGGTGGTTTTGGTAAAGTTGAAATAATTTAAAATGAATTAAATAAATATTAATAAAATTCCATACCACCGGGCTTAGAAAATACTTGTTTACCTTTTTGGCTATGGATTTTGGTCATTGTCTGTGTGTGGCTCAAGTAGTGGAGGTTTATAAGGATAGATTTTTTTTATAATTGAAGGTTTGATCTGGTTGATCAGGAGGATGATCATTGGTAGAGGATGTTTCACACTGTTCAGTAGAAGGCTTTGGGGGAGTATAAGGGTAGTGTTTTTGATTTGGAGACAGAGAGATAGTTAGTGGAGAATGAGATTTCTTTTAGTTTGATCTAGGCATCGATAGAGTATTGGGTCCCATTATTATCCATTTATATATAGGGAGTTACATGTCAATGGTAGATGTTGTTCCATGTTGAGAGGAAGGAGGTAGATGTTTCATAGGTCAAATTTTTGAAAGAGTAATGGGAAGTGTTACTTTTGTAAACCATTTAAGAAGTGAAGAGGCAGGATAATATCTCTCTCCAGTAGGGGAGTATGACTGTGTGGGATCTTTGGATCAGGTTCAAGGACCTTTTTCATTTCTCCATCAATATTTTTCCAAATGAGGAGTCTTGAGTGTGACATCTTGAGGAGTCACTCCACTCTTTTATATAGTATGAAACTACTCATTTTACATTTCCAACATATTTGGAGGTTTATAAGAAGGAATAGCTGATTGAACAGATTCAATCATAAGGAGGTTTACCATGAGAGGGGAACTAACAGGGTTCCTTGAATATAAGAGTTATCAATGGAAGGTTTTGGGAACCAGGTCCTTTGAGGTTTTAACCAGCATAGAGTTGACCTCAAAAACTTTCTTTCCAACCTTTTGGAGCTAGTTGTTTTTGTGATTTTAATAGAGGACTTGGGATAGTGTTTTTTCATATATTGAGTCCCTGGACATCATTAAGATCAATATGGTATAGGTGGTCAGGTTTAGAATCATCCTCAATAATAATTACCAGAGAAGTTGTTTTAGCATTATGGGTAGCATGATTATGATATGATGAGAGGATATGAAGTTGGAAGAGATAAACCTTAGGATCCCCCCTTCACCAGTGACCTCAACCTAAGAATAGACATAGATTTGGACATTAAAAGATAGTTATAGGAGATGGGTGTGATCAGTTATATGTAGTATATATGGAAGTGCCATAGGGGAAAAATATTGTTAGAGGCGCGATAAATTATCAACTACCCTTGTTTGTTATTTTTTTGATTTATTAGATTCATACTCTTTTGTTTCACCTTCTCTAGTCCATGATCTAGGACCATACCTAGAGAGGATTCCCATTCCCCTGATATTTACTATGCCAGTCAGTGGCCAGACTAACTTGTTTGATGTGTACCGAGGGTATAGAATGATGATGGGGCCAAATTAGTCATGTCATGGTATTTTCTTGCTATAGATACAACCGTATGATGTAATCCTAAGTATAGACTAGTTGTATTTTATGTGTTCTCTTATCGACTGATTCTAGAGGAGAGTCTTATTCTCAGATGTGTATGGATACTATACTTTTTTTGTCGGTGAGCAATGTTTTCGATTGGGAAGTAGACATATGGTTACCATTATTTCTTTAATGTTAAAATTTTCTATGTAATTTGTGTAAACTGATATGGAAGAGTCTCTTAAGGTTTTAATGGGGTTTTTTGGATATTTTTTCTAAGGTGGTTACAATGATACCCCCTCAATGTGATGTAATTTTAGGATAGATTTGAAGCCTAATGTTTATTCAATTTTGATGAATCCTTATCAAATGAAACCATCTAAATTAAATGATTTAATGATTTAGAGAGATGATATAATGAATAAGGGTTTTATCTAGGCTAGTGTTTTACTGTGGAGTGCTCTAGTGTTGTTCTCTAAGAAGGCATATAGTAGTCTGAGGCTGTGTCTAGATCACCGGAGGTTGAATCAAGTAATGATCAAGAATCGTTACTCTCTTATGAGGATTGATGATCTTTTTTGACTAGTTGAGAGAATATTGGTTGGTTTTTAATATTTACCTACAGTCTAGGTATCACCAATTGAGGGTAAAGGAGGAAGATATTCCAAAAACTACCTTCAGACCTAGGTATGGAAAATTTAAGTTCGTGTTCATGTTGTTCGACACAACGAATTAATTTTCTATGTTCATGGAACTCATGAACTCTATGTTTTGTGAAATTATTGTCCAGTTCATACTCATGTTCATCGATGATGTATTGATCTACTCAAAGTTAGAGGAGGATCATGCTTATCATCATAGATCCATCTTGCAGGTTCTTTGATTCCCCTAACTCTATAGAAATTTTTCCAAGTGTAATTTCTAGACATGAGAGGCTCATTTACTTGGGAATGTGGTGTCTTATCATGGTGTTTCCATGGAATCATCAAAGGCCAATGTAATTGTTTCTTGGGTAGCACCCAAAAATGTGGTGGAGGTTCGTATTTTCCTCAATCTCACAGGCTATTACTGGAGGTTCATATCCAATTTCTCTTGGATTGTGGCCCTATTAATATCTCTGACTAGGAATGATCAGGATTTTACCAGGATACATTAGTTTCAGGTAGTTTTTGACTATCTAAAAGAGAATCTATTCAGTTCTCTAGTGCTCCAGTTTCCAGAGGAAGGGGTGATGTTTGAAGTAATCTATGATACTTTCCATCTAGGAATGGGATGCATATTAATGCATTAGAAAATGGTGATATCTTTAGGGTCTAGGAAGTTACATTTCCATGAGTTTAACTATACCACATATGATCTAGAGTTATCATAATTTGTGTTTATGATGAATTTGTGGCGACATTAACTCATTGGAGAGTGCTTTGGGTCCTTCACGTATCATAAGATCTTGAGGTATATCTCTTCTAAGTGTGATCTAAATCCACAATAATAGTTATGGGTAGAGTTTATTTAGTATTATGACTTTGACATATTCTACACCTCTGGAAAATTAAATGTTGTGGATTATGTTTTGAGAATGAAGTAATATGAAGATATTTTTCAGGTGACCAAGTATTATTGGAGGGTGGTGGAGGAGTTGGTAGCCTTAAAATTAAATTCAATGATGGTTGATAGTGGAGGTTACTTGTTTTAGATGGCCGTTTAGTATTATATAATGTAGTAGGTGGAGGAGTCTCAATGGGGAGACTTAGAGGTAGAGGTGATGCATGATCGTTTTGTCCATGATGATGCTCCAGAGGGATGGTTAGAAGATGGTCAGAACCAAATGTTGTTCGAGGAGGCTGTTTATTTTGGTAACTATATATGAGGGAGTCCTTTAGTTTCATAAATCAACTTTTTTGGTACACTAGATATTATCCAAGATGTATCGGGGATTGAGGACACATTTTTGGTGGCCTAGGATGAAATGGGTGGTGGAAAAGTTTGTAGATTAGCATTTGGTTTTCCAAAACGTAAAGGATGAACACAATGTTCTTGGAGGTTTGTTACAGCCCTTGGATATTCCTGAGTGGAAATGAGAATACATCTTAATTTAATTCATCATAGGGTTACCCCAATCTTAGATAGGTTGTGATGCTATTTGGGTAATCATGGATTGATTGAAAAAATTAGTTCACTTCCTAGTGATCAATGAGTCTAGCACTGTAGATGTTTTAGTGAGGAGGTATATGAATGAGGTGGTGTGGATACATGGAGTCCCGAGGTCTATTGTATTTTATTGGGATGAATGTTTTATCTCATGATTATGGAGATGATTATAGTATGCTTTCGTAACTCAGTTGTGCCTCAACATTACTTTCCACCATCAGATGGATGGATAAACAGAGTAGACTATCTAGATATTGGAGGATATATTGCGAGCGTGCATATTGGACTTTATAGGATCTTAGGATATGCACTTATATTTGGTTGAGTTTTCTTGAAACCAAATCTATCACTCTTACATTAACATGGAACCATTTTAGGATTTTTATAGGAGTCCATATCATTCTCTATTGTGCTGGTTTGAGGTTGGGGAGTCATTAGTTCTCAGTTCTGATGTAGTGCAGAGCACGAAAGAGAAGGTTCATCTTATTTGTAAGAGGATGAAAGCAGTGAAATACCAGTATAATCCTTATATTGATAGTAGGAGGATACCCTTGGAGTTTGAGATTAGATACCACATGTTCTTAAAGGTTTAACCTTGATATGGTAAATGAAGGTTTAGTATGAAGAGTAAGCTATATTCCTATTTTGTTGGTCCTTTTGAGGTGTTAGTGCATACTAGAAAGGTTGATTATCGATTGTCACTCCCACCATGAATGGAATAGATTCAAAATGTATTCCAAGTCTCTTAGCTCTTTTGATATATTCACAATGACTCCCATTTCATTTACTAGGGAGAGTTGGATACCGAGGATGATGTGATGTTCTTGGAGTGACCAGTGGCGATCCAAGATCATCGAGAAAAGGTTCTTTGTAAATGAACCATTCCTTTGGTTCTTGTGTTGTAGAGGCATATTGCCCTAGAGGAAAGTACTTAGGAGAATTAGATGAATTTACATGCCTAGTACCTAGATTTGTTTTTATCTTCATCTTGTTTTTCCTTGTTTTGTTTTTCTTGATGATATAATGTTTGAAATCTAACTAGTTTATAAGTTGAGCCTTTTTCTTGATGTGATGTGTGTTTTAAATCCTCAAGAATACAGTGAAGGGAAAACCTAATTCCTAATCGAGAAGCATTACACCATTCCATGATTAATAATTTTTGAGTGAGTCATTGTCACCCAAAAGCAAATAATATCTTGAAATAGAAAATAAAATTCCTTAATTTGCATTCTTAGGGCCTTGTTTGTGTGTTTTTTGTGGTAATCATTGGTTTGAGCCGTGGGGAGGTTGGTATGGTTATGAAAATTTTTATGTGGAAGGGATGTGGTTTGAGGTTAGTGTAATATGGTGTGGTAACATAGTTTCATGGGATGTTTGGTGAATGTTTTCATTTTGTTGGAGTGTTGGTTAGTGGATATGTTTAGTTGTGATGGGATTCTTGAGATGCATCTCAAGGTATGGTTGTTTAGACCTTATCCCTATTTCTTTTCCATTTTTTTTAATTCTTAAGGTTGATAATAGTTTGAGAGGTATATGATTTAATATACCAGACCTTTTATCCCATTACTTTGTGATAATTTTGGCGGTGTAGGTGTCTGGAAGAAATCCCAAGGAGTTTCAAGGGTAAGAGGAGGATATAGAGTTGATATTTCAAGTAGAGGTATTCCTATGACATAGAGCATGTGGATAAACCATAAGGGTTAGAGGATGTGTCATGGAAGGTTTCAAATACGATATAGGGAGACCAGAGGAGGCGTTTTTGAACTACTTCCAATTTTTTGATAGCTATGGTATTGATATTTTTGTTTTATCATAGGGTTGGCCGCTATGGTGTAGGAGGGATTTCTATGGCATAACGGCCAGTTGGAGGTGTTTTTGGAGCTACTACCATTTTGGGGGTAGCTATGCCATGGAGTTTAGATATGGTGTAGCCCCATATCTATATGCGATGGATACGATGTGGAGGCCCAAACTATGATATGGAGTCTAAAGGGTCAGTTTTGGGGGGTTCTTCCTTTATAGGAACAATTATTCCATAGAGTACCTGACCATGTCACAACCACTTACAAGTTCTTGAATTCAATGGTGAAGTGTCCATGGATGCATCGTAGTGTTATCCCCCTTTAATAGGATCTGTAGTGTGTAAATAACCATAGATCTAAGAGGTTGGTTTGACCATATTGGATATTGTGTGGTTCTCTCTAATATATGGAAGTGCCTTGTATTTCCATCAGTTCTACAACACTATCTCATAGGCTGCATCATGGTCTTCTATTTTTTATACTAGGTATAAATTACTAGATCCATTAAAACCCCATCACTCTTATAATTTTATCTCATTTCTTAGGCAACCCAAGTGCATCCCAATGTGTTCTTTCATCCCCCTTTTAGTGAATTTCAACCTCGATCTTAGAGGATCAATATGTGGTGGTTTAGGTGAGTTCCTATCGTCATTTTCCTAGTTTTTCCTCTATTTGTATTGTTTTGGTGGTTTCTACCAATGTAAAAACCATTGGTTTTGATGTTATTTTAATAAGTCAATGATTTGGTTATTGTGTTTTAGGTTGGTTATGGTGTTATCCTTCATTATGGTACCCAATTATTTTCCCTCTTGATCTAACCTTTTGTAGTGGAACAAAAATCTTCATTTTAGGTAGAGGATCCTTCGTTTCTAATCTAGTGTATTATGTGGGATGGGTTATGATTTTTTTTTACCTTTGGGAGGATGGTTTTTATCCAAATCAATAAATATAATTAATCTATTTAATATAAATTGAAGGGGAAGGGGAAAGAATCAAATGTTTTTACACCCTTTTTTTTATATTATTGATATTGTGTTTATTCATTCTTATTGTATGGGCTTGATGACTCACTAAAAATCATGATTTTTAGGGGATTTATTTGTATATTATTTGATAATTTGTGGAACCATGTTATTTAATTATTTTTTACCACCTTAATTTAAATGTATAATTACTTATATCCATCTAATGAACCAGTTGCACATGGATATATGGATTGTGTGAGAATTCCCCTAAAATAAAGAAGTTAAAGTGATGAAAATACAATTGATAAATCTAAAAAATGTTATGTGAATGTGATGCAAAAAGTGTTGTGATGTGTGATGTGATGTGGGGTAGTGATTTTTGGTTATGTATTGAGGTGGTGATGTGTGTTTTTGGTATGGGGAGGTGATGTAATGAGAAGTGGATGTGGTACATGGAGATTGTGATGTGGAAAATGGTTGTGATGTGGCAAGTTGATATGGGTGTTAAAGGTGGGATGATTTGGGATTGTTGGCATAAGGATGGCAGGCTGTTTGTTGTGTGGTGTTGTGTTGTGGAGGTTTCCTGATAAGTAATGCAATTAATTGGTTAATAATGAATGGTAATGGCATGGGTTGAATGAATAATGAATGAATAAATTAAAATGAGCTGTGTGGTTTTAATGGTTGATGCTTATATATATTAAATGAACGATCTGGAGAAAATGGAATTAATTGGATATTTTAATTGAATTGGTTGATAATGGAAATATGGAAATGGATTAATTTTTAATGAAAGTTGTAATGTGGCTTTTTGATTGTTATTTTATGTGGTTTATTTAGTGGTGTAAGCGATTGTGGATGTATTGTGCGATTGGGTGGTGATTTTGTGGGTTGGTTAGTGATTTATTGTGAACCCATAAGTTGGTATTATGCATGGATTTATATATATAATTTATATATTTCTTGTGATTTCTATATTATCTCCACCCATGTTGATCACATTGTGTCAATAATCAAATGTTTTGGGGACATTTTTTCCAATATACTGGTGGTGATGATGGATGGTTGGATACCCACTCTGTAACACCCCGAGATTCCACAATATGCTTCTCATTCAATAATGCAATAGCTTGCATTGTACGCAACTTCGAGTTCTAAAACACCGCGACTAATCATAGTAGCCGTTATGAATAGTAATAACCACTTTTTAAAATTATAGAAATTTTATATTTCAAAATGGACTTCATTTTTGGATTTGGAATATCGAAATTAGCCTATGTTGAATTTTGGGTATTTTTCTGAGAACTTCTAATTTTTTATGAATAGTGAAAAATACTTAAAAACAACTTTTTTAATCAAAATAATTTATATTGAAAAATTATACTATTTAGTGGTTTTAAAGTATAATTAGAATATATTTTTACCATTTTATCCAATGGTGGTCATTATAATTAATTTAACAATGCAATTGGACATAAACAATTGTCAATCTTTTGATATAAATTGTTTCTTAAAAACACGCTATTTGTTGTGACAGCGGGAATTAATTATAAAATTAATTAATGCAACTTATATGTTTGGAATTTTGTAAAATATACATCATTTTTGAATTCGGAATATCAATTATAGCTTACGGTGAAATTTTGGCATTGTTCTGAAAAACTTCAATTTTTGATGAATAGTGAAACCACTAAGTGGTAGTTAAATAACCGATTTTTCGTTTAAATGAAATATTACCACTTCTGTGATTTGATTTTCAAAAATCTGACATACATGGTTGTAATTAAGAAGTAAAATGTGGTTCAATGAGATCAAAATAATTTTTTGGTGAATAGTAACTTTTAAGTTCTTAATCGCGATTAGAGGTAATTAGTGTAGTTTAAGGTACAAATAATGTTTTAATAATATGATATGAGCATGAAACTTGTCCTACTCTTATTGGATGAGTCATGGCCGACCAAGACAACCCATGGGTCAACTTGGGGACCCCATGGAGCCACTTTAGTTGGAAAATGACATTAATATATATTTATTTAATGTTAAAATTAAATTGACACAAACATGAGTTGTTTTACTAAAATAGTTTTTAAGTGGGGTTAAACAAGTCCAAATTTTGACTATAAATATTCATTAGAAATATAAAACGATTTCCTACATCATAGTATCTTTTTTATAATTTTTAGACATTAAATAAATTAAATTAATTATGACATCATGATGATGCAGCGATGACCTCATTATTTAACGATTTAAATAAAATGGAAATATAATGTAAAATCCAAAGTGTACACTTGTCAAAAACCTATTGGATGAGTATATTTCGAACCCTTATCATCTTATAATCGAATTATATAAGTTTGGGACCTCTAAAATCCGAAACTCATTTTATAATAAAGTGACTTTTCTTTACTTTCCAAGAGTGCCCCTCCTCTCCACTTATAAAAGGCCCCCACCTCTCCCACATCATTTACACATTCAAGCCATTTGGCTCGGCCAACCTCTGCCCAAATACTATCCCAACTTTCCCCTCTTACTCCTAGAAGCCTCACTTTGGGCAGAACTCTTCCCAAGGAAGCTTTTGGCTCAAATCAAGAAGAGTTACCCGATTTTGAGGTAATGTCTTCTCTAATGTTGTTTTGTTTTATTTTTCTTCTCCAACCCCCCCTAAACTCTTTTTATTCATTTATTTTGTAACAACACCAGTATCCTAAATATACTAGGATGTTGTTATAAGAAGGATTCGAGCTACACTTACACACACCTACATCTAATGGTTAAAGAACATACGGTTTCTGTGGATGGCGAATTTTTGCCTCACGAAACGATGATTGTTCAACACTCATATAACACCTTAAAATGTGGACATTAAGATGTCACTATTTTTATATATGATATATAATATGTTTATGTTTTACTTATGCTTCTGTATTTCTCATTTATGGCATACTTTATGATTTCCATTATGGGTAAAACGCGATAATTTCATTTTAGGAAGTGCGGACTACCGCCCCCTCAAAGTGATTTGAATCGTTAATGCCATATGTGGGATGTATAAAGGATGGAGTAAATGGTATCATACACTATATTATACTGGAATTATATTATACATTTATATCATTATGATTTCGTTCCATTAAATATGAAATTGAAATGGAAGTAGCGTTCATGCGTACATACGGCTTACCGTCTCCATGAACGATGCATTTCATTTCTTACCTGTAAATGTTACGTAATATTATAAATGAATGTATATACTGGATATATAAGATATATATGACATCTAAATCATGAATATAATTCTGGAGATAATGGATATTCTACCACATAAACAACTTGTAATTATAAGAAGTTTATTGTTGACTCAAGTACCAAAGATCGACAAAACAACCGTTATTAACTTAAATAATTACATAATGTTCATATCATTGTAATAAGTGATATAATAAGGATAATGAAATTCAAAATGGTTCTTAATAAGGTATATATTAACTCTAGTTTATTATTCAGGAGGTTAAAGAACGGTTGAGTCAAGTCAGACACGAGGTAAGGGAATTTCTTAACCCAACTTCCATTCTTTGGGTTAATCTCCTACTTTCAAATTATGTCATGATATTATTATGTCTTATTTTGTATTTTTTACTTTCTTCATGTGTACCTATAGTGAATACACATAATAGATCTATTTTATTTTAAAAATTATCTTTTTAAGGACTTCGTCTCAATCTCCTTTCATTGAGGCATATTTGGTTTTATACACAACTTTCTTTTATACGGTGTATAAACCCCTTTTACTTTTATGTTTATTCAAAAGGAATCTTTTTTTATACGAAGCGTTTTACTAAACGACAAAAAGGTAATGTTTTTCTTTCCGTACATATGTGGCGACAATGACTTCTCCGCCTTCATGACCATTATTTGAGTTTCGTCTTCCTCTACAAGCCATCATTTTTTTTAATGAAAAATAAATACAAAGTTTTAACTTTCTTTTATTTTGGTATTGAAAATGGTTTTGAAAGCGTTTTTATTATATCAATGTGTTGTATTGATATCTTGTGATTGAAATGTTGAAATGTTATGTTTCCTTTATGCATGTTTTATGTGATACTATTATGTTATGGTTTATGATATGTTTAAACCTATTCATATGAGGAATGTATTGGACTTAATAAGTGACGGGTGGAGCCCGCTATAGCTTCTCGATGCATTGGTAGGTCTCATGAGACAAATAGACGTGGAATTGGATGAGGCCCTTTCCCAATTTGATTTATGGTTTTGGCTGAGGCCTTAATCATTTTAGACGTCTTGGCCGAGGCCTTGACAAAATGTTTCAGAATGTCTGGCATTATACATTCCCTCATTATGAAAGTGGTTATTGATATTTCATGTGATTGTTTGACTAGTAGAATATCCATGTGAGTAAGTAAATGGCATAATTTCAGTTTACTTTTGCCATATTATGCTAAAGTTCAAGTTTAAAAGGCTTTTGTTTTAGTTATACATTGCCTTAAATGTTAATGTTTATTTATGAAAGCTTCCGCTATATTGTTATCCTTACTGAGCATCTGAGCTCACCCCTTTAAATGTTTTAATATTTTCCAGGATGTGAGGGAGTATTTTATGAATGACCTGCAGGGATAGTCCGAAGAGGATAAAAGTGTGGACTATGGAGACTATGTTATTATAGTTTTTCACTTTGTGATGCAATGTAACATTTATGAATGTATCTAGTGTTTCCAAGGCTACTAAACTAATCAGTCTTTCGAGACTTGATCTTTTGTGATCATGCCAATGTTACGAAGTAATGCACCGACTCTAGGTAGCTGGGGTCAGGGCGTTACAGTTGGTATCAGAGGCAGTTTAGTACTAACCTTGGAAGCTAGATGTAGATAAACTCTGATTAGAGCACATAGCCCAAAGATAGACTTTGAGGATTAGTATAGAAGAACTTCCTAGAATTTTGGTATTATAGATATTTTGTGAGTTTTCTGAGCAATACATCCCTGTCTGGATACGAGCAGGTAGAGGCGGCTCTGGCACAGATGTACCTAGGGGTAAAACCCGAAAACACCGCTTTGAGCTAGACTCGAACGGGAACTGGTGCATGACAACGGGCCTTACTGCACTCTTGGTTACGACACTCCCAGGGGATATGCTTAGGATAATTCTCATTTTCTTTACAAAACACTATGAAGGGTTATGAGTATATACTTCCTCAAAGAAAACTTTTTTTTTATGATTATGGATTATATCCATAAATAGTTCAATTAGTGTTAAGTGTTTTACAAGTATGGAATTATGTATTTTGATTCATAAACTAACCTAATTTATTTCATTGTATAGAAATGGCGCCCAGTAGAAGGAATGTGAACTCCAGCAATACGTATGATCCAAAGAGTAAGAAGGATCATATCTTTCACGGTATTAAGCCAACATTTCGAAGGGAAATAGTCTCCCATGTGTTCTCAACATATGAATAAATAGTATCATGTGTTAATAAGATAAGTAGAGAATTCTCTGAGTCCTATGGCTTTGAAGCGAAGCAAGAGACGAAAGGGATGGAAGAGAGAATGATGGATAAAGGGATGAGGGGAAAGAAGAATTTTACAATATGTGGTAATTGTGGGAAGAAACATCATGGAACTTGCCTAAAGGGAATGGGAGTTTGTTATAAGTGTAGAGAAAAAGGACACAAAGTGCGTGACTGCAAGGGTAAGAAAATGGTTTCAAATGTACAATGCTTCTTCTGCAAGGATTGGGGACACTACGAAAACCAATGTCCAAGTCATCAGAGTATGCCCCAAATGATGTTATTGGATAATAATCAAGTTATGATACTACCACAGATGAGGAGTAATGATTAGAGTTCTTATGTTGTTATTGAATAATTTTGTAATTTGAGTGTTGTATCAATTATGTACTGGTTATAATAATTATGGAGTATATAAGGATTGTACTGTAGTACTATTTCATCAAGGACTTGAGATTGTGTGGAACCAAGAAAAGTGACTCCACAGTAGGTTAAATTTTTGGAAAATATATGGTTGAGAGAAAGATAAACCATAATATGGTTCTGATTTTGAGATAGTGATTTTGGAATAAGATGTGATTGATTTGGATAATTATATTGGATATTCTTAACTTCCTTGAAACTGATTGATGATTTGTAAACATTTTTGGATAGAAGGAGTATATCTAGTATTCTATAATGAATAAGGGATCATGGTAATTCAGTATGTTTAAAAAGAATACATTATGAAGGTTTTCACATGTTGATACGTGGAAAAAAGGACCTTCATTATGTTTACCTTCCTTATAAAATTTAGACTGTGAGTTGGACAGAAGTATTTTGGATAACTATAAAGGTTGGAATGGATTAAGTTGATCTTTGGATAGTATTGTTTAAGGTTAAAGCATTTCTGAAGATTATTTTTGGAATATTATAATAATATAGTTTTAGGAAAAGGACAACCTGCAGGGTGGGGCATAACCCGTCGCGT
Source organism: Viscum album (assembly GCA_963277665.1). Lineage (NCBI taxonomy): Eukaryota > Viridiplantae > Streptophyta > Magnoliopsida > Santalales > Viscaceae > Viscum > Viscum album. The sequence goes on along the minus strand of OY728146.1, from coordinate 1,051,080,651 downwards.
CGGACAAAGCTGCGGGAATCGAACCCACAACCATCGTACGACAGGACTTTATTTCCTACCACTAGCCTACAGGAAGTCCCTGGTTATTAAAATATAATTTTACTAATCTAAATGGTATGTGTTAACATTTGGAACCTTATACAATTAAAATAAGTATAATATTTTTGAGTTCTATTATCTTTTTGAGTGAAAGATGAGTTGAAGGTTGAAACTCTAATTGACAAGCATAAATATATATATACCTATCTATTATTCAATGAATAAATTAATTCTTAAACTTTAGTAAAGGGATATTAAAACCAAAAAAAATGTGTTATCCTAATACCTTATGTCTTGTTGAACTGATGATATTTTAAATCAACATAGATTGAAGGCTTTGAGGCCCTCAATTTGACAGTTGATTGTGATTGATGACCTCAATCACTCCCTAAGAATATTTATGTTTTTCCTCCAATTATATGTCTCTAATTGCCACCAATGTTCTCCTAATCGAGATCATAATTGGGTGGTGAATTTTTCATTTCCCTTTCCCTCTTATTAAGGCTAATTTTTTTTAATCTTATTTCCGATGTGGGTTTTCCACAAAGGTATTTTCTATTTTCAAACTTTTATTTTCCAAGAAAAATTTCAAATTGCGAGGACGCAATTTATTAAAGGAGGGGAGAATGTAACACCCCGAGCTTCCACAATACGCTTCTCATTCAATAATGCAATAGCTTGCATTGTACGCAACTTCGAGTTCTAAAACACCGCGACTAATCATAGTAGCCGTTATGAATAGTAATAACCACTTTTTAAAATTATAGAAATTTTATATTTCAAAATGGACTTCATTTTTGGATTTGGAATATCGAAATTATCCTATGTTGAATTTTGGGTATTTTTCTGAGAACTTCTAATTTTTTATGAATAGTGAAAAATACTTAAAAACAACTTTTTTAATCAAAATAATTTATAGTGATAAATTATACTATTTAGTGGTTTTAAAGTATAATTAGAATATATTTTTACCATTTTATCCAATGGTGGTCATTATAATTAATTTAACAATGCAATTGGACATAAACAATTGTCAATCTTTTGATATAAATTGTTTCTTAAAAACACGCTATTTGTTGTGACAGCGGGAATTAATTATAAAATTAATTAATGCAACTTATATGTTTGTAATTTTTTAAAATAGACATCATTTTTGAATTCGGAATATCAATTATAGCTTACGGTGAAATTTTGGCATTGTTCTGAAAAACTTCAATTTTTGATGAATAGTGAAACCACTAAGTGGTAGTTAAATAACTGATTTTTCGTTTAAATGAAATATTACCACTTCTGTGATTTGATTTTCAAAAATCCGACATACATGGTTGTCATTAAGAAGTAAAATGTGGTTCAATGAGATCAAAATAATTTTTTGGTGAATAGTAACTTTTAAGTTCTTAATCGCGATTAGAGGTAATTAGTGTAGTTTAAGGTACAAATAATGTTTTAATAATATGAGATGAGCATGACACTTGTCATACTCTTATTGGATGAGTCGTGGCCGACCAATAAAACCCATGGGTCAACTTGGGGACCCCATGGAGCCACTTTAGTTGGAAAATGACATTAATATATATTTATTTAATGTTAAAATTAAATTGACACAAACATGAGTTGTTTTACTAAAATAGTTTTTAAGTGGGGTTACACAAGTCCCAATTTTGACTATAAATATTCATTAGAAAGCTAAAATGATTTCCTACATCATAGTAACTTTTTTATAATTTTTAGACATTAAATAAATTAAATTAATTATGACATCATGATGATGCAGCAATGACCTCATTATTTAACGATTTAAATAAAATGGAAAGATAATGTAAAATCCAAAGTGTACACTTGTCAAAAACATATTGTATGAGTATATTTAGAACCCTTATCATCTTATAATTGAATTATATAAGTGTGGGACCTCTAAAATCCGAAACTCATTTTATAATAAAGTGACTTTTCTTTACTTTCCAAGAGTACCCCTCCTCTCCACTTATAAAAGGCTCCCACCTCTCCCACCTCATTTACACATTCAAGCCATTTGGCTCGGCCAAACTCTACCCAAATACTCTCCCAACTTCCCTCTATTACTCCTAGAAGCCTCAATTTGTGCAGAAATCTTCCCAAGGAAGCCTTTGGCTCAAATCAAAAAGAGTTACCCGATTTTGAGGTAACGTCTTCTCTAATGTTGTTTTGTTTTATTTTTCTTCTCCAACCCCCCTAAACTCTTTTTATTCATTTATTTTGTAACAACACCAGTATCCTCAATATACTAGGATGTTGTTATAAGAAGGATTCGAGCTACACTTACACACACCTACATCTAATGGTTAAAGAACATACGGTTTCTGTGGATGGCGAATTTCTGCCTCACGAAACGATGATTGTTCAACACTCATATAACACCTTCAAAGGTGGACATTAAGATGTCACTATTTTTATATATGATATATAATATGTTTATGTTTTAATTATGCTTCTTTATTTCTCATTTATGGAATACTTTATGATTTCCATTATGGGTAAAACGCGATAATTTCATTTTAGGAAGTGCGGACTACCGCCCCCTCAAAGTGATTTGAATCGTTAATGCCATATGTGGGATGTATAAAGGATGGAGTAAATGGTATCATACACTATATTATACTGGAATTATATTATACATTTATATCATTATGATTTCGTTCCATTAAATATGAAATTGAAATGGAAGTAGCGTTCATGCGTACGTACGGCTTACCGTCTCCATGAACGGTGCATTTCATTTCTTACCTCTAAATGTTACGTAATATTATAAATGAATGTATATACTGGATATATAAGATATATATGACATCTAAATCATGAATATAATTCTGGAGATAATGGATATTCTACCACATAAACAACTTGTAATTATAAGAAGTTTATTGTTGACTCAAGTACCAAAGATCGACAAAACGACCGTTATTAACTTAAATAATTACATAATGTTCATATCATTGTAATAAGTGATATAATAAGGATAATGAAATTGAAAATGGTTCTTAATAAGGTATATATTAACTCTAGTTTATTATTCATGAGGTTAAAGAACGGTTGAGTCAAGTCAGACACGAGGTAAGGGAATTTCTTAACCCAACTTCCATTCTTTGGGTTAATCTCCTACTTTCAAATTATGTCATGATATTATTATGTCCTATTTTGTATTTTTTACTTTCTTCATGTGTACCTATAGTTAATACACATAATAGATCTATTTTATTTTAAAAATGATCTTTTTAAGGACTTCGTCTCAATCTCCTTTCATTGAGGCATATTTGGTTTTATACACAACTTTCTTTTATACGGTGTATAAACCCCTTTGACTTTTACGTTTATTCAAAAGGAATCTTTTTTATACGAAGCGTTTTACTAAACGACAAAAAGGGAATGTTTTTCTTTCCCTACATATGCGGCGACAATGACTTCTCCGCCGCCGTGACCATTATTTGAGTTTCGTCTTCCTCTACAAGCCATCATTTTTTTAATGAAAAATAAATACAAAGTTTTAACTTTCTTTTATTTTGGTATTGAAAATGGTTTTGAAAGCGTTTTTATTATATCAATGTGTTGTATTGATATCTTGTGATTGAAATGTTGAAATTTTATGTTTCCTTTATGCATGTTTTATGTGATACGATTATGTTATGGTTTATGATATGTTTAAACCTATTCATATGAGGACTGTATTGGACTTAATAAGTGACGGGTGGAGCCCGCTATAGCTCCTCGATGCATCGGTAGGTCTCATGAGACAAATAGACGTGGAATTGGCCGAGGCCCTTTCCCAATTTGATTTATGGTTTTGGCCGAGGCCTTAATCATTTTAGACGTCTTGGCCGAGGCCTTGACAAAATGTTTCAGAATGTATGGCATTATACATTCCCTCATTATGAAAGTGGTTATTGATATTTCATGTGATTATTCTACTAGTAGAATATCCATGTGAGTAAGTAAATGGCATTATTTCAGTTTACTTTTTCCATATTATGCTAAAGTTCAAGTTTAAAAGGCTTTTGTTTTATTTATACATTGCCTTAAATGTTAATGTTTATTTATGAAAGCTTCCGCTATATTGTTATCCTTACTGAGCATCTGAGCTCACCCCTTTCAATGTTTTAATATTTTCCAGGATGTGAGGGAGTATTTTATGAATGACCTGCAGGGATAGTCCGAAGAGGATAGAATTGTGGACTATGGAGACTATGTTATTATAGTTTTTCACTTTGTGATGTAATGTAACATTTATGAATGTATCTAGTGTTTCCAAGGCTACTAAACTAACCGGTCTTTCGAGACTTGATCTTTTGTGATCATGCCAATGTTACGAAGTAATGCACCGACTCTGGGTAGCTGGGGTCGGGGCGTCACACACTCTTCCCATCTATCTATTCCAGGAGACATTTTCATGCATGGGTTGTGATAAATAGAAGTCAAAATTGTATTGGGGTAGTGATTAAAAAGATTTATTATGGTGTGAATAGTGCATGGTGGGAGGAGGGAAAAAGGTTGATGTCCTTTATGTTCTGTATACCCTACTATCCTGGTTATATTTGAGATGTGTTGAGATGGACCGAGTATTGGTAGGAAAGATATGATGTGATGTGATGAACCAAGTGTCTAAAGACATGATATGATGTGATGTAATGAACCATGTGTCTGTGGAAGATATGTGATGTGATATGATGCAATATGGAAGAGATGGGAGCACCGGGATATACGCTATTGAGGTGTGAGAGTGGAAAATTAGTGGGAAAGTTGTGTGGGGAACCCTTTATTGATATGATTCTTATTATATTACTATACTCAGATGTTCTATTTAGCGAGTGAGCCCTACTAAGGATTATTTTGGTTAGTTGACCTATTTAGGTGATGTTGGTTATGCTTTTTTCTCACTGGTGCATTAATATGCTCCTTTTCACATGTGCATGAGAGAATTTGGGTATCCTACTAAGTATACTTTTATACTCACCCTATGTATATACAAACTACTTTTTAGGTTTATATGGGGGCTTTGTGGACTTGTTGGACATTTCTAGAATGATCTTTGGAGTTGTTTCTATGTCGCTGCCATGAATTTTTTCTTTTGGGTATTTTTTAGGGAATTTTATCAATATTTTCTTATTTATACATGCATTGTGGGATAGTTTGTATTTATTTTTATATTATGTCATGGAGTTGATTATAGTTGATTTATAATATCTTCTAATCCTATTATTATTGATGAAAACACCTCTTATTTGTGAGATTTTCATACCCTCAGTTCTAATCATCAACCTAAGACCTAATAGAGTGGGAATTGGGGGTCATTATCACTCTTACTTCATTATTGGCTTAGGAGGGGTACCATTAGAGGGAGGGGTTGTGACTCATGCATCTGGCCATGACCTTCCCCACAGTCCCTTTGACCTTGATGATGAATACCTACAAGGTTATGCTCTACTCTTTGAGGATGAGGATAATCATAGGGATATCCTTTTCATACCCCATCTCCCCTCTTCTAATCATTAGTTAGAGCACATTGTTGTTTCTACCTTGACTAATACTATAATAATGGAAAAAAATAAAGTGGACTACTAGATGAATGATGCCTTCTCAGAAAGGCTAGGTAATCTTTATATTGATGGACATGGCCTCCATAATAAAAATAAATGTCTGATCCCTCGGAAGGGGATTGAGAGCCACCAACCCTAGATAAATGAGATGAAGAGGGATGAGACCTACCCCCCACTATCCAAAAACCCTTATATCCAAGAAATTGGGAACCCTAGACCACAAATCTGTTTTGTTGATAATCTTGAAACCCCCCCTCTCATGATGATCCAATCTTGACTAATGTCCTCTCAACAACATTTTCTCTCTCTAACACCTCGAGATACATCGAAAACATAAATAAGGTGACTTGGTGTTAAATATCTCAATATAAAGCCTCCTCAAAATGATTCACACTAGTCTACTCTTCCTATAAAAGGTCCAAAGAATATCAAAAAGGGTTCTTGAAATATATCCCAAAATCCTACACACTAGAGATTCCTTGTTAAAGGGTAAGAAGATCCTGGTGGATGACTGCCTTCACGGTCGAAAAAATAAAATAAACTTAGAACTGATCTCAAATCATGTCCCCCATAAAACAAAAAACTCCTCATGATACCCAATGAGTAAGAACCACTACACATTGGCTTCCCCATATATAATCATCAACACCAATGAAACCTAGTTCTCCTACCAAGCATTAATTGAACTAAAGGCTATATAGACCTCCTTTAACTAGTCCTCTATCACTGAATCCATATTAGATCCCTCATTCTTCTAAAAACTCTAGTACTAGAACTCTCATAGTGTCCTTATCCAAGTGTCTTCATATTTTAATTCAACCCTATGACGATCTATTAGCACATCCTACTGAACATCTTCAGCATGGAATTGACAGAGACATTGTCACGAACCAAATCTGGTCACCACTGAAACTAGTTCCAAACCTGTCCCGTGACAAGGCCCGAAGGGCGTTCCCGATCCCCACAGACTGGAACAAGTGCCTGGGTATCATAAAATGAGAATTGGGAACGATTTACCCAAGTTTATAAACTTAAAACAATAAAAGAATCCAATAAAACGAATCTGGATTTTTCAAACCAAACAATCTTTTACAAAAATTCAGAACTGAATTACATAGATTAAAACAACTAAAAAAGACTATACCAAAGGTACAAAACCAAAATGAAATAGCCCAAGAACCCTCATGGCATGGGGCACCGCCCTCAAGCCATCTCCGCAAGACTTCACCACCAAGGACCTGCAAAAAACCCGAACCACTGGAACAAAAAAAATTGTACCCAACCTGCGACAACAAAAATAACCAAGTCTACTTACACCCAAAGGTGTAAGTAGGGTGTGATCCAATGCCAAGTAGGATACCACTACTAAGAGATTCCATGCGGTAAACATTCAAAGATGAAAAGCATGCATGTTTTCAAAAACATGTAATTTCTAGTTACAATTTCTAAAAGATGCAACTTAAAAAAAATCAGTTTTCAAGTGGGCTAATTTAAAGAATAAAAAATTTTAAAATAAATACCAAGGCTACTGAATTTTCCAGCCACTCATACAGTATTCCGAAGATAAGCACAAAATATCTAGTGAGCACAAGCAATGGGAAATAACCCCTAGGCACTAGCTAGTTGTGGGTCCCAGGTACCTCCTATCTCGGTGAGAGTAACCATCACAAATATCCATTCTCGTGCATGAGCCACTAGTAGGGTACATACCCACAACCTAGTGGTCCCCAATCATCATCATCATAATTTAGTTAGAGTTTTAAGTGTCAATATTGCTAAGTGAAACTGAGGCCAAACCCCACGGATTCACTAGCATACTAGTACACGTCCACCCACCTAGATACCCGGGTTTTCCCTTTGTGATCAAACAAGTTCAACAAGTCAATGAATATAATATTCACAATAAAATAATATTTCCATATCATAAATTCACCAAACATCCCACATGTATACAATACAAGTCACAAAAGTCCACTTTTCATTCAAATTGATTTTGAAATCCGACTCACACCAAAATAGCCCACAACACTTTTCACATTTCTTTAACACTTCCACAAATTCATTAAAAAATTTTATAAAACCAATCCAATATATTAAAACTCTCATAAAATCCCACTCAATTTTTACATAACACCCCTTTTACCTTAATAATCATTTTATCATTAAACTTACACGAAAGAGCCCACAAACAAGTTTTGCTCCAACATCACAATTTACTAAAACATTACAGAAATTTACAAAATATTTTAAAAATATTTGAAATATTAAAAAATCATTTCACATTTCAAAACCCCATAATACATGAACACATATACCAAACAGTACATATTCACCATTTTCCCACTTTGTTTAACCAACTAAAACATTTACAATTTTCATAAAAAGAACCCAAGTGGTGCAAATATGTCTTGCACAAAAAACTCATTTCAAAAACCTATTTTAAGCCAAAATCACACCAATATCTTAAAAAAACAGAATTTTCATCCCAATCAACATGTAATAATCCACTTTCAAATGTTATATAATCACCTTGAACAATATCGCAAAAGATACCCATGAGAACACACAAATCCATAAAACACTTTCAAAGAGTATAACAAGGTTACACACATAAAACCCAATAAAAGACCCTCATTTTTAGGCCCAAATGACACTATATTATTACCCAACCAAAATTGGCAGCCCCGTTCAACAACTAATAAATCACTTCCACGTTTTACAAAACTACTACAAGAGATAACTCAAGAAATACATTTGAAAAATACATACTTCAAACAAAAATGTAACTTTAATACCAAATACTTTACTATTGCTACCAAAATGGTTTTCGCATAATAAAAATCATATAAGGAATATGAAAGATTATTTAATCAAGCAAACTAACTCATCATTAAATGGTTACCCATGGAATCACCTACCGAATGTGTCGAAACCCTCAAATACTGGGGCGAAACATCAACCGCACGACCGCTGCACCTCAAAAAAGTTAAAAGAAACCTAAAACCTCAATATTTCACCCAAAATACATTAATTTATAACCTAGTCACGAATCCTAACTTCTGGAATTTTTATAATTCAAGAATTATGGAAGAAACCCTAAGCAATTTGAAAGAGGAAAGAAATAGACTCACCTACTTGAAGTATCCTGAATTAATCACTCCAAAACTAATAGTTTCTGAAATTGAAAACAGACAAAATTCAGGGGTTGTTCTAACAAGATTTAGGAGGTAATTTAGGAACTTTAATGGAGAGAAAATAGTAATAATTGAGAGAGTTAAGAAGGGATGAAGTTACCTCTTCAATTCTGGCCGATTTGAGACACCCTATGAAGATCAACCATAATTCGCGATTTCAAAGATCTCCAAGGAGGAGGTAAAGGCAATGGGAGATTTACTGGGTTTCTTAGGGTCGAGGGGGAGGTTGAATAACCGAAAAACACAAATATTGAAGGAGATATAAAAACATTAAAATTTATTTTTAATGCAGGAAATGTGCCTTCGGGAAGGCCCAATATCTTAAATAAAAACCCATATCCACCATGATTATGGATTTATAAAGCCTCCAAATTTATATTTTGGTGTTAATAGGTCAGATGAGACCATTTAGGAATTGGAATGATGAAAAAATATTAAATAATGAAAAAGTTATAAAGGAAACAAAATTTATTTTTAAATCTGGAATTGGGCTCACGGTTTGGCCCAATTCATGAAAACTCATCTATTTCTCCATAAAACCTTTGGAAACCATCCAAAACAAAGAATGAAAGGAAAATAAATAAAATTTACCTTCAAAATAAGTCATTTATGTGACAAAAATCGACCTGGAGCCATTATTTCAAAAGAAAAAATTATTAGGGACCACTAAACCTAGAATATGGAATATTTAAGATTAATTAATTAAATTTCGAATTAACCTCAAAGTCTAACCATTTAAAACACAGTTGAAAACAGTAATGACACATGATCCTTTCCTAGGACTCTACCTCACCACTAATATCACTTTTATTAGTAGACCCAGTAAACTTGATGGTCCTTTAATTAGATCATAGAGGGCTCTAAATACCGATTTCCTAGCTTTCCCCTTATTTACATTACATACTAAAATAATCTGATACCGTTTCCCTATCAACCAATGTAGTCATCAATAATGAATATGTCTAAACTCTATCATATCCCTCAACTAGATCCATTGATACCACTCTTTCATGACCCCTCCCACAAAATCACCTCTCCTAGGCCAAAAATAAAGTAATATGGATGATTAAACCCAAATACTGCCTCCAATATGATATGGGTTGGAAACTAGCATTGAGAGTATATTATATACACAAATGGGAGGAATTAACCTTTAATAAGAACATGAAGAACAATATATAATATGATACCACTAAATAAAACCTACTTATAATAAATAAAATATCCCAATACATGTATATAATTTCATATAAATTGGAACAAAAAAATGAAACTATAAGTAACCAAAATAAAACCTCAGTAGAGACCTAAAAGTCCAAACAACTTCTAAAATACTCCATGAGCTAGAAATTTCCATATCTACCACCAAACATATCTTGTGTACCTGAAAATTAGTTTATATATATTGGATTGAGTATAAATTTATACTCAGTAGGATCCTCCTTGGAGCCTCTCATGAAAAAGTGAAGAAAGCATACTAAATCATGATGAATAAATGATGAAATTAAATAATCACCTAATATTGTATTATAAATTCCCATACTTACCATGGCTCACTCAAAAATTATAACATAAAAGTAATTGCATGATATCCAACATAATATAAAAGTGAAGGTACCTCCCTACCACTTCCCCACTAGTTTACCACTCTCACCCCAACATCACTTGTCCTAAGCCATATCTCTCCAATAAGACACATGTGTCAAAGGAAACTATATTATATCCCAAAAATCATAAATCTCATAGTATAAATATCATCACCACCTATAGATAGTAGGCGGGTTACTATGCGGGTACTGTAGCAGGCGGGTTACTATTCACAGAATGTGATTTGGGCCAAAAAATTGGGCCTAAGGGATATGTAATGGGCTACAAGACCACTGGGCCTTCAGGTTATGTAATGGGTTTCCATATACCCAATTAAAAGAGGTATTTTATTTGATTTAATAATAAAAATGAGGCTTCGACCCCTATAAATAGTAACCGATTAATTTCCAAGATCCACCAAATCCTATACACAGTTTACTGCACATCAAGCCATCACAATCCGTGCACAATATACCTATGATAATCCTTAGGATACTATACCTAGAGATAATTGTGTGTAAAATTATTAGAATCCATTAATTACCCTTACATAAAAATATGGGTAAAGGTAACCCTCATGTAGGATAACAAATAATACTCCTAGGAGAAGAGAGCGAGGAAGATGGGGAAGTTAGCCATCCGTCATCACTAACTTGGACGATGGGGAAAAAATCCCCCCTATAGTACAATAGGTGTTAATCACACAATAAACATGGGTGGGGTAGCCTATAAAACCATATAACATAAGGAATATATATATATATATATATATATATATATATATATATATATATATATATATATATATATATATATATATATATATATATATATCACAACCAAACTATGAGAAACTACCTACCCTTAACCTCAAATACAACTATCATCTCTTGGACACCTAACTTCCACTACTACGGTTCAGATATCCTTTAAGCACACAAAAATTTCAAGAGAACTTCATTAAATTATTTCTTTTGAACTTTTAAAATTTATATTAATAATAGTCTAAACATTCTGAGTCAACCATCAGGCTCCCATACCCATATTTTAAATCATTTTTTTTACTATTCCATAATTCTGGGTACTCTAGGACTCATCCTAAGGTACCATAAAAGATACATAGACCAAGAACAACTAGATATGTAAAGTAATGAGAAAGGGAATTGTGAAACAAGAAACTGAAACATCATATTATTCCCCCATATTTAACACTATATATGATATAATATTTAACATGCAACACAGAGTTTAAACAAACCACGACATATTATTGAAATATTATTATTTAAATGTGATCGTTTTAACCTAGCTATTAAATTGGAGGGTATGAATAAGATTAACTAATTTATGAAATGTATATAAAGTTACTACTAAATATAAATTTATTTATAAATTTTAATTAACTAGTCAATTAATTTTAATAAAATCCATTTTATTCATTAAAAATATGTTTTCTTCAAAAAATGATTTTTACTGCTTTCTGTGAGAAAATAATATAATTTTTTTTTTATAATTTTAGAAAATGTATTTGAAAAAATGAAATTAACTTTTTAAATAAACATATATATATTAACATAGTGTGAAATTTTGGGTTCTTTTTCATAAAATATTTCTTTTTCAGTGAATAGTTAAAAAATACCATTTTTTATAAAATTGTCATTTATTTTTTCAAATTAAGTAATTTAAAATTCCCATTATTATTTTATTTTAATTTAAAATTAAAATAATTATTATTTAGTTATATTAAATTTAATTAATTACATTTAAATTATCTTTATTTTGGAATTTAGTATAAGTTTATTTTTTGGATTTAAAACACCTTTTTTTCTTCTGAAAATTGTTTTAAAGTGCATAATATTTATAAATTTTAAATAATTAAAATAACACCCAATGAGGAATGATTTAAATGAAATTTATAGATTATATATCTATAAATATGAATTTAAATTCAGTTATTTATTATTACAACTCATATATTTAACATGAGATCATCTTTTCCTTAAAAAATGCTTTTCTTGAAAAACCAATTTTTGGACATGTCTGTGAATTTAATTTTAAATTAAATTCTTCCACTTATGTGAGTTGAATTTTGAAAAATTTATTCCATATTTGGAATCATAATAATTTATATTTTCTAATAATGCCAACTTAATTTTTTACCATAATAAATAATGAAGATGGTAAAAATTATTTACCATGGTTAATGTAAAAATAGGTTTACCATGGGGTTAAACTAAAAAGTTAAGGGTAAAAAATAACAAAAGATTGTCTAATTAATATTTTATGGTCATATTTTGACCGTATATATTATAATTTTCTATTTTTTTTCATTGTTATTTCCTTTTTTCATGAGTAAAACATGGGTGGAATTTTTTCTTTTTAAAAATTTAAAATGTGTCCTCTCCCCCACTTATAAAAGGCCACCAGCTATTATCTCATTTACACACATAAAAAACCCATTAGTTTGTAAAATAACTACCAAAATAACTCTCTTAATTCCCAAACCTCATTCTAGATTCCATGTTTTTATTAGAAATCTAACCTATAAATAATTTTGGTTCAAACCTAAAGAAGTTGTCTGAAGAAGAGGCAACGTCCTTAATTGAGCATTTTTTTTATTTTTTTTACAAATATTTACAATATTATTAAATAATTTTGATATAATAACCTCTATATATTACATATAATATATGCTTTTATGTCAAGTTCATGACCTACAACAATTTACTCCTCCCTCAAATGGGAAATAGAATTTCTGATTGTGTGTACGACAAACTACTACCTCACGAACTGATGTAATTAGGTTTCCATAACCACTTATCATGAATAAAGAAAATAATATATATAATTTTTATATATGTTAAATATTATATAATTATACTTCTTGAATTATAATATCACATACTCCTTACTTTCCATTCTGTAAGGAATACGATAACGAAACTCATGTGTACAATAGACTACTAACTCATGAAGCGATGTGATTTATTTTTCACTTATGATTTACATGGAAGGTAATAATAATTAATTTTATTATTATATATTATAATAATTATATATCTATAATTATTTAAAATTAATATATCACATACTTTCTTATCTTACCATCCATGGAAATATGATAACGTCGTTCATGTGTACAACAGACCACCACCTCACAAAGTGATGCGATCCATTTTTTATGACTGCATAACATTGATGGTATATGTGAGTGTATTTAAGTAAATAATATTATATTTATTATATAATTTTAATTTTTTAAATATAAATTAACACTTACCTTATTTTCATCATGATCATTGAAAAATGGAAATGTTACTCATGCATACGTACGACTTACCATCTCCATGATTATAAAATAGTTTTTTTTCATAACCATCCTTCATGATTCGTTTTAAAAGTATACTTTATGTATAAAAATTATAATTATTTAATTATTATTATTATGGAAATGATAAATTAAAAAAATCGTTGAATTCAATCAACTTACCAAAGTGAATTTGGACATATGAGTCTAACATCATCAAAATGTCCAACTTGAACCTAAATGATTAAGTAATTGAAAATAGAATGGTAATAAATAAAATAAAAGGAATAAAAAAATTGAAAATTGTTCTTAAGAAATTAAATAATTAATATGATTTCATTATTTAGGAATATAAGGAATACACGTGTTGATTCGGGTTTGAGGTAAGGGTTTTCTTAACTTAATTTCCATTCATTGGGTTATATGTCTAATTTGTTGATTATATTATGCCAATATTATATATTAAATGAACTTTTATTTATTTATGTAGTATTTAAACTTTTATTTTTTTGTATCTACATTCATTACAAATAATCACTTCATTGATTAACTCTCATCTCATTGATATGAAGTTTGTAAGGGCTTCATCTCAAAATTTCCTTCTTTAGGACACATGTTATTTTATGCACCTAACTTATTTTAAATGGGGTATATAATAACAATTTACATATTATATTATTAAAAATTTATACTTTATGATATTTTATGTATTAATTCATTTACTCTATTTATGGGAGTTATGATTCAAAAGTTACCATTGCGGTAAGAGTTTATATTTCAATATCATTTTAATCAGGATTATTGACGATTGAATTTCCATTGTTAGAAATTATTTTTTCATTTACTAATAAAAACAATAAATTTTATTATCCTTTTTTTATTAATTAACTTTACAATTCATTGTACAATTTTCCTCTCTTTGGTACTTAAAAATATCCAGATTTTTTTTCCAGGAAAATTGACATCATTTCTCACTTAGATCAAAAATATTTTTTATTCCATATCCATGTTTTCTAAAAATGTTTTCAATTTTTTTAACACTATAAAAATGGTTTATTAAAGAAAATTTTACCCATGTTTTAGTTTTTACAAATTTTTAAGAGAGAAATATTTTTATTTTCTGAAGGAGGTACTTATTGACATTTTATCGAAAATGTGAAAGAAATATTTTTTTTAATGTGTACGACATGAATGGTATTTTATTCCATCATGAAAATTACTTTACTTAAATATTAGTTTATAATTTTACAAGGTTATTTTCAAATAAAATTATTTTAACAATATTGTGTGATTTTTTTTTCAAAATGGATTTTCAAAGTGGAAAGGTTATTTTTATCAAGAATGTTTTTAATATTTTTAAATTATTTATATTCATAAAAAAAAAAACAACCTTTAATGTTATGTAATGATTATAAATAATAAATATATGTATCTTACATATATAACTTTCTTACTCTCCCTTACATTGATAGGGTAATACATGCCTTATTTTCATCTCTTAAATGCTTTCATTATGAAATTTCATTTGATTATGATATGAGACAAGATTATGAAACCCACTTCTTTCTATGGGTAATTATTATGTTTATTCCTTATGATTTATTTCCTTTTATGTCACATATAAATCATGAACATGTTATGATGGGTGTTCCCAGATAGAGCTAGGTGAGCACAATATAGCTTATATAATGGGTGCACCCAGATAAAACTATAATACATTGGGTAACGTTTTAGTATAATGAGATGTCATTTATGGGATTAAGGAGTAAAATTAATCCATTATGATAATTTTTACACCTTGTGATCTTGTCTAGGCAGTTAGACTTGACTCATGTTTATGTCATTTTCTTTATCGTTTCCACATTTCCTATGATTCCATGATCTTATGATATCGTGTTACTTATGTAATTCATTAATGTGATTACTAATGTACCTTATATTTTATGATATTATATTACAAATTTAAATAACATGTTATGTATCCCCATCATGTTCATTCTCTTACTAGGATTTTTAGATCTCCCTTTTATTCTATGTATTCCCCAGGTTATCATATGTAGTTTTTGGAGCTCAAATGGATTTAAGAGCTCACTAAGGAAAAGAAAAAAATGTTGTCATGTTTTAGTTTAATTTAATATATTATGATACTTGTCTTCTAAAGACACCATACCTCATGATATTTGGGTTATAATTAATGGATTTTTGTATTAGAAATCATGTAATAATATGTGTAAAAGGCTTGGGTTGATATAGTTGGTAGTAGAAAAAAGGTTTAGTTAACCTTTGGAAATAGTATGAGAAAAATTTATTAAGAACCCTAAGTATAATTATTAGGAATGAACTAAGTATATAAAAATATCATGAAATATTGGTAAAGTATAGATCAAGTTGTTTTTGATCAATTACATCTCTATCAGGATACTACAAGTGTCCATGGTTCTAGAACAGATGTACCTAGGGGTAATAACTCTAAAAATGGTGTGTTAGTATTGACTTGAGAATTACATGGTACATGAAAATGGACCTTACCATGCACCTTTTTTGAGAATCCATATGGATATACTTTGTAAATTAAATAACTCTTTATGAACCATTATTAAGGTCCTAAATAAATTGTTAGGTTATAAAACCTAATAGAAATCATTACCATGGATAACGTAGAATTAAACCTAGATTCCTGTAAGTGAGGGAACACTTAGAATTTATAAGTTATTTATTCTCGGTTTATAATTTTCCTTTTGGTATGTTAATACATTGTCATCTTTCTACTTTTAATATTTTTAGTTAAGTTCAAGAAATAGGAGAAAGAATGACAATAACCAATGTGTTGGGAAATGTAATGATTTACCTAATGAGATGAAAAACCTAATGAGAATAATAGTTAGAAATATTATGATCATTATAGATGATCTATATCAAATTACGTTTAATAACTGGAATATAGTTGAATTTACAAACACATAAAATAAGAGAATGATAGAATCTCATTGAAGTTCAAGTGCTAAAATGAAAAAGAAAAAAAGATGAAATTTCCTACATGCCAAAAATATGGGAAGATACACCATATAAAATGACTTAAAGGAAATATAAGATGATTTAGATGTGGAAAAGGAGGGAACAAATCAGATAATTGAAAAATAAAAATGAAGAATTTAGTTAATAAGATACAGGGAAATAAAGTTTAACCTAAGTCACCACAAACAGTTCAATGTCATAAATGTGGGGAACTTGGTCATTATCTGAGTCAATTCCCTAATCCAAGGATTAATTCCTAAGGGCCTATGTTATGAAAATAATTAAAGTGGAATTATTGAAGTTTTTAGGTGTTTTAACTCAAGAATAATGTTTTTGGATAATTTTTTTATCAATGGTATTCTGGATATAAGATCATGAAACTTCTAAGGATAATCCCAAAATAGTTTTTATTTAAGGAATTTTAAGAATATATTGAATGGTAATAATTAAATAGAAATTTTATTTAATGGTAATTTGATACTCTATGAAAAAACACATAATTTAGGAAAATATAATCTTGGATATGTGGTTGATGTTAAGGTAATTATAGTCAATTAAAATTAGTTAATTTTGTGGAAAATAATGAGTTGTATAGAAACAATTACTAGTAAAAAAAGTGATGTGATGAATAATTTATTTTTTAAGAAGTTCATTAGATTATTGAGAATAATATAGGATTATAGAGAATTATTAATAAGTTTATCATATAAGTTTTACCATAGTTTTAGAAAAAGGAAAACCAACAATCCAGGTGACAACCCATCACATCCGACAAGACTGTGGGTCTTGAACCCACAACCGAAGTGAAATAAGGGTGAAACACCTACCACTGGCATATAAAATGTACCGGTTAGTATGAAAATTTTTTTACTTAAAAAATTTGAAGAATTAATATTAAGTTGATCAAATATTTTTGAGGTGATTAATGATATTTTAGGAGATGTTTTATTGGAATTTAGTATATATAACCTTCAAGTTTAACATAAAGAATTATTTGGGAAGAATTATATCAAGTTTTTGGATATTTATGATGGAGGGTTTTAAGGATAGAAACTTATGGAATGTATTAAGTTGAACTTTGGGAGTTACTATTATGGTATTGGAGATTAATGTATTATACAAGAAAACTTGTGCTAACCATTTTAGTTATAGAAAAGACACGAGGAATAACTTGTTATTCTTTTAGGAATTATGTGATATGTTAGAAGTTTATTCTAGTACTTCTCTCATGAATAATCCATATTTAATTATAATCATTTGGAGAAAAGATAATATTGTTTTGGAAATGATTAATGGATGAAACTATACTTTTAAGTAAGTATATTTCCTTATGTTTTTAATCTAGATGGTAAATGGATCCCTAAAATCTAGGGAATGGATCTTGAAACAGAAATTGTATCCTATTACCTTCATATCTAATAAATCAATAAAATTTTAATTCATTACAGATTTATGGTTTTTTGGTTGTTTACTTTCTCATGATCATTCACTTTCATGTTATCAATGATCTCTATCACTCTTCATAATTATTTATGATTTTATTCTATGTACATATATTTACTTTACACCAATGTTATCCTACATGGTAACCTAGTTATGTTATGACTTTTATATTTCCCTTTTCCCATTTTTAAGAGGAAGTTTTATTATCCCTTTTTACGATGTGAGTTTTTCCAAAAAGAAATTTTCAAATGTGTAACCCTTGATTAGTGAGAACAAGTTCATATTGAGAGGATTCGATTTATATAAGGGGTTTAGAATGAAATTCCATGATATTTTAACACTATGTATGGTATCATATTCAACACTCAATACTGTGTTTAAACGAACTGTGACATATTATTAAAATATTATTATTTAAATTTGATCATTTTAAATCAGCTGTTAAATTGGAGGGTATGAATAAGATTAAATAATTTTTGAATTGTATATAAAGGTATTAATAAATATACATTTATTTATAAATTATAATTAAATAGTAACTCAATTTTAAGTATTCATTTTATTCATCGAAAATATGTTTTCTTTAAAAAATCATTTTTATTGCTTTCTTTGAGAAAATAATATAATTAATTTTTTTAAAATTTTTAGAAATTTATTTGATAAAATTTATTCTTTTAAATAAAAATATCTATATTAAATTAGGGTGAAATTTTTGGATTTTTCAGAAATTATTACCTTTTTAGGCAATAGTTAAAAATACCAAAATTTATAAAATTGTAATTCCTTTTTTCTAAATTAAGAAATTTAAAAGTACCATTATTATTTTATTTTTATTTAAAATAAATAGAATTATTATTTATTTATATTAAATTCAATTAATTACATTAAAATCATCTTTATACTATATTTTAATATAAGTTTATTTTTAGGCTTTAAAAATATTTTTTATGAAAACTTTTTAAAAAAGAATAATGTTTATCCATTTTAAATAATTAAAATAAACCGTAATTAGGAATGATTTAAAATAAGTTTATAAATTATATATCTATAAATATTAATTTAAATTAATTTAATTATGATTAATTTTCATATAGTTAATATGAGATCATCTTTTCCTTAAAAACTACATTTCTTGAAAAACTGTTTTTTCAACACATGTGTGGGTTAAATTTGAAATTAAAACCTACCAATTATGTGATTTTAATTTTAAAAAATGGATTCCATTTTTGGAATTATATTAATTTATATTTTATAATAATTTCAAATTATTTTTTTACCATAATTAATCGTGAAAATAGTAAAAATTATTTATCGCGGTTAAGGTAAAAATAGGTTTACCTAAAAATATAAGTTTTAAAAATGACACAAAACTTGTATAATTTATATTTTTTGATAATACTTGGACCTTATATCTTATAATGTTTTAAAATTTCTTATTGTTGAGCCTTGTGTCATGATAAAAATGTGGGTGAAATTCTTTCTTTTTTGAAATTTCCAAATGTGTCCTCTCCCCACTTATAAAAGGCCACCCTCTACTCTCTTTTACACAATTAAAAAACCCATTGTTTTTCTAATAAATACTCAATTAATTTCATTGATTACCTCACATAATCTAATAATCCTTGGTTTGATCATAAGTACAACCTAGAAATGCTTTTGGTGCAAACCTAGAGAAGTTGACCGAAGAAGAGGTAACATCCTTAACTGAGCATTTTGTTTTATTTCTTCTTAAAACTCATTAATTTTTTAAACCATGATGATATAATATATTCATTATATTCCATATATTTATATGATTTTTTAGTTAATTACCTAAAACTATCTCCTCCTCCCTCAAATGGGAAGCGAAATCGTTGATCATGTGTAAGGTAGACTACCGCCTCGCGAGACGACATAATTTATTTTCGATCACCGATTCTAAAAGATTGATATAATGATGTATATAATGTTTATATATTATATTTATTATATAATTATACTTATATAATTATAAAATCACATAATACTTCTTACTTTCCATTCCACAGGGAATACAATAACGTTGCTTGTGTGTACGACAGACTACCACCTCACAAAGCGATGCAATTATTTTTTCACTTAAACTTTACATGAAAGTTAATAAGGATTAATTATATGATTATATATTATATTAATGAAATATTTATAATTATTTAAATTTAATATATCATATACTTTCCTAACTTATCATCCATTGAAAAATGATAGCATCGTTCGTGTGTACAGTGGACTACCACCTCACAAAGCGATGTGATCTATTTTTTATTACTGAATTAAATATATGGTATATGTGTGTGTATTTAAAGAAATAATATTATATTTATGATATAATGGTCATTCTTGAAAGATAAAATAACACTTACCTTCTTTGCATCATGATTGTTAAAAATTGAAATGTTACTCATGCATACGTACAATTTACCATCTCTATGATTGTAACATAGTTTATTTTTCATAAACATAATTAATGATTATTTTTAGAAGTATAATTGATTTATAATTATTTCATAATTATTATTATTTAAATGATTAATTAATAATCTATTTGAATTTATTCAACTTTCCAAAGTGAATTTGGACATATAAGCCGAACATCATCAAAACGTCTGACTTGAACCTAAATGATTAAGTAATTGAACATAGTATGGTAATAAATAAAATAAAAGGAATAATAAACTTGAAAAAGTTTTTTAATAAATTAAATAATTAACATAAGTTTATTATTCAAGAAGATAAGGAACGCACGTGACAATTCAGGCTTGAGGTAATGGGTTTCTTAACTCAATTTCCATTTATTGGGTTACATGTTTACTTTATTGATTATATTATTCCAAGATTATATGTGAAATTAAATTTTATTGATTTATGTTTTATTTATGCTTTTATTTGTGTTTATATAAATTTGTTACACATAATCACTTCATTGATTAACTCCGACTTCAATGATATGAACTTTGTAAAGGTTTCATCTCAAAATTTCCTTCTTTGGGACACATGTTCTTAAATTCACCTAATTTATTTTAAATAGTTTATATACTACCCCTTTATATATTATATAATTAAAACTTGATAATTAATTATATTTTAAGTTACAATTCATTTACTTCATTAATGGGAGTTATGATTCATAAGTTACCAATGTGGTAAGGGATTTTGCTTTAATTTAATTTTAATGAGGATTATTGATTATTGAATTTTCATTGTTGTAAATTATTTGATAATAATATAATAAAACCCTAAAATATTATTCTAGTGTATTTATTAATGAAATTTACAAGTAATAGTACCATTTTTCTCTCTTTGGTACTTAAACATATTAATATATTTTTAAGAAAAATCGATTTTATTTCTCTCTTTGGTCGAAAATAATTTTTATTCCATATCCATGTTTTATAAAAATGTTTTCAAAAATGTTTTTAAAATAACAAAAATTATTTATTAATGAAAATTTTACCCATTTTTTAATTTTTATAAAATATTTTAAAATGAATCTTTTCATTTTCTGAATGAGGCACTTCTTGAATTTTTACTAAAAATATGAAAGGAATATTTTTTTAATGTGTATGAAATGAATAGTATTTCCACCATAATGACCATTTTTTTCATTGAAGCTTATTTTATAAGTTTCTAATTTTATTTTTAAAGAAAAGTATTTACATAGTATTTTTCGAACTTTATTTTTTAGAAAGTGATTTTCAAATTAGAAATGTTATTCTTCTAAAGAATGTTTTTAATATTTTTAAAATTATTTCTATTCATCAACATTAAAAAACATTAATTTTATGGAATGATTCTAAATAATATATATATGTATCTTATATTTATACATTTCTCACTCTCCCTTACATTGATGGGGTAATACATGCCTTATGTTCATCTCTCAAATTCCTTCATTATGAAATTTCCTTTGATTATGATATGAGACAAGATTATGAAACCCATTTATTTGCATTGTAAATTCTTATGTTTATTAATTATGATTGATTTAATTTTTTGGAACACATAAATCATGATCATGGTATGATGGGTGTTCCTAGATTGCACCGAGTGAGCCTGATATAGCTTATATGATGGGTGCCTTCAGATAACACTCTATTTCATCAGGTAATATTTTAGCCTTATGAGACAACATTCAATAGATTAGGGAGTAAAACTAATCCATTATTTTATTTTACCACCAAGTTATATTTTTTATAAATTTATCCTTGACTCATGTTATGTCATGTTTTATATTATTACCACATTTCCTATAATGTGATGATCTTATGATACCATGTTCTTTATGCAATGATTACATGTGATTAGTCATACTTATTCTCTTTTATGATATCATGTTATACCTTTGGATCACATTTTATCTTTTTCTATCATGTCTATTCCCTTACTGGGCTTTGTAGCTCACCCCATTATTATATGTATTCCCCAGGTTATCCTATGCAATTTTAGGAGCTCAAATTAATTTAGAAACCCACTAAGGAAAATAAAAAACAGGATTCCATATTTTATTTTCCTTTGATGTATTGTGATCCTAGTCTTAAAAATACCCTAGTCTTCACGATCTTTGGGATGTAATTAATGGATTTTTGTGTTAAAAACCATATAATAATATGTGTAAAAGGAATGAGTTGCTATACATCCTACCTATGAAAATTTTTTTTAATGAAAATTAACCCATATTTTATCACAATAACAACATGAAATCCCATATTCAACCCACTCCATCAGTTCTGGTTCCATCCCCAACACCACTATGTAAATCACTACTCATCCAACCTTCACTGGCATCAACTACTTCCAAAAACATGGGAACCCTCCACCTATTTCTCACCAAACTGCCATCCATCCAATTCTAACATCATGTCACATATCAAGGCTCTACATATAGAGAAAACACATAAGTAAAAAATCAAACAAAAAATAGTTAACATGTAATCTAGGCCCAAAAACCAAGTCATCCAACCTTTATAGGAAAACAAGATTAGTCGAACCCAAAAAAATATCTTTATCAAACAAACAATGCATTACCATCTTAATTTAACCAATTAATTTAACATAGGTTACAAAAAATAGAATCCCAAGGCATCAAATATCAACATACAATAAATTTTTTCAACATGATTTTAATAAAACTTTAATTTCCATCAATTATTAGGAAGAACTGTAACAAATTAAACATGCCTATTTATTATTTAGTTCAACAATAATTACCAAATTTATGTTCCTTAACCAAATTACAAGCATAAAAAACATGATAAACCATATCATAAACAAAATTTAACTCACTATCTAGAAAATAAATAGGCAAACCATAACAAGACATAAAAATATGTGATCACTGCAACACAAAACCAATTTCATTTTTAATTATATTTTAACCATCATTAGGATTAATTCCTTAAATAAATAATGAGATAAATCATGATAAATTCAAAATTTCACTCTAAGTAAAATAGAATTAATTAGTCCCATACCCCAAAGCTTTCATAATTCCTTGAACAAGAATTAAACAATAATAACATATCATTGATCACCAAACCTATAAGGAAACTATGGCCCCTATGGATTCCAAATCATGAACATGCCACTAAACATCAATTAATATTCTATGAGAAACAAAGAGATAAACTAATATATTATAGAAATATAGATTAATATAAATTAAAAGATGAACATAGAAGAAACCCTAAAGGAAAGAGGGAAAACTCACCTTAATCAACACGAATTGAACACAAGAAGCTGAGGATCAATCCCAAATGAAAGGGATTAAAAAAAACCCTAGAATAAAACCTTTGGACATATAGGGTTGGGATAAATTAATAGTTTTTTTGAGAGAAATCAATGGTGATATAGGATTTATTGGCACTCTTCTAGATACACATTCACAACATGAATGGGTCATTCATGTCATGAATGGATTGATTTCAAGACTTGCTGAAATATGTGTCACCCTGGTCCTATAAACCTGAGATCAATTCATGTCATGAACTATATATTTATTTCATGATTTTTCGAGGACAGATTCACTAAACATGACCCTTTATCCATCCATGAAATGAATCTATAGTTCATATTGTAAATCACACCCTAAAAACTTCCCTTGACTAGGCCATAAATAACGATTTTGGCCACAAACCTCTCTATGACATCTTGAACAACACCTCATGCCATGAATTCCTCCTGCACCTAGATTTCAGATCTCTAACTCCACCAAAATTAATCTAATATTCCTCCAAACACCTTACACTTCAGAAACATGAAAAGGAACAGGTTTGAAGGGACCAAACCCTTATATGACACACATAAATGTGTTAATTATGGTTAATGAAATAAATAATTTATTTCATTTATACCTAAATTAATTTACATGTTGTACAACCTATCTTGACATGTATTCCATGTAAATGGGTATGAATTAATTATGTCGCATGGATTTAATTACACCACATCTGAATTAATTACATAGAATACAAATTAATTAAATTTAATGTAAATTAATTACACTAGGTATGTATTAATCACATATCATGTATATTAATTACTTCACATGTCAATTAATTAACAAATGTGTAAATTAATTACACCACATGTGAATTAATTACATGATATGTGAATTAATTACACCATTTTTAAATTAATTACATCTTATGTGTATTAATTACACCACTTGTGTATTAATTACACTACATATAAATTAATTATATTGTGTGCAATTTAATTAATTACCCTATTTCTATTGACCACATGACCACTATGTCATGTGGGGTTACATGACATATTGGTGAGTTACATATCGTGTTACCCAAAAAACCATACACTACTTATGAATGGTTCTTTAGGTGCAATTCATTTATTTTTTATCGATTTTGAGTTATATGAGAGAGAAACAAAGAAGTGAAGAAGATATTTCTATAATTGGATTAAAAATGAATTTATCAAAATCAAAACTAACTTTTAAATTTATATAATGATTAAAAATAATTAAATAATTATAAATCTAGATGTGACCACTCTGATACCACATGTTGGTTCCTGATGTAATGGAAGCACCTATTTGACTAATGAAAAAATTGACTTTTATCAGGTTCAATGGATAATACACAATTTATATGATTATGAACATCATGAACAATGAAAATTTTTAATTGAATATTGAGTTTTTTCCATCGAAACTAAGAGAGAGGGTATTTTTCATGTTAATTATAATTAATTTAATAGTAAAAATAAATACCTTGGTCTTGATTTATTTATTTGATATAGGTGTTGACCATCTGAATGCTTTTTGGTTGTGTTTTTATTATGATGATGAGACCCAAATTAGATCCCCTCTAGTAGAGATTCATATGTTCTCCTTTGATCTTGGAACATCGTTAATGGTACTCTAGGTTCCAGCATGGTGGTACAAATTGTCTTGCATCGCTCCCTTTATTTTTACCATGATCCATTTAGTTTAGAAGGAATCTATTTTATTCTTCTTAGTATTGAGGGGAAGATAATAGGAGGAAGTGGTTATCTCAATATTTATATAAAACCCTAGAGATGTTCATTGTTGAGAGGGAGTTCCCTAGGGAGGAGAATGTTGTGGACAATAACCAACCTCTTTACAAATGACATAGTAGTCCATTTATAGACTCAAGGTTTGTGTTTAATATTTATAAATTTCAAATAGGAACTTAATAATATATTAAACAAATGAATAACCCCATGAAATGTAAAATAATAATAAAAATATTTTATCTCATGATGTGCACACACCCGATCAATGATAAATATTATTTTATAGTCTGGAAAATAAATATTTATCATTGGATCTGAAACTTGGTCCATTCTT
The DNA here is from genome assembly GCA_963277665.1 of Viscum album. NCBI lineage: Eukaryota > Viridiplantae > Streptophyta > Magnoliopsida > Santalales > Viscaceae > Viscum > Viscum album. The sequence continues at coordinate 1,051,054,653 of OY728146.1, read as the reverse complement.
CCTCCTCATATTTTATTGGGTTATCAAATAAATATTTAAATAAGTATTACTCAATAAATAAATAATCAAAGATTCTATTCACTGTCTGATGAATAAATATTTATTTAATATTTACATAACTAAATAATTTTTTTATTTAATTAATAATTATTTATTAACTTGTGAATAACATGAGATAAATAAATATTATATATCCATATGAAAATTAATTTCCTAGATAATAAGTATTTATTTAATATTTGTGATGAAATAAAATATCTTAAATAAATAATATCCCTCGGTCTAAAGAATTCTATTTATTATAGTTGTTAAATTCAAATAGAATTAATTGGGATCAAAAGATACACTTAGTCTGTGACCCTTTAGGCCTCTTTCTTAATGGATTTAGGCATGCTTGCCTAAAGTCTAAGATTACTATCCAACAATAGGTCAAGGTACCCACAGAGAAAAAATTTAATGTCGCAATGATGACAACCACATAAGAACACTCACAATGTAATATAATTTGTTTGTCATGATATCTCATCAAATAGGTTACACAACCATGTCATCAACCTATATTATTGAAACATCTTTATTTTACTATCTGAAATAAACTCATCATTACACCATGACTATGGAATTTAATATTATAGTTCCATTTCAACCAAAAGGTCAATATATCAACTTCCATGAAGATGGAAGGGATAAATCCTTAGTTAATTTATTAACAAATAACATATCATTTGATATGCACCCAATATACCCAAATTCACCAAAAACATATTCCATCATATTTTATGAAAATACCTAAAAGTTAATGATTCATGAATTGTATTTATAGTAGTCTTAATGTCTAAGGATCATTACACACACTTGTATATAGGAATATCTAATGACATGCAAACATGAGGAATTCCTACTGAAGATCCTATTCTCATAATATCCCATCTTGAAGATTACCAAGTGAAAACTTTATGAGATCAAGTCTCATATGATTATGAGCACTCATACATAACAATAAACATACTATATGTCCCATAATATAATGTTATTTGACCATATAACTAAGTTTAATAATATCATCATTTCATATCAAGGTTCTCATTATAACGGGGAACTGTATATGACCTTTTCAAAGAAACTAATATTCTAGGACATTATTACATTAATATTACATATAAGAATAAATAATATTTGATAATATACTTATTAATATTAAAATACATTAATATATAGAAAATCTAAAGTATAAAGTAGTTTGTTCTAGGGAACCAACTCTAACACTTTCATCATCCTTCATTACCTTTGTTATTGGAGAAATAAATTCTGTGTCCAAGAATCCATAAACTAATGTTGTATCATATTGAATATAAAGTATATAAATATTACTAATAAAAAATAAATTTATATATTAAGTTAAATCAATCAAATTTATATAATTGAAATAAATATAATAATAAACTTACATGGAAAAAACTTTTATCACCACACGACCCAATATTTATGATTTTTCAAGCTCCATGATATCTATCTTACAAATAATCACAATAATATTGCACATAGAAATGTCATTATCCATTGGAATATCATAAACACCAAAAAAAAATATTCACATGTTTATAATTTAAAAATTACTCAAGGAAAAGTTGTATCTGAAGCCAAAGGGGTCTAGGCATGTTATTTATTTCAATAAAATATTTTTTTTACTTTTAATGTTATAGAAAAATGTATATATTAAAATATTAAAATAAATTTAACACCAATATGAAAAAAAAAGGTTATAATCTATGAACACCTCAATGGTAAGTTTTTGAACAAGTTTAGATATCCAAAGTAAAAAAATTCGATTGCATTGTCCAACTATTGAAACCCCACCTGTATGGAATGGTACTTTAGCTGGTGCATCTATAATATCATGTACTACTATGATACACTAATACATGTCCATTTTATGATTATGTAGGGTAACTCTAATATAATATATATACCCATATTCTATAATATGATACTATGTATCCTCAATATATAACTCATAGTACATGGGAATTTGTAGAGGAGGTGTATGAGTGGGATATATAGGTGTAGGTGGGGGAGTGGTATATGAAGTTAGAGGTTTTGGGAGTGGTATATGTAGTTATAAGTGTAGGATATGGATATATACCCTGAAAATGTCACTACATATCAGAAAAAATCAACTATTCTGAATTTATAATCCTCTTTTCCATCATCTCACCCATCTCTTAAACCTTCTCTTCTAAAGTGTATACTTTTCCTTTAAATACATCCTCCATTGAGAAATTTATAGGATAAAAAAACAATTTTTTAATAGATGCACCTACCTAATATCCTCATATGTGAACTAGGTGTTTATAATTTACTAATGTAGTAGCTAAAACATCCTTCATACCCTATGGTATGAAGGTCCCCTATGTGCTATGCTCTTTAAGGTTTTCCTATATAGAAAATTTGAAAAATTATTTAGTGAATTAAAAAATATAAATTTTTTAAAAATAACTTAGATAACTTAAATAAATCCTTAAAATATTTTTAGCTACAACCCCTGAGTATTTTATACGATCTATTCTATTTTTGTCCATCTGATCCCTCTTCCATTTTTATGTCTAGGTAGGAGGAAATGAGGTTCAATCTAAGTGGAGTCTGAAGACTCATCTCTTATTTTTTGAAAAATTTCATCCATCATTTACTCTTCTAATAAAGGATATCATCCATGAGATAAAGTATGAGTGTTTACATTTTTGGACTGGATCATATGATGATATCTCCCCAGTTCCTATTAATTAAGGACAAAAAAATCATTAAGATGATCATTTTTAGAGATTATACAAAAAAAATTCAAAAAATTGATATTAAAATTACCAAAACTGATTCTTTCCATCTAATTTATATGATTTTATTTGATGGATCTTAATCTTGAAATGATATATATAACATCTATTTTCATTTTGTATTGCTTAAAAATGAAATATGAAGATAGGGTTGTTTTAAAATCCCTCCATCTTCTAGCAGAAAAACCTAAAAATTTCTTCATGAATTCTTTAATGTCAATTATGTCATACTCATCCAATGATAAGGAGAAAAATAACATATATTAGTAAAAAATGTCATGATAAGTAAAATAATATTAAATAATCTTACCAAAATTTTCTCCCATAGCTGAACTAGTGTCCTCTTTTTGACACTTATCTAATTATAAATTAAACAATTAACTTTTTATCTTCCTTTAATTACCATAAAAAACATAAATTGTTTTGAATTTGGACCCCTAGGATCACCATTATCATCAAACTCAATAGATATCCTCTAGTCCTAGCTATGAGAAAGTAAAAATCTAGGTAAATATATAAGATCCCAAACTTCATAGAGGTATGTTATTGTTTAAATTTTGGTTTAAATATGGTTAATGTAATGTTTATCAGATGTATTAGGAGGATCAGGGGTGTTCCAAGTGTCTAAGAAATAAAATAAGGAGAAAAATGGCCATCCAGTGCATGTTTCATGGTTGGTTCACATTTAGGATTAACCGTGCGCCCAAACTGTGCAAGCTAGAAGGAGGGTTGCATGGTTAATATAACCATGAAAGGGGGGATACCAATCCATGAATGCTTAGATAGATGAGTTCCACATGGTTGGAATACAGTTTTTCAAACCGTGTAGGATCCCCAGGTAACCATGTGACTTGGACCCCTCTTGGACATAGGCAAGTGTAAGGTTGGATCATGTTTTGGAAAACCGTGTAGCTAAACTGGGCACCCCATTAAAAGTTGATTTTTTCCATTCCCCACTCTATATTTTAAGTGTTTCACCCTATTTTATTACCCATTACTTCTCTAGAAACCCTAATGGAGAACCAAAGTGACCAAATCTTCTCAAGGATCAATCTCCTTAATTTCTAGGCTATTTGAAGTGCTGTTGGGTGTGGATCGAAGCTCTGGGCGAGTCTAGCACTTCTCTTTTTCTATCTTTTCCAGATTAGGGATTATGGTTTCTTTCTTTTTCTTAAAAAGACCTAAAACACTAATTTTAAAATAGATCTTAAGTTGGGACTTTAAAGGGTGGTTGAATCCAATTAAAATTCTGAGGTCAGGCATGCGTTCATCTTCAGAATTGAGGTAGGTGTCATACAAGTTATATCCCATAGTCTTGAAGTTGGTTTGTGCATGTGTGGTTGTGTTATTTCTTCTCTATTGTTGTTAAATTGATTACTTTAGTGAGGTTTTGTAAAATTTTTGGATAAATGATGAATTGAACCTCTCATGATCCCCATGGGATGCAATGAGATTGATTATACCAGTTTAGGGCCACCCATGGGATGTGCCAATTTTCCCGAACATGGAAAATTATAAGGTTTAACATTGCATTGATTTATATTGTGATAGATCCCAAGATAAATATGTTGATATATTAGTTTAGTTATAAATAGGTACTAATGGTAGTTGTTTCTAGTCATTGGAAATGACATAATGGAATGTTTGGTATAATGTAATCAGAGCTAAATAAAATAAAGTGATTGTGAAAAATAGATCATGAGTTTATAATTGAAATACATAAATGGGTTAAATCATGTGAATTGATGGATATGATAAATAATCCAATATATGATAATTTTTGAATATGATTAATAGGTTAAATAAGCTATTCAATGTAAATGGTAAATGTGATAATGAGTTAAAGATTGATGTTGATTTATATGTTTAATAATTATGAAATGGGAATGTTGTGTGTATTGATTTTTGTATGGTTGTGATATGGTATATATGGTAAATTAATAAATAAGAATGTAAAAATATCTTGGTAGTTGTGGGGTATTGGACTTGATTATCTACTCCCATGGGTTAGGTTAGACTGAGGCTCTAAACCCCACCCCTACAATGCATGAGTTAAGGAAGGGGACTGAGGCTCTATAACCATAATAGTTGAATTTGATGAGACTACTGAAAATAAGGCTCCAAGGTAAGTGTGATGTGTTTATTTATGAAATATTTATCCCTAGTGAGATAAGAAACTTTACTTATTCCCTTATGCATGGTAATTTAATGACTTAGGCCATAGTGAAAATGATGTAAATACCTAACCCAATGGATTAAGTGGTGAAAATGGAAATAATGATTTAAATGGTTAAAATGAATATTGTGAACTAATGAAACCTGAGTTACCTTTTTTTTATATTATCATTTATTTAGTAATTTCATGCACTGTCTGTTTAGAATAAATATTTTATAGACACCATTGGTGGTGTCCAACTAAGTTGTACTCACACCATGATTGGTCCACCATCGGGTACTCGAGTACATTTCAAGGTTGCAGGACAGGGCAAGGGTAAGAGCCCTATATTATGGAGTTGATTGGGGTATGGTATATGCATGGATGAGGGATCCAGACTTGGAGTGAAGACCCATTTTGGGGATGCTTCCATTGGTCTTTATTTTGGATTTTCATCACTTTGGAACTATTAGCATGACATGACATATTTATTGTTTGGTTGTGGTTTGTACCATGTTTGGGAAGTGGTTAGTAATGAATGTTTATGGTTTATTTTATATTTTATTTCATATGATATTTTTTTGGATTACTCAGGTAAAGTGGGTATAGTCTCCCCCCATGATCTACTAGACCTTGCTGCTAGTTGGAAACCTCTGATGTACGGTGTAGCGCACTTGAGGTTATGTGGTGACCTAGTTAGGGGCATTAGTTTAATGTATTTCGGTTCAGCGATGTTACAAAACATGTGTTACCATGTTTACCAACCTTGGATTCCTTCTTTATCCCCATGGAAGTAAAATGATCATACACAGAAGGATGGTGAGTCTCTTCAATAAAAGCGTGTATAGGGTACTCTCTAGAATATTAAAGGGAATAATCTATTTTTTCTAACATTATCCTACAAATAAAGTTGATAAAAAATTAGTAAAAGATTATAAAAATACAACTGTCATATATAAAATTAAATAAAAATCGTAAAATGATCTAATAAAAAATAAACTGAACTAAACACAGAATTATTCATATCTATAAAATTAGTTAACTAAAATGATAAAAAATGTTGATAATGTTTATGATATAATAAATGATTCAAACAAAAGAAAAAAATAGGTAAAATATTATAAAAATTAAATGATCACATAAAAAATTGAATTCCAATTGGAAAATTATACAAACAAATCAAATAAAAACTAAACCAAAATCTATCATATTTGTTAGAGTAGTTAAAAAATGATATAAAAATGTGGAAACATTTATGAAACATGAAATGCTATAGATAAATGAAAAAAATTTTAAGTAAAAATTTATACAAATATAATAATTACATATAAAATTGAATAATTAGGACATAATACAATCAAAACTACACTAAATAAAAAAAATATTATATTAGTTAAAATATCTGAATTAAGTAAAAAAATAAAATTAAAAATAATATATCTAGAAATTTTCAAAATTTTAAAAGTTAAACAAAAAATAAATGTATGTTGTAATATTAAGAGATTACTAAAGGATTGGTTTACCATATTCCTTCCTCATTATCATTCTATACAGAATACACTATATCTACAATGTAGTCATCAATATCTTTTGATTATATTTCCATAGAAGTAGGTATCTCACACAATTCATCATAATTTTCAAGTTTTTTATCACTAAAATAATTTTTTACCCTTGAAAAATAGTAAACCACTATGCATTTGATGTATCAATAATATATAATTTTTTTCTCATGTGTTTCCATGATAAAGGGGCTATATATCCATTCCAATATTTTCAGATTTAATAGTTTTGTACCAAATTCATTGTGTTTAATACTATTTCTATTGAAAACCCATTTACATTTGAACATAAGGACTCAAAATTTAATGTAATAAATATTATATATTTCTTCAATAACTTCATAATATACACTTGATGTAGATATTGGGATTTTTTATTTTTTACTAAAAAAATGTGTTTCTTCAATGAATACACTTATATTCTAAAATTCACTTTAATTATCCTATTATTTGATATAAAATGTATTACTATTAATTTAATACCCAGACCATGTTATTAAATTTACACTTGGTCCACCCATTAACCATCTCAATGTTTCTGACACGTCTGATCTACCATGTATGGTCTCTTTAAGCCATGATAAAAAAGTTTTGTTATGCGCATTCAATACCCACCTATATTTCTTATTTAGATAAAACTATTTTAACACATCAGTATGAAATATTATATATGTTTACAAATCATCTATGTTATTAAAGATGTATAAATTCCCCTTCTTTAAATGTTTACCTATAAATGATTTTATTTTCAATCCATGTATCCCATTTACCCCAAAACTGAATTGTTCATGGTGAGATGTAGGCAACCCAATGTTCTCCACTACAAACAAGTAATCTGTATAAAACTCTTCCACCTCCTAAAAAATATACTTTTCAATAATGTAGGATTATGGTTGATATGGAAGTTTAACATACCCCTTCAATATATTCATATAAATTTCAAAAGGATATATCCTATATAGATATATGAGACCAAAAAACTTTATTTCTCATACCAAATGAACCATTAAATACACCGTTATATAAAAAAAAGATGGAGGAAAGTGAATTTACAATTGAAAACGTATATAAATTGAATCATTCTCTAAATTATTTAATGAATTAAAATCCATAACTTTATTACAAATGGAATCGAAAAAATAACACACCTTCATGATAGTCATTTTGAAATGGTTGAGTAGTATTCCATGAAAACTGGTAGGAGATTTTGCATCATAACATGATAATTATGATATTTCATTCCAATTAAATTTAAATATTTTAAGGACATAAAAAAAGATAATGGAAAGTATATTTCTAGTTGAAAAAGTATATAAATTGAATCATTATATCAAATGTTTAATGAATTCAGAACCATCACTTTGTCACAACTAGAATTGAAAAAATAACACACCTTTATGATAGTCACTCTGACACGGATGAGTAGTATTCCGCACAATACAATTGGTGGGAGCTTTTATATCCTAACATGGAAATAATGATATTTCATGCCTATTAACTTCAAATATTTTAGTCACACAAAATTTTTTACATTTGAAGAGTAACTATGAGGCACTTTGATACCATTAAGGAACTAAAAAAATTAATTTTTTCCCTCTTGGATAATGTATGACAAGATGAAGGAAAATATGTTCATTTTCCTATAGGAGTGGGAGATAACTCAAAATGTATTCCCAATAATAGTAAATCTAGTACACTATTCAAACCATCCTTCATCTTGAATTTAATATTTAATAATTTTCAAATAAAAAAATTATATATATATTCTTCACATATGCATCACATAAATGTTATGTTTTATCTCATGAAATCACTAATATAGAAGCTCAAAAAATATTAATCATTTCTTCCATTTATTTCTATCATTACCAGATCTGTTTTTCTTTCCAAATAAGATATTAATGTTTTTCACTATCCCAAAATATTGATCAATCGACGAAGGATTTGGAGTGATATAAATTTATTATGAGACATTGGATGCCTTTTTTAATATTCAATAAGAGTGATCCATAGAAAAACACTTTTAATGACCCATGTACACTATTTTCTTCCCATTTCATAAATGAAAAAATGAATCCCCTTCTTCTGAAATCGGAAAAGATTTATAATCCATAACACTACATCCAAACAAATTTACATATACTCGGAAGTTTTTTATATTAAATATATTCATTCCATAAAATTAAAAATATTAATTTTTATAAGAATCATAAAATATGATTCCTTCCTCCAATAAGTGTTTCAAATAATTAATTAATGGTGAAAAGTAAACATCAATACCATTTTTATGTTATTTTATTCCAAAAATCATTAATTCCAACATGATATATTTTTTCTTTATACAAAATTTAGGTGATAAGTTTTAAATTACCATCAAAACAGGCCATGAAATATGTTTGATATTAAGGCTCTAATATAGATTCATTCCATATATACATAAACAAAGTATTAAATTTCTAAATTCATTTCCAAAATTAGGAAATTGTTGATTAATTTTATTCCATTATAGAAAATTAGCTGGATGATTTAATTTTCCATCAGATATTCAATCATCTATATTCTATATTAACCTTTTTTTACTTCATTTTAATTTAAAAATATTTTTTTCAAATGATTAATTATATGAAGATACCATATTTCCTTAGCAAGGGTCGTGGTACTTGTCATAATAAAATAATAAAATTCTTATTTTTCTTTTAACTTATACCTTAATGTACCACATTTATGACACTCTAAAATATCTTTATATTACTTCCAATATAAAACACAATAATTGGAATAGGAAGGTATCTTTTTGTACCATAATCCCTTAAGGCATAATATTTGTTTTCACATTATAATTTGAATATGGAAGATCACCGTGTTTAGGAAGTATGTCTTTCAACAACTATAACAATTATGTAAAAATATTATCACTATGTCCATTTTTGGATTCCAAGTTCACTAATCTTATCACCATTTATAGAAATATGAATTTCATACAACCTAGATATAGTGGGTTTTTAGTATCACCATATAAGCACTCAATTGATAGTTTTTTCTCAATTGTATCTACTTTAATATCACAAATATTTTTTTCAATTTGACCAGAAATTTCATTTTTAAAATCTCCATAATTATTAGTTCTTGAATTCTATCCAATTTCACCATGATAAATTAATGGATTATAACTTGGATTAAAATCATTTTAAATTAAATTATATTTGATTTATCTTCTTTACAACTTTCTCATATTTTAAAATTTTAATCATGGATAGAAAAATATGTCATTATTTAGAACATTTCACTTGGAAAACTTCAAAAAACATCAACCCCTTCATCATATTCCTCACTTATTTACCGTGAAGTAATACAACTATGATTCATTATCACCTATAAAAAATTTCAAGTATTATATATATATATATATTACATTATTTTGAAATTTAAATTCATATATAATTTTATAAATAATAATAAAAAAGACAAATTGTTTACTTATCATTATTAATTATGTAATGAAATATTATTAAAATCAAATTATTCTATTTAAGAAACAAAAGTGAAATATAATATTGTATATATCAAAATTTTTAATTGAAAATGCTTTAAATAATTTTTTCATTAAAATGACTTCAAAAATAATTTATTATTTGTATTTTTAAAAATAAAAAATACTTATTTAATGGATTTCTATTTGTTTATTTTAAAAAATATAGAAGTAAAAAAGAGGTATTTTTTCTTTATAAAATATAAATACAAAATATTTTTAAAAAAAATATTTATTTTCATATTTCATATATAAAATATAATAATTAAAAGAAATATTTAAGAAAAAAAATCACTCAATATAAAATAAATAATTGAATACAAAAAAATGATAAGTTAGAACACAAAAAATAAATAGCCAAAAATTAATTATTAAAATTAATAAAAACTAACAAGCTTTACACAAATTTTTAAAGTTTATAAAATATATATTCCTTATTAAATAATATTATTTTCAGATAATATAAAACATGTAATAATGAAATGTTTCATTATTTAAAACTAATTTTTTTAAAATATAATAAAAAGAATAAATTATTATATAAATAATTTTCAATTATGAAAAACCAAATAAATGTATCATGTATGTTGACACCAATAATTGTGAATCAGACACTTTTCCATCAGATATTCAAGAAGTTTAAAGGCCATACAAAAATTATTGATTTTATTTATATGAGGGACTTGGAAGTGTCTTTCTTTGACTTTTATTTTCTAAGGGATTATATTTTGGACATTATTATACTCATTTTACTTAGATAATCATTCTAATTATTTGGGTACACCCTTAGTAAAAAAATGGCCAACCAGGCTAACTGGCTGGCTAGATCAACCAAGGGCACATGTAGGAGTCACCCCAACCACACCCTAGGCGCTAGCCAGCCAGTAGGTTGAGCGTCAGGGTGTGTGGGTGAGTATAACACTAGCAGTGGGAATGCATGGCATGTGTAGGTGTACCTAGGAGGGATTCATAATGAGAGTTCATAGATAGTGAGGGCATGGGTGCAAGTGTTGTGGGTGATGACCCCATTGCTAGCTCGACAGATTTCTATACAGAATTATTTATTAAGTGCCACCAATCCATCTGAAAAATTGATGTGGGATGCGTGGATTTTCATGAAAACATTCCTTCGTAAAAAATATAATGAAAAAACCTCTCAATAAAGCCGATCTCGACCGCTAGAACGCCTCACATGATCATCTTTAACCTCCCGCTCACCCACCAGACTATTGACATCACTGGTTTGAAAACATGATCCACATCTAGTGCCCACCCGACCATAGTGCTCGATGATCACCATGCAAACCTTCTTTGAAAATAAAACAAGAAGAATGAGACATGCTCGACATCCCAGATCAATTCATGCAACTTTTTTTCATGCATGCCTTCTTTCAAGGAAAAGAGAAGCCATCACATGAATCCAATCAAGCCATCACATGATTAGGTAAATTCAATCATGCAATATGCTTGAAGACATCATAATACATATCAAGGATAATTCGATTAAGGGATGAACCTCATGCAAACCCATTTAGACTTCACCGAGGCTTTTCATAAAAAAGAATGTATCTTTTCTTCACAAGAGGCTCCTATCATCCGCACGATCAAACAAATATTAATGAAGATTGATCATGTGATCATGTAGTTCCATTTAATTAAGGTAGGAAAATCATTAAAATACACCAAGTCCATCACATGAATCCCTCAGAGGATGTTTGTAAATCCATCGTATGAATAAACATTGATCATGAAATGACCTCAAAATAATCATGAAAAGCCTCCAAACCATCACATGAAGCCATCAATAGTTTTTTCGGAAATCCATCACATGAAAAAATAGTGATCAAGTGCTTCCCTTGGAACTTTCATGTGAATCCTTGGTGGATTTCATGCTTTCCATAATGGGAAACTGTCTTGCGATCACATGATATTGATCATGCGAAGCCCCCACCACCTTAAGCCAGTTCACATGACATCTTCACCATAAAAAGTGACAATAACCTTCTTCAAAATTTTACAATATGAAAAATTTATACCCTTAAAAAAATAAACACGATGGGGAGTGGGAGGAGAGCAGACAAAGAGAAAAGGGAAGGAGAAGAATATAGGAGGAGTGAGATACCGTCTTTGGAGGATACCTTCAGGTAACCGTGAGACTCCCATCATAAGAACCCATTACAGGATGCCATTGGGGGGATCCATTATGTGATCACCTTAATATTACATGATCAAATGAAAAAAATTAACATCATGAGAACCCTCTTATTATAATATGCATACACGAGGCTTGGGTATGTTCCTCCTTGTCATGAAACACTGACATTCATGGGATACCAATATAAAACCCGTTCACATGTTCATAAGACCCTTCACATGACCCCTTATAGATTATGCGATTTCATGATGATGTAAACATCATGATATGATCTCATGAAATCCTCAATTATATGATTCATGAATGAGGATCAGATGTGTGTTTTTTTACATATAGAATTAACAGGAAGAATCCTCAGTTTCGTGGTGCCTCTGTTTGGTTATGCAGTGTAAGCCCTTGGTTATGTGGGAAACCCATGTTTATGTCCACAAACACACACCCCTATCATGAAAAATATACTTGGAATGAATCATTTCCATGAACATGAGGACATGCACTCCTTTTTCATACATACCCTCAAATGTGCAGTCTTAGCATAATCCCTTGTCCATGAACTCCTCCTCCCATGCAAATTGTTTTCCATGTGGACTTAAGCATGATAATCTTGAAAAGGTTTCTTTGGACCTCATACATGATATCTTTGTCATTAACATGATCATGAACATTTTTTTGATGCACCACCACATGAATCTCTTAAAATCATGCGATCACATGACTCACTAGTCTCGAAATTCCCTCATGTGGCCCTGGACATGCCAGAATTGTCATGCGATAGTCCATTGAAATGTTTGCATTGTCGTGTGAAAACCCATGGAAAATTAAATTTGATCGTGTGAAGACATCTCAAACAATTTAGGTTGATCATGCAAAGAAATCTGGGACAATAAGGATAATCATGTGAAGATATCATGGAAAAGTCAGTTTGATCATGTGAAGACATCCCATACAAGTTAGCTTGATCATGCAAATGTCCCTTGACATGTCCACTTCGATCAGATGAAAGGCCCTACACAAGTTATATTTGATCATGTAAAGAACCCAATACATGTTAGAATAAACCCTTATATGTGTATTCCATGTCAGGCAGACAATCAGGACATGTCAGGTAAACACCCTTGGACATGTTAGGACATGTTAGGTAGACACCCTAGGAGATGTCAACATTTTATGATAGGAACACTTGTACATGCACCATGTAAACCCCCAACCATGAAATTTTATCCAGTTACCCCATTTATAAAGGTAGTTTCCTTAATGGGTTAGGGTTATGCACATATGCAACCCTTTTTGTGTCTTTCTCTCAAACGATCATGTCGTGTCTATCAAACATATTCGATAGACCTTCCATTATTGCCATCCCTCTTTATCTATAAAGGGATAGAGAATGAACATTCATAGGGAATCCATCCAAGTATAAGCCCCTAACTTTCTTGGACCATAGGGATAACAATAATAATCCCTTCGAGTTTAATCACCCATCACAACCCATCAGCGGGTTGAGAATAATTGAACTATGATAACTCTAATTCCTATCTAAACATGATACGTAGGACGCCTTCCTAAGGACTGATCTCCAATGGGAATCCAATTTGGTGTAAGTCCCTTCATATAAAAAATATTCTTAACTCATGGGACTAAATTCTTTCATAATTCTCCCATCCTACCTCATCCATTAGAGGTTGATAAATGGGATTATACATGGTAATCCTTTTAAGCGTAAGCCATGATCATTCCCGTAAGTACCTCAAACCCATCATCGAGATAAGGAAGAACTGAACTACAAGGAATATGATTCCTATTATAAACAGGATACATAAGACACCTTCCTAAGGCCTAATATCCATATCATTTTATCCATGATACTAGTAATCATACCGCTCAAAGGGAAACATTAATGTGTAATCCCCATATAAATGTTCTCTAATGTGATGTTTCTAATCTTCCAATATCTCTTATTTCTCACATTGAGCATGAATCATGTGAGCTTAGAGACTAGAAATGATTTTACCAATATCATGATGAGGTTAACCCCAGTGTGGTCCCTTCCTAGGGATGTGATCCTGATTACATATCATCTTTACTCAAAGGGTCATACTCTCGATGAGGCAATTAAGGGAAGCCTAATATGCATAAGTCCCATTCAAGGCCTCTATTTTCACATATTTTATGATGAATAATCCCATAAAATGAACTACATGGACTCTGATTCCTTCCTTAATAGGATACATAATATGCCTCCTTAAGGCTCGATCCCTATAATTATATCATTGCCTCATGATGTTAAAATATATGGTATAGTAATGTCATATGACCTTAAACTATATCAAACAAACTATGTGGGTTTTGATTCCCATTCTCACAGGATATGTAGGATGCCTCATAGAGGTTCAATATCATCTCCAAGACACCAACCACCTCCCTGTACAACAATAAACTCCAAAGATCATAAACTAGGATATAATATAAACCATCATAAATGAATAAGAGAATAATGGAGAACCTATGGAACACACAATTGTTCATATCAACACATAGTTTTAATAAAATCATTAGAGAAAGGGTAACTAGTCCCATATCAAGTATTGGGAAGGATTTCATGAACATATATTAAATCTATAAGATAGTCGCAAAATAGGAAATAATTCCTTCTAAAATTGTGTGATGAGACTGACCTCCCATCCTCTTGACCAATGTGAGGTCCTAACCATTATTGGGTTTGAAACTCTAATAGACCTACCACCTACCTTTAAAAATCAGTTCTTTTCCTTGTCATGGATATGGGAACCATTGGGTGTTTCTAGAGATAAATCCTAAGGATATCAATCATTGTGAAACTATACTGAGCCATTAAAAATCAACCACTAGAACAAAATATTCGGATGAAACAAAATAGTGAACCTAATGTGAAATATTTTAACCGTGTCATCTGTTTCATGGGTTAGAAAGAATAGACTTAACAGTTCCCAATAAGACATTTTGTTCCACATTTTTTGGGACACAAAATGGTGATAATGATGTGAAATATTTTAACTATACTGAACCTTTAATAAAATATAGGACCAACTCCTCATTATTTAATTATGAAAGTAATTTATCGACCATGTACTCTTATATATGATGTTGCACTAATAGGGTGCCTTGTTTCCTCTTCAAAACTTCTCAGATTACATACAATATAAATAGAATCATTGAATGTTCCAATGGATTCCAAGACTACTAGAAAATCTAGTAATACATGCAGAACACCTCAAGATATTGTGAACAACCAGCTGGAACATTAATCATGTGCATCATATGCCATAGAAGCCTTGTCTATGAGGCCCCAACGTATGCTGTCACCAACAAAACACCTCTAGTTCTAATTGTTGAACATCTTGGTTTTATATTACCCCATAAATGACTCCATCCTGAATTTGGATGAAACTAATGAAATCCTGCAAAGGATTAATCCCAACTAACCATCATTCCCATAATAATCCGCATAAGAGGAAGTGGACCTTGTTTCCACATTCAAACACATTGGGAGATTATCCCTAGAGTGAATCAACACATACCTTCCCTAACTAAGGGAGGTGGATGAGGATAATAACCATGCCAAATCAACCACTCCAGAGTTTCCTAGGAGGGTTCCCATCCATTCTGGTCATTGTCATCAATATATGACCATAATTCCACAAGGATATGAAGAGGAATTTGTGACCACCAAAACTATCTAAATTAGGGAATCCAATAGGAGAGACCACTAGGGATATCCAAATAATGAAACTTAAAAGTAGGATTATATCCCTGTTACCTCCAATTTATCTGAGGCCCACTGATGTATCTTGGAACTGTCTTAGAATTAATCTCAGATCATCATTAGCCAGGATCCTTTGACTTCATCATAGCTAGCCCTGGTGATTATGGAATCCAAGGGAGAACCCCAACACATAGGGACAGAATAATTTTTATCATATTTTATCCTAGGATCATTTTCAATATGATAACCAGTCCATCAAATGGTACAGTGGGAACTAAACCATTAAATGGTATAGCCGGAACTATCCCACCAAATGGAATATCAAGAACTGAATTGTGAAATAAGATAATATATTGAAGAGGAGAACTAAACTGCTTATGTATCCACTAATATGATATCAACTGAATATGAGTAATTATCATCAGATCTGAATGAGAAAAATCCTATTTTTTATGCATCTAAAAAATTTATTATTGACCATGTTTGTGTTTTAGAGTGCAATGTCAATGGAGCATATGGAAAGTGGAAACAACAGATCCAGTCTCTAGGGACCATGTTGATAATATCTTCCTTATACACTCACACTACCATTGATAGAGGAAAGGGTGTTATGATGGATACTTCTAGTTATCCCTTTAAGGATGACATGAAAATTTCTACAGTGGAGCAAATCACTCAACTCTAATGAAAGAATAAGGATCTCCAGGAAATAATTGTGAGAATACTTCTAGTATCACTTATTTGGAATGACACATCATCACCTACCTACAAAATCTTGAATTGAAGTGAAGTTCACCATCCCACAGGGCTAGGGGAAATTTCATATTTTTCATCCCCTCATTAGGTAAAATACAGAAACTGTTCCACCTCACCCAGCCCATAGGTTTGGGGGATTTTTTATATTCTCAAGACCCCCAAACCATAGGGAAATGTAAATTTATATATTTTCCACCCCCTAATTTGAATTACTCTAGAAACTATTCAGCCTCAGTAGTTTCCACAGAGACTCTAGGATATTTGGGTTCCTCTAATTAGTGGGAAGCATTTACATCATCCAAGGCCCCCAATGATTCAACACCTTCCCCTAAACTAGTAAAAATTGGGGCTCTACACCTCAAACTCAAAACTCATTCATGTTCCCACACCAATAGAGGTATAGGTAACATGAGGGAGAAGCATCATGGTTGAATATATCTTGGTGAGTGAAAGTGAAGGGTATATTCCTTATAACTAAACCATGTCCCCATATAATTTTACTATACCATGAATAATGATTTTATAAAAGTCCCAACATAGAAGAGGCTGAGTGAGGTGTAGTTGATAGGCCATGAAAATCACTAATCCTATCATTGATGTCTTAGGAACATAATAAAGAGTTTCTTTATATTTAAAGATTAGATAGATGAGAAGGTAAATGAAGTATTGATAGATTTAGAGGATCCCAAAACTTATGAAATATGAATAAGATTCCTCCAATATCCATCAAAATTGTCAACGTCCAGACTGGTTACAACACTATACATCCTAGTTGCATGATGTTAAACTATACCATACTTCCTGGTCACATGACATTAAACTGCACCATATTTCCTAGTCACATGATGTTAAATTGTATAATTTATCCTAGTCACATGATGTTAATTTTCCTGATACATCCTTGTTTCATGATTTTAAATTACACCATATATCCTGATCGCATGATGTTAAATTGTACCATACATCCTAGTCACATGACATTAAACAACACCATACATCATGGTTGCATGACGTTAAACTAAACCATAAATCCTAGTCACATGATTTTAAACTAAATAATACATCCTAGTCACATAATGTTAAACTGCACAATCAGTCATAGTCATATGAAATTAAAATGTATGATACATCCTAGACACATGATGTTAAACTGCACGATTTTTCCTAGTCTGATGATGTTAAACTACATGATATGTCCTAGTCACATGAAATTAAAATTCAAGACAACAACCATATCACAAAACATTAAACTATTTGAAAAGGACCTTACCTCATGATGTAAAATTACATGGAACATATCCCAGTCATAGGACAATAAACTGTTTGGAATCTCAATCCCAGTGAGATATTATTAGCATCAGGTGGAAATTATAGTTTCTAGAATTACCACCAATATAGTATAATCTAGATCCCAACAATATCAAAAAATTTACAATATTCCTTAGTCACCTACTAAAGGTGTTACCCAATAGTGCACCTCTTTAGACACTCAGATATGGGCATCAAGTACATCCCGTCAAATGTGGAAACCTGCGAGCTAGAGAAGGTGAACTTATGTCCCCACCTACACCAGAAAATCCCACCAACATGTTTCAGTGGAAACCAATGAGATATATCATATCCATACTCACTCAATAAAAGTATACTATCATATCTGGGTAGAAATAATGAGATAGGAAGAGATACATGCTCCCATACATAAATCCCATCAGTATATTCCGATGGCATGTAGAGGATAGAAGTGGTCATACATCCCCACTTTAATAAAATATGTCGACCATCATATCCTAGAAAATGAGAAAGTACAAGAATAAATTCCTATACATACCATACTAAATCTCTAATACCTTTTGACAGCAATATAGAAGCTTCATCATTATATTCCAGTCACACCAAAACTCATATAGAGAGAAACCCTACTTTGGGAACCATAGAACTCTAGAAAAAATAAACCATTTTGAAATAGTTGGTATTTTTCCTAAAAAAAATCCCAATCTTACAATCTATCCATATTTAAAAAAAAATCAAAGAGACACTCATCGAGGTCCTCTAGAGCCTATAGGAGTTTAATACAGAAGTCAATACAAAAAAGGTTTATCGAGTGGAGACTATTCCATCAGAATGTCATATCACCATCTCATTCACAGAATAAGATTAGGAAGTAGTTATATAGGGAAATATCATACCCATATATGTTTTATGAAATCTATATAATGTCGACATCCAAAGGGATATGTTTGACAATGGTTTCAGAATCAACCTCATCCCAATTCTGACCCTCTGATGTTTTGGATATAGTGATGGAGACTTATCTATAATAAAGATAATAATTAATGGGTATGATAAGAGAAAGAAAATGCATCTTAATAAGATACAACTTGAGTATCAGTTTAGGGATCTCCCATGTAATGTTAAGTTTATGGTTATCCAGAAAGACACAATATATAATTTTTTTCTTAGAAGACCTTGACTTCATATCCATGTAGAAGTACCTTCAATATTTCATCAGTGTTTGAAATACCCCATTCATGGGAAGGTTGGAATAATACATGGTTATGGTTCCCCCTTTGACTCTTGTGAAGCCATATATGCTGTGGTAGGTTTCTGTAAGAAGGAATGAAATAAACTAAGGGTGGATATTGATATGCAGGTTGCAGCCCCCAATGGATTGGGGATCACCCCTATGAATCCATGGAGCCTAATCAAATTTTTTTTGTGCTACCCATCAATGTGATTAAGGAAATAGACTTAATCCAAGTTATCCATGCTCCAAAAACCCTCAGTGAAATCATAAAAGGAAATGCGCATCCCCAAAATCTCTTTGTAATGACTTTGGTAGTCCAAGATGACAACGTCTCTTCCCATGAACTCTCTTGCCTTGATAGTGATAAAGATACCCTCAGATTACCCTCCATGCCTAAAAATGCCTCCATGGACTTAGAGATGGAAAAAGAAGAGGATGACCTCAAGAATTCCCCTACCACATTTGAGGAAGGTGTCTCCACCACCATCAATGAACTTAGGTAGGTGAATATGGGAATAGAATAAGACTTGTTACCTATGTATATTAGTGCCTCCATGCTTCTATAAGAGCAAGAGATGTATATTACATTTCTAAATCAGTATTAATACATTTTCACTTGGAATTATATAGAAATTCCCAAGATGAACCTCAATGTGGCTACACATAAACTAGACTTACCCAATGACCATTGAGGTTTCAAGTAGATAGCCCGGAGAATACACCCCTCTCATGATACCATGTTTTGGAAGAAATACATTAAACTACACAACATAACAATTCATGGTAGCAATAATTTAAACTAAACAACATATTTCATCCTTACCACATGATGTTAAACTATATTGAATACCATGTCCTGAAAGAAATAATTTAAATTTAACACCATCAGATATACTTACCGAATGAAATTATAATTCATGGAAGAAGTCCCGTTAGTAATACTTTAAACTAAACAACATTAGTTTTACTTAACACACTACATTAAAATAAATAGAATTCATCTTCACCACATGATTTTAAACTGTATGGAACTTATCCTTACCACATGACATTAAAATACATGAAATTAATCCTTACCACATGGAGTTAAATTGCATAAAATACATCCATACCACATGACATTAAAATTAATGGAAAACATTACCTCATGGATAGTTCATTGCACATGGGCTAGATCTATTCATGAGTAAAATGAAGTACCCCCATCAGTGTGTGAAATTCAGATCCACACAGGTAATATCCTCATTCAATAACTACGTTTGGATTGATTCCTTCCATCATAGGATACATAGTGACACCCATACTTCAAATCTTGGGTCTATCCATAATATGAATGGAAAAAATTCCACTCTACACATATGGGTTAGACCTCTATAGAGAGTTTCCATTTAAAACTATGCGTGTCTTGATTTCTGCCATCATAGGATACATAGTGACACCCATATCTCTAATCTTGGGTCCAGATATAATATCAGTGGGAAAAATGACCCCTCTACATATGGGTTAGACATGGGTATAGATTTTTCCATTCAATATATATGTATGGATTGATTTCTACTATCACATGATATGTAGTGACACCCAGATCTCCAATCATGGGTCCAACCATAATATTAATGAGAAAAAATGCACCTTATATGTATGGGTTAGACCTAAATGGAGAATTTTCCATTAAATAACTATATGTGGATTGATTAATATTACCATAGGATATTTAGTGACACCCAAACCTTTAATACCGGGTCCATCCATAAAATAAAATGTTCCCCCTCCTTGCATGTGGGCTAGACTTGTACATGGAACTTTCATGTAAGAACTACATGTGGCTTGATTCCTACTATCATAGGATATGTAGTGATTCTTAAATCTCCAATCCTCAGTCCATACAAAACATATATAATGATGAGAATGAACCTATTGTGTATGGGATAGACCTATGTAGGGAACTATCTAAGAATTATGTGTGACTTGAATCCTGTTATCACATGATACACAGTAATTCATGGATCCTCCCTTCCGAGCCTAGCCATGACTTATCGTCACTCCAAATAATGTACCTCTATGTGAGTTAGATAAATTTAGTGGTCATAATCTACAATAAAGTGTTAACACCCTGACATATTCCTTGTCACATACTCTCAAACAACTTAATCAATCACCAAGTTATCCCTTATTTCTCATGATGATAATGGATCATGTGAGCTTAGGGAACCTATAAAGATGCTCCGAACAACATGAACATGACATATATTGAATAGGTAACCATGTATTAGTCACATGATGTTAAACTACATGAAAATTTCCTAATTACATGACTTTAAACTGCATTATATATGGTCCATCATTTAAGACCTAAAATTGTTTAGAGTAGACCATCCAATCCATGAATATGTGCTTGGGATGAATTGTCACCTCTATGCCAGAATGAAATATAGAAATTACCTATCCATATGAATGAGAATGATATATGTAGAGAACCACTTATCCAACCATAGTGTTGATACTCACTAAGGGAAGAATATAGAATGCCCCTTTCCCCTGCATATGAGTCAGATCTATATAAATGGATCTCCTTAAAGGATCCAATTATGGTATGATACATTCCCTTACAATGTGCATAGGGTAACCCAAGGAATATCAGCCATAAAAGTATCATATAACTCTATTTAAAGAGGTACAAGTCATATAGACTCTCTCTACCTATGTACGAGTCATATATATGTACGATTTTCTTGCACATGAGATAAATCTGTATAAAAAGGGATCTGACTTATGATTACCCATAAATGGGCATGTGCATGGATAAAAGGAATTTCCCAAATCTAAATCCACATGACTAGTGAAAAGTGTACCCATGGATACCTGGAACAATTTCACATCTGTTCCTACATCCTTAATTCATGACATTAAACTGAAAGTAAAACATCATTGTCATATGACATTAAACTACATGACAAATACATCCCCACTACATAATGTTAAAATGTGCAGACCATTACCCATCATTATTCTTTATTAAAGAACCACAAGGGCATGATCCTAGTATACTAGAGTATAGGTTTCTTCTATCATATTTTAGGCACCTCAACTCATAAATCACACTTCATGTCTTGAGCACCCTAGGTTGCCGCAAAACATTCATAACCCCTAGAAAGAAGAAAACATCTCTCTATTGACCATTCTAGAGGTGGATCTGCATAAGGGCCTTAGATCCACCAACCAGAGGTATCTTGGCCCTATAAGAAGGGATTTTTTATCCTTGTTATCCTTAAAATCATTTTAGGGGAGTTTTTCACCTTAGAGTGATTCAAGATCATTTTCGGCATGATTGTCTCATACCATTACCCATGAACCGAGAACCTTGGGCCATGATTTACAATATTATCACCTCCCACTCAAAAGGATGTTGGAGTACCCTTGAATCTTGGTATCCTAATTTGGATATTATGTAACACCCCCTCACACCAGTTCTATGTGCATCATGACCTTAAATTATATGCACTTTGGTCAAAGTTATATGACCTTAAACTTTAGCCTTTAGTGGTCCAAATTGAAAGACCCTAAACTTCCAGTGAAGAAGACATAAAACTAGTTTAGATGAAAAACCAAAAAGGGAGGCCTAAGAAACATTCAAGTATTTTCTTACTAAACTCTTCATCTCTAGAGTTTAGGAAAAATTTAGAACAAAAATAAATAAGGCATAAAGCTCACGAGACCCACTTTTTGAGCCTAGTAAAAGCCAAGATTCACATTCTGGACCCCTTTGTGTAGATAAAAGTTAGAGTAATGATATTTCATATATACTCACCATTATAATGTGTTCAATAGGTAGTGACAAAAATTTTAGGGGTGCTTAAACCCTTCTTGAATATTAAGTTTTCCATAAACCACCGTCATGTCTTTGAAGTATAAGCTGACACAATCAGTTCCTCAAGTTTCTATCCTTCTCTTAGAACCCCATAGACCTCAAGATCCCTTTCTCCTAGTTCTTCCCTATAGAAAACTAGTAACAAGGATTGGATAATAAAAAATGATCCCATTAGGATTCTCTAGATAATTGATACCATACCAAAAATCATGTTCCTAGAGGATGCTTGGTCTTAGAGACCCCCCCACCCCCCTTAAATCTAGAATTTATTATCCTAACCACGTGGAATATATGTTTCCGATATTAATAATGGTTGACATATACCCATAAATTTCCACCTCAAGTTAACTTATATATTCCTATACCAAGACTTACAATCCCCATAACTAGACTATTCCAGTGGATTTGACATCCTCAACATTACATCACCGTATATGCTTTCTCAAATAAAGAATGTGATATTCCATTCCTGAACCTTTTGATGAACCAATACAAAAGACTAAAAACTATATGTCATAGGTACCTAGCTTCCAAAATAGAAACTAAACTGACATTGGGTACCATAACCCTCATTGGATAACATTCAACCTACTTCTAACTTCATCGTCTAGACGTTTGAGTCTTAACTAATCTTTCATGGCCCATGGAAAAGAGTGGGGGCACCTCTTCTTGACCATTAATGTAATATATATAGGATCATACATATGTTCCTCTGAAACAACAATTATAGGTGTCTTCTCCTTTTAGTAAAGGACATCAAATCCTCCCAATCCCTAGAAACACCACATAAGAACTCAACACCTTAGGGTGTTTTGGGTAATTCATGATATGTATTCCCCATTCCATATTCATCAGATAAAAATAATAGGTTGTGATTTAAATAACCCATATTCCAACTATCCAAGTGGGATCAACATCCATATCATGCTACCAAGTCTCATAAGTAAGACTTTAAACTACATGGCACCCTAAGTTCTAGCAGCAAGACTCTAAACTGCACAACGTCTCAAGTCCTAAAAGCAAGACTTTAAACTGCATAGAATTTTTTGTCTTTACAACATGATTTTAAACTACATAGAATAAATCCTTACCGCGTGATGTTAAACTGAATGAAATATTTCCTTACCACATGGTGTTAAATTTTATATAATTTGTTCTTACCGTATGATGATCAATTGCACAAAGAACATTACTTTGTAGCCTGTTCACTGCACATGATCTAGATGGTCTAAGATAGAAGACACTAAACTACATCACAACAATAGTATAGTTTTCAATACCTTAAAACAACCAATTAAAAGAGACACAATTCTTACTAGGTTGAAAATACAAAAAGGGAAACCTGGAAAAAAGTCGATTCTTTACTCGCTATGCATGAACTTTGTGTGATTCAAAAAATATTAAGAATTTATAAAGTGGAAATGGCATAAAATATGTCAGGTTTAAATTCCATGAAATATATTCCTGAGAAAAATCCAAGTCCACACTCACTAATATTTCCCCATATAAATCATAGAAAAATTTAAGGCCGAAACAAAGAAGATACAAAGCTTTTAGGTATTAATATTTATCCCTAGGAAAAATCTAGCTATGTTCACTAGGTCCACTGATCTAGGAAAAAATTAGAATACATATCTATTTCCTAGGACCCACTTGAGGGTAAATAGACCTCCCATGACTTAAAATTACATGATACTTGGTCTATCCCACAATACCTTAAACTTCTTAGAGTGGCCTACTTTGTGTGCCTTGAAATGTGGAACAAGATCCAAACCAGTGCAACATCACCACCAAAACATTTATCCCTACCCATGATTTCATCATGAAACATTGAAATTATTCTTTTAATGTATGATCTATATCTATATAAGGAAATTAATCATAGAGTTCTTTATCCATGAACCTATGTTACCTATTCTTGAGATTGATCTATATAGGAATATTCTATCCTAGAACTACTTATGACTTGACTTACATTCCATTGGGATAAAAAATGATCTTTATGCCTCTTATCTTAGATCTATCCATGAATCCCTTTTTATACCAATCCTTTTTTTACATCTTATAATGTGTACATACTCTCTAATTTTGAATATTCATGCCTCAAGTTGAGTTTATTTTTATGGGAAACCTAATTTATTGAAAATATCACCTATCTTGGAAATCTATAGGATATCTATTCTAGCAACTTAGATGAATTGAGTCAATAATAACCTCTTGGTGGGGATTATAGGCTCGTCAGATGTTCAAGTACATGGAAGAGTGATCTATGTTTACCGTATAATTGAATTAATTTCATTCAAAATGAATCCAATTTTAAGGGGGTTCATTTGTTAACACCCATAAATTTTCATCAGACACTTCACTATTAGAGATTCAAGAAGTATTAAGACCATACAAAAAGTACTGATATGATTTTCATGATATAATTATAAGTGGATTGAATTGGGATTCATTTTATAAGGGATTATATTTTAAACCTTATTATAATCATTTTATTTAGATAATTATTATAGTAATTTGGGTATTCCCTTAGCCAAAAAATTGGCTATTAAGGATAACCAACCGACTAGCTTAACCAAGAGAACATGTGGGAGTTACCTCAACCATGCCCTGAGAGCCATCCAACCAGAAAGCCGAGTAGCAAGGTGTGTGGGTGAGATAGAAACTACAGTGGGAACACATGGCGCATGAAGGTCTGCCTAGGTGGGCTATACAATAGAAGGGAACAACCAATGAATTAATGGGTGAAAGATTTGTAGGTTCCATCCCCACTGATGGATTGATGTATTTCTACTATAGAATCATTTATTAAGTGCCACTCATCAGTTTAAAAAATTGATATAGGATGGGAGGTTTTTCATGTCACTATTCCCCTATAAAAAATATACAGATATAATGGAATCTGCTCAATCAAGCTGATCTCGGATGTTTGATTAGCTCATGAGATCATCTTCAACCTCCCACTCACCTGCTGCACTCCTAATGCCACTGGTTAAAAAACATGAGCCACACACAGTGCTCACTCGACCTCAACACTTGATTACTACCATGAAAACCTTCTTTTATAATCAAACCGAGACAAATGAGACATTCTCTACGTCCCAGATCCATTCATGTGACTTCATTTTTCATGCATGAATTCTTTCAAGGAAAACAAAATCCGTCACATGAAGCTGATCAAGACATTTCATGATTAGGTGAAGTCAATCATGTGAGAATATTAAATCCATCACAGAACATATGAAGAATCATGTGATCAAGGGATAACGTTCATGTGAAGACATTTAGACCTCATTGTGGATTTTCATAAAAAAGAACATATATTTTCATTGTAAGAGACTCCCATCATCCATAAGATCTAATGGATCCAGATGAAGACTGATCATGTGATTAGGTAGTGCCATCACATGAAGGTAGGCCGATCATGTAAAGATTTTGAATCCATCACACGAATCCCTTATTGGTTGTCTAGAAATTCATCACACGAATAAAAAGTAATCATGAGGAACCCTCAAAACAATCATACGAAGCCTCTAAATCCATCACATGAAGCCCTCCTCGATTTTCTAGAATGACATCACATAAACAAATAGTGATCATGAAAAATATTTATAACTTTAATGAAAAGCCTAGGTGGATATCAAGCATGCCATCATGAGAATCCATCATGTGATATCATGATATTGATCATGAGAACCCATCACCACCTCAAGATGGTTCATGTGGAATCCTCACCATGAAAAGCAACACCAACCTCGGCTAAAATCTACCTATATAAACCCTTGATCTCCTTAAAAAAATACACATGCAAGGGGGAGAGGGAAGAGAGAATATAGAGAGAAAAGGGAAGGAGAATAATAGATGAGGAGGGGATTCCATCTTCAGAGGATACCTTAAGGTAACCGAGAGGCTCCAATTTCAAAAACCCATCATAGGATGCCATCACAAGAATCTATCCCATGATCACCTTAAGATAATGCGATCACATGAAAAAATTAACATAATGTGAACCCTCTGATTATGTGACACATACATGAGGCTTGGGAATGAACCTCCTTTTCATGTGACAATAAGACGAATACGACTCCAATATAAAACCCATGTGCATGTTCATAGGACCCATCACATGACCACTTATAGATTATATGATCGCATGATGATGTAAACATCATGCAATGCTCTCATGATGGCCTCTATTATGCGATGCAGAAATGAGGCTCAGACACGAACTTCTTTGCTCTTTAGAATTAACCGACATAATCCTCAGTCTTGTGATACCACTATTTTTCTAGGTAGTATAAGCCCTTGTTCATGAAAAACAGTCATGATGATTTCTGTAGACATACACCCCTTTCATGTGAACTCTACTTAGTATGCTTACAATTCACCTGATGAAATGCACTCCTTTTTCATATATAACCTCATATGTGTAGTATTGGAATAATACCTTGGCCATGCACTCCTTCTCCCATGAAAATTTTTGTCCATGTGGCCTTACTCTTGATACCATTAGATAGGTTGCTTCAAACCTTGAATGTGGGATATTTTTCATGAAAATGATCATGGACATGTTTGTGAGACTCCATCACATGACTCTCTTAAGATCACATGATCATATGAGTCACCAGTATCATTATTCCCATATGTATCCCTAGACATGTCATCATTTTCATGTGAAAGTCTATTGACATGTCAACATTATCATGCGACAACCCATGGAAAAGTTAGTTTGATCATGGAAAGATGTCTAGTGAAAGTTAGTTTGATCATTCAAATACACCCTTGAGAATTCAGGTCAATCATATGAAGAAATACCAAATAATTTAGTTTAATCATGCAAATACATCCCGAATAATTGATTTTGAGCATGATAAATTCTCTAGTCATGCCCGATTTGATTAGAATAAAGGCTCTGTACATGTCACATTTGATCATGAAAATAACCCGAGACATGTCAGGTAGTCAACCTTGGATGTGTCTTCCATGTCAAGTAGAAAATTAGGACATTTTATGAAAATACCATTGGACATGTCCAGACATGTCAGTTAGACACCCTAGGACATTTGAGCCTTGTCTAGAAGGCACATTTGGACATGCACCATGTAAACCCCTAGCCATGAACATTCAGTCGGGCACCCCATTTATAAGGGGAGTATCTTTAATGGGTTAGGGTTATACACACATGAGACCCTATTTGTGTCATGCTCTCAGATGGTCCCTCCATGTCATATAAAAAATATTCTACAAACCTTCCATGGTCATCATCCCTCTTTATCTATTAGGGGATAGAGAATAAACATGAAAAGGGAATCCATCCTGGTATAAGACCCTAACTTTTCTAGACCATAGGGATAATAATAGTCCCTTCAAGTGTAATCACCTATCCCAATCCATCAGTAGGTTGGGAATAATTTAACTATGATAAATCTGATTCCCATCCAAATAGGATACATATGAATCCTTCCTAAGGCCCGATATCCAATGGGAATCCACTCTAGTGTAAGTCCCTTCATATCCAATTTTTTTAACTCATGGGATTGAATTCTCCCATAATTCTACCGTCCTTCCTCATCCCTCAATAGATGAGAAGTTGGATTATAAATGGATATCCTTTTAAGCGTAAGCATCGATCATGCCCTCAAGTACCTCAAACCCATATTTGGTTAGGGATGAACTGAACTATAAGAAATTTGGTTCCTATTATAAATATGATACATAGGATTCCTTTCTAAGTCTAGAGATTCGTACCATATTCTCCAAAAGACTGGTAATCATACTTATCAATGGGAAACTTTATTGTGTAAACCCCGTACAAATTTTCTCTCATGTGGTGTGTCTAATATTATGCTATCTATCACTTCTCACACTGAACATGACTCACATAATCATAGATAATGGAGATGATTTTACCAATAGAATGATGAGGATTCCCTCAGTGTGGGACCTTAATTGGGATGTAAGACTGATTAAATCTCATCTTCAATCAAAGGGTCATACTCCAGATGAGTTAATTTGGGGAAACCTTATATACATAAGTACCACTAAAGGCCTCTGTTGGTACATCTTTTATGACACAAAATCCCATTACACAAACTATGTGGACTCTAATTCCTGTCTTTATAGTATACGCAGGATTCATCCATGAGTCTTAAGCCCTGTACTTATATCCTTGTGGCATGATGTTAAATTAAATGTTATGATCCTATAATAATATCTTAAACTATGTCAAATGAATTACATGGTTTTTGATTCCTTTTCTCATAGGATATGTGGGACACCTCATAGAGGTTAAATCTCATCTCTAAGATACCAACGACCACCCTGGATGGCAATAAAATACATAGATCCTGAACATGTCTATAAACTAAAGCATAATAAATGAAAAAGAGAATAATGGAGAACCTGTGACACACACAATTGTTCCTATCAACACATTGTTTTAATCATGTCATTGACATAGGTGTAAACAGTCACATATCGAGGCTTGGGAAGGATTTAATGAAAATATCTTAAATATATAAAATATTACTAGAATAAGAAATAATTCCCCCTAAAAGGGTGCGATGAGATTAACCTCCCATCCTCTCGACCAATGTGAGTTATTAAGAATTATTGGATTTGAAACCCCAATTTACCACATACATTTGGAAATAAAGAATATGTATTGTCATGAATATGAGAACTATTGGGTGTTTCTATGGATAAATCCTAGTAATTTCATTGATTGTGAAACTATACTGATAACCTCATAATCAACTACTAGACCAGAATATTTGGACAAAATAATGTATGTTGAGTAAACTATAGGTCACAATAAGAACATTAAAAATGTATAATATATATAAAGCGATGAATATAATAAAATAAAAATAAAAGGAGATTGAAACACATATTAAACATAGAAACCTATAGAGAAAAATGCCATCTAGGGTTAGAACCCAAGATCAAATTGATGCAAATCACCAGCTATATTCCAATTTGTGACTAAAATTAATACAATGATCCATAAAAAACACTACTAAACACACAATTTATCTGAAAGAAATGGTAAAAATTAAAAAAATTAAAAAAATTAAAAAAATTAAAAATAATAAACTTGAGATATAGATTATTATATAAAAGAGAGATAGTGGTAGTCCATAAACAATCAATCGAAGAAAATAATGGTGAAAGGAGATGATGGAAGTTATAGGAGATGGTAGCAGAAAAATGGGATAATGATGAAAATAGAGAATATCATCGAATCATGAATCATGTCTTCATTTAGTAGAAAAATTTGAGAGAGATTGAGTGACTAAAATAAAATATGAGGTCCCACTTGACATTTTATTTTTTAATGATTTTAAATATCAATTAATTGTTAAATGATATAAAAATAGGTTTTTTAAATTAGTTAAATAATAACTCATTAAAATACTTTTTAATCATGTCTTTTAAGTTAGTTATATCATAATCAATGTAAAATACTATTTGTAATATCATTTTTTAAAAATTGATGTTATAAATAATATCATTTTAAATAGTTTATGAACTAATGTGTGATATTTATTATTATATTATGATCATTTTCTAATTTTTTGGAGATGATATAATTTTTTAGGGGGATTTTATAGAATTCATAGGTAGAGGATGATAACCCCTACCCAATTTTAATCTATGATTCATTATTGATGAAAAATAAAGGGACTGGGATAAAAAATAGATGTAGTAAGGAGTAGATACCCACACTAGGACTGAACCTTGTAAAATTATGTGCAGCTTTTCCTTATTTTATTTCCATATTCATTCAGGTAAGGAATAGTTTCATATTAATAGGATCAAATCCTAACTAATTATAGAGGTTAATTTCTAAGACAAAGAAATCATAAAAGATTGTCACCACTAATTTATCCACCCTTCTTGTTGGCATACACATTTATAGGGAACATCAATCGGTATCAAAGCCTATAGGTTTCCTATATTATATCCTTGAGTAGGTAGTGATAGATAATATAAACTCTACAAATAATAGTGGTGTTCCTATTTTTGATGGAAATAACTACCATGGTTAGAATAATATGATCTTACCATATCTTATATCTCTTAGAATTGAAGTTGTTAAAGGAGAAAAAATTGGATTTCCATCTATTGATAGAGGTGCAAAAATTTCATTTATTAATAATTTCGAGATTGTTGAAAAAGTAATTTATTCTATTATTATGTCCTTATCAGATAAAGTATACACCAAGGTGATGAGCCTTCAAACTAAAAAAAATATTAAATAAGTTTTAAATAATATTTGAAGGACATTTCAAAGTTAAAGAAGTTAAGTTATAGATTTTTAGGAGTATATTTGAAGATATCAAGATAGATGAAGATGAAAATATATATAAATAATTTACAAGATTCAATTAAATTTTTAGAAATATTAGTGTCTATGGATAAAATATAGAATACTTTACAATTATAAAGATGATAATAAGAAATTTCCCAGATACATTTTATTCCAAAATTTAAGAATTAGAATATAGAGAGGATCTTACCCTTTTTGAACATAAAAATATTGTCATTTCTTATTATATGATAAAGTCTCATGCATTTAGAAATTAAGATAAATAGGATATAGATTTTTAATACATAAGTAAACTCAAAATTAATGATAAATAAGTTGAATATTCAAGTGATTCTGATGAAGAAAAATAAATATATAAGGATTATAAGAGAATCATGTCTCTTATATCAATGAATTTCATAAAATGTAAGGGAAAATACAAAGGAAAAATCTCACTCAATTATTTCAAATGTTGTGGAATTGGACACTTTTCCCATAAAACTTCCAAATAATAATAGTGAAGATCATGAAAATTATTTTCAAAATGAGAATCCTAAAAAAAGAAATGGGGTAAGTGATCATGAGAAGTTTCAAAATATATTAAGAACAATAAGTTTCCATGAAGAAAAAGAAGAAGTATAATGAGTAAAGAGAAATAGTAATATGTATCTTGAACTATCCAATATAAATAATAAGTTGATAAATTCACAAATTCTATGGATCATGTGTATAATCATGAATAATCCTCAAGTATCAAGGAATAAGATGATGAGATAATTTATAAGAAACACATGCTAAAATAAAAATTGAAAGTATTTCTTGAGAAAAATACTAAGATCAAAAAAGAAATTAAATTTTTGAAGAAATAATATAGAAATAAAAACAAATATAAGGAAGATCTTATCGAGAAGAAAGATGTAAAGACCCATATATTTTTTGGGTTAAAAATTACAATGGAAATTTGTTTTTTTATAATTTCGGTGAGAGGTTTTTTTGAGAACTAGATTTAAGATTGTGATTATGAGAGTTATATTATTTCAAGGAGATGTTTTTGGATGTGGTTAGTGCCCCAAAGAGTGTTTTGGGTGCTTGAGTGGATATTGGACTATGATTGTGTGGACCTATAATTGATTTTATCTATAGGTGATCCACTACGGGGAGAACCATGGTGTGGAGCTTTCTATAGTGGAAGAAAAACTTATGGATTTGAAGGCGTGGTTCCTAGGTTTTCCAGGGAACCTACGAGTCCTCCCTATACGAAATGGGTAGGAAAAAATTCCTATGGTGGAACCTATAGTGTCTAGAAATAGTGATGGAGAATTCCTTACACTATTGTGATGGGTGTTTCATGTGCAAAGCCTTAAGGTATTTGGTGGTTATTAGCGGTGGAAAAATGTAAAAGGTAGAGAAAAATGATTGGGTGTCCAGATGTGGTAGGAATTTTGGTAGAACATGGGTAGTACCATGTTGTGGTGTGTTTTGTGGTCTGAGGAAGGAGCTGCTGTGAGAAATAGCGAGTAGGGAGGGGGAATCCCTTTTATGTGGTGGAGGGAATGTTGGTCTTGGTAGTGTCCTGGGGGAGTCTTAGGCACTTGGTGGACAAAAACAACATTTAATCTATAACAAACCTAGGTTATCCATTTTGGATAGACTATAGGGAGGTCCATACCATGGTTCAGGCCGTGGAGCTCTGAGAAGTATCCTTGTGTGAACAACAAGTGTGCACCTCACCATGGTGATCCATATGGTGAAACTTTTGTTATTTTTGAAATAACATGTTGAGTTATATGAAATGGAGAATTTTTTGGTTAAATAGGGAGAGATCCTATATTAAAAAAATATAGGACACCTTGTTGTGGTTCTCCCCTGTTCCCCATGGTGTCTGGGGCTGATGAAGGGGCTCCATTCTATGGTTCATGCTATGGTGAAACCTAGATAAGAACCTGAGTCATTTTTTAGTAGGTAGATTTTGGTAATTTATTTAGGATCCTTTTTAACCCCCCTCATTCTCCCCTTTCTATAGATTACTTGAACAAGAGGAGAGATCTCTCTTTGGATCTCCATATCCCTCTCTTTTTCCCTTTTGATTCAGGAGGTTTGGGGATTATTCACCACAATGATTCTTAGTAAGATTTCTCCCTTTATCTTATATATTCACATACCTTATTCATCATTGATTTTATTTTATCTTGTTATGTTTTTGGTTTTAATTCCACTATAGTATGGTGGAATCGAGTGAGGATGATGGGTATTTTGTGGGTAATGAGTAGAAGATTTTCCATGATAATGGCCGAATGCCATCACATACTATTTTGATGAAGGTGCATCACCATATAAATTATTCATGGGTTTTTATTTAAATTAACATTTTTTATTGAATTTATGTCATGTGATAGATAATTTTCTTGGAATTTTGTTGAGTGTTTTTCATAGACCATCTTTAACACCACAAATTTTTATGAATTATTTTTTTCAAATAAATTAAAATTCTTTGATGGATTTCATTGCATGCTACATCAAGTTAAGATTTCTTTATACACAAAACCAAACTAATATGGTGTTACAAACAACACCAAGATATGATTTTGTTACACTCAACAATAATTTTTTCTTGTGTTATACAAAATACCAAGTTCCTTTGACAACTTTCATTATACACATGACCATGTTTTACCGAACTACAATTTACTATTAATATTTTTATTAAAACATTATTATAGTTACAACCTAGACATTGGAATAGAAATTGTGAATAATATTAACTAAATTTTGAAAATATTTCTTACACATGTATATAAAATGAATCCTTTGGTTATCAATTATTTAGAAATTAATGTAATAACTATTTGAAAATAAATAAATTCCTTTTTTAAGAAAACTAATTTTTTTTGTACAAATGTGTTTTATCTCAATAAATTAAAAAAGAAAATTTAGATGAATATTTTTAATAAAATTTATATATTATATATTCAATAAATTTTTTTACACTCATCCAATATATTTGATATACATAAGATAAGAACATATCCAATTTTATGAATAAAAGATGTATTTTCTAAAAGGTAATTTTACCGCCTCTTAATGGTGACCCTATTTTAAATAATTTTTTTTTGAAAATTTTTTAGTTTTTATTTTAAAAAATAAACTTAATTTTTGAAATTGGAAAATCAAAATTTACTTTTGGTTAAGTTTTGATATTTTTTTGAGAAGTTTCATTTTTTGATGAATACTGAAAACACTAAATTTTAATTAAAAACTGAATTTATGTATAATTTATTTATATATTTAAATTGGGTTTAAAGTATAATTAGTTCAATTATATGTCAAAAAATCCAGTTTATGTCATTTAAATCAATTTAAAATTGAAACCGGTTATAAAAATATTTCAATCTTTTGAACCTTTTCACTTTAAAAACCTATTGTTTCGCCCCGTATATGAGATTAATTTTAAATTAATTTATAATACTTATGTGATTAGAATATATAAAAATGGATTAAATATTTTTAATCATAATAATTTATATTTTCTAATAAGTTAAAATTAATTTTTTATGAAAAATATTAGTGAAAGCAATTATAATTAATTTCATTGATTAAGGTAAAAACAATATTACCTAGCGGTTAAAGTTAAAACTTAAGGTGTAAAAATGGACCTAAACTTGTCCAAAAACAATTTTATATACATATATAGACCTTAAAACTTAATTTATCTAATTTTTTGTGTTTTTTAATCCTCTTTTTAGGTAAAAACGTGGGTACACCAAACTTTATTTTCAAAAATACCAAGTGTGTCCTCTCCCCTGCTTATAAAAGGCCACCACCTATCCCCTATATTCACACCTATGAAGACATTTGGATCATCCAAAACATGAAACAATAATCTCTAAACTTACCTCCTCTCAACCTATAAGCCTTAATTTGTGCAAAAATCCAAACAAGGAAGCCCTTTGGTTCGAACCAAAATGAGTTACCTGAAAAAGATGTAATGTTCATCAACATGCATTTTAGTTTTGTTTCATTATCCACACCCTTAAATTATTCTTATATAAATATTATATAATAAAATTATTTTAATAAATATACTTATATGTTTTTATGTTAAGGTTAAGACCTACACATTCACACACTTCTATCAAATGAGATACAAAATCATCGTTCTTGTGTACGACGGACTACCGCCTCTCTAACCGATGTCATTTTTTTCTTCCATTACCACATCTCAAGGTTGGTAATAATGAGGTAACTAATATTTTTATATGATATATATGATATTACTTATTTATTTATTCTTATTTAATTATTATATAAAACATGAATTCATTCTTTCCATTTTGTGGGAATATAATAACATTGTTTGTAGATGTGTGGACTACCACCTCATCAAAGCGTTGTGATTCATTCACACTTTAAATGGAATGTATTAAGGATGGGTTTAATATAAATATATTATATATATGACAAAATAATTATAATTTAAAGATAATATATATATATATATATATATCATTTACTATTCTTTCTTTCTATATGACAAGAAAATGGAAAAAACGTTCATGTGTACATACGACATACCATCTCCATGAACAGTGTATTTCATTTCCTATTTCTATCTTTTATAGATTATTATAAATACATACATACTAAATATATATGATATTTATATAATTTTTTATATTCTTTAAATATGAAAATCATGATATAGTTAATAGGACTAAGAATAACAAGTTAAAACATGTATGAAAAATAAAGAGGTTATGACCCAAAACATAACATTAATATGAAATTGTTAATAAACAAGTAATATGAAGTCATAAGTAAATAAAAAATGGTATTATATATATGAATATGGTTATTTGATATATTTTTAATAAACTTATATTTATTATACAGGAGGTTTGAACATGTATAATGAGAGTTAAGTCAGGGAATTTCATCTCAATTTTTATATCCGTGAGATATATGCCATATTCACCACTCGATTATTTTATGCGGTTTATATACTTCCCGATGATATGTTATATCATTAATTTAATTTATTTAATGATATTAAAATTTTAAATTGATTATATTATTTTACAGATCTCATGATTCAAAAGTTACTCAAGTATTAAGATGATTTCTAGTCTCACTTTTATTTATGTGAGACTTATGCCATATTCACCGCTCATTTATTTTGTGTGGTGTATATAATTAAAATGAATGTATTATATTATTATTATAATTAAAATTATGGGAACTTACATATTGATTTTATGATCTCTTTTTCATGGGTTTTATGGTTCAAAAGTTAACAAATCGGTAAGGTAATTTTGTCTCAAATTACCTTCTTCAAGACACATATTATGTTATGAACCTATATTATTTTACGAGGTGTATATAATGCACTTTTGACTTGTTTTATCATGAATCACATTATTTTGATGATATTTTAAGCTTCATTTTATTCTCTCATGGGGATTATTATTCAAAGTTACCAAAGTGGTAAGTGTTTATTGCTATAATCTCATTGTTTATTGGGATTGTTTAAAATTATGACTCCATTAATGAAATATTATGATATATCACTCAATAACTCTCATAAATTTTCTTCTCCTATGGTTATTCATGATATATTTATAACGAACCAATTTTTTATCAATGAAATTCCGTTCTTATAATTATTTGATATAGTATAATAACATAAAATCACATTATGAACATAATAAAAACTTTATAAATGATGAATGAATGAAATAAAATGTATTTCTATAAGTTAAGGAACATATATCAATGAAATAGTAACTTGAACTTCAGAATATTAATGTGACCCTTATGAATTTTAAACCAGACAATGTAATAGTAACATAACCAATGAAATTATAAATAAAATTTATCCATATTATAAGTGATAATATGATATAATTATATCTCAGTATAAGTAAGTAAATATTTTAAAAATTATTAATTAAGTGTTGATATTTTTGGTAAGTCATAAATATTTAATTACAATTTTATGAATAATTCAATAATTTAAATTAAAATTTATTTTCATAAATTTTATTCATAAATTATTGTTTTGATGACTTATGAATATAAGATAATTTTATGAGACCTTAATAATTTTTTCAAACTATTAGAAAAACAATTTTAATTTTAAAATTTGTATTTTATAAGTAAATGATTATTTTAATTAAAAAATAAATTTATCATATTTATAAAATTATTTTCATAAAATGGAGTTTGTTTTTGAATTATAAACATCTAAAAATTGGTAGGGTTAATTTTTTAGTTTTTTCTAAAATACTTGAATTTTGAGTGAATAGTGAAATATAGTAATTTACAGTATATGTAAATAAATAAATTTTTGAGTCATGCTTGAGTCATGGATGATGTAAGAGACCATTTTATTAAATTAAAATGAAAAAATTACTTTATTTATTCTCAATAATCATCACTATTTCTTGTCTTGAACAAAATAATAAAATAATGATTAAAATAATGAAAACCCTTTGCCTCCTCCACTATAAATACCACCCCTCACCTCCTATTCTCTTCACAACTCTCAATCCTTGATAATTGTCTATATTCTTCCCAATAATATTCCCAAATATCTCCCCCATGTCTAGGAGCTTTTTTTCTTAACAAATGTCCAAAAACCAATCCCTTAAGGAGGATCTCAAGAGGAAGGAATCAAGAGGTAAAACCCTCTTCCGTTTTCTTTCAATTTCTTTTCAAGTTCCTTTACTTTATTTTCTATCCTCGCCTCTCCTAATACATAATTAATTACAAATCTAGTACATTAAATATACTGCATTTTTTTTATAATGTAATAATTCATAATCATCTCTCCTTTTCCCACCTTTTATACTTGAAATGAAAACACCATTCGAGATGTGTTAATTTATCACATTCAAGGACGACAGGTTTTCAATTTCTATTACCATATTCAATTATATTCATGAAACAATTTTTATAGTTGAACCAGATTATTACATATGTAATATATCATATGTAATTTTCTAGAATATTTTTTACAGATTTTATTAATTTATAAAACAAAACAAGTTCATTGTGAGCAAAACAGTTCAAAATAATCCGAGCATTTATCATTAATGATTTATCTAATAAGTAATACTCACTTATCAAAAAAATGGTATTTTAATATTATATAAGTCTATTAATAACATATAATTTCAGTTCTGTACAACTATACTCATTCTACATAATTTTCCATACTCATATACAAGTAAACTGATAATGAAAACCAAGAAAATAAATGCTCCCAAATGATGAAATTGAATTTCATAACCCACCAAAAGGGACATAAATGAAATTAATAAAATTATAACAAATAAAATACATTTATAATTTTTTTTGGAATTATTAATTAATGAATCTAATTTTATTATTCATTACATTAATATCGAGTACAGAATCGTTTGAGACATAAGGTAAGGGATTCTACCCAAACCTCCACTATTCCTTCAGGTTATTCATTCTCTATTTTTAACCAAATAAAATTCTATTATATTTTTATGTACATCTTATAAATACAATTTATATGTTACAAAATCATGTATCATGGTCCATTAATCCTTCATTTCTGGGATATATGTGTTTTTAAAAGGTTCCCTACTCAATTCTTCCCTATAAGCAAGCCCGATTTAAGGGAACTTCCCGAATTATTACCCATTTTTAAGTGTGATCCATAATCTATTTTAAACAACCATTATTTCTCTAAAATCACTCATTTTATTATGAAAAAATGATTTGTTTTAATTATTTTTTTTATTAAAACAATTATGCCGTTTTCATTTTAAACAATCTTGAAAGTTTTTCATTAAACTGTACTAAATTTTTGTATATCTAAAGTTTTTTAAACACTCTTTTCAATTTAGTTTGACATAAATTACCATGATATATGCCTATATTACTTTATTAATGTCCATTTATGATTTAATTCATTTTTTTCATGGCCACTTTTATGATACACCCATTTATTATGCTTTTGACATGTTTATGATACCAAATTATTTCCACGGGAAACCCTTATGTTTATGTTTGATTACTTATGTATAATTAATTATGTGGAAAGAATATTCACAAACATGTTATTATGGGTGATCCTAGATAGTTCTCTAATTCATTGAGAAATTTTTAGTCTTAT
Source organism: Viscum album (assembly GCA_963277665.1). Lineage (NCBI taxonomy): Eukaryota > Viridiplantae > Streptophyta > Magnoliopsida > Santalales > Viscaceae > Viscum > Viscum album. The sequence goes on along the minus strand of OY728146.1, from coordinate 1,051,015,077 downwards.
GAGACGTTATGTGCAATGGTCTTGGTGGTTAGCCTTGACTCATTCTCCTCTATGTGCAACAGTCTTGGTGGTTATGCTTGAATCGTGCTCCTCTATGTGCAATGAGATTTGAGTCATGCTAAAGTCATGTTTTATGTTACTTCCACATTACTATTATTCCATGACTATATGATCCCATGTTATTATTCCTTATGTTTGATCATGTTCCATGACTTTTTATTTCATTATGTTATGCCTTCTAATCCATGTGTTAAGCTTTATCCATATGTTTATTCCCTTACTGGGATTTTAGCTCATCCCTTTGTTCATGTTATCCCAAAGTTATCCTATAAATATTTAAGTGATAAAATGATGTTAGGATCTCATTAAGGATGTTAAATAATAAAATTTCTTATTAAGTTCAATGTTTTTGGTTTTATGTACCTAGTCTTCTAAGACATTAGACTTTACGATCCTTAGCTAGAAATTTGATGTTTAATTATGCTTAAAATCATGTAGTGATATTTGTAAAAGTATAGGGTCACTATAGTTGGTAACAAAGGAAAAGTTTAGATATTTTTAGAGACTAGGAATAGATAAATTTAGTAAGAACCCTAAGGATAAGACTAATTATGAGAAAACATCCCTAAATTTTGGTAAGTATAGAGTAAGTGCTTTATCAAGAAAATAAATCCATATCTGAATACTACAAGTGGATGTGGTTCTGGAACAGATATGCCTAGGAGTGAAAACTCTGATAGAGTGTTTCAGGCTTGACTCAAGGTAACCTGGTACATGACAACGGGCCTTACTGCACACCTGGTTTGACACTCTTGGGGGATATTTTTTTGGTAAATTAATAAGTTTGTTATAAACAATTATTAAGGGAGAAAATAAAATTCCCATAAGAATATATGTTAGGAAATAGATCATATATAACCAATATTTAAACCTATGTAATTAAAAGTTAGTATATACATTTCATTTAAGATTTTATCCTTTTATGTTTAAAGTTTCCTTTTTATGCATATTACCTAAGTATTCAATCTACCTACTTGAACATTATTTTTCATAGCTAATGGAGGTAAATTGAAGAACACATGCCAACAATAAATGTGATAGGTAATGTAATGGCTTCCCTAATGAAATTCCAAATACATTGGGAATGGGTGCTCAAAAATTTATGATAGTACTCTCTCAACAAGCTCAAGTTATGAATAATAACCTGAATCATGTAGAAAGTCCTCATTCTCTAAGGAAAGATAAATTTGTTTTTGACTCCTTCATGTGGAAAATTACTCCCATGATTAGTGAATATTTTGATCCCCTCCTCCTGGAAAAATGTATTAACTCCATTGAAAAGATATTCTATGTCCTCTAGTGCACATAAGAAGAGAAAGTTGTGCTGGCAGTCTATCATTTTGATGGGGAATCTAATCAATGGTGGAAACTGATAAAAAATATGAATTCCATGGAGGAAATTCATTCCATGGATTGGGATGAATTAATTTTTTTTTCAATAAATATTTTTCCCAAACCCTCTATCTCAAAATAGGAAGAGAGTTCCTCATATTTAAGCATAAGAAAGATGAGTCTATCAGGGCGTATAAAAAAATTCACAAGAATTGAAAGATATGCCTCCAGATTTATCATGAACACTGAAGTAAAGGTGGATAACTTCTTTAGAGGACTAAAGATGAGTCTATGAAAAACATTGTCAATTTGAGACTTTGACAGTTATGAAGAGACTGTCTGTTGTGACCTCATGAATGAAATGTAAATCAGAGAATCTCAGTGGTCTCATGGGTCTAGTGAAAAAAAATTGGAAAATGGAGACTAATATGGGTGGATAAAAAAATAAATCCCATGATGGAAAGAATCCCAAATATCTCACATGTCAAAATTGTGGGAAAAAGTATCCTGGGAACTATCTGAAGGGAACTAGGAAATGATTCAAATGTGGAAGAATAAGGCATTTGGATAAGAACTTCCGACTGGATATGAAGAGTTCCACTAATATGGAAGAAGAAAGGAAGGTTCATGTTAACACTCAGCCTATAGTGTAGTGTTTCAACTAGAATGAACATGGTAATTTTCCAAACCAATGCCTTAAGACCAGGGTTGTCAGAGGCAATCAACCAAAACCTCCAAGGAAACAAGGAAGTGCATATGCTATCACTACTGGTGAGGTGGAGCCAGAAAATGATGCGGTGATAGGTACACTAGTTATTCATTCAAGAATAGTGAACATACTATTTGATTCTGGTTCTGCAAATTCTTTTATATCTTTCAAGTTTAGTATAACTATTCAATCACCACCTCAAAATTTGGATGTTGAGTTATCTGTGAGAACATCAAATGAGGAAATTACTGCATCCAAAGTTTATAACTCCTCCCCAGTTAATGTTTGTGGACTGAACCTCCTTGAAAATCTTTTCATACTTCCTTTGGTTGAGTTTGATGCTATATTGGCCGTGGATTTCCTATCTTTATACAAATCCTACATAAACATTAGGTAAATGGAGATCAATCTTCACATCTTGAAGTATCCTCCAATTTTATACAAGTATAAGGAGTAAGATGAATATAATTCAGAATAATTATCTCAAGTGTGGAAATTATTTGCCTATGATCAAGAATGTCTAGCTCAAATGATTGAGACAAAGGATAGAATCATGCTCAAATATATTTTCATCATGAGGGATTAAACTAATGCATTCCTTGAAGAATTTCCTAGTCTTCCTCCTGATCAAGAGGTTGAGTTCTTAATTGAACTTATTCATGTATCTCTACCTATATAAAATACAACTTATAGAATAGCCACCATAGAGTTGGAAGAGCTGAAGAAGTAGTTACAGAAGAATTTGGACAAGGGTTTTATACACCCGAGTGCTTCACCATGGGGTACACCAGTCTCCTTCATAAAGAATAAGTATGAGTCAATGCGCCTCTGAACTAATTATCATGAACTCAATAAAATCACAATAAAGAACAAGTATCCCTTTCCATAGATATATGACTTGTTCAATAAACTACATGGGGATACTTATTTCTCTAAGGTGGACCTTCAGTCGAGATATCATCAATTAAAGGTGATGAAGGATGATATTCCCAAGACTACCTTTTGAATGAGGTATGGACAGTATGAGTTCATAGTGATGCCCTTTGGACTCATTAATGCTCTAGAAATTTTCATGGATTTAATGAATAGAGTCTTTAGAGATTACCTCAACAATTTTTTGGTAGTCTTTATTGACGATATTCTAATATACTCAAAGATAAAGTAGGAACATGAGGAGAATTTGAATACTATGTTAATGACTTTGAAAAGGGAAAAAAATTATGCAAAGTATAGTAAATGTGAGTTTTGGATTAAAGAAGTATCATTCTTGGGGAATGTTATCACTAGAAAAGGGATATCTGTAACATAACAGGAAAATAAATAATATGAAATTTTCATATTTATTAATATTTTTGAATTAAATATTAATTTTTATTTTAAAGAGGATTCTATATTCAATGGCGTACCTGACACGCGACAATGGGTTTCTCCGAAGTCTTATGTTGCACACAATGCTGAGTCATATTGAAAAAAATATTATTATTTTAAATGGTAATTAACATATATCCATTTTATTGGAGGGGATGAAAAGAACTAACCATATTATGATTATACATGTTTTTTCAATGTTTTTACATTTATCCAATAAAATTTAGAGGCTTAAAATGTGAATGAATCTAATTTTAAGCATAAATACTCTAATATTTCTTAAAAGGTCGATTTACTGCCTTTTGATGGTGAACCCTCTTTAAATATAGTTTTGGTCACTTTTATATATTCTATTTGAAAAAATAAAATTCTTATTTAGAATCGGGACATCAAAATTTACTTTGGGTAAATTTTTGGTATTTTTCTGATAAAGTTCATTTTTTAATGAATTGTGAAAAATACTGTATTTTAATTCAAAATTTCCTTTTAATATAATTTATTAATATCATTATATTATCTTTTTAAATGGTTTTAAATGGTAATTAGATTATATTTTTACCATTTAATACAATGTTGGTCATTAGAAGTAATTTCACTTTGAAATTGGACATAAACAAGGGTCAATCTTTTGATAGTTATTATTTCTTAAAAACACGCTTTTTGTTTTGACAACGGGAATTAATTTTAAATCAATTAATGAAAATTATATGTTTTGAATTTTGTAAAATAGAAATCATTTTTTAATTTGGAATATAAAATATAGCTTAGGCTGAATTTTTGCTATTTTTCTAAAAACCTTCAATTTTTGATGAATAATGAAAACACTGAGTAGTAGTTAAAAACCCAAACATTTAATTTAAATTAAAATTTACCACTTCTGTGAATTGAATTTCAAAAATCCTACATACATGGTTGTTATTAGTAAGTAAAATGTGGTTCAATAAGATGAAAATATTTTTTGGTGAATAGTAATTTTTGACTTTCACTACTACAAAATAAGGGTATAGCCACGGTTCAAAACCGTGGATATAGGTCCAATAACCATGGCTATAAGTTATAGACATGGTTTATTCAACCATGGATGGTATTTCCGTGGATATAGGGTATATCCTATAGCCAAGGTTCAGAACCGTGGCTGTATGCCTTCACAATTAGTAAAAAAAACCCAGCACCATACGGTGCTGGCCCCTTGTATGATCAAGTCTTCCATACCATGGAGTTGCTGGTCCAGTTGCCTGTAAAGGTATGACAGCTCAATCAGAACCATCCAGCCTCAATATTCTCTTTTCAGATGAGGGAAACTACATACAATTTTAAATAACATGGTTTTTCAAGAACTTCATGCAACATAATTCTTCTCATCACATGATTCACAGTGATGCCTAACTCTCTAATAATGGGTCTAGCTAAAAAAAATGCGAGTAATTCCCAACTCTCCATATGGGTCAAACTTACCTGGAGCATTTTCTGTTTGGGAACTATGTGTGATCTTGATTCTTTTCAATAAAAGAAACATAGTAATGCCCATATCTCCAATCCTGGGTCCAGCTACAACAATCAATAAGAGCAATGTCGCCCTCTGCATCTAGGCCAGAACTATGTGGAGGACTTTCTATTCAATAACTATATGTTTTTTGGTTCCTATTACCATTAGATACGTAGTGATGCTAAGAAATCAAAATCGTAAATCCATCAATGATAATAAAATGTATGCATTCCCCCACACCTGAGTCAAAACTATTTAGGTAGATTTCTATCAAGAACTACATATGGCTTGATTACTGTCGTCACAGGATACATAGAAACACCCAAACCATCAACCCTAGTTTCATCCACAACATACAAAATGATCAACAAATTCACCCCTATTTGCATGTTGGTTGGGCCTATGCAGTGGTTTTCCTAGTCACAAGACACTAAACTGCACAAACATGTCCTAGTTGCATTATGTTAAAATGCATGAAAAAGGGTATTGACATTGAACATACCATAAATGTGGTATATAGAACTTTTTAATGATGTCGGAGCCATACAATTCCATTCTACATATTCATAAGTCACAGATCTATGTTTGGAGTTCTTGTATGTGTGATAAATCTATGCAAGAATCACTCCATCAAATGGATACTCAACAATAATCTTATTCTTGAATAAAGGACATTTCATACAAAAAATTCCCACAACTTGTGAAATGAGTCCCCAATGACATACTGAACAATATTCATGTCAGTTCCAATATCCTTACCACACGTATTTAAACTGCATGGAAAGGAAAACATCCTAGTCACACAACAACAAAACTACACTACAAATATGTCCCCACTTAATGATGTTAAAATTTGAAAGATAACACCCATCATAATTCCTTATATAGGACCACAACATCCTGACCATGGTCAACCAGAGTATGATGCTCTTCCATCATCTTTTAGGCCCCTCAACCCATAAATCAAACATCATGTCATGAGTGATTCTAGTTTTAGAAAACCTTTCATGACCATTAGAAAAGGACAAATATCATTATGAGACCCATTATTTTTCTATACATGAATGAATATGGATCCTGAATATTTTTTTTAGAAGAAGGTGGTGACATGAATTGGTATCCCAATTCATGCCCCCAATGGAATTTATTATTATCAAAATGTGAACGGTACAAGCGTGAGGTGTAAATAGATTACACCAATAGGGAAATCAAATAGGTACAAGAAAATCTCAATAAAACCATACCAGGAAACTTGAAGTCGGCCATCAAGAGCATGCCAGAAGAAATCCATCCTCCTCATCCTTAACGAACTATGAATTTGGAATTTCAGTTTTACAAAGCATCCAACAGAGGAAGCAGGCACCATAATGAAGGAATCATGACCAGTCCAAGCCTTCCATGTCCTCCCCTGCAGTGATCTATGAACTGGCATAAAACAGAGAAAAAAATAGAGATCAGACCTTGTAAATGAAAATACATTCTATAGGCTGCATTCTTAACAGTTCCAGTTAGATATTGAACAATGGACAATAGCAGCATTAAAAACCAAGTCAGAGTGAAAGCATTCCAGTCCAGCAAAAAACATAGAGAATTCCATAAGGGCCTTATCTTGAAGCAGAATAACTGAGATTCCACAAATCCACTTCCAAGACATAATAATAGCTTATCAAATCAAAACAGAAGATACTTCCAGATGCAGAAAAACCAGGACAAGACCACGAAGAAGACCATTCTATCATCAAGACATGTTAAGCATAGAAGTTCCTTCAATAGATATAAGTTGAACTATCAAGCAGATACCAATTTGATCACCCAAAATATTCAATAGGTGAAATATGAACCTCAAAATACAGCCCTCATGAGGAGAAAAATAGGACTCATGTAGTCAGCTTCTCCCATTAGATCCAATGAAAAACAGGGAAGTGAGTTCCAGACCAACACTTTCTTCAAAACATGCCTCAACAGGGAGAAATCATTCTGGATTCTAGTAGACATTCAACATAGTAAAGCCTCAGTGATTTGTTCAATACCTAAAGTCAATAATGAGACTCATGCATGCAGTGTAGAGTCCAGGCAGAGAGAGAAAGAAAATCCAACATTCATTCTGTAAAGAACCAAACCAGACCAGCAGAGAACCAAATCAAAAAACCAGAAACTTTCAGAAAAACAATCCAACTGAGCAGAAAAGTAGACATCCTGAAAAGACCTTTAAACCAGATAAAATTTGACAAAATCAAACTGAAGAAGCAAAAGTGAAGTCATATAAAGTAGAAAACCATGGGCCATGCAAGGATAACAGTGATAAATTGGAATTCAGGAATCTGGAGAAGTTAAAGTTAAACTGTCCCTCCTTTTAAATATACCTTGTTTAACCTCAAGATAGGTCTCTGTAGATATTTACCCACATTGGAATTTCTGGTAAGCAATATGCCTTTATCATTCATTGTGAGCATCAAATTCATGAAGCACTGGTTCCATGCAGTGTTGGGTTTCCTTCTCCTTAGGTACATCAACAATAGGATTTTGAACAGTTTCAGTTTCCTTAGGCGTATTGATCGAGCGTGTGACAATGGTTCTTTCTACCTGTGAGTAGTCCCTTCTTTTACTAGTTTTTTTGGGGTTCGGTGTGATAAACCCATCGGCATCAACCATAGGTTTTTTGCCTTTCTGAGACAATGATTTCATATATGTCTCCACAGTATGAACTCAGTGTAATCAGATTCATGGAATGTGATAGTTTGATGTACTGCTCTTAAGGTATAATCTATTGTTGTAGGATTGTTTGATACTAGTGAATCTAACTCTATTATTTCTTACTTTATTCTGGATTTTTTGAAATTTATGATTGATATCATCCCTGATGATATGTAGTTACTAAACTTCCTCAATAAAGAGAAGGATCAGGGTTTCAGGTGTCCTTCCTACACTCTCACTCTTTCAAGGGTCAATCTAGAATGGGATTTCCTAGTTCTGGAAATAAAACTTTTTGATGTAATCCTCAATATGGATTGGAGGATATGTTCTAATCAGGAAGACCTTGAAATAAAATAGAGGAATGGTCATGTTTTCAAGACATTATAATATCTAAAAAAAAATACACCATGCCCACTAGGTTGAAAATTTGACAAGGTAATCATGGGAAAAAATGAATTCTCTTCATGATGGGCATGAAATTTTCATTCCCCATTCTATATAAACTATTCATAAATAGAATAGGAGAAAAAAATTACCAATTCATATATTATATAACTGGGAGGCCTGAGAAAAATCCAAATTCATATCCTTATCACATGAAAACTGTAGCAGATACATTAGTATAGAATATCTTGTCAGTGATAATTAATTAGGGTTTCTCAAGAAAAATATATTGAGATTTAAGCATTCATATAAAAAAAATTAATTTTTAATTTCTATTATGAAATGGATTGGTATCATTAATGATCTATGAAACATTAGATCAAATAATTATAATGTACATCATAAATAAAATAAATCTAGACAAAGATATGAAATGATTAGAACATTAATTTACTGATAATGTTCATAAAAAGGATTAATTAACGCAATATAGAGACTCTATGATGATTCCATAGAATACATTTGTGATTAGACTATAGTGAGTGTTAATCTGCTTAAATGTTCATGTTAGTGAGAGAAAAACATGAAGCGTCAATTAAACATCGAAGCACCACCCACCTTGCTTATTCCATTGAGCAGCACAAATATTATATAATGAATCTATTCTATTTCCCCAGAATCTTCCCTTTATAGCCCATCTAGAGTATTCAAATCATCTAAATAACATAATACCCTTTACTAGCCAACTATTGTTGAGTTGTTAAATTTTTTCTCATGATGTCATACAATGGCTAGGGATCAACGATGGCCACCCCCAAATCATGAAAGAGCTAGTTAAGACATTCCTATTGTTCCCAAAATGTTTCTAGGGGGTTCTGAGTGATTATAATGATATAATACTACTATATTAGCCTACATCATTTTTTCCTCTGCAGCAACTGGGGTAGAAACATAATATTGTGGAATGATTGGTAGAAGCAGTTAATAATAAAGAGAGGAGGTTCCATGTGCTCTTCTATTAAATTATCCATCATCCAACTATCATATTAAAGGCCCATAGTTCTCAATAAACAATTTCACACTAATGTGATGGCCATCACATGGATGAGTATGATTCCTTTAAGGATCAATTGAGTCTTGAATCAACTCCATAATTGATACAGATAGGTGGGTCGGTGATGAAAATTGTTTTTCTACTAGAAGCACCAGCCTATCATGGACTCCACCCAGGTACTCTTCCACCCATACATGATAATAATAATAATATAGAAATAAAAGGGTTCCAATAAGTAGAAGTATAATCTCATTATTTGTGTCCTCATGTGAAAATATAATCCTAAATTGGTGAATACTCCTATGGTGTATTTCTCACCACACACTAGATGATGGGAGGATAGAAAACATTTAAATGAAAATGAAATGGAAGGGAAAATGGTAAGGGGAATATGAATCTAAAATAATCAAATCATCTACACAAGCCATAAGAACCCCACCATGAAGAGAGATTATGTATGAATGTTTATTAAAAGAACCCCAACCATTTTTGACAATTCACCTAGTTAGTGTGGGATAAGGCATAAAGATGAAACAATCATATCAGAACAACAATTCAGTAACCTTATTAGGGCCTGATGACATTGACTCAACCTTAAAAACGTTTATTAGTCTGGTTCAGAATGAGGCACCAGGGATCCAAGTAGTGTTGTGTTATTTGTAGTAGTGTAAATTCTTGCATATACAGTTGAATAAGAAATTATAAAAACCCCTAATCCTATAGGGTATTTTTCTTATCGAATATATCTTAGGAGCCTGTAGAGTCATGAAATAATCTTCATTGATAGGTTATGTAGTCACCACTCGGCTAATAAATCTTCCATCACCGACATGCTAACTTATATTCTCAAGCATGAATCCCTTACCAGGAATAGAAACCCATTCAAGAACATGGCCATGAAACACACCATTCTATGTCTTAAGGAACTCGTCATACATTACCAAAACAAAAATACAATTTACATCAAAAGTGAGTCTCAATATCAGTATCATCAGAATCATGATAACCCTCATCCACACCTCCTACAGAAACACCATCACCACCTCTCACACCACCAACATCATCATCGGCATCTGCATCTGAACTGGCACCAGCACCGGGTCCAGTACTAGGTTTGGCTCCATCTTCGATAGAAGAATCTACATTAGCATAACACATCGACATCAAAAAGGCATCAACTGTTGCAGCTGATTCTAGTGGAAGTGTAGAAGAAAGGGCAGACATAAATTTCATCATATTTGCAGTTATCACCTGTTCTGATTTTTGACTTGCTTCTTTGATTGCGGCATTCATTTGTTCCATTGTGACAAAACCAGAACTGGTACTCGATGAAATGTTTGTAGAACAGTATCGAGATGGTACAATCTTCTTCCCAGTTCGACAATGCACTCTACCCTGATGCTCATCTCCTAATACCTGATGTAGATGATCATTTGGGCCCAAATTGTTAGGTTCTTTTTCTGCCAATGCCTCTAAAGCATTTTTTTGATTGATATATAACATAAATTAAAATGATTAAATAATATAAGGAATTAAATTCAGTAAAAATCAACGAAATTGAAATATACTTACAATCGCCTTCTCGGTGTTGGTATTTGGCACAATACCATCTTTCTTTTTCTGGCTTGTACAAAACAAAGTTGAGCGAGGAACGTGACCCTCGATATTCAATGCCTTTTTCTAGAAAAAAACAAAGAAATAAATCAAAATTGGAAGTTAAAAAAATTACACTAAACAAATCTAAATATTTTAAATGTTAAATTACCTGCGTCTTCTCATGATCTGGTAATGAAGTGTGTCTGTGAGTATAAATGTGTTTCATTGCACTCTTGTTTGTTTTATTTCTGTTTGATTTCTCCTATAAACAAATAATTATATAAATTAATTAACATAAATAAAACAAGTAATTTAAAATCATTTTCAAATAAATAAATGAATATATATATAAATTTAACAAACACCTTAAACGGTGGACTCTTCCAATAGCTGATCATCTCTTTATATTGTGATATTGGGCAATCTTGAATCACCGGTACTTCTTCAAGATCTGTACCAACTCTCTTTTTCCAACCAAGATATAAATCATACTTGTAGGCTCGCCACATTTCACCTAAATCCATTATCCTTGTAGCCTTTTCATTTTGTCCATCAGGAAAATTATATCGAAGCTGCAATGGAAAAAATATTTGTTAAGAAAATATTATAAATTTATATATATATAAAAGGTGATTAAAATTACTTACCCAAATCTCTGCCCAGGCTTTGTTCTTTATTTTTTGTCCAACTACCTTCCAACTTATCGGTTGAACTGGAATGATATTGTTGTGTCTAGAAAGTGTTCCCATAAAAATTATACATTCTGTGCCATTTTTATTAATTATAGCATTGTCCTCATTGTAATAAACTATGATTAGTGTGTGTCGATTCCAAACCTCGCGCATTTTTGTGCGGCCTCATCGTCTGGTAGAGGATGGAGTTAATCATGAAACCAAAAATAAAAGAAAATAATATATATTAATTTATCATTAATCAGTAACAGAAATGTTTAAACAAATACCAGTAGATGAGGGATCTGATGACCCCTGAAGTGCTGTGTCTGGAGTGGGGTAGCCTCTATGGTAGGTGAGATATCTACAGGAGTACTTTGTATACTAGATGCAAAGTGTACTGATGGAGGCAGAAAACCCGATGGATAACCCTGTACAGATGAGGGTGGATATGGATATGGACATGGTGGTGGGATATATGGGGGCACAGTACCCTGTACAGTGGATGGTGGGAATGGAAAATGAGGGATGGGAGTCTGAGAACTACCATCCAATGTGGGTGTGGAAAAAAAGGGATATAGAAAAGGTGGGTATGGATAATATAGAGGTGGCATAATGGGAGGATGGCCTCCTGGTGTCTCAAGTAGTGTAGTAGTAGGCTGACATGTAGAATCAGTACCCCGCGCCACAATATCATCCTCAGTGGCATAATCCAAGCGTCTCCTCGATGATGCAGCCTAAAATAACATAGATGATAAAATAAAATGAACTATAACAAGATAAATAATATAAAAGACCATAATATTCAAACATAATTTGTACTTACATTGTTTCCAGGAGGAGACCTACGTTGTTCATTTCTCGGTATTCTTCTACTCATTCTAGTATCATCATAATCAGAAATTTTGACCTAGAAATTTAAAATAATATTCTCAAATAAATAGAGATAATTCAAAATGTTAAATAATACAATTGTATCATAAAACAATGAGATACATTTTCATGTGTGATATTTATATTGATAAAATATCAAGACTTTTCTATGTTCATGATTTACTAGAGAAGTGTTTAAACATAAATTGGTCAGGCTATTAATAGTTTTATATTCAATAATTGTATAAAATATACTAGTTATTTTGATATCATGTATAGAAGTTAAAAAAACACATACAATATTGCGATAATATCAGGTAAATACTTACAAATGTGTCAACGCTATGTGGGGACTGTGATAATTTCTTGTTCACAATCTTTTCTAACAATTGCATCATCCATATCATCAAATGAAACATTCGAATAAATACTGACAGGTTCATCCACAACATCATTGTCATCCATGCCTTCGTCAAAAATATGTCTAGGAATAACATCAACAATAACACCAAATTGTGGTTGTAACGGGTCACTTACATAAAACACCTGTTTAGCTTGTGACACAAGAATATAAGGTTCATCGGTAAGAAGCTGGTAGTTCATATCAATCAATCTAAATCCACAGTTATCAATATGCATTCCTTGTCGTGTCATTGAATCAAACCACTTGCATTTCATCATTGCAACACGACCATGTGCATAGTAATCTAATAAAATGATTCTTTCAACAACACCGTGATATGATATATTTTCTGATCAAGGCTTCGTGTCTGATGAACTCGCATAACAATATGCTGTGGCACTTATCGTGACACCGTCATGCTGTGTTGCCATTTTTTTGCACAACTATTTATAACAAATTTAAATCCATTTACAACCATTGACTTACAATCACGTACCACATTGTTTGAACTAAAGGAAAATGATTTTATTTCATCTGATACTTCAATCATTGGTAGAGTTAAAACATAAAAGATACTAACATAGAATATTAAACAAAGACATGTGATTATGTTATGATAAGAATAAAAAGAAATCTATTACCTTTGACTTTAACCAGGCAGCAACTTCTTTGTTGTGCAACAGTTCCTTCCTCTTAATAGATAGAGAGCGATGTCTCTTTTTTATAATTTCTAAATTTTCTCTACAAATATGAAAGAACTAAAATGTCAGAAGATATAAAGAAATCAAACAATGAAAAAATACATATTTATTAGTTTACTTACTTGATATAATCATCAAGCACACCATAGTTGAATAATACTGTGCGATCTGCCATTTACCACTCTTCCCTGCTTAAAGTACACAACGAGTATGATCCAGATATCCCCCCTGTTTGGGGAAGTGAAGGAAATGCAGACTCAATGGGATCATATTGCTCATATTCAGTTCTCATTAGTCGATTAGACCTCGTAGTGACATTAGCCAAGTACGATGAACAGAAATCAATGCATTCTTGTGCTAAATAGCATTTCACAATAGATACTTCAGGATGATATTTATTTCTCACATAAGATTTCAATGTAAACATCATTATTTCAGTAGGATACATCCACCGAATCAAAACAGGACCACCAAAGAGAACTTCCGTGGGAAGATGCACAATCAAATGTAACATACATGTGAAAAAAGACGGTGGGAAAATTTTCTCCAAGTCACAAAGAATAATCGGTGCATCTCTATGAAATTTCTGAACAACACTTCTGCTCAATATTTTGGCACAAAGATCTCGATAAAATTGACATAACTTAATCACCACAACTATAAAATTATGTGAAATTAAATGGAAAATGTAAATGGGAATCAACTCATGTAACAAGACATGGTAATCATGGGTTTTAAGAGATTTGAGTTTCACATCTTGTGTATTCACCCTTTTCAAAATATTACTTGAATAACCATTCGGAACCTTCAAACTTTCCAAGACCTGAAAAAATTGTTTTTTCTCCACATTTTTCATCGAATAACAGGCAATAGGGACTTTCCACTTATTTTGACCAATTAACTCAGGATGAAGTCTTTCTCTTATACCTTAATCCATCAAATCACGATGACACTACAAATCGTCTTTTGTTTTGACTTTGACATTTAAAATAGTAGCAAGTAACATCTCACAAATGTTTTTCTTGATATGCATTACATCCAAACAATGACGTAATAAATTCGATGACCAATACGGAAACTCAAAGAATATGATTTTATTTCTCCAATTTCTATTGGAATTCAAATTAGCATGCTTTCTCTTTCTGATATTTGATTGACTTTTTCCAAGAACATAATTCAAATCATCAAGTTCTTTAACAATATCAGTCCCTGACATTCGTTGAGGTGTCTCATCTATCTCGATGGCATTATCGAACTGTCTCTGATTTTTCCTGTATGGATGATCCATTGGTAGAAAACGTCGATGCCCTATGAAGCTGAAAGTTCATCGAAACATTAATATTCGGAAACATGTATTTTTCATACAAATAGGACATGATAATTTCCCTTTATTACTCAAACCAGACATCATTCCGTAGGTAGGGAAATCATTTATCATCCATAATAAAGTTGCATGAAACATAAATTAATCCTTTCTGAATGCATCATATGCTTGTGCATCAACAATCCAAAGATCATTTAACTCCTCTATTAATGGATGCAAGTATATATCAATATCATTTCTAGGATCACTGGGTCCAGATATCAATATAATCAGGATAGTGAATGACTTCTTCATACACATCCATGAAGGAAAGTTATAAATGTGAATGAAAATAGGCCAAGTACTTTGTGCAGTATGCATTTGGAGAAATGGGTTGAAACCATCACAGGATAATCCCAATCTAACATTTCGTGGGTCGACTACAAAATCAGGATGTAACCTATCAAATTTCTTCCAAGCCAACTCATCTGCAGGATACACTATTTAATTATTATCCTTATTTCTTTCATCTGTATGCCATCTCATATTCTTTTCCATTTGTTCTAACATAATTTTTTTTGAAGCCTAGGAATTAAAGGGAAGTACCACATCACTTTATGTGGTATGCAAGATTGAGATCCGTCTTTATTAGTCTTCCACCTTGATGTGCCAAACTGTTTGCACTGACTCAAGTCTGCATTCTCCTTCCAGAACAAACAATAGTCTTTGAGACAATAATGAATCTTACTAGATTAAAATCCAAATTTGTCAACCAAATTTGATGCCATGTAATCATTTTCTAGAATACATGCATCATCAGACAGTAAATCATTAATAAATGTAAGGAGATAGTTGACCGCAATATTAATAAATCCATACATTGTTTTCCCATGATATTATCGCATTAAAAACTCAAGTTTTCTCATTTTTACACATGCTTGATATACTGGGGTATTTGCATCTTCCATCATCTTTCTAACACTCTCAACGTCGTCATCCTAATTAATAGATGAGAACTGTGTTCCAATATTCATTTCCTCTTGCACTGGTCTACATGAGGAGCTAGCTTCAGAAACAAAAGGAAACTGATCAGAAATCAGATTTTTCATACCAATATTTTTCGCTGAATCGATGTCATTCAACACTTGATATTTTTCTCCATTGTGATACCACACATGATAATTTTTTTGGAAACCAATTTTAGTGATATGGTAACTCAATTCCTCACGAGTTAACCAAGGTCTTCCAACACAATCAAAACATGGGCATCGAATCAATCCGCCATCTGAATCATTAGTGAATGCAAAGTCCAAAAAATATTGTAACTCCTTCTAAAATTCATTAGTGATCCAATAAATTTTGTACATCCAGTATCTATCCATTCTGGGGCAGATAAACATACATTAAATAAATAATCTAGAAAATGACTTAACATTATATGTATTGTTTGATAAGATATTAAGTAATCATAAACAACAAGTTAATAAAAAAATCATAACAAATATATTAAAATTATGGTTTAGGGAATTCATAAATGTTTTAAATTATAAAAAATCACGAATAGTCATACATAAGTTCCAAGAATGAGGATTGATTATAGTAAAAAGAGTTTATATGAAATCTAAGAGATAATAATAATCAATTCCCAAAAGTTTTTGGGTTAATTCATAATGAGTTGTGATGTTTTGTATTAAATCTACAAAGATTTATTGAAATTTAGAGACATTTTGAAAATATAAACCATATCATATACTAAGCATTAATATTAAAGAATTGGTTGAGAATTAAAATGGTAAGAAGATGAGAATAATAACTAAAAAAGAATATATTTATACATTATTTTTAGAATATTAAGATTATATAATTGGAAGGAAGATTAATTATATGAAGATGAGATACAATAATGGACTATCTTAACTTGTGTGTGTTCCCCTTGGTCATCCCCATGAGGGTAAATTTTGGTATTACATCCTAATAATAGGACTGTGATCTCCTATGTGGGATTAGTTTTAGATAGTGTTTGGGAATCCCTCTGTGTGACCCGGGGTGTGATCCTCTATAATTTTTCTATTTCCCTAGGTGGGTTTTGTGGAATCATTATTACCAACTTATTTGTGTGTACAATCCCATACTTAGTGGGATATTCTAGGTATGATATGGTATACCTCAAATGCCCTTAGAGAGATCCCCTATCTATCTATCGAGATCTTCAGAGTTACATTGAGTACATATTTGGTGAGGTATGATGAGCATGACCTCTTGGGAATGCACAAGTAGTGAAAGCATAGATCATGTTGTGAGTGCAACCAGAAGAGTGTTAAATTGTATCCTTGAGTAGAATCTTATAGACAAAATAATGGTTAATATGCAATTAAGGCATGTTTTATGTTATGAGTATATCTAGTTTATTGTTCATATTGTTATATCTCATATTTGTAATGATGTGTCTATGTAATGATGAGATAACTACTCTCCAAATGACCATTGTTTAGTGATTTTGGAGTGTCCTATTGAGCATTGTTATACTAAACACTGTATGGGATCTACCCATATTTTTCGTGTCTTATGTAGACAATATTCCTTTTGAAGGAATCCTAGGAGGACCAAGAGCAGATATAAGATAGTGATCTAGATAGACCATGGTTCATGCTAGGTTGTGGCATATGTCATTAGTCTCATCCCTCATAAAAATTTAGTATTTTTATCTGTTTTTGTAGGATTTTATTTTCCCCTTTATTCTTTTCATGTGTACAAGTACCATAGGCTAAGGACAACCTTGTGTTTGTTATGCCTACTCAGGGATGGTCACTAACCCCTAACCAATTAGAGGTGGGCTTGTGGTGTCACACTCAGCTTACCACTAGCCAGGTGGGCCCCGGTGAGTCAGTTTATAAAAAAAGTCCACCCTAATGTTAAGGAATTCAAAAAAATTATTTTACATGAATGAAGAAAAATTCAAAATCATGGAATAGTTATTTTACAAGTTTTAAAAATTTGGTCTCACCTTCTTTGGTCATTCCCTATTTTTCCCAACTAATGAAAAAATAGTACAACTTCCTTTAAACTAGCTGACTCAAAAAAATGTATGTTACTATTTGTGAGCTCTCCATGCTATTTTCTCTAATAAAATAATTTATTAACTCATTAACATTTTAGTCACTATCCAACAGAATAACGAATTTATGATGAATAACATTTATCAAATTAAAACCAATCAATAGATTGTTAAAATTATTATTTTCTAAATACCTCTAATGATTCCATATATCGATGGTGAAAACAACATGTAAGTCCCATAAAGAAATTAATAAATAATACAAGCTCTAGTAAAATAATGAGTTATATTTCTCAATAAAACTTCATGGACATTTTGGAAAAGTTGGAGGTTGAAATAGGGAATAATTTGTGGGATATAAAAAAATTAAAATAATTGAAAGAATAAATTTTAAAATGGGTGAATTGATGATAGTTTCTTTGATATAAAAATTCAAAACTCTAGATAGTCATTGTAATTATGAAGAATAAAGTGGAAAATAATGAAAATTATGGAAGGATTCCAATTTAAGATACAAAGGATGAAATCATGTAATTTAATTAACACATAAATTTAACACTTAAAAATTAAATAAAAGCATCATATTTTATGGTCCCTAATCATGATATTGTAGATACCTCTCTAAAAGTAATTGTGGGGTGGGAATGAACCTTTTTTCTTGAAGGAAAGAATTATGTGGGGATGATGATCTAGAACACTCATAGTCCATGGAAAGAAAATATAAAGCACCATAGGATTTATCAACTACATTAAGAATTTCCTTAATGCTTTGAAAAAAACTATGATGGTCTATTATCACTTTCCATGAGTTATTATTGGTGTTTCCACTATATAACTACAATTATATTCTCTCAAGAATCTAACGGGTTAATTACAAGGTATAAAATTTACAAATTTAGTTGATTCATGGGATGAATAATTAAGGATAAAAAATATAGTAAATTTGAAGTTGTTAATAGTGGTAATATGTCATGTATATTCATATTTCCAAATATATGTGTTCAAGGTGAAAATTAGCAGAAACTGAGTAAAATATAACAAGAAGCCAAAATAAAACAATACAGATAATGATCAAATTGAAAACTAATATCAAAGGTATAATTTAAAAGAGGTAAAAACTATAGAAAGGAGAAAAGAGAGACTTCTTGAATGTTCTTCTCACTCTCTTCTTCCCCTGTTCTCTGTCTTCCACCTCCTGCAATTCTGATTCTTCACAGCTGCTATATAAAAATATACAAAGTCTTCGTTATCTAGTTTATAACTTAAGCATGACAATTCATATTGGTTTTGTGTTATTTTTTATAGAACCTCACACACAACCCACTGAATTTGGAGACTCTAAGGAGAAGATCATTTTCAAAACTCTGAACCAGTCACATTATAGGAGGTTAATGTGGCCAAGTCCCAAATTAGTGGTTACTGTGTGGTAAATTGAGGGGTTATAGTAGTGCATATCAGTGTGAAAATGGGAGTAAGTGCAGAATAATATTAAAAATACTTAAGGTTTAAAAAATTCAACAAGAATGGTGGATGAGGATGAATGAAGAGACAGGGGATTACCTCTGGTGTTGAGGGTTGTGGGGGAGAACTGTCGGGAATGGAGGAGGAGGGGAGGCAGCTCAGAGAAGCTTCGCTGGAGGAGGGTCGGGGTGAGGAGGGTCACGAAGAGGAGGGGTCGAGGGTTTTGAGGGTTGCTGGTGAAAAGGTTTCGGGTAGGGTGATGGGGGTGTCGACCTCGGTGTCGGAAGAGAGGCGTCGGGGAGGAGGGTCACGGTGAGGAGGAGGGTCGTGGCGAGGAGGTGTCGGAAGAGCGGCGTCAAGGAGGAGGGTCGCGGCGAGGAGGCGTCGGGGAGGAGGGTCGCGACGATGAGGAGTGTGCGACGAGGAGGCATCAGGAAGGAGGGTCATGGTGATGAGGAGGGCGCGATGAGGAGGCATTGGGGATGAGGAGGGCGCGGTGAGGAGGAGGTCGTGGCGAGGAGGAGGGCGCGACGAGGAGGAGATCGTGGGGGAGGAGGAATCGTGAGGGCAGGAGGGGTTCGTCGGAGAATGGGAGGGTTTGAGGATCGGTTAGAATGAATGGTTTCCAAAACATATCCATGATCATCCTATTAAACCGTGTCTATAAACAAGCTATAGACACAGACCGATAGAACTGTGGCTATAGGTCCGTGGCTATAGCCTGAATTTCTAGTAGTGTTTTATTTACTATGGTTAAAGGTAAATAAGGTAATTCAAGGTAAACATAATATTATAATATTATAAAATTATCTTAACACTTGTCCTAACCTTATTGTATGAGTAATGGTCAACCAAGAAAATCCTTGGGTAAGACTTTTTGCCTTTGAAATCCATTTGGGTAAGATAATGACATTAATAACTTTTTATATAAAGTAAAAATAAAAATATCATAAACATGTATTATTTTGATAAAAAAATTTAATGTGGGGTTATATAATTGATATATTTGACTATAAATATTCATTAGAAATCTAAAATGATTTCCAACATCATGGTATTTTATTTATAATTTTTAGACATCAATTAAATAATCTTATTTATGACACAATAATGATACAGTGTTTACCTCATTAATGAATGATTTAAATAAATAAGATTATAAAAATTAAAACAATATAAAAAACCTATCCAATTATTATTTGATGATTTTATTTTGAACGAGATTCATCTTATCTTTGACTTTTATAAGTTTTGGACCATTAGAAACTGAAAATCATTATATAATAAAATAATATTTTCAAACTTTCCTAAAGAGACCCTCCTCCCCCTTATAAAAATCCATCACCTCTAACCCATTACTCACACCTCTCAAGACCCTTGGATCGTCCAACCTCTGCCCAAATAAGCTCTCAATATCCCTCTCTTCCACCTAGAAGCCTTACCTTTGGCATAAAACAATTCAATAAATCCTTTTGGTTCAAACCGAAGGGAGTTACACGATTTAAAGGCAACGTTTTCTCTTCAGTTATTTTCTTTTATTTTACTTCTCCAACCCCATAAAATCTTTTTATTCCTTTATTTTATAAAAAAAACAGTATCTTCAATATAATAGGTTGTTTATATGAGAATAATTCGAACTAAACTTACAAACACCTCAGTATAATGGGTAAAGAACATACTGTTTCTGTGGACGACAAACTACTGCCTCACGAAATGATGATTGTTCAATATTCTCCTACCACCCCTTATGGTAGCCATTAAGATTACACTATATTTACATGTAATACATATTATATTTATATTGTCTCTATACTTTTGTATTTTTCATTTATATCATACCTTTATGGTTTCCATAATGGGTAAATACGATAATTTCATTTGAGGAAGTGCAGACTACCACCCCCTCAAAGTGATATGACTCATTCATGCCATATGTGGAACATATAAAGGATTGAATTAATGAAATTATATATGAAATTATACTATAATTATAATATACCTATTATCATTAAGTTTTCATTCCACTAAATATGAAATAGAAATGAAAGTAGCGTTCATGCGTACATACAGCTTACCATCTCCATGAATGGTGCATTTCAGTTCTTACCTCCAAATGTTATGTACTATTATAAATAAAAATATATAATGGAAATATATGATATATATGATATCTAAATCATGAATATAAATTTGGATATAATGGAATTTTTACCACATGAACAACTGGTAATTATAAGAAGTTCATTTTTGACTCAAGTACCAAATATCGACAAAACAATGATTATTAACTTAAATGATTGCATAATTTTTAATAAGTGATATAAAAGGAATAATAAACTTTAAAAAGGTTTTTAAGAAAGTATAAATTAACTTTAGTTTATTATTCATAAGATTAAATAATTAATGGGTCTAGTCGGACACGAGGTAAGGGGTTTCTTATCTCACTTTTAATTCTATGAGATTTCCATTGTTCGCCACTTATTTATTGCATGTGGTGTATTGTGTACTGACATTTGATATATATTATAATTATTGTATTTATATTCATGGTATTTTGTGATTAATTTTGTGGTTATTAACTTTTTTTTCATACGAATAGATTGATTACAACGTGGTAAGGGGTTTTCATACCACTTTTTATTCCCATGAGATTCATGCTATATTTCAACTATTTCCTTTTGTGTGGTGTATGTACTTTACATGATTGTATTATTTGTGTAATATAATTTAATTTATTGGTATTTTAATCTTCATTTTATGATCCTTCTTTCATGAGGTGTATGTTTTGTAAGTTACCAAACCGGTAAGGGAACCTTTCACCCTCTTTTTAAAAGACTTCGTTTTGTTATGTATTTTAATTTAAATATTAATATGTTGGGATATGTTCTTCTATATAATTATTTATGTACATTTTATGTCCATGTGATTATAGACCATTTTATCTCTCATCAACTCATTTTCTGAATTTTAAAGCGATGCGGTTAGGGTATCGAATTTCTATAAGAGAACTTTTAAACCCAATTTCAATTATTTGGGTTAAACTTATACTTCTTGATTATGTCGTGATATGAATATGTGTGAATGACCTATGATTGTTTTACACTTAATATCCACTTATATTGGGTGTATTCTTATTTTTCACACATAATTATGTCATTTATTTTTCCTTAATATAAGGATATGATCTTTGCAAGGGACTTTGTCTCAATTTACATTCCATTGAGACTTATTTGTTGTTATACACCAATTCACTTTCATATGGTGTATATACTACCCTTTGAAATATTATATCATGAATATCCTTATTATCATGATATTATAAGTTTTGTTTAATGTAATTATTTAATTATTTCTATTCAAGTATTTTCTAAGTGGTAAGAGACTCTAACTAAAACATTATTTTAAATTTTTTAAAGATTTAATCTTCTAAATATTTCGCATTAATGTCCATGTTTTCAAAATGGATTTAAGTATTTAATTATATGGAAATTAATGTTTTAACATGTTAGTCCCTTTAAAATCTTCAAAGGGGTATGGGATAATTTGATTCAAAAATATCTTTATTAAATGTTTTAAATGGTTTTAAAAATGGTTTGATAAATCATTGATTATATCAATATCTTAAAAACCTATATTATGATTGCAATGTGGAAATTTTATATTTCCTTTATTCTTGTTTTATGTGTTATGAATATGTTATAGTTATTGGTCATTGTTTGCGTATATGGGTGGTTCTGTGATAAACCTAGGGCGGGTGAGCCCGAGATAGTTCTCCAATGCATTGGGTAATGTGACAGAGGTAAATGGAAATGTTTCTCCTAATAGATTTAGGGAATATACGATGACGAGTATTCCAAATGTAACTCCCTATGTAGCTGTGAAAGCTATAAAATAAGTATGTTATGGATTCCACAAGTTACCTTTATGATTTATGATTTCTGTGTATTATTCATAAATCTTGTGATTTCATAAGGTATGTTATGATTAAAAAGTATGGTTTCATTGATTTATATTTATTGATGGGATACTGTTTTCTTTACTTATATTATAACCCTTACTGAGATTTTTATGTTCATCCCAAGTTTTGAAATGTTTTTCACGGGACTTAAATATGAATAGGTTCAAGTATGGGATTAATGAAAAGTCATGTTGTCTAAAACATGGAACTAGACAAGTTTATTTTTTAAGAGTTTTTATTTTATGAAAAAAATAGAAACCGAGCAGAAGTGTCTACTTGGTAATTTTTGAGATGTAATAGTTATCGCCTAATTATCTAAATCTATAAACCTGAAAAGATCCTCAATGTGAATTATTCACTCAATTCAAGATTATGTAATGTTTAAGGCTGAGTCCTTATAATATCTGTAGACCCTTACAGGACAAAGGCAATCAAGGAGTGGCCCAGACCAATATCGGAAATAGAGATCCATTGTTTCCTTGGCCTAGCTAGGTATCATTGATGATTTGTGACGAAATTTTTATGATTTTCAAACCTAACGACCAAGATGAAATGGAAGTGAGTGAAGCTTTTTTTTACTCAAGAATGCGAGGAAAGATTTAAAGAGCTAAAAACGAGGCTTAACACTGCTACAATACTCACACTACTGAAAAGTGGAGAAATCTTTGTGGTGTAAATAATGATTTAAAAAGGGTATTAGGTTGTGTATTGATAAAAAATGATAAAGTGATAGCCTATGCCTAAAGGCAATTGAAAATACATGAGAAAAACTATCCCACACATGATATGGAGTTGGCAGCTATGATATTTTCATTGAAAATATGGCATCATTATCCCTATGGGGAGAAGTGTGAGATATATACTGATCACAAGAGTCTCAAATATATATTCACATAGAAGGATATTAATATGCACCAGAAAATATGGTTGGAGCTCATTAAGGATTATGACTGCTCAATCCACTACCATCCTGGTAAGTTAAATAAAGTGGCAGATGCTCTACATAGAAAGGATCCTGCATCTTTGTCAATGATGAGAATTGAGAAGGATCCAATATTCTTAGAACATCAAAGTATGTACATGGGAATCATTAAGGTAGGAAAATTCTCAATACTTTCTCAAATGATTACTCAACCATCCCTTGTGGAAAAAATAAAGTATTCTCAAAGAAATAATGTGGAAATTTAGAAAAAGGTGGAAGCTATCAAGAATAAGAAATCCTTTGAGTTCAAGATCGATGAGGATTGAGTCGTAATATTTGGGTCATGACTATGTGTACCATTAAATATAGAGATAAAGATATTTTGAATGAAACACATAGATCAACCTTCTCTATTCAACCAGAGAGTACAAAGATGTACTTATATCTCTGGGATAGCTTTCGATGGGACAATATGAAAAAAGAGATTGTTGAATATACATCAAAGTGCCTTGTATGTTAGAAAGTGAATAATGAAAGACAAAAGTATAAAGGGATGATGAAACCATTACCCATACGAATATGGAAATGGGAAAACATCACCATGGACTTTGTCACAAGATCTACAAAGAAATATAGAGGAAATAATGCGATATGGGTTATTATGGATCGTCTTACAAACACAGATCATTTAATCAAAATTTGAGATTACCTCTATTTGGATCAAATTGCATGGATATACATAAAATAAGTGGTAAGGGTACATGTATTACCACTATCAATTATATCCAATCGAGATCCGAGATTCACCTTGAAGTTATGGAAAATTTTCCAACGTGCTCTAAGCATTGAGCTGAACTTTAGTACGACCTATCATCCTCAAACTAATGGATAATCTGAGAGAACTGTTCAAACACTATAAGACATGTTGATAGAATGTTATATAGACTTCAAAGGAGGATGGTACCAATATCTTCCCCTGGTTTAGTTCTCTTACAGGAATAGTTTCTACTCTAGTATCTAAATGGATCAATATGAATCCCTTTATGGTAAAAGGTGTAGAACACCGACATGTTGGGATGAAGTCAGTGAACGTAAGCTGTTAGAACATGAAATGGTATAAGAAATGGTGGAGAAGGTAAAAACCATTCAGAAGCACATCAAGGAAGCCCAAAGTTGACAGAAGAGTTATACAGACAATCGTCGATGAGACCTTGAGTTCAAATTTGGATACATTGTATTCCTCTAAATATCTCAGTATAATAGGATCATAAGATTTAGGAAGAAAGAAAAGCTAAGTCCTAGGTACATCAGCCCCTTAAAGATTCTTGATAGTGTCAGATCTGTGGATTATTAACTAGCACTTCCACCTGACATGTCTAAAGTACATGATGTCTTCCATGTATCCCTATTAAGGAAGTAAAAACTGGATCCATCACATATACTGAATTTATAGAAGGTACAGTTGGAGAATGATCTTTCTTATGAGAAGTTTCTATTAAAGATCTTGGATCATAGAGATAAAGTTCTATGCAACCAGAATACAAACCTGGACAAAGTACTATGGAAGAACCATAAGTACAAAGAGACACCATGGGAACTAGAGTAAGCAATGATGGATAAGTACCCACACTTGTTTTCATCTTAGAATGTAAAACAAATTTTTGAGGGTGAAATTTCATAAAGGGAGAAGAATGCAAGGACCCAATATTTTATCAATGTAATTCCATTATTATAATTATTCCATATATTATAATCACATAAAATCAAATTAAGAACATAATAAAAACTTTATAAATGATGAATGAAAGAAATAAAAGGTATTTCTAGAAGTTAAAGAACATATATCAAAGAAATAGTAACTTGACCTTCAGAATAGTAATGTGACCCTTATAAATAGTAAACCATCCAATGTAATAGTAATATTACCAATGAAATTATAAATAAAATTTATCTAACTTATAAGTGACAATATGATATAATTATATCATAGTACAAGTAATTAAATATTTTAAAAATTATTAATTAAGTGTTGGTATTTTTGGTAAGTCATAAATATTTAATTACAATTTTATGAATAATTTAATAATTTAAAAGAAAATTTATTTTCATAATGTTTATTTATAAATTATTTTTTTTGTCTTATGATTATAATATAATTTTATGAGGCCTTAATAATTTTTTCAAATTGTTAGAAAAACAGTTTTAATTTTAAAATTTGTATTTTCCAAGTAGATAATGGTTTTAATTAAAAATTAAATTTATCATATTTAGAAAATTATTTTCATAAAATGTATTTCATCTATAAATTCTACATGTTTAAAAATATTTAGGGCAAATTTTTGGGATTTTTCTAAAATACTTAAATTTTTGGTGAATAGTGAAATACGATAATTTATAGTATTTGTAAATAAATGAATTTTGGAGTCATGATTGAGTCATGGATGATGTAAGTGACCATTTTTTCTAATTAACATGAAAATATTATTGTATTTAGTCTCAAGAATCATCAATATTTCTTTTCTTGAATAAAATAATAAAATAATGATTTAAATAATGGAAAACCTTTCCTCTCCTCCACTATAAATAACACCTCTCACCCCTTCTTCTCTTCACACCTATAAAGAATTGATACTTTTCTTTATTATTACTAATAATCTTTCCAAACCTATCCCTCATGTCCAGGATCTTTTGTTCGTAACAATATACCAAAAACCAATCCCTTAAGGAGGCTCTCAAGAGGAAGAAGTCAAGAGGTAAAACCCTCCTCCATTTTCTTTCAATTTCTTTTACTTTATTTTCTATACTCACCCATCATAATACAAAAGGTATGAAAACTCCAGTTTCTTACATATATGTGAATTTTTTTATTCCAATGTAATAATTCATAATCATCCCTCCTTTCACCTCCTTTTATATTTGAAATGAAAACACCATCCGAGATGTGTTAATTTATCATATTCAAAGACAACAGGTTTTCAATTTCTATTACCATATTCAATTATGGTCCTGAAACCAATTTTATAGTTGAACCATATTATTATATATGTAATATATCCTATTTAATGTTATGGAATCATTTTGTATGAACGATATTAATTTATAAAACAAAACAAGTTCATTGTGAGTAAAACCGCTCAAAATAATCCAAGCATTTATCACTAATGACTTATTTAATGAATAATCCTCACTTCTGGAAACAAAATTGAATTTTAATATTATATAAGTCCCTTAATAACATATAAGTTCAGTTATAGACAACTATCCTAATTCTATATAATTTTATATACTCATATACAGGTAAACCGATAATGAAAACCAAGGAAATCAAGCCTCCCAAATGATGAAATTTAATTTCATAACCCACAAAAAGGGACATAAATGAACTTAATAAAATTGTAAAAAATAAAATACATTTATAAATTTTATTTAATTATTAATTAATAAAGATAATTTTATTATTTTGGACATTAAGATTGAGTTTATAATCATTTCGAACACAAGGTAAGGGATTCTACCTGAACCTCCATTATTCTTTCAGGTTATTCATTCTCTCTTTTTACCCAAATTAGATTATCTTTTATTTTTATTTAAATCTTATAAATTATGTTTAAATGTTCCAAAACTCATTTATCAAGGTCCATTAAGCATTATTTTTTGGGATATACATGTTTTTAAAAGGTTCCCTACTCAATTATTTCTGATAAGAAAACCCGATTTAAGGGAACTTCCCAAATCCTTACCCATTTTCAAGTGTGCTCCATAATATTTTTTAATCCACCATTATTTTTATAAAATCACTTAATTTATCATGAAAAAATAATTTGGTTCAATTCTAGTTTTATACAAACAATTACTCCTTTTCCATTTTAAAGAATCTTGAAAGTTTTCATGTAAACCGTACTAAAATGTTTTATCTCTAAAGTTTCTTAAGTACTATTTTTTACTTTAGTTTGATATCACTTATCATGATATATTACTATATTAATTTATGAAAGTACATATATTATTTAATTACTTTCTTTCATGGACACATTTACGATACACCCATTTATTATGATTTTGATATGGTTATGATACCCAATTCTTTCCATGGGTAACCCTTATGTTTATATTTGATTACTTATGCATGAATTTTTAAATGGAATGTATATTCATGAAAATGTTAAAATGGATGCTCCCAAATAGTTTTCTAATTAATGGGTTAAATTTTAGTCTCCTGACATGTTATGTGCAATGGTCTTGGTGGTTAGCCTTGACTCGTGCTCCTCGATGTGCAACAGTCTTCGTGGTTTGCCTTGACTTGTGCTCCTCTATATGAAACAAGCTTTGACTCATGCTAAATTCATGTTTTATGTTGCTTCCAAATTACTATGATTCCATGATTATATGATCCCATGTTATGATTCCTTATGTTATATCATGTACCATGCCTTTTTATATCATTATGTTATGCCTTCTAACACATGTGTTATGGTTTATCCTTATGTTTATTCCCTTACTGGGATTTTAGCTCATACCTCTGTTCATGTTATCCATAGGTTATCCTATATATATTTAAGGGATGAAAAAATATTAGGATCTCATAGTATATGTTAAATAATGAAATGTTTTATTAAGTTCCATGTTTTCAGTTTTATGTACCTAGTCTTCCAAGACACTAGACTTTTCGATCCTTGAATTGTAATTTGATGTGTAATTATTCTTAAAAGCATGAAATGATATGTGTAAAAGTCTAGGGTCACTATAATCTTCATTTAATGGTACCATTTTTATACTCTTTGGTACTTAAGATAATTAATATTTTTTTAATAAAATCCAACTTTATTTATCTCTTCGGTCAAAAATCCATTTTCTACCGAAAATATGTTTTCTAAAAATGTTTTAAAATGATATATTAATCTTATTTTCAAGGAATATTATTTTAAAAATGTTTTATTAATTAAAAATAGTTTAAAATAGTTTTCAATTCTTTATTTATAAGTTTTAAAGGTTATTTAAAAAAAAAGGTATTCCAAATGTTTTATATTTTAAAAAGATTTTAAAATGGGTTTAAAAGAATACTTTATACGTTTTCAAGGTAATTTTCCAAGAAATTGATTTTCCAAAGTTTTTATGTTTTAAAAATAATTTAAAATGGTTTTAAAACCACTATTTATAAGTTTTAAATGTTATTTTCAAAGAAAAAGGCTTTGAAAATGTTTTATATATTTCCAAAAAAAAATTTCAAAGAAAAAAGGATATTTTCCTCAAGAAATTTTTTAAATATTAATTGATAAGTTTTCAATGTTTTTCTCAAAGAAAATTATTTTTTTGAAAATGTTTTATGTCTTAAAAAATTATTTTTAAATAAAGGTGATTTTCCCTTTAGAAATTCTCCAAGTGATCTTTTAAAATCCATCTCTATATAAGATGACCTTGATATATTTTATACTTTACTAGGTATATGATCCAAGGAAACCATTCTTATTTTTTATTTGAATGGTTTATAATTAATATTACAACTTTTTTATGAAACCTATTTCTATTCCATAAGTTATACCATGATACAATGCTTATGAACCTCGCTTCTTTTCATGAGTTATTCTATGATGAAATGATTATGAAACCTATCTTATTTCCACAGATTATGATATGATGAAATTTTTATGATACCAATTTCACTTCATGGGTTATGATATTATGTTTATGAAACCCATCTCTTTTTATGGGTCATGATATGATTAATGTTTTATTATCTCAGGGCACACGTATGTATTATTTTATTATGTGATGGGTGGTACCTATATCTCCCTCCAATGAATTAGAAAAATATTTATATATCTTGATATAGACATGTATGTAATGGGGATTGAACCCGTTTTAGTAAGGTAATTTTTCCTCTAATATGGTATTGGTAGTGAACCTTGACTAGTAAAATGGGAAACAAGTATAAAATTATTGAACCATAATAGGAAGAAGGTGTAACCTGATCTACTAAGGAAAGGGTTTTGACTGGGTATGGTGGTTCATCCCACCTAGTAGGTCTATCACCCATAAAGTTACCTAATAAGTTTTTAAATGAGACTTTACTTATAGGGAATTACTTTATTGTCTTATGTGTATGATACAAGTCTATGTATTATGCCAATGTTTTACTCCCATGACTCATGTTCTTTGATTTAATTATGATTCATGTCTTATGAACTGCCGATATTTATTCCATGATCCATTATTATGATATTTTATATGCAGGGTATGATATTAAAATATCATTCTCATGTTCTCATACCCTTATGTCCATGTTATGATTATGTATCTACTTTATTTTACTCTTACTGAGCATATGAGATCACATTTTCTTATGTTTTCTTTCCATAGGATTATGAATAATGGTTTTAAGTAGGATTACTAAAGAGTAATGTCTTTACAATAGATGTTTAGGATCTTTGAACAAATTATAAGAATGTTTTCCAAGTTTCCAAAGATAATAAACTATTACAATCATCTAGTATGTAATTTTTTAATGTGCTAAATATTCATCTAAAATGGTGTAATATCCATGTATGTTAAGTCTGGGTCTCTATAGTTGGTATAAAAGGAAAGGTTTAGTCAACCTTTGGAAAAAAGGTTGAGAAAAAATTAGCGAGATCCCTAGTGATATTTCTAAGGACATGTCTTTGGATTTCTTTAAGGACAAGTCTAAGGATAATTTAAAGTATAAGAAAATGTCCTAGAATTTCGGTAAAGGATAGTGCAAGTAGTCTCCTATAAATACATCCATGTATGGATACTAAAAGTGTATGTGGATATAGAATATATGTACATAGGGTAACAACCTAAAAAAATTATATTAAGCTAGACTCAATCGGGAACTGGTGCCTGACAATGGGCCTTACTTCACACCTAGTTTGACACTCCTAGGGGATATGATTTAGGAATTCATAAACTATTTACAAACCATCATGAAGAATTTAAATAGAATATTACTATGAATAACTTAGGATAAACTTAAGGTTTCATAGATTAAAGAAGTTGGTTTCATGATTTATACATCATATAAGTGATTTTCATAATTATGGGGGGTTTTTCTATGATAAGTTTTAATCACACTATTTTTTTTGATTTTAGTCAATGGTAGGAACCAGAAGGAATTGAGTTAATGTTGAATGTGATGGAAATTTTTTTGATGAGAATCCAAATGGGATGATGAATAGATTATATTATTTTGTGACTATTCCAAATTATTTTTCCAAGAACATGATTAAAAATGTGTTCCTTAACCAACTATTAGAGTCACCAAAGAAGATAAGGAAAGTGTTTTATGAGAGATCAGTTGATGGTAACCATGGAGGAATGAAGATTTAGTTTTCTATATGTAAAAAATGTGGGAATAAATAATAAAGGAAATATTTCAACGTAATAAGAATATGTCTTATGTGTGATGAAAAAGGCCATAGAGTATGTAATTTTTGAGAAAAAAATGAAGAGTTTAGTGATTTCAATGGATGTGAATATTGGTCCCCCTAAGGTATTATCAACATTTTAAAGTCTTAAGGGTGGAATGTTTGGTTATTATGCAAATAAATTTCTTAGGGGGAACTTTTATGAAGTAAATCATCAAAGTTTCAAGAGTAATGGTCTTGTTGCTGATGACGAGGAGACTAGTAATGGCATATAAAAGGTATGTGCTATTAAAATAGTATTGTTTATAAGCATGATTAAATTGAGTTTGATGAATGTTAATACATGATTAATATTTCATATTTTTGGAAAGAGGTATTAAGGAATAAAATGATAAATATTAGTTAATTGTTTAAGAAGTAAGTGGGATTAATGAAGTATTTATGTTTTGGAATTCAAAGATAATGTTATAAAAATCATGAAATATATAAGTATTTTTTGTAAAAGTTTTTAATTAAGGATTTAAAAGGATATTTTTAATGGTTCTAATGAAATATAAAATCAATCTAATAGAAAGGTGATATTTTTATCAAATTAAGGTAACCCTTAATGTGTTCATGATATTGAGAAACTTGTGTTTAACTTGGATAAAGATATGATGTTATGGATAAAGTAAATTGGATAGTATTTATGACCTTAGAAATGATAAAGGATTTGTTGAAAAAGTGGTTTATTCTATTATTGATAAAGTTTACATCATTTTTGGATTTAATTAATATATAAAATAATATTTAGAATAAGGAATCATGTATGTTTTTAATAAGATTTATGGTAATTTAGGTTATTACTGTCATGTCCTGACCCAAGTTGGGGATCAAGCGCAACTACCCCAAGCCTGCCACTATAGGCTAGGGGGTAGAGACTAGAAATGAAGGAATAACTAATATGGGGTAGCATTTTATTAAGTACGTATACACACACACACAACCATATTTATGCATAAGTGAATAGAATGTAAAATTAAAAGAAGCAAAAAAAGATAAGGAAACAGCCATGCATGCAAAATATCTAGACATTACAAAAGTTTGGTAGTACAAAATGAAATGTAAAGGGAAAAAAATAGACACCCAACCATAAATATGTGTCCCAACCTTACAAAACTGGAAAAATAAATTACTGAAAGAGTCCATCTCAAAATATCTAAGCCAAAACCAATATATATTGTGTAAAGTACCAAGTATCCCCAAGATCTTATAAAGTCACTACTGATTTGTCCAGCATCTTCATAAGACATGACAAGTGAGAGAAAATCCCATACATGGGTAATTATATACATACCTAGTAGGATTCCTCAAAATCTGAAGGGGGAGCAGTAGGAGATACAATAGGGATAGAAATACTGTAGATAGTAAGTAGGATGTAGTGAAAGAGAACATCTCAACCCAAACCAAGAGAGAGTATCCTCGTCCAAGAATAAGGGGCTCGAAATGGTGAGTAGATGAACTACACGTCGAGTCTTATCTACCTATAGTAGGAGAGTATACTCATCCAACCATGAGAATATAAACATGGAGATCATATGGTATACCCCATGTGTCTTCATCTATCATGGAAAGAGATTTACCAAATCCAAGGTGTGGATACAAAAGATTATATATATGATCAATTAAAAGAATCCCCAATGAGTGAGTAAGGGGATCTCCATCTCACAACTCAACCCAAGAAGAAGATTGGATGTAACCTTTTCCAAATACAAGGGGCTCAACATGGTGTGTATATGAACTATACATTGAGCCCTAACCACCTATAGCAGGAGAGTAGACTCATCCAACCGTGAGAATCTAAACACAAAAATCATGTAGCATACCACACATGTTTTTGTCTCTCATGTAAAGAGAGTAACCAATAGTTCCAAAATTCTATTGGTGATTCCCAACATCTCTCACGACTTCCCAAAAGTAACTATGAAAGTCAAACCATGCCTCACCACTATACCACATAGTTGAGTGGGCACAAACTACAAGTAGAGGACCCTACACCCTTGTATGACATATGGGTTCCACTCTATAAGTATCCATATAGGACTCACACCCATGATGATGGGAGGTTCCACTCTATTTTCATGAGGACCCACACCCTATGATGGTGGGGGTTACACTTTTTTGTCATGAGGAACCACACCCTATGATGATAGGGGGTTCCACTTAGTAGGTAGAGGAACTGTGCCCTAGTACTATGGGGGGGGGGGGGGGGGGTCCACTCGGAAGGTATCTGTAGAGGAATTGCACCCATGATAATGGGGGGTTACACACTATTCATTAAGGACCCACACCCTATCTGATAGGGGGTTCCACCCAGAAGTTGAGTACCCATGCCCTGGTACTATAGAGGGGTTCCACTCTAGTCATTGGGGAATCACACCCTAGCACATTACGAGGTTCCACTCAGAAGGTTTATGTAGAGGAATCATGCCCATACTGATGGGGGTTACACTCTAGTGGTCAAGGACTCCACTTAGCATACCTACTAGAGGGTTTTCTCATAAATCATCAAGGAATCCACTCCCCAGCCCTACTGGAGGATCTACTCATAAAGTATCTAGTGATCCTACATGATCACTGCCATCATTGAGCATTACTTAGCTAGTCTTCATGCTTGGAACATTCCACATCGTATATCTAAAGCCAAAATGAATTGAAAATTCAAATTCTATGTGAAACAAATTTATATATAGGCTACTTGTGGGCCAAAATATTAGTCCAAACAAAGGATATATGAAACCTTGAAGTTTCCTAAAAGGGAAAAAGGGTTACACGACATGTGAGGGGACCCGAATTTTGTGTGGTTTTGCTCCACTTCCTAGATGGTACACAAATCACTACCCATGTAGTACTACATGGAGTGTAAGGGTACTACACAAAATTTCTCAAACAAAATATTGATGAACCCACAAGGCTCATCATTGGTGTTAAGGAAAAAATTTAATTTCACTATTATTCCTCTACAAATAGACCCTAATGGAGAAACTGATCACACCATTGCGATTCTCATAGGAAAATGCTTGGGATAGGATATTCACTTGGCCAAATTGGACACCTGGTGAAAAATAAACATTTCACCATATAATACATGAACAATGCTTCATGAGCCTGAGCTACGACTTTGAATTAAATACCCAATATTGGTCTTGAAACATCCATATCAATTTCAAGGTCACAACATCATATACAATTCGTCATTCCAACACTGTATGAGGAAGATATGTTGGATACTAGATTCCATAATAATAATAATAACAATAATATTATTGGGTACTCCGTGGTCCTAATCCATGAGTCTGAAAAAGGTATTCAACATTGGTCTTAAAATGACCCTCTCAATTTCATAGTCACATTTCCACTGACGGTTCATCAATCCGACACTGTATGAAAGAATTTACGACCAAATTATAGTTTTACCAATACTAATACTAATACTACTACTACTACTAATAATAATAATAATAATATAATTATTATTTTTCAAGAGATTCATGCTCAAGGTAGGGCTCCTCCTTGATGTACATGCCCCTAGCCCTCCGTGAACCTCTTAAATTATATTTAAGAATTTGATTTCTATTTTCTTTTTTTCTTTATATTCAATATTTTTATCATTATTACTTTATAATAATAATAGTAATAATATATAACTCACTTCATAAAATAGGTGGTGCGCCTCCTTCACCTCCTAAGTTCCCAACTCAAATCCACCATTTTTGTTTAAAATAAAATGATATTAATTAAAACTATTTAATTAAAATGGATTTTCCTTACTAAATTTAAACCATTTAATTTAATTAACCACACACATTTTATGCCACCATTATTATTATTATTTAATATAATATTAGTAAATCCTCATTTAATTTATCAACTCATCACCATTAATAATAATAATAATAATAATAATAATAATAATAATAATAATGATGATGATGATCACTACATTGACTATGTCCGACCACCTCATCGAGGATCCAAGCCCAGCACCTCCGATCACAAATCTTCACACTCGCGATACCAAACTGATCCGTTCACCCAACACTATCCTGCTCGTTTATCAATCATTCTCCAAACCATCAATTTGCATGTCGTTCATGCCACCGCAATGAATCTGGGACTTCGATTGCACTGGAACCCACCCTAACAATGTCAAATTGTGACCCCATGTTCCAATGAAGAATAATGTGATGAATGATGGGGGTGAACCAATAACAAAGGTGATAATCATCATTAACTAAGAATTATTGATCAATGATTTCATAGAGGGGAAACTTGGGTGAGAAAATTGACATGAAAAAGAAATAAATTGAAGGAATAATTTATTTTGATACACAGGCTCATGAAAAGGTTCATTTAAACAAAGATCAAGGAAAAAGATTTGATAATGCTAAATATTTTAATCAAAATGGAAATAAACGACAATTGATGAGTCCTACCTCAATTATGTACCAATAATTGGTGAAGAACATATCCTCTAGTGATGAAGGTGATCTACTACATCTGCCTATTGTCAATCCACCTCAATTTGATCACTAATCATCATCCTGTCTCGATCCACCAATGAAGGATGCTCTCCTCCTCCTCTTAGATCTAGTAAGGGTTATGAGGCCAAACCTTGAAAAAAATTTCATAAGAGGGTATTTATAGAGGATTTAATTAGGTTGTTTAATAAAACAAACAAAAAAATTATTTATTTATTTTAATTAAATGTACTCACCAATGACTGCCTCATCTGAACGTCCCGTGCTGACCAACTTTAGGTCACACCTAGGGTAAAAACTACATTTCTAACTTAGTAGTGGTTTTAGATTTCCCATCTAAGTCTCTGTATATGAGTTATTTGGGTTAGGGTTATTAAATAAATTAATTTAAATTAATTAATTTATCCAATGTAACCACCAATAGCTACCCCATTAGGACATCCTCTGCTGACCAACTTTAGGTCACGCATTGGGTAAAATCTATATTCTAGATTCAACTGTGGTCTCAGATTTTCGATTTGAGACTCCATTTATGAGATATTCCACATTTATGAAAACT
The DNA here is from genome assembly GCA_963277665.1 of Viscum album. Taxonomy (NCBI): domain Eukaryota; kingdom Viridiplantae; phylum Streptophyta; class Magnoliopsida; order Santalales; family Viscaceae; genus Viscum; species Viscum album. The sequence goes on along the minus strand of OY728146.1, from coordinate 1,050,978,586 downwards.
GTTTGCACATAATAAAACTATAATTTATATTTTTATAAAATTAATTATAGGCTCTTTGGGCCTTAGAATCATGCATCATCTCATTTCCAAGCTCTGAAAATATTCCTAGAAATATTCCAAAGTCTTACATAGTAAAACAATAGTCTCTAAAATTACCATATTTTAAGAGAGTACATGATGAAGGTATTCAAATGTTTGGTATGTGAAAAACAAAAGCTACTTTATGATATATGTGGGATCAATGTTATGATGATTTTGAGAAATTTAGTGACCTCAATTATAAAGTTTTTTATTTAATCTTTTGGAAGGGTTACAAGGTTAACTATTTATGGAATATTTTAAGCTAAACTTCAGATGAGGTTTTAGAGATTAAAGTATTATCTCACCATATGAGGAATTATGAATATTGGATAACCTATTCTAACCATTTTTTTTGTGATGTTAAATAAAGATAGATGGAATGAATTATCAATCTATTTATAGATCTCATGATCTATTGGTGCTTCAAGGATGAAAAATTCGCCCTCATTTCTTGGATTAAGAGATAGAGTGAAAAGTGATCAAGGCACAACCAACAAGTGGGATTGTGCTTATGAAATGGAATGAAATCAAGAAATTATATCTTCATGTGAAAAATTCTAAAACTTTAGGAAAAATGGTATTGAAATAATATGTTTTCTTTTTTATCATTATTTTTTATGATATCAATGACCCTTTTAAAGCCTCTTTGGTTTATGGTTTTGTGATCATTAAATTTATATGGATCACCTTCTTTATTGTGATTAGTGATCTATATCACTATCTATGATTATCTATTCTTTTATTCCATGTCTAATATTCACCTACCACCAATTTTATCCTATGTGGATACCTTGTTATGAGTTACCTTGGGTAACCATTATGTTTCTAACTTTTCATTTTTAAATGAAGTTTTATTATTCATTTTACGATGTTGATTTATATGAAATGAAATTTAAAGTATTAAAACTATGATGACCCATATGAATTTAGAGGGTAAAATTCATTTTAAGGGGGGTATAATGTAACACCTAGAGTTTTTATTAATTATTTTTTTAGATTAAATTAAAATTCTTTGACAGTTTGCATTGAACACTACACCAAGTTAAGATTTATTTATACAAAACACCAAGTTAATCTTGCACTACATTCAACACCGAGCCTAGATTTCATTACATGAAATACTAAGTTTGGATTGTGTTACACATAATACAATGTTTCTTCAACAACTTTCATTACACGCATTAATGAGTTTTACCGAACTACAATATACTAGTAATATTTTTATTAAAATATTATTATAGTTACAACCTAGCTATTGGAATGGAAATTATGAAAAAGATTAAATAAATTTTGAAAATATGATTTAAAAATGTATATAAAATTAATCATTTGGTTATTAATTATTTAGAAATGAATGTATAAACTATTTGAAAAAAAAGAAATCCCTTTTCTAAGAAAACTATTTTCTATGTAAAAACATGTTTTATCTCAATAAATTAAAAAACTAATTTTGATGATTTTTTTTAAAAAATTACATATTATATATTCAATCAATAATTTTTACACTCATCCAATAGATTTTAAAGGCATAAGATAAGAATAAATCTAATTTTATGAATAAAAAGATGTATTTTTCTAAAAGGTAATTTTACAGAATTTTAATGGAGAACCTATTTTAAATATAAATTTTGAAACTTTAATAATTTTAATTTTAGAAAAAATAATTCATTTTTAATGCGTAATATAAAAATTTAATTAGGGTGGATTTTTGGTATTTTTGTGAAGTTTCATTTTTTATGAATAGTGAAAAACACTGAATTTTAATTGAAAACTGCATTTTTGTCTAATTTATTTATATAGTTAAATTATATTTTAATTTTGTTTTAAATTATAATTACTTAAAATACCCATCAATAAAACCAAATTAGGTCATTGAAATCAATTTCACATTGAAATTTGTTATAAAAACATTTCAAACATTTAAACTTTTAACTTTAAAAACCCATTGTTTTATCCTGTATGCAGGGTTAATTTTAAATTAATTTTTTCTAATTACATTTTTAGAATTTGTAAAAATGGATTACATATTAGTAATCATAATAATTTATAATTTATAATAAGGTTAAATTAATTTTTTGTCAAAAGTATTAGTGAAAGAAATTAAAATTAATTACAACAATTAAGGTAAAAACAAGATTACTTAGAGGTAAAACTTAAAAATTAAGGTGTAAAAATGGACATAAACTTATATAAAACCCAATTTTTTTTACATATTTAGACCTTACCCATTCATGTCTCTAATTTTTTGTGTTTTATAGGCTTATTTTTATGTAAAAACATGGGTACACATAACTTTAATTTTCAAAAATACTATGTGTGTTCTCTCCCCCACTTATTACTGGCCACCACACCCCCTCTCTCCACACATCTCAAGAAATTTTTCAGATAAAAAACCTAACAAAAAAACTACCAAATTCACTCATATCAACCTAGAATCCTAAATTTTAGAATAAATCCAACAAAGGAATCCCTTTTGTGTAAACCAAAAGAAGATGCCTGAAGAAAAGGTAACATTAATCAACTTGCATTTTTGTTTTATTTCCTTCTACAAACACTTAAATTCCTATTTTATCAAGATTATATAATAACCACATTATCCTCAATATAATTAGTGTTTTTATGTTAAGTTTACTACCAACACATTCACACACTTCCATCAAATGGGATACGCAATCATCATTCGTGTGTATGATGAACTACCACCTTGCGAACCGATGTATTCCATCATTCTATTAACACCTATAAAGGATATAAATAAGTATTAAATTAATGTTTTTATATGATATATATGATTTTTATGATATCTTTCTGCTTATGAAATTATTATATAACCGTTGACGCTGAATTTCGGATAAGGCCATGAGGGGGCACTTTTGAAGAAACCAAAGGCATATTACGACTATACGAATACTTCCGCAATGTGAGAGGGAGGTTTTCACAAGAAGGATGGTGTGTGTGAAAGATTCCCCTTGTCACGAAAACCCTTTCATGCACAATAAGATGTCCAATGTTGACTTTCACGGTGACCCGCCATGAACCCGCCAATGTACCAGCGCGCAAGAGCCCCGATGGGTGCATAAGATTTATTGTGGTGTGAAAAATCTTGCACACCCAATGCAACTTCAAAGGTAACCTTCTGCAGACACCTTCTCAAAAACCATCCAAGGAAAGGGCACGAAGGAAGATATTCCAGCATGCAAGTTTCCCCTAGGTGCACAAACCCTTGCACACCCAATGCGACGTCAAACAGTCATTTTCGTGCAACACCTCTTGCGTGCCACATATGAGGATTTTAGCTATATAAAAAATCATACCTCCCACCCTTTAGGTATGGTTATAGAGGATGAAGTGAAACTCTGCTGCGCAAAAGACCCTCTTCCGCAACCGCACGAAAAACACTATGGCCTCAAGGTATTGGATCTTACGCGACAGGTCCCCCAAGGGTCCTTCTTTGGGTGGGCCATCTTGGGCTTGATCCTCATCCATTTAATTTTACCCCAAGTCATTTGCGCACAAAATATCCCTCTTGCATGCAATTTCCCCCTACATAGGGACTATTTTGTGTGCACCCTTCTAGTTTGCGCGCAACCACCCCATCTTGCGTGCTGCCGCTCATCTTGCGCGTGACCCTCCTTGTGTGCTCTATGTGTCACCCTTACCCTAAGACACCATGTCTGAGACCCTCTTATGCGAAAAACACATGTTTCACAGTCCTTTATCCCGTACGACCCTCCAGGTTTGTACGAAGTTATTTCAAGGTCCCTTGGGCAGTGCTTTACATCGCATTGCTTAGCCTTATGCTTCTTCGCATAGGAATGATAATGGATATTACTTCTTATCATAACCATGGTAACGTGGTACCCTCAATGGATCAATACACAACACCCCCTCACCACAACATTTCTGGTTCCTTCCCTTCACCAAGGGTTAAAGCGTTCTAGTTATGTAAGTCTTAGGGGTGCAGAGTGAACCCGCCTCATCTGAGCTACATGGCGTTAAATTTCCAAGAGCCATCATCCTCAGCACATGACATTAAACTGTGGCCTCACCCCATGCATTATATGTAGGGTGCCTCATCTCATAAATTCTTTATTCCCACTTGTCTCAATGAGAGTGAGATATTCCTCACACGGAATGAGATCCTCTCTGCTAGAGTGGTGCCTATCTGCGGGGAAGGGAAACCATCTTGGTGTAAGCCCCAAGAATTTATTGCAGGAGGCAGCACCCCTACTCCTCCTCTCTTCTTCCGTGCTAAAGACCAGAGGCAAGAGGGGCACAAGGACCTTCGTTATCCCATCCATCTCCCTTGAGATTTTTCTCCATCGGGCCTCCATCCTGGATTAAGTCCCAATATCCATCTCCCTGAGCTACTAACCACGCGTAAGTCCCTGATTCCTATTTGGGATGCTAACCACGCGTAAGCCCCTATTTTCTATTTGGGCTGCTAACCACGTGTAAGCCCCTGTTTCCTCTTTGGACCGCTAACCACGTGTAATCCCCACTCCACTTCCCACAGATGCCCCTTTCGCGATGTGATCGTCAGGTCTTTGCTTCCTCTTGTTTCTCACATCGAGCATGACTCACATGGGCTTAGAGTAAGCATTGACCATGTCATCCTTCCTAAGCCACCCTAGAGAGTAATCCCCAAGACACCATTCCAAATTACATGGACGTTGATCCTTGCCAAGGAAAGGAATGTAGGAAGCCTCCATAAGGCTCAAACCCAACACCTACTTATCCCATCCCATTCACATTGGTTAATCCTTGTCCCTCATGATGCTAAAATGTATGTTCCCTTTTTGTCCTACAAGACGTTAAACTGTACCCATTCAATCTACGTGGGTTTTGATCCTTGTCTACTAGGCAAGGTACTTAGGAAGCCGCCCTGAGGTCTAAACCCAAATGACGGTAAGCCATTGTGATCCCCAATCGATGGTAATCTGTTGTGATCCCCAATCGATGGTAATCTGTTGTGATCCCCAATCGACGGTAAGTCGTTGTGATCCCCAGTCGATGACAATCCATTATGATCCCCAATAGACTATAAGCCGTTGTGATCCCAAATCGACGGTAATCCATTATGATCCCCAATCAACAGTAATCCATTGTGATTCCTAATTGACGGTAAGCTGTTGTGATCACCAATCGATGGTAAGCCATTGTGATCCCCAATCGACGGTAAGCCGTTGTGATCCCCAATCGACGGTAAGCCGTTGGAACCCCAGTCAGCAGTAATCCATTGTCAACCCCAACCAATGGTAATCCATTGTAATCCGAAATATATGGTAATCTGTTGTAGTCCCCTTTTCTAGGACCCACATCTCTGGTATGCCCCCATGGCGTCAGACCAACCTAGGATTCTAACCACGCGTAAGCCCCAGTATATCATCAGGTCGATGTCCTATGCATAAACCCTAATTCCATACCCCCATCCTGAACTACGTGGAATTTGATTCCCCACCTTGGGGATACGTAGGAATCCTCCATGAGGTTCAAGCCCATCACCCATGTATCATCCTAGTCATTCCCTCGAGTCTATGTGTTTTGGGAAGGTCATGCCTTAACTCGGAGCTTCCACTTCCTATAGGCCCAATCCATACGTTCATTCTTACTTGTCACCTCCTCATGTTCCTCATCACCCCAACAAACTGTGTGGACTTTTATTCCCTACCATGGGGATACATAGGAAGTATCTTCAATGCTCAATCCCAACATCACCGTCGCACTCGCATAGACTCCATCTCATTCTTCATCCACTCTCAACAATCCATATGCATTTTGATTCTTACCCGGGCCACCACATCCTGGTGAGATCATGTCACCCACTTTCTTGCTACTCCTAGAAGTAAGTAGGTAGCTAACCATGATTTATCCCCAACATCAGTGTTACCTCCTGGGGTTGTACCAATCTAATCCACTCCCATCAGTGTTCTGATCAGTCTAATCTATCTCCACTAGACGTTAAACTCGTGGTATACCCTAGTTAAATAAGGGAAGCTAAGGAAAACCTCAGAGACATGAATATGGAATATAATTCCCCACATTCGACATGGGATGCCTCGGGATTACACGACCTCGGGAAGCCCTATCACAAGGGGAATAAAACCAGATGCATTAGTGTTCCAGCATCTAGATATGCCAACGATGTCCAACATGACTACTCCCCCAACCGAAGGTTGGTGCCCTGACTGGACCCTTTGAAATTTCCTGACAGAAGAAACATAATTAACCAGCATCCATGAAGACATGGCACTGGGAAGAGTTTCACGAACAACGTCTTAAGTCTATGAGGGAGACCTAGACTAGGCAACGAATTCTGAGGAGGAATCCACAGAAGGAGGAACTGACACCCCATTATCCTATTTTGATCAAGGAGTTTACGTCCCTAAAATAAGTGACGAATTTCACCCTCATTTGGAAAGTGGGAATGTGGGGATACTACAGTACACTACCCTCTGAAATAGACGAATGCAAACCCCTGTGAAAGTGTCAGAAAAATAAATAGTGAACCCTACGTGAAATTGTTCTCCCCAATTTGTAGATTAGTAGTGCTTGAGACATTAGTGGATTGACATGTTACCAGATCCATGTATCTGGCACCAGGTCATGCCAAGAAAATAGTGGGCCTAGCATGAAACTCACCATAAATTGGGGTAGTTGAACGTTGGACATCCTGGTCTATGAAATTATCAGCATGGATTCTTATTACCAACCATGGAAGATGGAATGGCACTGGGGAACTAGACATTTCTTTACTTCTTTCAGCACTAATGGTTAAATCTCCCAGATTTTTAAGACCCAAGATGTCATCACAGGAAACCGATCACCACCCACCCACCAATGCAGAGGTAATGTCAACATAAAAATCCTACACGGCCTCATCTCCCCCATGGAGGCCTCCACATCCACGACTGTTGGGAACCCACACCCCATCTCTCCAACTGGAATCGTTCATAGAATGGTGATAAACGTCCTTGTTCGATGATACGAGGAAGAGGGGATTATCCCAACCTAGGATATGGCCTGAAAACACTTAGAGGCTTTAATGCCTCATCACCACGGCCCCCAAGGGCCGCACAAGGAGTTACTACTCCCCACTTCGATGTACAATTGTTTTGGGAGCCTCTCCTCAGAACTCTTAGATGACTCCCTCCCCTATTACAATGAGGTGAGGGATGTCCAGGCTAGCCTGTCCAGAATCCCATTCCAGGGGATCCCAAGGAGGGATCCCACTAGGCCACATCAACAATGCCACCCAGTCCCACGAGCTGAGGATTAGGTAAGCTATGCGCCTGAACCACCAGCCCCAGTCTGATTAACCAGACACCAGCGTTGGGCACAAGATGAGGAGGATGCCTACCGAGGGTCATAAACATCAATGGATACTATGGAATGTGCCACCATTGGAACATACCATCAGATCCCTATTTATGCTAAGTAGAGGTACTCGCACTCTTGACCTGGATTGAGCTTCCAACCACCCCACAGGTAGGCTGGGCTAACTCTCCTAGTCATTAATATAGGTGGTGTCCATTGCGGGCTGATCCGTGGAAATGAAACCCAATACAGAGGTCCTCCCCTTACCATCACCAATGAGAGAACAGGTCCATCCTGCTCCCAAGCTCGGTGTGGAGGTCCTGCCCATTACACCTTCAATCCAAATGAAGGTCCTCCCCACTGCATTGACACCTAGTACGGATGCCTCTTTCACACCCATGACCTCAGGTATAGAGTTTTTCCTCCCATTACAGGTTTCTGATGTGAAGACGCTACCTATCTGGTCAACCGTCGGTGTGGGCGTCATCCCCATGTCCTTACAGAAGCCGATGAAGGTCCTCCTCATCCCAGCAATTAGATAAGTGGAGGCTTTCCTTGATTCATAGACACCCAACATGGAGGTCCTACCCATGTTTCGCTCGACCAGTGAAAAGAACATCCTTGCACTGATGATTCCAAAAGAAATAAGCATGGAGGCCCTACCCATGCTTCTACCAGCTCCATGAGAGGTCCTAACCGCTCCAAAATTTCCCATGGAGATTCCCTCTGTGCTTCAACCAGTGGAAATGGAGGTCCTCCTCATGTGCCCTTTGACATATGTCCGGGTGCTCCTCTCACCCCAGCTCATCCAAGAGGAAGTCCTCTCTGCCCCAGTATCAATTCGGCCAAAGTTCCACCTCGATCCAAAAAATATCATGTCTTGAAGATCCATCCTAGGGAAATAGGGTGGGTCGCCGATGCCATAAAAAGAGCACTGAGAAGATTCAGACCGCAATTAGGCATGTCTGATTCTCAGATTCCGAGGTGGAATGCGATTCAAAAATGGAACTCTTACCTCGATCCTCTATGTCATGGTCTGAGGTAGGAACGTGACATATCATCCTCATAATTCTGTAATGTGAGGTCCATCGAATTCCTACCTCCCTATGCAAATACATTTAGGAAGAATATTTGGCTCCTTCCTAGAGCCTGGTCATGCAATCCTCCCTGTTTTCAACAGGGTCATTATGTACCTCAACCAGAGATCATGGAGAGTTATTTTGGGGACTGGTAAAGGATGAAAAATAGCATATAACACCATTAATGACCATAGAACCTACTCCAGAAGTCGTGGTTTGAATCCCGTCTTGCCGAGATATAGTGGCTCAGTCATCAAATTCATCGCAGGATAGCCCGAGATGCGGTGGCTTGTCATCTTGTTTGCTGTATTCTCCACCATCTAGTCTACCATCTCAACGGTCTGCTTCAGTGCCACTACCGGTCCCCCAACCTCCCCCAGTTGATGAGTGGGGCAACCAAGTGCTAGATCCCAAGTTTGGTCTAAGGATCCTTTGGTACATCCTCACAGTGGATCATTTCCCAGAAATGTTTTGGGCGATTACGACCATGAACTTCAGTGTTTCGAGATCTCTTACCCAGGAGGAAGTCACATGCTTTTTCCAAACCCTATGGGTGATGCACTTACATCTCCATTATCAATGAGTGGATTACCCCAAGATTCATACACACTTTGAGGACATTGTCTAGCAATTCCATATGTTCGATTTGGATGCACTCCCTATGGCCCAGTGCCCTGAGTCACCCAGTTTCTACCATACCCTCCAACAACGATGCATTTAGAGTTTTGAAGTTCTCTATAGGATTATCAAGGAGGATTCCCCCCACATTTAGGTTTGTGGTTGGGGGTAGTATGTTGCCCTCTATTTTAGTTCTATCTGGCGCCAGCCCAACCTACCATGTGATATTGAGGATATTCCTCCAGGTAGAGTCGCGATTAACATAGCCGATCTTCCAGAGGGAGAGAACAAGCTAGAGCTCATTAGAGAGGAAATACCCCCTAAGGATGTATCACACCTATTGGATCCATTTGGAAGGATAATTTGCTATAAAAAAAATTTATTGGGTCTTTCTGTACATACTGAGTCATTATCCCTTGGTTGGAATCCCAATAAGGGTAAGGAGAATCTTGGGGCTGTCAAACCCTCTAACCCATCTGGCTTGGTGGAGAAGATAGAGGATGATCCCAAAAAGTCCAAGTTTCATCAATATCTTGCAGAGCACAAGAATATGGTTGATGACTTCTTTGATGAATGTTTCGTAGAGCGATGAACGGACTATAGTGATCCTCGGTTGGGGAAACAGGGGCAGGTACAACAGTCACACAACAAATTGCCTCTGGGTGACCCTAACCATCCTACCCACACAGACAGGATAGAGGTCAGAACTTATGGAAAGAGGGCATGGTATGTGTCACCAAATCCACCTGAGTGGCATGATAATCCCCATAATCTAGCTTAGGTTCCCCCATCCGCTCTGTAGGTCATCCCACCAGCCGCTCCACGAGCTTCCGGTCCTACTTATCCCATTGAATAACCTTCCAACCCACTGGTGGTCAGGGATCCTCACCAAGAAAGGAACCCCCACCCAGATGATTTGATGGAGGCACTCATTGCTCACCTCGAGGTGTTGGAAACTCGACATGTGGAAATCCTGCCTGATGTAAAGCCATATCCAGCGTGGGTCGATGATATTCTGGCACCCCCAGGTTTTGGAAATCCCACTTTCTCCCCCTTTAATGGGACATGTGACCGACTGTGTCATCTAGATCACTTCATCTCAAGGTGTGGACCCATGCTGGGAACTCCAGTGCAGCAGGAGGCCACCAGACTCTAGTGTTTCATACATATAAGGGCATATGTTTGTTTGGTACAGCTAGTTAACCATTGGGTCAGTCGCCGACTGAGAAGATCTCTGTAGGTAGTTTCTCTACTAGTTCAGCTCTACAACCAAAAGACGTGTATTTCAGACCTCTTCAAGTGTAAGTAGAGGCTTGATGAGCATGTTGCAGACTTTGTCGCCCGGTGGAAAGGCCTCACCTACTCCTTGGATATGCCGCTGACTCTGGAACAGCTAATAACAATGTGTGTGGGGAATTTCAAGACCAAACTAGTCTCCTATATCATTACTTAGAATTACCCTGGGGGAATTTAGAGACTTCTCTGATAAGGCACAACATCTAGAAGAATCCTTGCAGCAGGCCAAGCAGGCACGTGTGTTGCCTCCTACAATTCCCGTGAGAAGAGATGTTAAGGCTAATCCCACCGTGGTGGCGCAGATAGAGGCCCCCAGGAAACTGGAGTTATTACCAGTGGAGCCACCTCTATAGCCTCATAGGGGACCTCCACCCCAGGCGTAGCCTCTGGCCCATCCACGCCCGCCTTAGGATCGGAAGGCACCCCCGCATAACACGCCATCACCACCTAGGATAGATAATCAGGTTCCACCTCCTCGATAGGATCCTACATCCCTTCGTTAGGGCCAGCATCCCAGATCCCCCTTCTCGAATAGAAGAAACCAGATCTAATCATTCAATGGGGATCAGGTCTCCGGTTATTTCCGAAGCGTCTTGGAATAGGGACTTCTATGCTTGCCTGAATGCAGGAGTCCCGAAGAGGCAGATCATACTAATTTCCGCAACTACTTCCCCTATCACTGGATCCTGGGGAACACCCTCAAATAGTGCTATGTGTTTAATGAATGTCTTTAAGACCCAGTTGATAACAACATAGTCAGGTTAGGCCCAGATCCGGCATAAGTGGCATGTGTATTCATGAAGCCAGATAGTGGCAGTGACAACGAAGGGGAGTAGAATCGGGTTTCTAACCACGAATCCGAGTAGTTTGACCATTAGATGGATCGTAAGGTAGTTTCCCATGCCCATGGTATTATTCATGCACGTCTGAATTGACACGAGCCTTCAAAATATGTCGCGTCATATGCAGCCAATACTTCTGTGTCAATGGATCAGCCTTCCTCTTCCCAGAAGAGAAAGCATCGACGACGTAAGGAAAAATAAAGTCCCATGCCGATGTCGTTTTCATCCCATACTCTCAACAACTTAATTCCCCCTGAGATAGAAATTACCTCAAGAATACATCTAGTAGTGGATGATTATTCAAGAGACAATCAAGGGTATGGATCAGTTAACACAGTGGAGATGGTAAACCCCTAGATGATTTCTGATGGTGAGGAGCGCCAGAAGGATACTCCCTATATCCCCATCTGTTTCCAGCGTTGACGGGGCCATGGCTATATGGGTCATTAAAGTGCCTTGGTTAGTAATTCCATCCAAGATGTTCATGCCACTGAAACCAGACAGCAGGCCTAGTGTATATCTTAGCACGCATATCCTTCTTATATGGTGTCACCAGGTCTGCCTTCACCGCCATTTGTGTTACTTGACCAGGAAGAGCTGCCACGACTGTGCTGTGATCAGACACTCTCTGTTATGAACTAGCTTCAGTCATCTGAGACACATCTAGTAGTCACTCCATGAGCTTTGACTATCAATCAGTGGGACATTCCCAAAATTAGTCAGCTGCCGGTTTAGCCAGAAGGGCCATTCATACCCCCTGCCTCAGAATAACCTCTTACAAGCAGAATTTCACGTTTGGCATAGACGTATGACATCTTTAAGCATATTTCCATCATTTCTAAGAGGCTCTCTATCCTTGAGGCCCTTCACCTATCAAAAAATTTGCATGAATCCCTCACTGAAGCTTTAAGAAGACCCTCCAGTTCGAGACAGAGGTACCAGCCACAGAAGACTTCCATGCCGAGGTAGTCGAGCATACTGAATGTCAGACCATTATCTCTTTCTTTGGAGACTATGAAGTCTCTCCCATATAGGGGAACATCCGCCCACTGTACATCATCGAATACTTCAATGGTGTGGAAATTCGTCATTGTCTTGTCGATATAGGATATGGGATCAACCTAATCCTGACTCAGATGCTCTGAAAGATGGGGCTATACGAGGATGACCTGAGTCCCTTTGACCTAAAAATCCAAGGTTATGATAGGAAGGAACAAACACCGGTTGACAAGATCAGCCTAAATACCTGGTTCAATGACTTAATTTCTAGCACCGAGTTCATGGTTGTGTCCCAGGACACCGCCTACAATGTATTGATGGGTATTCCATGACTTCATCTACATGTGGAGATTCCTTTATCATATCACCAGTGCCATAAGTACTCCCTTAATGGTCAAGTGGTCATACTCCAAGGTGACGTGTCTCCCTTTTCCTCTTATGAAGTCCGCTACCAGGATGTTGACTATTACAAGATCAAGGACAAGAAGAGTCAGGCTAACAAAGTTGAACATGCTACGACTGCAACTAACCTGTGGATAAACCTAGATGATGCCTACATTTTTTAATACATCAATTGGAGGATATGACCCTGGATATGGGGAAATGATTTTTTGTTTCAGGAATGAGGGGGAAACACATTCCCATCTCCAAGAGATGTTGGAAGATCGCCTCGTATTCCTACAAATAATAAGTCTTGGGTGATCCATGAGCCCCCTACCCCCATAAGGTATCAGAATGTCCACCCCATGGCAACGAAAATATGCCATACTTTATTGTTCTGCTGGGCTGGTATAAACCAGATCAAGATGACATGCCACTATTTCTTTGATATCATCAAGCATGGCACCTTGGGCTGAATTCTAGTTGGGATCGGGTCGAAAGATTTCATCGCTATGGTTTCGATAGAACAGGAGTCCCCTAATGCAGTGTCTATCACTGTTCAAGCTAGCACTAGTCTCCCATCGGGATCAGTTGACTCATAGGAACTCCTTCCTCCGAGGATCCCTCATCCATAAGTGATGAATAGGATTTAGAGGATGCTCCTACAGCTTTATAAGAGGGTGTCTCCGCCATGGTTGATGAATTGGTATAGGTGAACCTCAGTAGTGAGACGGATCCGAAACCCACATTGATTAGTGCTGGTATTCATGTCGAAGAGAAACAATAATATGTGGATTTATTGAAGCAACATCATGATGTATTTGCCTGGAGTTATGAAAAAATTCTAGTTCTAGATCCTCAGGTCACCATACACCACCTTGGTCTTCCGAAAAGTCATCGTGGGTTCAAACATCCTATCATAAAGATGAACCCTTCTCATGGTGCCATGGTCGAGGCCAAAGTTGATAAGATCTTCAGATCCAATTTCATCAAGGAGGTCTAGTACCCCAGATGAATAGCCAACATTGTACCCATAAGGAAGAAGAATGGATAGATCAGAGTCTACATCGACTTCCGGGATCTCAACCATCACTGTCTGAAGAACGATTTTCCCCTCTCTGTGACAGAACTATTGACCGATGATACAGCTCAGTTCTAGGTCCTCTTCTTCATGGATGGGTATTTCAGGTATAACTAGATCTGAATGGCTTTTTAGGATAAGTATTCTACAGCCTTTATGGCACCAAAAGGTACTTTCTGTTACTAGTTAATTCACTTCAGTCTAAAGAATGCAGGTTCTACCTATCAGCGTGCCATGAATTGCATATTTAAGCCGATCCTTGGGACATTGGGAGAATTCTACATAGATGATCTGGTGGTCAAATCTTTACAGCATTAGGACCATCTCAAATACCTTGAGAATGTGTTCAACTTCCTCCGTTCCCACCACTTGAAGATGAACCCATTGAAGTGTGTCTTTGGGGTCACCTCTGGAGAGTTTCTCAACTTCATTTTCAGATATAGGGGCATCGATATTGACCTAGAGAATATCAAGGCCATCAATCAGATGTCTCCCCCGAGCAACATTTGGGAGCTTCGAGGCTTTCAAGGCCACTTGGCCTACATATACCGATTCATCACGAATTTATCTAGAAAGTGTAATCCCTTTACTCGGATCGTGAAGAAAGTCACTATATGTCAATGGGATGAGGAATGTCAGAATACTTTTGAGGAAATCAAGTAGTATCTGTTGTAGCCTCCAATCTTGATGCCACCTATTTCTAGAAATCTGTTGGTCCCTTATGTGACCACCCTGGAATGATCTCTTGATGCTCTTCTCACCCATAATAACAATGAGGGAACAGAGAAAAATCTATACTATATCAGCCGCATGCTCCTCAATACGGAGACTAGATACTCCCCTATCGAGAAGAGCTACCTTGCGTTGGTATTCACAGTATAGAAATTGCGACATTACTTGCAGCACCATGAGGTATAGCTAGTGTCCCGAGTAGATCCTCTAAAGTACATCCTAAATTACCCCATGTTGATAGGCTCTCTATCCTGGTTGGAAGTGATCCTCTAGAAATTCGACATCAGGTTTTTCCCTCATAAGGATATTAAGGGGAAAGCATTGGTAGACTTCTTTGCCACCCATCCAGATCCCGCAGACTAGTCCCGGGACCTTGATTTTCTTGATGAGGCAATCCTCTCTGTAGACCAATCCATTCCATGTTGGAAAATGTACTATGATGGTGCTTCCCAGAGTTCTACCAGTAGAAGGCTCAATGAAACCATATTCAACAGAGTGGGCCTGGGTGTCTTCTTCATCACTCCAGCACAATCTATTTTTTTTGTATTCATTACTACTGTGAGAAGGTTGTACCAACAATGAGGAGGAGTAATAAGCTCTCATCACTGGCCTCAAGTTGGACCTCGAGATTGACATTCCCCACTTTCATGTGAAAGGGGACTCTGAACTAGCTATCAAGAAAATAAACGGTGACTATATCATCATAAATCTAGAGATCGTACCACTGTTGGAACACACCCTCTAGCTGATGGCCCAGTTACCATATCGGCCAGAGGTTACTCATATCCCTCAATCCTAGAACGGTTGATCTGACACCTTGTACAACCTAGTTAAATCTCTTTTAGAGCTTAATCAGTATGATTTGATTATCCACATGGAACACTAGAGAGTCATCGCTCCTTTCACTCCAGACAATGATGATAACCCGCAAGTAAGCCACCTTACCACCGACGCCTCCACGTAAGGACCTCTAAGTCCCCCTGATGTAGTGATGGAAGTGATTCCTGATAGGAGGGACCCATTTTTCGAGTACCATCAACATGGTAATCTCCCGGTAGATTGGGCTGATCATGAGCGAAGCTGACGCCACATGTTGCAGTTTACCCTATAGAATGGTCCCAGTCTTAAGCATATCCTCTTCAAGTACGGGTTTGATGGGGTTCTCATCCATTCCATTCAAGGATTTTATATTTCCCAAGTCATAAAGAAGGTTCATTATGGTTCTTATGGTGCTCATCAGACTGGACCAAAATTATCTCACCAGATCCAGAGGGTGGGGTATTTTAAGCCATCTATGATCCGTGACTACATCAAGTTTTCCAAGAGGTTTCATGCGTTACAAATCCTTTCCAACTCTGTGCATTAGCCAACAGAGCCTCTCCACACTTAAAAGTACTCTTGGACCTTTGAGTTCAAGGGAATCGATGTTTTGGGGCCATATCTACCAGCGAATGCTTTCCAATTCAGGTTCATTCTGACCGCTATGGATTTCTTTTCCAACTGGGCAGAGGCAATTCCACTCAACGAGGTCAAGGCCCATTCAATCATTGAATTTGTGAGATCCAAAATCATCTACTGATTTAGAGTCCCTCATTCCATCCTCACTGATAATTCAAAACTAGATAATTAACCTATGACCATGGTTTGGAACCGTGGTCGTAGGCCCAAAAACCGTGTCGATATCATATGGCCACAATTTCAGAAAACCATGGCCGCTATCGCCATAGCAGTAACGACCTAGATCCATGGTTAAAATTGTGGTAGTAGGGGCCTACTTCCATGGTTAAAACTATGGCAAGATACCCCCTAATTCAACTGTTAAACCGTGGAAATAGTCCCCTACTACCATGGTTAAAACTGTGGTGATATAATGCATATGGTATAAAAAAAAATTCAGTCCCCCAGCCAGATAGCCCCTTGCACCCCCCTGTACCCACAGAACACCCCCCCTGCACCCCCATGCCCCCCTCTTCGATAGCCCCCGTGAACCCCCATGCCCCCCATGAAAAACCCACTTGCACCCTCTTTAACACCCCTTAGACAAACCTTGTGCACCCCCCATGCCCCCCTAGACATCCCCCTTGCACCCCCCTACAGAAATAGCTTGTATAATAATTAAATAAAATTTCATTTGTATTGATATAAACTTTACTTTTAGTATATGAAAACAACATGCTATTCACCCAACAAGATCAAAATAACACATGAAAGCAATGACAAATAAACTCAGCATGGATTATGAATTTAAGCGGAAAGAAGAGAGCATAAAAGTAAATGAGGCAGAATACTCCCCTGAGTGACAGGTTACAATCCCAAGACTCTCTCCTCTATCTTTGTTGAACAAATATGGTATAAATATTGAATCAACTATAAACCAGGAAATAGAAACCTATTAGAATCTTATTCCCATATATACAATAGTTGAAACCAGTAGCAAACTCAGGATTTAGAAATTATAATTCAGCTTGATAGTGCACATGAATATAACTAATTAAAATTCAAATTGGATTTTAAAAAACAAAACATGTAATGTGTCCATCACAACTTGCAAATGATATCAACATGGAATAAAGAATTCACATTCCCAGAATACCATAACATACATTTCAAACAAATATAATATTTACAAGTTAAGCATGGAGAGAATTAAACATTATCTAAGAGTTGCAAATACCAAACATAATCTAAAATTTGATCATCATTCAATATTACATTTCACATTTTCCAATCCCCCTGCCCTTGCCCCACCCCCTTGCACTCCCCTTGGATAGCCCCCTTGCACCCTTTGGACACCCCCTGCACCCCCATGCCCCCCCTGGACACCCCCCGTTCACCCCCTGCCCCCCTCCCTACCCCTTGCACACTGTCCCCCTAGACACTGCCCCCTGGACACTACCCCCCCTGAACAGCCCCCTTGCACCCCCTTAACCCCATGCCCCCTTGGACAGCCCCATTGCACCCCCTGCACCCCCACCTTCCTGTAGTATCCCACCCCCTCCCCCTGCACCACCCCCTGCACCACCCCTGCACCCCCGCACCCCCCTTCCTGCCCCCTACACACTGCCCCTTCCCCCTCCCCCCTCGACAGCTCCCTTGCACCCCCTGGACACACCCCATTCCCCCCTTGGACAGCCCCCTGCACCCCCACCCCCTGCACCCCACCCCCTCCATTCATTTATATGAATTGACATTTGAATTATTTTGATTTCTTGAGACGATATCGAATGAGGAATCGCATGATCAACATAGTGATCATGTGAAGAAGTAGTCATCATGCAGATTTTGCCATCATTCCAGAAATTATAGAGATGCTGAGAATATCAACATTCATAAGATCGCGAGATCCTCATGCATTTTAAGAGGTCCTTGGCACACCTTAAAAAAAGAAGCAACACCACCTATATAAACCAAGTAAATACCAAGAGTTTGGTTGTTGTTGGTTTTCTAAGAACTCAATAAAAACTCTTGAAACTAATGAGCTCGCTTGATTCAATAACGTGAAGAAGATCTCACAAAACCATCTTGGTTATGCGATGGTAAGAAGAAGGAACCCACAGACAAACCATAATCCCACGAATGCAAGACATATTCTGATCTTACAAAGGTGTTTGCGGTGAAAAATGTGGACACACCCAATTTCATGTGAAAGACAACTTGAAAGCCATACATTTATCATGAAGGGGTTGAGGTGACACCCCTTGTCTCATGAAGCACTTGAGAAGACACCTTCTAAACAGCTGGATATTTCAAAGTGATTGAAACAGAACCCACACACAGTGTTCTTGAGATCCTGTGAATCATTTTTTTTATGCGAGGGAATTTTGGTGATCCACACTTGAGGTCACGTGAAGGTAGTCAAAAGATCACATAACATTGCTTAGATCATGCTCTTTGAATGATACACTGAAGAATAAAGGAAGATAAAGGTTGCATGCAACCCATGATACCCATGAAATACATGCAAGCATAATTTAGATACCCGAAACAAGACTTTAAATGACACAGAAAGTAATAGAACATATAAACAAGTGTATTATTGTTTCAGATTCCATACAACCCATGCCCCCATCACCCTGCACTATCCTCTGCACACTGCCCCCCTGGACACCCCCTTGCATCCCCACCCCCCTGCAGTAGCCCACCCCCTCCCCCTGCACCCCTTCCCCCCTACCCCCTACACACTGCCCCTGCCCCTGCCCCCTTCACCCTGACTACCCCCTGCACACTGCCCCCCACCCTGCCCCCTTCACCCCCTGGCACACTTCCCCCACAACCTTCACCCCCTGCACACTTCCCCCTGCCCCCTTGCCCCTGACCCCCCTAGAGAGAAAAATTTGATTTATTTCAGATAAAAAATATAAACATCCATCTTCATCCACTACAGTACCAGATGACTTAAGAAAAAAATGAGGGTGATAAAGGCCATTATCAACAAAAATATAGTAAAACAAACAGATTCAAACTCAGTTGCAATATGCTATAAACACACAACCTATAGTAAAAGAATATGGAAACAAAGAATCAAAATAACACATGAAAGCAGTGAAAAATAAACTCGGAATGCATTATGAATTTAAGAAAAAAGAAGAAAGAAGAAAAGTAAATGAGGTAGAATACTCCCCTGAGTGACAACTTCCAATCCCAAGACTCTTTCCTCTTTATCATTATTGAACAAATATGGTATAAAAATTGAATCACATGTAAACTAGGAAATAACAGCCTATTAGAATATTATTCCCATATATACAATAGTTGAAACCAACAACAAACTCATGATTTAGAAATTATAATTCAGCTTGATAATGCACATGAATATAACTAATTAAAATTCAAATTTAATTTCAACAAAGAAAAAATGTAATGCATCCATCACAACTTGCAAATGATATTAACATGGCATAAAGCATGAACATTCCAAGAATACCATAACATTAATTCCAAACAAATATAATAACTACAAGTTAAGCATGGAGAGAAGTAAACGTTATCTGAGATTTTCAAATACTAAACATAATCTACAATTTGATCATCATTCAATATTCCATTTCACATTTTCTAGTCCCCCCTACCCCTGTTAGTCCAGCCCTTAGTTCCCCACCCTACTGCCAGTTTCCCCCCCTCCCCTTGCACCCCACCCCCTACTAGTTCCCCCCACCCCTTGCACCCTCCCCCACCCCTGCCAGTCCCCCCTTGCCCTCCCCTTTCACCCCTCCCCCACCCCTTCCCCTGCCCTACCCCCTTTCACCCCCACCACTTTCACCTCCCTCCTTGTCAACCCCCCTGCCCCCTGCCAGTCTCCCCTACCCCTGCCAGCCCCCCCCCCCCCCCCGCCCACCCCCTTGCACCCTCTCCCCCTACCCTCCCCCTTGCACCCCCTGCCCCTGCCAGTCCCCCCCTGCCCCCCCCCTTTGCACTAAGAACTACAAACAGAAGATTTTTTCTTTCATCATAACTAGCATGGAATAAAAAAAATTGAATACAATATTTACCTTTTATGCTTGGATATTAGCAGGGTGCACATTATTCCCTAATTGGGAAGCTATTGACCCATATCTACCATCACCTTAGAGAGTCTCTTGCACAGCTCTCAAAAACACCAGATTCAGGTGAAGTTCCATCAAACTGCAAGGAAAACAACAACGTAAATACCTAAAAATCGTCATTGAAAAATGAAAAATGGGATTTAAAGGTGAGCATACTTTTCTCTGGTGTATCGGAAAGGTTGGTCTCCCTGTGGTAAATTTAAGCCTACAGAAACAGATAATATAATAAGGTAAGATGCATACAACCCTAGAAATCACCTGTCAAAGTCAATTCTGAACCTTAAACTACCTAATCCAATTCTTTCTAACTTCTATATTTTTTAGATGTGCTTCCCCCTTCCCCTGCCAGTCCCCCCCCCCCCTCACTCCCTACTCGTCCCCCCCACCTATGCTAGTCCCACCTCCCCCCTACACAAACCTGTAATATACAAATACAAATACACCATACACATACACCTGCAATGAATTTCAAAAAACATTGCAACATCTCATTTCCACATAAATAAAAAAACTAATACATATAAAATTGAAATTTTATAAACAATGAAAACAAAATGATAGATACAAAAAACTGTCAATAATGTCCCTCCAAAATTTCATCTGAATCCTCCTCATTATCAGCACCGATATCAACAACATCAATGTGTCTACCACCATCAGAAGCATCATCATCACCATCAGAAGCATCTTAAGCCTCTCCATGATCAGCAACATCTTCAGCCTCTCCACCATCAGCAACATCTTCAGCCTCTCCACCAGTATCTTCAGCTATACAATCATTGTCATCCTCATATATCGAGCACAAACGCGATAAACATCCATCCACTGTTGTTGCACCCTCTGGTGGAAGTGAAGAGTATATAGATGATATCAACTTGAAAAATTGTTCATTTTCTTTTTTCTATGTCTTTTGAGACTCTTATCTAACTTCTTGCTTTGTTGTCTCAATGGAAGCATGTAATTGTTCTTTGGTAACCATTCCTACAATATTTCTAGAAGATTAAATACCTGATGACCAATTTTTAGACGACACAATTTTCTTTTTGGGTTTACAATGAACTCTACCATTGTACTCGTTGCCAAGAACCTGATGTAAATAATCATTTAGTCAAAATGTGTCTGGTTCCTTTTCCATCAGAACTTAAAGAGCATCCTATAAAAGGGTGTTACCATTTTAATAAATATTCAAAAAAATAAATAAGTGAAACTATATGTCCATTGAAATGCTCATACGTGTTATGAGTAAAATGTCTACAAACTCCTTTTTTGATGATATCTAGTCCAAAAAATAAGTAGCGTATGTCCTTTTATATTCTTTATACTAATTTTAAGAGTTGTTATAACTTATAAAAGTATCTTGGGATGCTGTTTTGGTTTAAAGATATATTAGTAGTGGTTATGGACCTATTTGAGAGTCTACACCTTATCAAAAATTGAGAGGATTTCATATGTCATTTTTAAACCTTATCAAGAATTGATCTTATTAAATTATCATTAGGAATACTAAAGAGAGTGGAAGATAATGTATTGTATTATATAATACCATAGGAACAAGTGATATAATTGACTCAAGCATTCTCATTCTATATGAGGAAAACACAACTCATATAATTTTCAATGAATGAAACTGCATACTAAAAGCTAAAAATTTAAAAACATCCTTACAATTTTTTCCTGCGTTGCCCGATTCAAAGAAGTTCCATCTTTCTTATCCCTACTAAAACAAAATAATAATGACCAAGGAACATGTCCTTAAAAATTTAATGCCCATTTCTATATTAAAATTTAACATAAATAAATGAAAAAAATAATTTTATATTCAATGTTAAATCATATATTACCTATGACAGTTCATGATCTGGCAGTGTAGTCGGCCCTAGAGTATGATTATATATCATGGTGCCCTTATTTATTATGTTTCTTTCAGATGAATCCAATTATTAAACAAAAATAAACTAGACTTTCAACAAGTCAATGAGTTCAATACATAACTGAAATAACTAAGTCTGGAAAATAAAACTGAACACAATCACATCTAATAAAATAATCCACTACAGAAAACTATGATTACTGAAAAGAAATCAATTTATTAAAAACATTAAGATTGTAAATTACCTTGAAATAGTAACAAATCCAATATGAAATTAATTCTTTGTATTGTGAAATTGGGCATTCATTGAATATTGGTTCATTTTCAAGAGGATTACCTCTTCTTCTTTTTTTCTAGCCAACATGTAGGTCATGCTTGTAGGCCCACCATATCTCCTCCAGTTACATTAACTTAGCTCTCTTAGCATGGAGACCATCCGAAAAGTTATAGCAAAGCTGAATATTAAATTTTTTTTATCAATAATAATTAATAAATAAATTGAAAACTAATTTTAAAAAATATATTACCCAAATTTATGCCCAAGCCTTGTCTTTTATTTCTTGTCCAAATTTTCTCCACTCGATTGGTTGAACCGGAAAAAAATTTCTATGTCTGCTGAGTGTCCCCATGAAACCCCACAATTCTTTACCATTTTCTGCAATAATTTTCTTTTCCTTTTTATACTTAACCATAATTTGCGTGTGTCTATTACACACTTTATGAATCTTTGTATGACCACGTCTTTTAGTAGAAGATGATCCTGAAAAAAGAAACAAATATTTTACACATATATAACTGAAATTTAATAAAAATTTATTAATTTCATTACTTTTTAAACATTTACCAGTAGCACTATTTGTTTTTGCTCGATCATGCACACTATGCTGAGGGGAAGGAACTGGAGAAGTGTCCCCCATAATAGACTGTGGATTCTAAGGTTGGGTAGGAGGGTAAGAGTATACAGGGGGCATAACCGATGGAGGTGTACCCTCCATAGCAGAATGTGGATGTAGAGGTTGGGTAATTGGGTATGGGTATATAGGGGGAATGTAAAGACCTATAAATTTCAAGGAATTTTTTTTCTTAATTTCTTTGGAATTTTACGAGACTGCAGATTCTGACGACACTTGATTCTGAGGCCCGATGTTCCCAGAATCAAGTTCCGAAGTTTAGCTTGAGTACGTTCAGTGAACGAACGAGCGGGTTTTTCTATCTTTTTAATTGTTGATCGGAATTGAAATCTGAGGGCATCGATGAACTCACAGCGTCGATATTTTCTTAAGAGGACTTTTACCGTAGGAGCGTTTGCATGGGAGAAGTTAAATTTTGGGGTTTAAGGAAGAAATAAATAAAATTTTGAACAATTTTTTTTGATATTCAAGGAAGTTAAAATCTACCATGGAAAGTTGTTGGTGGGGTCCACAACCACCCAACTTCCCATGTGTGAATATGTGGGAGGTGGGGCCCACACCCACATAACCTCCCATGGGAGAGTTTAGTGTGGTGGGGCCCACACGAGACCATAACCCCTTGAACTTCTTATAACCCCCTTAAACTCCCTTGCACTTAATGTGCCAACTCCCCATTAATCTCCTCCTCCTTTAAGTTTGTATAACTCTTCAACTTTTCCTTCCACCATTAATTCATCCCCACATGCCCTAATTAATGAGATGAGCCTATTCATTTAATTAATTACGTGGTTTGGTTTGAATTTTAAAATCTTTGAGGTGTGAATAAAAATAATATCAGGGGATATTATTTTTTGTTAGAGCTTTTGGTGTGTGAGAAAACTTTAACAACATCCTGGAGTTTTTGGGAGAACTTTGGTGTGAAGAAGAAGAGAACTTCCCTCCGACGAAGAATGACACATCTTCAACGAATAATAGTTCTTATTCGATGAAGAACACCTTTCCTTCAACATAGAATGTTCTCGATGAAGAACGGCCAACAACGATCTTCTTCTTCTTCCGATGTCGACGTAATCGATACTGTTCTTCCGCGACACCTGACTACCGCGACGTTCGACTTCCGCGACTTGATGACATGCGACGTCAATCTCTAGGTAGATGTTTAATATTTTTTCAAGTTTATTTAACGAACTTCGTTGATAATTGTTGTCCGCTTTCTATCATTATAACGGGAGGAGGTCGGACCGCACAAACACGACCGACCCACCTCCCCCTATTTGCTGTTGTTCCCATTGTGGCTCGAACGAAGGCGGCGTGGTGCAACGGAACCGCGCGGAAACAGGGAGAAATGCAGCAAGGATGCGTGGCGCCGTCGCGCCTCGCCATTGAGTCCGAAAAAAACCGCGGCCGGAGTCGGGGCCACGGATGCGATTCGTAGACTCCGCTGGTTGATCGTTGTGCGCGGATTGACGAGCGATGACAAACAGGGCCGCAAAGTCAATTTGAAGACTCTACAGTGAAGGTCAGGTCCCGAGAGGACCGCTGGCGAAGGCGGCGATCAAAATGGACCACCGGAGCGCATCCGGTGGTCCGCGGAAAGCGGCGGCGGCGCGCCGCCAGAACGGAACCACCGCGGCTCAGCCACGGCGGCGGGCCAAACTGGAACGGATTAGCCGTTCTGGTGGCAGAGCAGCGCGACTTAATGCCGCGCCGGTTTTATTTCAACCGGGGGGTTGTAACCCCCCGCTCTTGTTGGCCACGCGGGCGTCACGCCAGTGCCAGGCCGGGCCAGGCCGCCTAGGCCGCGCCGGGCCGCGCCCAGGCCGGGCCGGGCCGCGCCGGTGGGGCCGAGCCACGCCCACCGGGCCGGGCCGCGCCCTAATGGGACATACCCGGACCTGGTTCGGTTCAACCCAGACCTGGTTCGGGTCAACCCAGTTCGGGCCGACCCGGGGGGGTGGGGGTATCGGGCCGGGTCGGACCGGGCCCAAACCCCCTATTTTCGGACAGATCCGTTCAAACATCCATAACATGGGCTACGGACCTCCGATCGATGCACCGTTAGTTTCAATGCGATACTTGGATCGAGACGGTCATTTCGGTATATTAAACTCAAGGTTTCGGAGAACTTTGGGTATGGCCGGGTTGGTTCCAACCCGAAACCAACCGGGCCCGCGGAGCGGAAAGGCTTATAACTTGAGCTACGAACGTCTGATTGACGTGTCGTCGACTTTGTTGGATTTATCTTGATGAGACGGAACTTTTGGCATACTTCTCTTGAGGATTGGACGTATTTGGACAGTGTTCGGGTTGGATTGAACCCGAAATCCAACCGGGCCCCTAGAACGGAAAAGCTGATAACTTTCAGACCGAACGTCCGTTTGACGAACCGTCATCGGCGTTGGTGATCATGTTGAGAAACAGTCCCTATGAGAATACCCTATGAGAGTTAGGGGTACAGTTGAGATGTGGCCGGGTTGGTTCGTACATGAAACCAACCGGGCCCCTAGGACTAAAAGGCTAATAACTCATAGACCGGGCGTCCGATAGATGTGTCTTCTGTTGTGTTGAGACACCTATGACGAGGAGGTCCTTTGAGATACTTCTTCGTGGGACTTTGTGATACTTAGAGTATCGACCTATAGCTCGTGGATCGGACCCTCCCGGAGACGAGCGTACGGAGTACGGAGACCGTGTAGCCAGCTGAGACCTAACGAATGCTTGACCGACTCGACTTGGAATGAGTCGACTAGCCCAGTGGACAGAGCACTACTGTGTTTGGGTGCAGACCCACGGCAGACGGAGCGCCTAGTAGTAGGCAGCAGACCCGCGGTACTCGATAGGAGGAGTACCTCTGGAGGCTATTAGGGGGGATGCACTACTATGTTTGGGTGGAAAACCCCGGCGGGAAGCACTACTGTGTTTGGGTGGCTGACTCGCGGTACTCAACAGGAGGAGTACCTCAGCAGTCTTAGGTTAGTGAGCAGTACCTCAGAGTCATGACAGGATCACTGTACTCGTCAGAGACGGGGCTCTTCAGCAGTTATGGTTTCTATAATGAAAATCCCGGTTTGAGCTGAGTCTATGACCTTAGTGTTTACCTCATGATTGAGATGGGTCACTTGATAACTTAGGTATATGTATGGGCATATACCTAGGTAGTGGTTATCCGTTGATATCATAACCTTTGTGTTTCCTCATGATTGAGATGAGTTACTTGATAATTTAGGTATAAGTATGGGCTTATACCTAAGTAAGGGTTATCCGTTGAGATCCTTCATTATGGTTATCCTTGTTGGATTTAGTGAGACATTGAGGGTCTCGGGGTCCCTACTAAGTATCGTATACTCACCCCTGCACGGGATATGCCCGCACCTCGTTGTGTTTGTTGCAGATGACGGGCAGTGCTGACAGAGGCCGAGTGTTCGAGGACTAGACGGTACCCAAAGGTGGACCTCACGATGAGTCAGTATCCGGAGGTGGACTTCACGATGAGAGGATACTTGAAGGAGGTTGACGGGAAAGAGCGTTATGGAGGATATCTGTACCTACCCTTCAGGTAGGATCCTTAGCGGACGATCCAGGAGCTGTGCTATCTGTACCTACCCTTCAGGTAGGATCCGAAGTGGACGACCCAGGAGCTACTTATATTTTTCTTCCAATTGTTTTTATTTCCTGTTGTACTTTCATTCAGTTGTAGTTGTACTTCAGTTGAGTTTGTATTCTGGCCCACTTACTTTTCAGCACTTTCTTTGTACTTAGTGTATTACTTCCACTTGTACTCTGTGGTGTTTGTTTACTTTAATAAAGGTAATGCCTTCCCAGTTATCGGGAATTACACCTTTTGTGATAGTGTCCAGCCCCTGGCCTTTAAAAGGCGGACTTGGGGTAGTCACGGCATGGGCCCCGAGGACGGGTCGTGAAAAATTGGTATCAGAGGAGTCGGTTCTACCGCAGAACTTAGGACTCTGATATTTTCTTTTTGTGAAGAAATAGTGTTAAGGGTAGTAAGTGTGGTCTTCAGTTTAGGGAGTCCCGTGTTGGTGCGGCGGCCGACGTATCCATACACCAGGACCCTGACTACTGATTTCTGACTTAGTGCACGAAAACACTGATTGCGTGTGTGTTTCCAAAAAGTTTTAAAGTTAACTCAAACCAGGTCATATCACCAGGTATAAATCGTTGACCGTGTCGCATTTGTTCAGGATGTCTCCAAACAGACAGTCAGTTGGAGTTCTGAGATAGTACACGATGATGGCCCACCAAGCGACAAGGCTCCAGTGCGGGGCCCTTTTTACTATGTTGGCACCCTCGTGTGGTGTACCAGCAGCACCACCACCTGTTGGGAAGCATATGCCACTAGAAATACTAGAGAACTGTGCACTCTGGCAGAGCGTGTTGCACGAGTTCTAGTAGCAGCGGCCTATGAGGTTACGAGGTGAGGTAGATTCCCAGACAACAGAGCACTGGTTGGAGGTGATTGCTAGAGTTTTCCGCTTAGCTGAGACATTAGTAGAGTGGATGGTGGACTTGGCTACTAATGTTTTCTAGTGAGTGACCATGAGGATAGTCTGCATAGTGATGAGGCTTCGGTATGTGGACCAATGCCTGAGATAGTGCCTTCGGGTAGTGTGCCAGATATACATCACTACCTGTTGGTCAGCAGTTACAACCAGCGGTACCGGTATGTGACACATGTAGACTTACTGCCTTACACGTGTTCCAAAATCAGATACCCTCAAGTTCCGAGGTGAGCCCAACTCACAGGCAGCTGAGGACTGGCTTGAGGAGGTGGCTGAGAGTTTTCTAGACCTTATACAGCTTCGGCAGGACGACATGTCGGTAGCTGAGAATTCATCGGGGCCTACCAAATCATTCCTGGTACTCGATGAATGCGATGTGATCGATGATTCAGGGCTCAAACATCCGAGCCAACACCTTTTTTTATGCATTCTTACTTATGCTAGGGAGATAGAAAGAACCTTTGTGGTTGAGAATTCTTTTTCTGAATGGATGCAGTCAGTGAAGGTTAGCAGTGGGAAATCTGGAAACTGGCACCAGTCTCAGAGACTTAGGTGTGTAAAATGTTTCAAGTAGAGGAAGTAAAAAGGATAGATGAATCTGTAAGGCGGTAGACATGGAAGCAAAGATATGAAAGTAGCATGGGGTGATGTACTTTTCGACATGTTACAATCACCCACCCTTGTAATTCCCACTAGGATTAGGGAGCTGGGGGCAGGGGAAAGAGTAGCTGCATGTGGTCAAGGAGTGCTACCGAAAGGCTCTAAGGATTATTCAAAGTACGGAATGTGTCTTCTACTAGCTGCCATAACAACAAGACATTGATACGAATCATTCCTTCCTTCCACGAATCATGTCCCAGGCTTGGATTTTCCGGTAAGCCATAGACTTGACCCTCACGTCTGGGGATACCTTTGGGAGGAGACTCGATAATCACATTTACGCCGACAGTGTGATTTGACCCACGAGGCGAGAGTTTCAGTTGGAATCTCTTGGTGGAAGCGTCGAGGCCTTACGATGTTGGTCTGAGTATGGATTGGATCCACAGTTCATACACAGATTGACTGTATTAGGCAAAAAGATTGTGGTTTATCTACAACGTTGGGATGGGGTTTTCCTTGGTCGGAAAAAAGGAAAACCCAGGAAGCACAGGATAGAATCATGCATAAGAGGGTGCATTCGATCACTCAGGAGATGGCCAAACTTGCCTTTGTGCCAGGATTCTCCGGAGTTGCGGCACCACTTCCAGCAGAGCTGATAGGAGGCCTCTAGAGTTCGAGGATGACGACCACGTCCTTATACGGGTCTCACCTCGACGAGGTTTACGGAGATGTGGCCGAGGCGGAAAGTTATCTCTGAGGATCAATGGACGTTTCTAGGTCCACAACAGGGTAGGTGAGGTAGTTTACCGCTTGAACCTTCTGCCTCAGTTGCATCGGGTGCATGAAATCATCCACATACCTCAGAAGAGGAGATACGTGCATGATCTTTCACACATCAACAAACTCAGGGAGTTGGACGTCGATGACAGGGCAGAATGCACGAAGGTTCCAATGGAGATCGAGGATCGACAGGAGCGGGTCTACATGAATGGTCGATTCCTCAGGTTCACCTTCACCGGCAGCTCGGGAACCTCCAGGAGAGCACATGGGAGTGGGAGGCTCAGTTGCGTGCTCAGTACCACTTTTGTTTCCCTTGTTTGTGTTATAGATTTACGGGGACATAAAGCCCTGAGGTGGGAGTAATGTAAAGACCTGGAAATTTCAAGGAATTTTTTTTCTTAATTTCTTTGGAATTTTACGAGATTGCGGCTTCTGACGACACCTGATTCTGAGGCCCGATGTGCCCGGAATCAAGTTCTGAAGTTTAGCTCGGGTACGTTCAGTGAACGAACGAGCGGGTTTTTCTATCTTTTTAACCGGTGCTCGGAATTGAAATCCGAGGGCACCGATGAACTCGCAACGCCGATATTTTTTTAAGAGGACTTTTACCGTAGGTGAGTTTGCATGGGAGAAGAATTTAAATTTTGGGGTTTAAGGAAGAAATAAATAAAATTGTGAACAATTTTATTTTTGATATTCAAGGAAGTTAAAATCTACCATGGGAAGTTGTTGGTGGGGTCCAAAACCACCCAACTTCCCATGTGTGAATATGTGGGAGGTGGGGCCCATACCCACCTGACCTCCCATGGGAGATTTTAGTGTGGTGGGGCCCACACGAGACCATAACCCCTTGAACTTATTATAACCCCCTTAAACTCCCTTGCACTTAATGTTCCAACTCCCCATTAATCTCCTCCTCCTTTAAGATTGTATAACTCTTCACCTTTTCCTTCCACCATTAATTCATCCCAACATGCCTTAATTAATGAGATGAGCCTCTTCATTTAATTAATTATGTGGTTTGGTTTGAATTTTAAAATCTTTGAGCTGTGAATAAAAATAATATCAGGGGATATTATTTTGTGTTAGAGCTTTTGGTGTGTGAGAAAACTTTAACAATGTCCTGGAGTTTTTGGGAGAACTTTGGTGTGAAGAAGAAGAGAACTTCCCTCCGATGAAGAACGACACATCTTCAATGAATAACGATTCTTCTTCGATGAAGAACACCTTCCATTCAACATAGAACGTTCTTGATGAAGAACAGCCAACAACGATCTTTTTCTTCTTCCGATGTCAACGGAATCGATACCGTTATTCCAAGACACCCGACTACCGTGACGTTCGACTTCCGCGACTCGATGACGTGCGATGTCAATTTCGAGGTAGGGGTTTAATCTTTGTTCAAGTTTATTTAACGAACTTTGTTGATAATTGTTGCCTGCTTGCTATCATTATAACAGGAGGAGGTCAGACCACACAAACATGGTCGACCCACCTCCACCTTTTTGCTGTTGTTCCCGTTGTGGCTTGAACGAAGGCGGTGTGGTGCAATGACACCGCGTGGAAACATGGAGAAATGCGGCAAGGATGCGCGGCGCCGTCGCACCGTGCCGTTGAGGCTGAACGAAACCGTGGCCGGAGTCGGGGCTGCGGCGGCGATTCGTAGACTCCACTGGTTGATCGTTGTGCACAGATTGACAGGCGACGACAAATGGGGCCGCAAAGTCAATTTGAAGCCTCCGTAGTGAAGGTCGGGTCCCGAGAGGACCGCTGGTGAAGGCGGCGAGCAAAAAGGACCACCGGAGCGCATCCGGTGGTCCACGGAAAGCGGCGGCGGCAGGTGGCCGGAATGGAACCACCGCGGCTGAGCCGCGGTGGCGGGCCAAACCGGAACGACTTAGCCGTTCCGGAGGCAGAGCGGCGCAGCTTAATGCTGCGCCGGTTTTATTTCAACCGGGGGGTTGTAACCCCCCGCACCTGCTGGCCACGCGGGCACCGCGCCAGCGCCAGGCTGGGCCGCACCCACCGGGCCAGGCCATGCCCTAATGGGCCAGACCCAGACCCAGTTCAGGCCAACCCGGGGGGGGGGGGGGGTATCGGGCCGGGTCGGACCGAGCCCAAACTCCCTATTTTAGGACAGATCCTTTCAAACGCCCATATCTTGGTCTACGGACCTCCGATCGACGCAACGTCAGTTGAGATGAGATCCTTGGATCGATCCGGTAATTTCTGTATATTACACTCCAGGTTTCGGAGAACTTTGGGTATGGCCAGGTTGGTTCCAACCCGAAACCAACCGGGCCTGCGGAGCGGAAACACTTATAACTTGAACTCCAAATGTCCGATTGACATGCCATCAACTTTGTTGAATTCCTCTTGATGAGACGGAACTTTTGGCATACTTCGCTTGAGTATTGGACACAATTGGATAGTGGTCAGGGTGGATTGAACCCGAAATCCAACCGGGCCCCTCGAACGGAAAACCTGATAACTTTCAGACCGGACGTCCGTTTGAAGAACCGTCAGCGGCGTTGGTGATCACATTGAGAAACAGTCCCTATGATAATACCCTATGAGAGTTAGGGGTATAGTTGAGATGTGTCCAGGTTGGTTCGTACATGAAACAATCGGGCCCCTGGGACGAAAAGACTAATAACTCATAGACCGGGCGTCCGATAGACACGCCGTCTGTTGCGTTGAGACCCCTATGACGAGGTGGTCCTTTGAGATAATTATTCACGGGACTTTGTGATACTTGGATTATCGACCTATAGCTCGTGGAGAGGACCCTCTCAGAGATGAGCGTACGGAGTATGGAGACCGTGTAGCCAGCTGAGACCTGGCGACTGCTTGACCGACTCGACTTGGAGTGAGTCGACTAGCCCAGTGGACGGAGCACTACTGTGTTTGGGTGTAGACGCACGACGGACAGAGCGCTTGGTAGCAGGAAGTAGACCCGCGGTACTCGACAGGAGTAGTACCTATGTAGGATATTAGGGGGGATGCACTACTATGTTTGGGTGGCAGACCCCGGTGGGAAGCACT
This sequence comes from Viscum album, assembly GCA_963277665.1. NCBI lineage: Eukaryota > Viridiplantae > Streptophyta > Magnoliopsida > Santalales > Viscaceae > Viscum > Viscum album. The sequence goes on along the minus strand of OY728146.1, from coordinate 1,050,946,891 downwards.
ACTGTGTTTGGGTGGATGACCCGCGGTACTTGATAGGAGGAGTACCTTAGCAGTCTTAGGTTAGTGAGAAGTACCTCGGAGTCGTGACAGGATCACTATACTCATCAGAGACAGGGCTCTTTAGCAATTACGGTTTCGATCATGAAAATACTGGTTTGAGTTGAGTCTATGACCTTAGTGTTTACCTCATGATTGAGATGGGTCACTTGATAACTTAGGTTTATGTATGGGCATATACCTAGGTAGTGGTTATCCGTTGATATCATAATCTTTGTGTTTCCTCATGATTGAGATGAGTTACTTGATAATTTAGGTATAAGTATGGGCTTATACCTAAGTAAGGGTTATCTGTTGAGATCCTTATTTGTGGTTATCATTGTTGGATTTAGTGAGACCTTGAGGGTCTCGGGGTCCCTACTAAGTATCATATACTCACCCCTGCACGGGTTATGCCTGCACCTCGTTGTGTTGGTTGCAGACGACGGGCAGCGCTGACCGAGGCTGAGTGTTCAAGGACTGGACGGTACCCGGAGGTGGACCTCACGATGAGTCAGTATCTAGAGGTGGAATTCACGATGAGACGATACTTGGAAATGGTTGATGGGTAAGAGCATTGTGGAGGCTATCTGTACCTACCCTTCAGGTAGAATCCGTGGCGGATGATCCAAGAGCTCTGCTATCTGTACCTACCCTTCAGGTAGGATCCGAGGTGGACGACCCAGGAGCTGCTTCTATTTTTCTTCCAGTTGTTTGTATTTCATGTTGTACTTTCGTTCAGTTGTAGCTGTACTTCAATTGGGTTTCTATTCTGGACCACTTACTTTTCAACACTTTCTTTGTACTTAGTGTATTACTTCCGCTTGTACTATGTGGTGTTTCTTTACTTTTATAAAGGCAATGCCTTCCCAGTTATCGGGATTTACTCCTTTGGTGCTAGTCTCCAGCCCATGGCCTTTGGAAGGCGGGCTTTGGGTAGTCACGGCACGGGCCCCGAGGACAGGTCATGACGGGGCATAACCAATGGAGGTGTACCCTCCATAGTAGACTATAGATGCTGAGGTTGGGTAGGAGGGTACGGGTATACAGGGGGCATAACCAATGCAGGTGTACCCTATAGAGATGAAGGTGGATAAGGGTAAAAAGGCCAAGGGATGGAAGGAGATAGACTACCCTTCACGGTGGGAGGAGGAAATGGATAAAAAGGATGAACGCCCATGTATGGATAAGGAATATAAGTGGGGGCATGATAGGAGGAAACCATCCCGATGACTGCAGAGCCATGGACTGTGAGGCAGTACATGTAGGGGGGATACATGTAGAGCTGGTTTTATACTCTGGAGTTCCTGAACCATCTTCAGTGAACACAATTTTCCTCCTCAACAATTCCTGTTAATATTAAATATTATTCGTGGAAAGTTCATAGAGAATAAATAAATAAATAAAGGACTTACCAGAACAATCATATTTGTTAGGCCAACTTCTCTAAGTCGGTGATCGTTTTCCTCCATTTTTTTCCGAACCTCCTCATAAGACATAATAATCTGTAAATGCTAAAAGTGATGTGAAAATTTTAAAAATATAACAAATAATTAAATAACTATAAATATGCCAAGAAAATTCATATTATTTTTCAAAACATTACATATTCCATTAAGTTTCTTTCATGATGTTGTTTACTCGCTAAATGAAAACATTACAAAACAAAAGAAGCTAATAATTTAAAAGTTTAAAAAAACACGCACCAGGTTAGAATAATATAATCTGAATATTTTGAAACATGTAACACTAGGAATTCTTTTTTATAATTTCCAGTTCACAATCCATTCTCACAATTGAATCATCTGTATCATCAAATGATACGTTTGATTGAATACCGACTGGTTCATCCAAAAATTCACCATCATCCAATCCTTCATAAAAAATGTGTTTGGGAATAACATCAATAATAACACCAAATTGCTATTTTAAAGGGTCATTTACAAAAAATAATTGTCTAGCTTATGATGAAAGAATATAAGGCTTATCTGTTAGCAGCTAACGTTTCATATCAATCACTCTAAAACAACAATTATCTATATACAAGACTTGTCATGTCAATGAATCAAACCACTTTTATTTCATCATAGAGACATGACCATGTGCATAGTAATCTAATAAAAAAATTCTCTCAACAACCCCATAATACGACATATTTTCTGATCGAGGCTCTCTGTCTGATGCACTAGCATAACAATCCGTTGTAGCACTTATCATGACACCGTCATACTGTGTTGCCATCTTTTTTTGCACAACTATTTATAATGAGTTTAAAACCATTGAAAACCATTACATTACAATCACAAACCACATTGTTCGGACCAAACAAAAATGCCCTTATTTTAGAAGATACATCATCCATCAGTAAAATTTGGACCTGAAATATATCGACAATGAATATCGAACAACTACCAACAATTTGGTTATGTAAACAAAAGAATTTGTTACCTTTGACTTCAACCAAGTAGGAAATTCTTTGCTGTGTAATTGCTCCAGCCTTTTAATAGATAATGAATGATGTGCTCTTTTTATAATTTCACTATGTTCTCTGAAAATATAAAAATTTAATGATGTTAGGAACTATTAAAAAAATAACCAACAAAAATATATATATTTATAATTTTACTTACTTGATGTAATCATCAACCTCACCACAGTTAAATAATACCGTATGATGAGCCATTTCCCACTCATCCCTATTCAAAGTACAGAACATGTATGATCTAGATATCCCTCCAGTTTGAGGCAGTGACATAAATGTTGGCTCAATGGGATCATATTGCTCATCTTCAGTTCTCATGGGCTGATTAGATCTAATGGTGACATTATGAAAATACATTGAACAAAGATCCATGAATTCTTGTGCTAAATAACCATTCACAATAGATCCTTTAGGATGATTCTTATTTCTAACATAAGATTTCAATGTAAACATCATTCTTTCTATCAGATACATCCAATGACTAGAAACGGGACCACGAAAAAGAACCTTTGTTGGAAGATGCATGGTCAGATGTAACATACATGTAAAAAATGGCGAGGGAAATATTTTCTCTAAGTCGCAAAGAATGATCGGTGAATATTTTTGTAGTTTTTTCACAATAATTTTGTTCAATATTTTATCAAAAAGATCTCGATAAAAGTGACATAATCTAATCACATAAACCCTGACATTATGTGATAGTAAATTTCAAATGTAAATAGGAATCAATTCATGCAACAGGACATGGTAGTCATTGGTTTTGATGGATTTTAGTTTCACATCTCGTTTATTCACTCGTTTTAAAATGTTACTCGAATAACCATCTGAAACCTTTAAACTTTCCAAGACTTGAAGAAATTTTTTTTCTTCTACATTTGTCTTCAAAAAACAAGAAAAAGGGACTTTACACTGATTATAACCAATTAACTTAGGATGAAGTCTTGGTTTTATACCCCAATCTATTAAATCACGACGTGAGCGCAAATCATCTTTTGTCTTTACCTTTACATTTAAAAGCATTGAAAGTAACATTTCACACACATTTTTATCAATATTCATTACATCCAAGTAGTGATGCAGCAAATTTGATGACCAATATGGAAACTCATAGAATATACTTTTCTTTCTCCAATTATTATTGGAATTAAAAGGAACATTCTTCCGCTTTTTGGAATTTAACTGAACCTTTCCAAGAAAAAAATTCAAACTATCTAGTTATTTAAGGATATCACCCCCGACATTCATTGAGGTATTTCATCTGTCTATATGGAATTATCAAACTTTCTTCGATTTTTTCTATATGGATGATCCATTTATAGAAATCGTCGATGCCCTATGAAGCTGAAAGTTCATTGAAACTTTAATCTCCTAGAACATGTATTTTTCATACATATAGGGAAAGATAATCTCCCCTTGGTACTCCAACCAGACATCATTCCATATGCAGGGAAATAATTTATCGTCCATAACAATGTTGCACGATACATAATGTAATCCTTTCTAAATGAATCATATGTATGCACCCCAACGGACCAAAGCTCCTTCAACTCATCTATTAATGGTTGAAAATATATGTCGATATAATTTCTAGGATCATTGGGTCCAGAAATCAATATACTCATGATATTAACTGGCTTTTACATACACATCCATGATGGAAAATTATAAATATGATTGAAAACAGGCCAAGTACTATGTGTAGTATGCATCTGCTTAAATGGGTTGAAACCATCATAGGACAATCCCAATCTAACATTCCATGGGTTGACTGAAAAATCAGGATGTAACCTATCAAATTCTTTCCATGATAACCCATCAGCAGGATGAACTATATCATCATTATCCTTATTTATTTCATCTTCATGCCATCTCATATTCTTAGCCATTTGTTCTGACATAATTTTTTTTGAAGTATGGGAATCAATGGAAAGTGCCACATCACTTTCTATGGTACACAGGATTGAGTTAAATCTTTATTAGTCTTCCATCTCAATGTACCACATTGTTTTCACTCATTTAACTCGACATTATCCTTCCATAACAGACAAAAATCTTTAGGGAATGCGTGGATTTTCATACTTGAAAATCCAAAATTTTCAACCAACTTTGATGCCATATAATAATTTTTAAGAATACATGCATCATCTGGTAAGAAGTATTTAAAAAGAGAAAGTAGATAGTCGATCGCAGTATTACTAAATCCATACATTGTTTTCCCATGATACAGTCGCATTAAAAACTCTAGTTTGGTCATTTTTTCACATGACTGGTAAACTGGGGTATTCACATCTTCTAAAAAATTTCTAACATGCTCAATGTCATCATTCTGATCATTAGATGAAAACTTTGTTCCCATATTCATTTCCTCTTCAACTTCTCTACATTAAGTGTTGGCTTGAGAAGTAAATGGAAACTGATCGGAAATAAAATTTTCCATTCTGATTCTTTCAGCTGAATCAACGTCATTCTCCATTTGAAATTTTTCTCCATTGTGATACCAAACATGATATCCTTTTTGAAAACATTTTTTAGTGATGTGGTAAATTACTTCCTCAAGTGTTAACCATGGTCTTCCAATGGAATAAAAACATGGGCATCGAATAAATCCACCATCTAAACCATTTTTGAATGAAAAATCCAAAAAATATCCCAACTCCTTCTGAAACTCATCAGTGATCTGATCAACATTATACATCCGGCTTCTATCCATTCTAATATGAATAAACAAATAGTTAGTAAATTTTTTTATTATAAATAACAACATTGAAACTCATTCATTCTTAAGAAAAGTAGTATATGGACTCATTCATAGGCTTCTATTCCTTACATGCTTCTTGAGAAACAAAAGTAAATGTTCAAGCTAAATGCATCAAGTATAACATTATCATTTACTAAAGTATATGAGATCTCTAAATCATAATCATATAAGAACTATACATGTATCCACTAATTAATATTTATGTCATGTTAAAATAATACATAATGAAATCTCTTACTATCAATTATTACACCATGATAGGTCAACCTTGGGTTTCTAGCAAGTTCCTAGATTTCTAGATATTGGTAAATATTCTAAATGAATCAATCATAACCATCAGTGATTTACATTATCTAAAAATAAGATACTAAAATACATGAGATACTAAAATAAATGAGATACAAGGGGAGGTAACATTTTATATCCGAATGAAAATATAATAATACGTACAAAGGGTATCATTCTTAGATACTTATATAGTTGAAAATGAATCAAATGTTGGATTTTTGTGCAATGCATCATATAATAATAACACAATTAGAGTGGACCATGGGGTTTATATATTAAGGATGGTTTTTATAAAAATATTGGGTTGTAATATGTGTATAAGAGAGGTGCTGGTGCCCCCCACTTCCCCCAACCTACACCCCCACCTACACACTACCCCCCCCCCCCCCACCTGCACACTGCCCCCCACCTGGAAAATTCCCCCCACCTGCACACTGACCCCACCTGCACACTGCCCCCCACTGCCCCCCACCTGAACACTACCCCCACCTACACACTGCCCCCACCTGTACAATACCCCCCCACTGTCCCCCCCCCCCCACCTGCACACTGCCCCCTCCCCCCCACCTACCCCCACTGCCCCCACCCTCACTGCCCCCACCTCACACTACACCCCCACCCTTCACCCCAACTCCTTTGTCCTCCCCCTTCACCCCCACTTCCCCCACCCCAACTCCTTTGATATTATTACATATAGTTATTATATGGTTATGAATATATAGAGTGAAAAATTCTATATCTAGTAATTTAGGGTTATTTTAATCCAAAATATTCATGTGGTTTAGTGAATACTAAAAAAGAATAAATTAGTGCTGCTATATTTGATATATATTCATGCATTTCGAAAAAGAGACATGTGAAAGTTTGAAACTATTATTCAAGATATAATAATTTATATGAACTATGTAAAAGAGTAATAACACCCAAAAAATTATTCCTATAACTTTCCTAAAATACCCATATGACCATTCTTTCCATTTCATGATCTACTTCACATTTCATTATCATGAAATCTAGCACGAATCCCTCATGATTTTAAGAAGACACTCTAGATGGGGAATGGACACTTGTCATCATGACTATAACCTTGATGAAAGAAGTGTTAGGGGACCAATATTCATATATTCTTATTACTATAGTGTTAGAATAATATCATAATAATGTCATTTATGCATAACACAACGTCATATGGAAACTAATGATTTTTCTCTCCACAAAAGTTCATATCTTCCACACACACCATGTGACACTTTAGTGACCATTTTTGGACGAGTTAATTCCATTAAAGGATCCAATCATAACCATAGGCCATCTAATGGTGGAGGAGATGATATTTTTGACTTTATGGGGAATAAAGAGAAGTTTTTGGTGGGAATAATGAATATTTAAGGCCATATAGGATCCAATTTTGGTCCTATGTCCGATGTTATGGATATCTATACAAGTGAGGATTCCATAGGGAAAAGGAAATAAATTCATGAAATGAAGGTTCAAGATATGAATATTAATGAAATTATTTTATATATTAATGTCCCTATAACTCTATAGATGTTTGGGGATATAAATATTAAGTAAGAAATAATTGATCCTTTATATGACCACAACTTATTAATTATGTTTGATGTTTTAATCATGACATGTCTATTTCTGTATCTTATCTTAATTGATAATATTTCTTAAATCATTTGGAAAAAGGGAACAAAAATTCCACATCATTCTAAAGTGAAGTACATTACAATCTTAGAATTGTGTGTGGAGACATCCCAAGAGCCTTCTATACTAATCTCTAAAAAAACTGAAGTAAGTGCCTCTCATATGTATTTCCATACTCAAGATACTAAAACAGTGATAAAAAGTGACACCACCAATCATGTTCTTAACCAATCAACAAGTAAATATTTTTAACTATATCTATTGTCTCCTTTATCTATCTATTTATCCTAAACCAATATTAACAAATTCCTACGTTTATCTTTCACTACCATGGACATCGGAAGCCGGATTAGAGGGGGTGGTATCCATATCCACTCAACCAATATCTCATGGAGAGGGTGATGTTAGTACATGTAAAATAAATATGACTCACGTTAGTGTGAATTGATTCTGGATTAAAATTATCCTAAAAAAGGTGTCTTCAATATGAAAAAAGTTTAAATTAGGGTATTCTTAGTTTAGAGTAACCCTTAACAGTTCACCTGCTGGAATGAGTGAATCATGACAGAAGGAAGCGAATAGGGTTCGTCCGCAAAAGCAGGGGCATGTAGGGTTCCTTTGACAAATCTAGAGAGGGTAGGATTTCATGAGAGTAGGTAATGGGTAGACTTACATTTTCATGTGACTATGTTGTGAGAGTAGGGAGCGACTCACAAGAGCAGCGGGGGGTTTGATCATCCGGTCATCTAGAGGGATTCGATCGTGGCAGGTAGAGAGACAACTTCGATCGTGGCTGTCAAGGAGATGGCGATTTGATCGCGCAAGGCAAGCAGAGGATTCGATCGCACGAGGCAGGGAGAGGCTTCAATCGTGAGAGGATCGCGAGAGGCAGGGAGGTTCAGGCTAATTATGTAGTGGGATGTGGACACTGTTTAGATAAAAACCGTGGGGGAATACTTCTATACTGCCACTGTTAATTAAATCATGGCAATACAAGTGTGGAAGTATCCATATATTCTAGTTGTGATGGCACCAACTTCTGGGCATCCAAGTTGAATAAATTGTACTCCAAGTATAACATTCATTCTAACCATACCTCCTGATATCACACACAAGAAAATGGGTAGATCAAGGCATTCAGAAAACCCCCCTCTAACATCCTACTGAAAATGGTTGGTCATAACAAGAAGAGTTGGCCGGACAAACTCCCCAACACCCTCTGGGCCTATCGGAAAATAAATCTAAATTACAAAAAGGTGACCCATATTCCTTAGTGAATGGAGCGGAGGCTGTCCTGCCCATCGAGATTAAATTTCCTTCATTACGAATAGCTATCTATGATTAGTAAGCACCAGATAAGGTAGCTGAAATCTGTCTGGATGAATTGGAAGCCCTCGATGAGAACAGGCTTCGTGCCCTGGACAATCTCAAAAGGCATCAGAACATGATATCCAAAGCTTTCAACAAGAGAGTTATCCTCCACTCTTTCTTACAAGGTGACCTGGTGTCGGCCCTGAGAACACCAATGATACCAAGTAGAAAACTACCCAAGCGAGAACCCAAATGGGAAGGGCCTTAAATCATTCATAAGGTTTACCCCAATGGCACATACTCCCTGGTTATCATGGATGGTGAGTGTATAACTCCTCCCACCAATTCCAAATTCCTCAAGAAGTACTTTGCCCAAGTAAATCTAGTCATGCATGACCTTAAACTATTGTGTCCAGCATGACCTTAAACTTCTTTGTCGTTCTGCATGATAATAAACTGCAAGACGGTCTGAGCTCTATGACCATAAACTAAGATCTATACAGTCTCACATGACCTTAAACAGTTTTGTCTTCTCCACATGACATTAAAATGTGTGATTCGTTTGGACTAAATGACATAAAACTATTCAACATTCATTCTCACTGTACGACATTAAACTGCATGGAAAATTCAAGAAATACATATGGATTGATTCCCATACTCATGGGATACGTAGGAATGCCCAGATGCCATATATTAAGTCCAGACCCTAGAATCCTCTTTGACTATCCCCCTGGGTATAGTTTTCTTCAAGGATCACACATGGTGTAGTGTAGGATTGTTTGTCCCCACTCATGGAGGGATTACAATAATTGCACCATATTCCCCTCCTTATTCTTCTATCCTCTTTCGTCCTCACCATACAATGTTAAACTACATGGCCCTTTCAAGAACTACATATGGATTGATTACCATCCTCATTAGATACATAAGAATTATTAGATATTTAGTCTGTAGGCCCATCCCCAACTTTAATATCTACACCTATTTCATCCTCATCGCAAGACATTAAACCGTAAACTAGATGGGACTTCCCATATTAGATCCCTTAAAATTTTCGGCCCCCTGGATCAAGTTATTGTTTGGGATTGTACGATGCGGTATGGGATTATGTTCTACTCGTCATGCTATACACATCCTTCATTGAGATTCCCTTCCCCTATCTGCATCCTTTCTACATGACGTAAAACTGCACTCTCAAAACTACTTGTGTCTTCATTCACATACTTATGGGATATATAGGACTGCCCAAACATTTAGCCTTTGGGTCTAGCTCCATTTATTAGAAACCTCCTTATCTTACTACCCCCCCTGGCCTGAGTTTTCCCAGGAGAGGGGCATGTGGTGTGGTATGGGCTTATGTCCTCATTCACGTCGGTTTTGTAACAACCACGCCACACACCTCTCTCTTTCGAGAGCTCTTCGTCCCCTTGTTCCACACTTATCTTTTCAAGTCGGTTGCTCTTAAGTTGGCCCCATCAACCCTCCGTAGCAGTTTACCAATGTTCCCAGGGGCACTCTGGTTCAGCACCTAGAATGTTGAATCCTACATGGACATGTTATAACCCATCCTCAGGCTTCATGTTCCCATCATTTGGTCTTACATCATCTTTCATATCCAAAAGGGCTCCCAAACGGTACATATACTTATCCCGAGGGATCCCCTATTGTTTTGGGCCAACGTCATAGATAATCTCAAGAGAAAAATTGATACAAGTCCTGCATTGTGAATATGGTCATCATTCAACACTCTTTGTTGTTTCCATTTAAAGTCACATGATATAGATGTTGTGTTTCAAACATGGTCAAAAGTTATCCTCTATCGTCACACCACCCCTATCAAGCCTTAAATATCGGTTGCATGATTCAAATCATTTCCACTCCACTATGTCTAAGTTGAATTCCAATACTCTTGGTACTATCACTTAGTGCGCATTTTCATGTTATGAGTAAAAATCCACGGTAAGGCATCATTTGGGGCCTCACACAAATTTCCCCTTAACATGTATTAAATGTGTTTCAATGACCTTCTCCACCCTTGTTTACCACAATGAGCATATCTCACATGGTCTTAGGGATTTGGTTGAGGTATGCACCTGTATGGAAGAGTCTCGTTTCTCTATGGTACGAGCTCTAAGACCTTAAACTAAGATCTCTCTACGTCCTTCCTGTAAGACGTAAAACTGCATGACATTCCTAGAACTACATATAGCTTGATTCCCATCCTTTTGGGATATGTAGGAATGCCCAAGCATCTTTTCATCAGGTCCAGCTCAGGTCCCCCCTCATTACCTTTTATGTTCAGATTTTGGGCCCTAACTTTCATAGGATTTCATGGTATGGTGTGTATGGGCTTATGTCCTCACTCACGTTGGGTTTGAAATAGCTGTACCGTGTACTCCCCTTATAGGAGATAGTCTCTCTTTCCACTCATCCTGTATAACATTAAAATGCACTCTTAGAACCACGTACAGCTTGATTCCCATCCTCATGGGATATGTAGGAACACCTAGATGTTTTTTCTTCAGGTCCATCCCTATATTCCTTGACCTTTTCTAGCCCCTCGGCCTGAGATTTCTTCCTTGGAATCGCATGTGGTGTGGTACATGCTTATGTCCTCATTCATGTCAGGTATGTTTCATCACGCCATGAACATTCCTTTTAAAACCTCATTTATCATGTATGTGTCCAAGCCATATGACCTTAAACTATGCTTCCTGGTCCCACATGACTTTAAACTGTGGAATCTTAATTTCACAACGTTAAAATACATTGGTAGGTCCTATCATATGACCCTAAACTATGACATCATCATCCTGGCCACACGATAAAAAATGGAACTACATTTTGATTTCCTCACTCGAGGGGACATCATGTTTAGTAATGGTTTCCCACCATACCATTTTTCAGTTCCCATATATGGATTGGTTTCTGAAGCAAGGCCTAGATTTTTCATCCTAGGCTTATTGCTTCACAACAAAAAAAACACACATCCATACTAAAGAACAAACAAGATCTATCAAATTCCACTTCCTTTGGTGCGTGGGACAGACCCACACCACAGTATTTTACCTAGCATTGGTACCCTACCATGCCATTTCTGGAACTATGTATCGGGCACTTTGCCTCAGGCCCATCCCAACTTTCATTTTTGGTCCCTTAACCTAAAACCTCCCTAGGGAGCACATGGTGTGATATGGACTCCCACTATTCTCATTCACATGGGGTTTTGAAAAAACTTCATGACGTGTCTCCCTCCCTCCATTTTATCTATGGTTTGAGTTCTAAGACCTTTAAACTAAGATCCAACTGCCCTTGTCGTAAGATACCAAACTATGAGAAATTTTTCAGAACTACATGTGGCTTGATTCCCATCCTCACAGGATATGTAGAAACACCCAGACATTTCATCTGCAGGTCCAGCCCTAGGAATCTAAAATCCCCCCTTTTTTAGCCCCTTGGATCTAACTCATTTGGAAGTATGTGGTGTAGAGAGTACCTCTTAGGCTATCATTTGTGTCAGGTTTTGTAACAACTAAACCATGTGCCTCCCTTGTCTCTTCCCAGCCTGGTCTGAGTTCTATGACCCTAAAATAATATCTCCCTATGAGAAATATGCATCAGGTTTGACTACTTCGCCACCCTGTAAGCATTTCATTAAACCAGTATCCCTATTAATGGTCTACTATATGAACTTAATATAGGATCATGTGACCCCAGGACCCTTGTCCTTATAAAGGGATTCGTCTCCCCCTACTTGATGCATCTTATCATTGCATTTAAATGCATCGTGACAAAGATCCCAAAGTGTGGAATTTTCCTTTGGACATTCCCTTGTTTCACGTCTAAGCTTCATGATCCATTTATTTGGATCTCCATCATCTTCCATGTCTAAAGGTACCCCCTTTACGTCCTGATCTCATGCCACATTGGCTCACCTACCATCTTGGTCCAACACCCCTGAAGACCTTAGACAACATTTGCAACAGGTCCCATGTTTTGAACATGGTCAGTGGTCAACCATCATTTGTCTATCCCCATTCTAGGCTAACATGTAGCGAATACTATGTTTCGAACATGGTAAGAAGTTATCCTATATTTTCATGCCACCCTCATTGTGATCCATATCTTAGGATCCATGATTCACATCTTTCCACTCCCTTATGTTCAAGTAGAATTCGAGCGCACGGTTTTACACCTCCGCGCATCTATGTGCATTAATCAGGCGAGTCAACAATTGGGAGATGTCACTCACATATCATTCCACTACCCCTAATGTGTACTTTCTTTTACAAAGAAAATATCACCACTACTCCTTGTTTCCCACATCGATCACGACTCACGTGGGCTTAGTAGTTTTGGTGGGGCATGTACTGGTGCAACTAGACCATGTGGGCCTTTCATCCCACATGATATTAAAATGTAATCCCAGAACTATGTTCAGCTTGATTCCCATTCTAATGGGGTATATAGGAATTCCCGAACACTTTTCCTTGGGCCCATCCTAACTTTCACTTTTGGTCCCTTGACCTAAAAAACTTTTTTCGAGTATACATGGTGTGGTGCGGACTCCTTGTGTCCTCATTCACGTCGGGTTTATAGATAAAAAATCATATACTCCCTTTTGGGACCTCCCCCTTCAATGATCGTCCTATTGTATGACTTTAAACTACATGAGTCCATGTGTCCTCAACACATGACACTAAAATTTGGTTCTACCCTAAACAAGTTCAGGATACCCCATATTAATTATGGGATGTGTCAGCTACCTCGCTAAAGAAGATCCCCCCACCAACGTTGGTCTCTGACCATGTCATGCTTTAAGAACCATGTTTTACTTGATTCTCATCTATATGGGATACGTAGTGATGTTCATGCCATTTTCCTCAGGCCTAACCCTAGGGTCATTAACCCTTTTGGCCCCTCAGCCCCGATCTTGGTCCAGCAGTATGACCTTAAAACTATGCACACCATCCTTAACATGAGATGTTTAAACTATTTTTTTATCATCCTTATTGGTATGATGTAAAACTACGAGTTATTATAGTTCATTACTAGAGAGTTCCTGTTCTAAAGTAAGTTTGATCCCTGATCAGACTGATGTGTCCACCTAATGTGTTCTCACCACAGTGGTGTAATTTCAAGGGTGTTGGACTCTATTCAAACAACTTATCACTCTACCCTCAATAATTCTCATATATTTTATTTTTCCCCATGTCCTATTTCACATCTAAAGGACCCCCCTAACAGTATGGATGCTCGACCTATGGCGGGCCTACTATCCTGGGCTAACATTCCGGAAGACTAAAAGGTGACATTTTCGAGTCAGGCCTCATGTTTCGAATGTGGTCAGAGGTCAACCATCATTTTTCATCCCCATTTTAGGATAATGTAATAGGGATACTATGTTTCAAACATGGTCAGCATTTATCCTAATTGTCGTGCCACCCCCATGTTGTTCCAAATTTTGGGTATCATGATTCACAATTTCCATTACCCTATGTTCGGATTGATTTTAACACCCCTGGAGTTACTCCACTCGTGCACTAGATCACATTAGAAAAAGAGAAAATCGACTGTTCTGAGAACTTAATTCTCTATTTAGGTCTCCCTCATTTTTCCTGGAATCCCGGACTGGTTATTTACACCCCATATTCTCAATGATTGGTTGGAACCCTCTTGATTAGACAAAGTAACCTTGCGGGTATCCCTTGTTTCTTACACTAGGAAAAACCCACATGATCTTAGGGATTTATTTATGGTTAATCCACAATTATGATTGAGGTGTGATAATCAAAATAAATAATAAAGAAGATAATAAGTCTATGCACGAAGTTTGGGATAAGAAAACAAATGGAGAAAGATTCACGAGTTTGGAAAAAACAGGGCCCTTAAGGATCAAAGATTTTGATAGATTGATCCAGTGTTTCCACCTTCTAGCTTATGGCCTACAGGACTGACTCCCACCCCTTGAGATCCCTATCTTTATCAGCAGCTGCAGAGCATAACTCATTATCCTGAGCCTACACTCGAGCTCATTCATCATGGAACTCAATCATTTGGCAACTTTCCTGCACTACCTTCTCCTGGGAATCTTCTAACTGGGCCCTCAACTGTTCAATGAGATTAGAGCGGGTTGCGATGAATTCGTTCCTTTATTTTGCCTGCTCTTCGAGGCATTGAACATCTTGCTCAGCTTTAAAGAATTATTGGGTATTCTCTGACTCTTTCTGGCATTGGTAAGTGTAAGAACGTTGGCTATTCTTCCATATTTTCTCAGCCATGTAGTCATGGGTCATTATATGAAGATGGTGGGCATCCACCCCCCATCGTAGATAAAGCATAGCCAGGTGAGAAGTGATTCCATTTGGCTTATCCATTCTACATGTGACTAGATGAGAAAACATTTGACGCACTTCCATGCCTTGTGTCGCATCATATAGCTATCATCAATCATGCCTGGGTCAAAATCATCTATCTCCTCAGGGTTCGCGGGTCTATACCCCAGAAAGACAACCAGGATTTCAGCAGTAGGGTCTTATTTTAGAATTCTTTCTTCTTTAGCAGATTTACCCTCGTCTTCCTGGAGCTCCACCGCAGCAGCATCATCACCCATGACTGTGGCTTCCAGCTCTATGAGCATTGGGGAGGGGTTAGATTGAAAGGTTGGCTCTGCAGGAGCTGGTGTAATCACCAACATGGCCCCTACATATTTTCTCAAGTCATTGGCTTATTGAGCCTCCAACCTTGCAATTACTGCAATGGGAATCGATATATTAGTCATCTGAGATTCCTGATAAAAGATGAGATCCAATAAGGGTAAATACTTACAAGAGGCAAGTGTGGTGGTATCCAGTTCCTGTGTCATGGTAGGAGTCACCCCTACAAGAGATCCCTCAGCACTTGTAAGCTCAATCACCAACACCAGTTCTTTCTGAATTGTGGGAACGGCGGGGAACTCAGAGGCCACTATTTCATCCATTTATTTTGGATCATTGCTGCCTACTCAAACCATAGCTAGTTCCCCACCTCTCTCGGTTCCAAAGACAGGTTCCTGAGGATATCCTATTGCACCCATGGGCATTTCTTCTTCCCTCATGGGGAATGATTCTTGGGCACCATCATCCATGTTTTCCTAAACAGTATGAAATTTGGTTGATGAGTTAGGATTCCTTAAAGGGAAAGGCCAGTAGAGATAAGAGTTAAACTCACCTCGAGCTGGTCAGCCATTTCTGTGTCAGAGCCTACAATTTCACAGCTTTCACGAGGGCTTCATTGAAGATCATGTGTTTATTAAGTTCCTTCAACACTGGGAAATTCAACCTCTTCATCCACTTTTTCCTTCTCTTCTTCATATGCTTCTTCTTCATCTGATTCTTCTTCATCTACTCCCTCCTCTGCCTCTTCCTCTTGCTCCTCCTCTACATCTTCATCCTCAGATGACAGCATTTCTGGGTCATGTTCATGGAGGATCATCACTTTCACTAGGATATGCGTCCCTTCATACTGCCCATGCTAGAACATGTACATATCCATGGCTGTCAGGTATTCATGCTGATGATGAAAGTTCACTCTATCTGCCACTTGGATGTGCCCTATGTCTGGAAACTTGAGCCTAGTATGCATCAGCCTCCGCAATAGCTCTTTGGTTGAGATGGATTGTCATAGTTTCCTCCAGGAAGACCAGAGGGACATAAAGATAGCGTTAGAGGATAGAATAAGGAGGTGTCTGAGATACTTCCCAAGGGGTTACCTAGCTGGGCCAAGAGGCCGCCTGCAGGACCACCCATCCTCATAAGATAGAGGCACGCTCTCACCTTGTGGCGCTCCTACCGATGAAGTTCTAGCCTGAGCCATGTTAACCACCTAGCTATTTCTTCATCTCATCTCCCCCATAGAACTTCATATACCTCCCTTCTATTTGGGATCCACACTAGACTCTTTGATTTGACAGATGCGTTTCTATAGAATCACCTCGGGATATGTTTTTGTCCAGTGTTCAGCATACTCTATTGACAGGTCAGCATTGACATCGGTGGGGGGGGGGGGGGAGTGATGACTCACCCAGGCCTGCAGTCGTGAACATAATCCATATTTAGTGAAGAATGAAGGGATGTATCTCTTCGCAAACCTCTATATAAACTTTCTTTGGCATCCACTGCATGCACCCGAACTTCCTGACAAACTTGGTTAGCACGTACGGTTTGCAAAAGATTTTTCCGTCGATTCGGGCTACAAGAACACTAACCCTGATTCTTTGCATGTATTCCCTCTTCTACAATGATCCATGCCTGTCATCTACCATCTGACCAACTAGAATCTGGAGTGGGTGAAAGTCGAAATGAGTATGACTTCCAATCTTGATCTTGATCTCTTTTTCTCTGAGCATCAGTGGGAAGATTCCAGCAATGTTCAAAAGGGATGGTCACATACTGTCACCTGAAGGGAGAATGTCATTCGGGAAGTCATATCCTCTACAGTGGGCTATGAACTAACCATGAAGGGTATGAAATAGTCTGTATATCCTCCTGGGCGTACTTCCCCTCGAGATACTCCCTATAATGATATATATCCTGGCCAGTATGGGTACCCCCAGGTTAACCTTGTTCTTTACCTCTATGATTCCGGCCATCACTAGAATCCCTGTGTGCACCCCCATCCTTATATCCTTCACTATCAACAACCATTCGCTCAAGAATCCAACAAGGATCCCAAAATATTGTACATTTGGGTCCTAAATTTCATTTATGTCGAAGACCCACGATCGATACTCTCCTGCCTCCAGGAACGTCCAATATGATCCCACATTTCCCCTATAAGACGTATTTGGGCATTTCATTCCTCGGCCTGGCATCTTTAAAGCCTTTTCCTATTTCAGTGAAATACTAAACCATCCTGGATAAGGTATGTCCTTCAAAACATATTTTATTTTCAGCTCCTCCTTAGACAACTCTAGAAGATGCCATGACAGGATGGGGGTGTGCATCCTGTCCCCCCAGACGTTCTATATTGGGAGGAACTCGATATATTTGTACCACTCCAAGGGGATTCCCCCAATACAATGAATGTCCCACAGACTGATACCTACCTCCCCATGGTGGAGGTTGAAGGTGTTGGTGTCAGGAGACCAATAACTAAACAGTTCTGGTACCAGGTCCTGCTACTAGTAGAAGTGAAATTGGGATGTCCAAACTGCTTCGAAGATCCTGATAGACCGCATCTCTAGTCCAAACTCCTCATATGTTTGGTGTACCTAATATCCCCATACCCATTCTCTTGTAAATTTACCTCTGGACCTGAAGTCCCAATCCTTCCAACCTTTTATCTCATCGGTAATACTGCTTCGGAAGGTGCTTTCATAAATATCTGGAGACTCTTTGGGGACTGGGTTGCTCCCTACAACAGTCCTGGTCTTCAGATTTAGAATGTAGATGGCTATGTTCTGTGTTTCCTTGGGAGGATGGCCATTGTTAATAATTTTAAACTATGGGAGACTATCCTCGTGGGTCACCCATGACCGCGGCATATCAGTTTCAAATCCAGGCATCAACACCTCCACCAAAATGAAAAAGTTCCATATCAATAGGCTATCACTCGAGAGGAAATATTTTTGAGCTTGTTTAAGCATCCCAAAAAGCATTTTATTATTATACACGAACCTCCTTGCATAAAGAATCTAGGGGTTTGTGATAATATAAGTCCTCTCTGTAGCCACATTAACCTCCCTCTCAGTGTTGGTTTTTTGGACAACCATTTTAGAAAAATTCTAGAAATCCTAAGGGATGTGCATGAAAGAATGAAGATTCGGTACGCAAAATAGTTGGCGGCACATAAGGATGTCAGCCTATGCAAAAGAAACTAGCGGTGTGAAAGTGATTAGGGTGCATGGAAAAACATAGAATCATCCGCAGAAACTTGTGCACGGATGGGGAACTTTTGCACACATGAGAGCCAAATCCTATCGTATGGAAAAAGTAAAAGTAGGGACCTAAGGGTGGCCCTCATCATATTTATAGGTATAGACCAAGTCTTGCATGCATTTGGAAGGGTTTTATGTGCCCAAACACCGTTTTTTCATGTACCGATTAGAAGTTTCTCTTTCTTTCAGTGTGACCCTTGAAATACGACCTTCGGGTCCCCCTTCAGCTCTGATCTTCAGGGGGGCATTTATTGACGCCGAATTTAAGATAAGGCCATGAGGGGACTTTTTTGAAGAAATTAAAGGCATCTTGCAACTATAAAGATAATTAAACAATGTGAGAGGGAGGTGCGCGCAAGAAGGATGGTGTGCATGAAAAATTCCCCTCAGCACACAAACCCTTTCACGCCCAATAAAACGTCCAATTTCGACTTCAGCGGCGACCCGCTACGAACCCGAAAAGGCACCAGTGTGCAAGAGACCGGGTGGGCATGCAAGATTTACTATGGTGCACAAAATCTTGCACACCCAATGCGATGTCAAAGAGATGCTTATGTGACCACCTTCTCAAAAACCAATAAAGGCAAGGGAACAGAGGAAGAGATTCCAACATGCAAGTTTCCCCAAGGTGTGTAAACCCTTGAACGCCCAATGCGACATCAAACAGTCATTTGTGCATAGAACCTCTTGCATGCCACCTCTGAGGATTTAGGCTATAAAATGAAGAATACCCCCTGCCATTTGATGATTGTTATAGAAGAAGAAGTGACGCTCTATTACATGAAAGATACCTCTTCTAAGAATGAATGAAAAACACTATGGCCTCAAGGTATTAGATCTTGCGCAACAGGTCCCCCAACGGTCCTCCTTTGGGTGGTCCCTCTTGGGCTTGATCCTCATCCATTTACTTTTACCCTAAGTCATTTTTGTGCAAAAGATCCCTCTTACATGCATGTTCCCCCCTGCAATAGACCTATTTTGTGCACACCCTTCCGGTTTGCACACAAACATCCCATCTTGCACGCCGCCTCTCATCTTGCACGTGGACCTCCTTGTGCGCTCCATGTGTCACCCTTACCCTAAGTCACCATGTCTGAGCCCCTCTTATGTGCAACACACCTTTGTTGCACACCTTTCTCTTGTATGACCCTCCAGGTTTGTACGAAGTGATTTCAAGGTCCCTTAGGTGGTGATTTACATCATTTTTCTTAGATTTATGCTTCTTCTCATTGGCACACTAATGGATATTTCTTCTTTGCATAGCCACACTAATGTGGGCCCCTTAGTGGATCACTCCACAATACCCCCTCTCCATGACATTGCCGCTGCCTTCCATTCACCAAGGGTTAAAGCATGATAGTTATGTAAGTCCTAGGGGTGCGAAGTGAACCCACCTCGTTCGAGCTGCAGAAAATTAAACTGCCAAGTTCCATCATCCCCAACACATGAAGTTAAACTATGGCCTCAGCCCGCGCATCATAAACGGGGTGCCTCATCTCGGACATTCTCTACGCCCTCTCATCTCCACGGGAGTGTGATCTTCCTCACATGGAATGAGATACTCTC
Organism: Viscum album; assembly: GCA_963277665.1. Lineage (NCBI taxonomy): Eukaryota > Viridiplantae > Streptophyta > Magnoliopsida > Santalales > Viscaceae > Viscum > Viscum album. The sequence goes on along the minus strand of OY728146.1, from coordinate 1,050,926,878 downwards.
TACTGGAGAGGTTCCTGTCTGCGGGGAAGGGAAACCATATTGGTGTAAGCCCCTAGCATTTCTTTTAGGAGGCATCACCCCTACTCATCATCTCTTATTCTGTGTCAAATACTAGAGGTGATAGGGGCATAGGGGCCTTCGTTATCTCATCCCTCTCCCTCTAGGATTTGTCACGATCGGGCCTCCATCCTAGAGTAAGTCCCAATATCCATATCCCTGTGATTCTAACCATGCATAAGCTCCTATTTCCTCTTTGGGTTTCTAACCATGCATATGGCCCTATTTCCTCTTTGGGCTGCTAACCACATGTAAGCCCCTGTTTTCTCTTTGGGCTGCTAACCACATGTAAGCCCCACTCCACTTCCCACAGAAGCACCTTTCACGACGTGATCATCAGGTCTTTCCTGCCTATTTTTTCTCACACCGAGCATGACTCATGCGGGCTTAGAGTAAGAATTGACCATGGAATCCTTCCTGGGCCGCCCTAGATCATAATCCCCAAGAAACCATTCTAAAATATGTGTAATTTGATCCTTTCCAAGGCAAGGTAAGTAGGAATCCTGCCTAAGGTTCAATCCCAACACCTACTTGTCATGAACCCTTCACTCCGGTTCATCCTCATTATTCATGATGCTAAACTATATGCTCCCTTTTTTGTCCTACATGTCATTAAACTATACCCATTCTAACTACGCATGATATGATCCTTTTCTACTAGGTAAGGTACATAGGAAGCCTCCCTGAGGTCCAATACCAATCGACGGTAATCCATTGTGATCCCCAATAGACAGTAATACATTGTGACCCCCAATCGATGGTAATCCATTGTGATCCCCAATCGACAGTAAGCTGTTGTTATCCCCAATCGACGGTAATTTGTTGTGATCCACAACCGATAGTAATCCATTGTGATCCCCAATAGATAGTAATCTGTTGTGATCCCCAATCTACGGTAAGTCGTTGTGATACCCAAATGATGGTAATCCATTGTGATCCCCAATCAACGAAAATCCGTTTTGATCCCCAATCGATGGTAATCTGCTATGATCCCCAATTGATGGTAAGCCGTTGGAACCCCAGTCAGCAGTAAGTCGTTGTCAACCCCAACCAGTGGTAATCCATTGTAGTCTGCAATCGTGGGTAATCCTTTGTATTCCCCTTTTCTAGGACCCACATCTCTGGTCCTCACCCATGCAATCAGACCAACCTGAGCTTCTAACCATGCGTAATCCCTAGTATATCATTGGGTCGATGTCCTATGCATACACCCTGACTCCATACCCCCATTTTGAATTACGTGGACTTTGATTACCCACCTCAGGGATATGTAAGAAAAATCCATGAGGTTCAATCCCATCTCCCATTTCTCACCCTGGTCTTTCCCTCGAACCTATGTGTTTTGGGAAGGTCATACCCCAACCCAGAGGTTCCACTTCCTTTGGGCCCTGTCCATACGTCCATTCTTATGGGTCACCTCCTCAGGTTCCCCATCACCCCACCAAACTACATGGACTTTGATTCTGTGACATGGGGATACGTAGGAAGTATCTTGAAGTCTCAACCCCAACATCACCGCCACCTTCTCCTTGAATCCATCTAATTATTCACCCGCTCTCTACAATTCATATCCATCCTGATTCTTAACTGGGCCACCACATCCCGGTGAGTTCATGTCACCCACTTTCTCACTACTTCTAGCAGTAAGAGGGAAACTAAACACATGTTAGCCCCATCATTAGTGTTCCCTCCTGGTGTTGAACCCATCTAATCTACTCCCGTCAGTGTTATGATTAGTCCAATACATCTCCGCTAGATGTTAAACTCGCGACATACCTCGTGTTAAACATGGGAATATCCAGAAAACCTTAGTGATATGCCTATAGAATATAATTCCTTACATTCAAAGTGGGATGAATCATGATTCTATACCATTGAGAAGCCCTATCATAAGGATAAGAAACACAAACACATTGGTGTTCCAGTATCTAGACAAGCCAACGATGTCCAACATGACTACTCTCCCGACCGAAGGTTGATTCCCTGACTGAACCCCTTGGAATGTCCTAATAGAAGCAGCGTAATTAACTGGAGTCCATGAAGACATGGCACTGAGAAGAGTTTCATGAACAATGTCTTAAGTCTATGAGGGAGACACAGACAAGGCAATGAGTTTCGAGGAGGAATCCACGGAAGGAGGAACTGACATCCCATCATCTCGTTTCGATGAAGGAACAAATGTCCTTGAAATAAACGACAGATGTCACCTGCCTTTGGAAAACAAGAATGCGGGGAAACAACTATGTGTTGTCCTACAAAATATTTGAATTCATTCCCCAAATAAAGTTTCAGAAAAAATAACACATACTTTCAATATTTACAGTTTGAGGGATCATGATAACATCATTTGTGGATGTTTGGACTACCTCTTCCTCAAAGTGATGTGATCTATTCACGTTTTACATGGAATGTATTAATAATGGATTTGTAGGATCAAAATATGTCTGTATATGATCAGATAAAATATGGGGGGGGGGATGAATTTTATGTTTAAAAACATTCATTTTTAACCTTAAGGAAATCTTTTTTTGACAAAGTTAAACAAATCTGATTCACCAAACCGTATTTTGTAAGGTAAATGAAAAACACCTATAGTTTAATAAATACATGTAATTAATTAAGAACATAGGTACTAAAACAATATTTTACCTTAAAACATATATAATCTTATATCAGAGTTATAAAAAAATTGAAAGTATTAGAAACACCTTCTATTTGTAACAAGTTGCAGTAGAAATTTAAAGTACATATAAAAGACTACAAATATTTTAACCCAAAGAGTAGGGTATCCAAAAACCTTGGATAGAGTTCCCTAGATTTATAATTTCAAGAAAGTCTATCTTACCCACACCAAGGTAAGACCTCCATCCACAAAAGACTAGATTTAGCTTCTGTCTTTTTATCCCCTTAAGCCCTCGATTAAGTTGGTAATCAGGACCTTTATTTTCCTTCAGCTGGAAGCCCTTGATTAAGTAGGTAATCATCACATCTATCTTCCATTAGCTTGGAATCTCTTGATCGTAATCCCCAATTATTGGTGTTACACAAAGAATAACAATTATTATTGAATATTTCATGTATGTTGAACAAGTAGTTCACAACTTGATCACTTCAAGGCTTTCGCAAAAAGAAATTTTCGGCAGATCTCTCACATGTCTCCAAAATCCAAAAGTGTGTATATATACTGAGCTCTTCCAAATGACCATTTATTTATAGAATATATCTCCAATGGTCAAACTTTCTTCCAATGGTCAAATTTTTCCTGAAATTTCAGAGATACCTGTACAACTGGCACTTACAACGGCCATATAATAACAAATTGGATGACATCGTTTAGTACAAGAAAATATCATGAGAAACATTAACTGTGTATGAATATGATTATATAAAACATTAAATTATGAAAATATAGTAATGATAATAAAGTTATAAAATTGTATTTTTAAAAAAATGGAATACGATAAAGAACTATGATAATTGGATCTGAAAATTATTGAGAATCAGAATTGAGGAACACGGTAAATTGGATTAAAAAATATGTGTGAATCAGAAAAAAGGAAATGAGAATCAGATTAAGAAATTTAGATGATTTGGAATTGAGAAACCATGAATCAGATTCAAAAATTTAGATGATTCAAAATTGAGAAACTGTGGATAAAATTTGAAAATTTAGATGATTCAGAATTGAGAAATGTAGGATTCTAAGTTTCAATAAGGATCTAATTTGTTCCAGTAACTATTAAATCTTGAGAAAAAAATAGTATTAGCTATAAAAATGGTTAAATAATATGATTTCAATTGAAATAGTATTTTCATATAAATTTTATTATAGAGAGAAATTATTATTAAGGAAATGTGTTTGCGATTTGAAAAACATAAAGGAATGGAAAGAGTCACAAGGAAACTTTTGACTTAACAATCTAACCATTTTTGGAAAGCACAAACAATCACTCTTTAGGTTATGAAATCCCCTAAAGATCATATTCTTGTCTTTATGTATTTGTCTTAATTTTTTGAAGAAATATCTCCACCTTAATTAAGGATTTATTCTTTAATAATTATCCCACTTACTTATAAATTATCCTACTTAGACTAATATTATTTTTAGAACATTCTCCCCCTTTGTGATTTATAAAAAGAAATGAATAAAATGTAATGTCCCTAAAAAGTTATGAAAAAAACTAAACAAAAACAGAATAATAATACTTTGATATTGAAATATTTTTTACAATAAAATATCAAAAATACAAGAAAAAACAATGATTCTTCATCATTAATGTTTTGACTATGGATTTCAACTTATTCAACAACTTGTGATCATCTTGAAACTTTTCTTGGAGCGCTTCCTAATTCTGATTATTCTTCTCAAGATTCTGAATATTTTCTTCCTAGATATTAATCATTTCTTCCTGGGAATTAAGTTTTTCAACAATATTATCTTTTTAATCTTTCAACCTTTTAACATTATTGGAAAGATAATTATGTTTCTCATACAAGTGTTTATCTTCATGAAACTGAATTCCTTTCTCATCCTTCATCTTTTCTAAAAAACTATTTGAAAGTTGTTTAAGGGTGTCTTCTGATTCTTTGAAAGCATTCTTGACTAATGAAAACATATTATCAAACAGCTTAAGATCAATATTGATATGTTTTGACCACTTCGTCATCTCTCTTCATGATTTCCTATGAGAATGATAATTTAGCACAAAGGTTTTTGAATTATACTTCAAGCTTTATCAACTTCTCTTTGAGAAGGGGTTTTGAGTCCAATTTCTGATTTACTAATTCTTGAATAAGATGAAATCTCAACTCAATGTTTAGAAATTATGGAATGTAGTTAACCAAATTTTTCAAGGATTGAACCACAAAATCTTATCCTATGGATGAGGAAGACCTTTATAATTCTAATACATCTTACTTACTGGTTCCAACATCTTCTTTATTCCATTTTTCTTTCACTATGGATAATTTTTCTATCCTCTAATTTACTTGTATTTAATCAAAAACTTGAATAATATTATCATCATCATTATCACCACCACCACCACCATCATGTTCTTAATTATCATCATTACCACCATCATCATTACCATATTCATCATCAGAGGGAAGTTTTTGAACTTCACTTTCTACAACATTATATTTTTGAGCTGGTTTCTCCACTGAAGAAAGTTTAGAATATGAGGCTTGATAAGTTCTTATTGATAACTTATTATATTAAATATTCATATTAGTTTCTCCAATATGTTCTATCTCATCATAACTTTCTTTTTCTTGGATATTTTCTTATTCTTCTTTAGTCTGTTTAGGAATAATTAAAACTCATCCTGAAACAACTTCCATTCCTTTTCTTGTTGGGGTAGCTTCTATAGCCAATTTTTGTGATTGTTGGGTAAGTTTTGTTTCTTGTAGAAATGATTCTGGAACAACAATTTATTCTGAGTATTTTTCTATATATTTCAATAAGTCTTGAATTATCTCTACTTCAGTTATCTTTTTTTAGCTTCTTCTCCTTTTCATGTTTTTCAAGTTCTTCTACTTCTTGAATTTTCAAATCTTTAACTTCTGTCGGATCTATCCCAAACACCACATATACTTCCTTTTTTTCTCTTTGTCTTGTCTCTACTTTGTTACTACTTTATCTGGGAAGGACTTATATTTATTTATCTTTAGTGGCTTGGATGCTTGAATTGTTTTATGTGGTTTTGAGACATGAAAATTTCTTTTCTTAGTCTTGAAAACTATTTCTTGGAGATTTCACCTACTTATATTGATTTTACAGATAAATTAAGAAACTTATTTATCTTATCAATAAAAGAAAATTTCATTATTTTAAGTGTGTCATCACTTAAAAGAAGAATCTTGAACTTCTTTGGATTTGAGTTTCAAGGTAAATTATATAAGTACAAAAAAAATTACTATAATCTTGTATGGGGTTTCAAGGAACATGAGAATCTAATACTTGATCAACCCATCCTGATTGTGAGAATGATGTACTAGACCAGGTTAATCTTCTTTAGATTAATGAGAAAATACATCATGAAGATGTCTGTTATTTTTAAGGTGTCCTTGTATCATTTTCTTGGTATTAATATACCTTGAATCCATAATGACACGATCTTATAGTTAGATGAAATATTGGAAATATTGTGCTTCTTTACTCTCTAAAGACCTAATAAATCAATAGCCTTAAGTCTGTCAAAAGATCCTTCTGAATCTTGAAGCTTATGAGATTGATAGTAAGCTTCACTTTCATACGGTATAATAAGGATATATACAGATTTCTTATAAGACATAGAATATGTTTTCCTATAAATATTAAACTGATCCTTATCCTTTCCACCTTCATTGAAGAATTAAATTGATTCATAAAATTCAATTAAAAAGTCCATGTACATTGGATATTTTCCTCTATTTTTGGCAATGCAAACATTTTCCCAGCCTTGAAACTTTATGATCTTTCTTATTAAAGAATCATACTTAAGGTAGAAATTATGATCAAATAAACTTTCTCTATAAATGAACCAATCCTTGAAAACTTTGTCATGCATTGAAGTCTAAGAAGATATAGACAGAGACATCTGAAACTTTAAGAAAGAGATTTGAAAATCAGAACGAAGACTTTGATGGGAGGCAGGAACTCAAGAGAAAAGGAAAGAGATCGATGTGGGACACAGGGTGGTCCCTCCTTTATATAGGCATCATAGATGACAATTCATCTTCCAAGGTTAATATGACAGTTGAAAACACATAGATATGATATAACGGTTGAGATTAAACTAAAGAAGGTTTTATAAGTTCTGATCTTTTGAGGTTTTGAGGAAATAAAATGGATTTAAGGAAAGATGAATCTGTTGAAGTTTTTCTTAAAACAAGATTAAAATAACAAAAAACAGAAATAAAAATTAATAAGTAACAGGTAAGATAAAGTACATATCGGATTTATCAAAAGGTTTGTTAGTGTTTCATAGGATTCTTCTTAGAAATCTTAGATTTTAAAGAGTTTTATTAGAGTCTGAAATTTTTTTAAAGGTTCTATTTTTTTAAGTTATGGAAAAAATTTATTTAAAGAAAAAAATTGTACCCCCTTATAAGACGGACTATCTTAATGTTAGGATATAGTTTAAAAAAAATTTCACATGAATGATTACCATACAGTTATCATTCCTAATTTTTTTTTAATGTATTCAAATCTATCTAAAGGTAATGATTTTGTAAAAATATCAATAAGTTTTTCTTGCGTTACAATGTATTATAAAATGATATATCCTTTAATTGTGGGATCCCTAAGGAAGCGATGCCTAATATCTATGTGATTTTCACGAGAGTAACATGCAAGGTTTTTATAAGGCTATGACACTAGTGTTATCACATAGTATTTTAGTTTTAGTAAAACTCAAGTCATAATTAGTGACTGTGTGTTGGATCCACAACACTTGAGCACAAAAACTTATAGATTCTATATATCCAGCTTCAGTACTAGAAAGTGTTATATAATGTTGTTTCTTACATGACCAATAAACCAATGAATCACATAAGAAATGAAAAGTTCTGAATATACTTTTCCTATCCATTATACAACCACCAAAATTAGCATCCAAAAAACTTTTTAAAACAAAATCATTTCCAAAAGAATAGAAAATTCCTAAATCCATAGTTACATTTGAATAGAGAAACATTATTTTCACTAATTTTAAATGGGATTATTTTAGATTAGATTGATATCTTGCACATAATCATATTGAGAAAATTAATTCTGGATTAATAGATGTTAAGTATAATAAAATTCATATCACACTTCTAAAAGATTTTTGATCTATTAGTTTCACATCTTCATCATGATCAAGGGTATTCTAGGAACTGATTGGAGTACTTATACTTTTAGTGCTATTATATCCATACTTTTTGAGAATATATTTAATATACTTATATTGATATATATAGGTTCTTTATGGTTTTTGAGAAATTTGAAAACCAAGGGAAAATGTTAACTCACCCATCATACTCAATTCAAACTCAAATTTCATAATATTCACAAATGAATTAGTTAAAATTTCTGAGTTTATCTGAATGTAATTTCAATAACATAAATTTGAACAAACAAAAAAATTTGGTATTCTTAATTTGAAAAAGGGTTGGATCACCAATTCCCTTAACACAATTTTTTTTGCAACAAGAATCCTATAATTCTATCGTACCAGGATTTAGGGGCTTGTTTAATATTTTAAAAAGCTTTGGTAAGTTTAAAAACATATTTAGGATGTTCTATGTCTTCAAAACCAGGAGTTTATTCTATGTAAACTTCCTCTTGAACATATCCATTAAGGAAAGCACACTTCACAACCATTTGAAATTTTTTAAAGTTAAATAATGCTGAAAAGGATAAGATAATTCAAATAGATTCAAGTATAGCTACTAAATCATGGGTTTCTTTATAGTACATTCCTTCTTGTTGATTATAGACTTTATCAAATAATCTTGATTTATTTCTTAAAATGAATCCATTTTCATCACAGTTATTTTTAAAGACCCATGTTACACCATTTATAGAAGTTTCTTTAGGTATTTCAACCAAGGTGAAGACTTTGTTCCTTTAGGATTCATTTAGTTCATATTGCATAGATTTAATACAATCTTCATCACTCAAAGACTCATCAGGACTTTTGGGTTTGAATTAGAAAAGAAAGACTAGATTATCTACTTCATTTATTAAAGAACTTCTAGTCGTTACTGTTTGATTTACACCACCAATGATACTATCACTGGGATGATTCCTTAGAAATAACTTACATGGGTTTTGTAAAACCTTTTCATCAATATAGGGTAGAAAATATTCTAGAGTGAATAATTCATATACATTTTCTTGATTATTATCCATATTAGAAGAGTCTTATATCAAAGGTTAATAATTAGTTTTTGAAAACTCATATGAAGATATAGGTTGGGGTTGTTTAAAAATAAAGGGATTAGTTTCAAAAAATTTAACACATACTATTTAATCAATATTACATGTATTTTTTTAAAACTCTATAAGACTTAGAGGTAGTGGAACATAATAAGAATATTCCTTCATCAAATTTTGGGTGAAAATTCATGTAAATTATCATTTTTATTCAAGATGAATACTTTTCATCCAAATACTCTAAAGTACAAAACTTTTGTTTTTTGGCCTGTCCATAACTCATAAGGTGTTTTATTAAGAAATGGTCTGACTAAAACTCAATTTATAGTATAAAAAGAAGTACTTATAACTCCAACCCAAAAATGTTTAACAATTTAGTATTCAATCAACATGGTTATTGTTATCTCTTGAATAATTCTATTTCTTCTTTCAAAAACACCATTTTACTGAGGAGTTCTTGGAGCTGAGAAGTTATGAGTAATGCCTTTATTACTAAAAAAAGTTTCAAAATATGAATTTTTAAATTCTCCACCAGGATCACTGTGAATAATTATCAATGTAATATTTTTATCATTTTTAACTTTAGTTGAAAAGGATTTGAAATAAGAAAAGGATTCATATTTCTTTGTTAGAGAACAGACCCATGTAAATATTATGTAATCATAAACTAAAAAAAATATGTAGTATTTGAATCCAATACTTCTAGTTTGTGTAGGACTGAAAATGTCCATGTGCACAGCTGTAATGCATCATAAGTTAAGACTTCACTTATAAATTTAAATCTTTACTTATGTTGCTTGCCATTTTTTTCAAGGGTTAAATACTTTTGAAGAATCAAATCTAAGATTTGGTAGATCCTTAACAAGTCCTTTCTTAGATAGTTCACATAAGTTCCTTAGGTTACAATGTCATAGTCTTATATTTCATAACCAAGATTGGTCTTACGTTTCACTAAGGCAAGATAAGTCTTGGATCCGAAGGTATTCTAAGTTAAGTGTATAAACATTCTCATGCCAACAGGTAGAATGAATGAACTCATCCTTGGAATTGTGATCTAAGAATTTATTATTACTAAAATTCACAAGGTAACCTTCATCACATAATTTTCTTATGCTTATAAGGTTGTGCTTAAGACCTTTAACAAATAAGAAATTTGAAATTAAGGATTTTCCAAGAAGAATTATGTTACCTATACCAACAATATATCCTTGAGCATTTTCTTTGAAAGTGACTCTTCCACCTTTCATATTAATAATTTTTTCAAATACTTTTTTGTTACCAATCATGTTCCAGGAATATACACTATCCATGTACCATGTATTGTTGTTGGTTATTCCTTTGTTTTCCTGAAAATAAATTAGTTAGGTTTTTGGAATCCAAACTTTCTTAGATCCATAAATGTTATAAAGTAAAATATCAAGAATCTACATTTTCTTATAAAAGTGATATTTATGAAATCCAAAATATTGGATTTTATTTAAAGAAAATTTTGTCTCCAAGTGTTCACCACTTTGACACATAGTCCAGAATGGGGCACTTTTAGGAACAAAATTGTTGTGATTGAAAAATGGTTTTGAGTGAAAATAACCAAATCTAGAACTATTCCCAGGAGGACCAATTTTTGAATAAATCTTATCGAAATTTTCTTTACCAGAAGTAAAAATTGATAAGAGTTTATTTAAGGAAAATATTTCAAATTTTAGTCTAATGACTAAATTCTTATCCTCATAGTCATTGGTTTTAGAATTGAGTTTATTCTCTAAAACACTTTCCTAAGATTTTTTTTTCAAAATCCTTATAAAGTTTATATTTTTAATAACTAACTTCCATAAGATTTTTTGAAATAGAAATTATTTAGAAATATTTTATATCAAGATATTTAGAAAGATCTGATAATTATTTTGTTAAAACAATGATTCTAGAATCTTTCTTGTCAAGTTTCTTTTTGATCTTACTATTTTCATTTTCAAGAAACTTGGAAAATATAGAAACTTTTTCAAAATAAGGTAAAGTATATTCTACTAAGGAATATTATTCATCCAAAGAAATATATCCATTATCATAAGGATATATTGAATTTAAATATATATTGGTTAAGGATTCAACAATGTGTACTTTAGCCATGAAACATTGATTTTAAAAGGGTATTCTGGCAATAAGACCAATATTATTTTGTTCATAAGATTCATTATTTGAAGATTCATCAAAGGAGTTTCCACCACTTTCACTCCAAGAATCATTTTCCTTTAAGACTTTCTTTCCTTTAGGCTTGTAATATCTTTTTTGATTTCTCTCAAAATTTCTATCTTTCCTATCTTTTATTTTATTCCTTAGATAATTAGGTATGATGTGTCCTTATTTATTACACTCATAGAATGTGACTTTAGAGTATTTCTTATATTTCTTGTCCTTTTTCTTATATATATACTGAAAATCCTTGTTTACAACAATATTGTTCATATTTTGAGAAAGATTAGCTAAATCATTCTTTGAGTGATTAGTATCACTTGAAACTGACTAAATAGCAACTTTTTTAGAATTTTTTTTGACTTAAAACAATTCTCAAGAGTTTTGGATTCAATCTGATTTGAAGTAGTAATGAAAGAAACAATCCCATTCATCTTCTTTAAATTCTCAGAATCTCTCTTTAATATGTTCTCATGTTGTAAGTGAGTTCCAAATAACTCATAAAGAGTAACAGTTGTAACTTTCCTTGACTCATCAATATCAGTTATCTTCGATTCCCGTCCATTAGGCATGATTTCTATAATCTTATCTACAAGCATGATATAATCTAGGCCTTTTTCTCCCATTGATTGTAGAATATTTATAATAGTCATAAATCTATGTTGAACTTTAACTATAGGTTCTCTATAGGGGAAAACAAAACCATGATAATCTACTCTAATCATGGATCTTCTAGTTTCAATAACTTTAGAAGTACCAAAAATGTGTAACTTTCAGTTTGTTCAATGTGATGTTAGCTGCTTCACAAGAAGATATCTAGTTGTATATATTCCTATTTATAGAATAAAGAAATGTATTGCATACCTTATAGTTTAGATGACATTATTTATTTTATTTATTAGTAAAAGTTCTAACTTTCTTTTTATATATCTTGTAATCTCCAGTAAGCATTATAAAGATGTCCACACTAGTATTGATAACAAAATTCTTCATTATTTATCTCCAGTATTCATAATCATTTCCATCAAAGATAGGTGGTGTTTTAGGTTTCTGATTATCTATAGATCACACATTCATTCCTGTCATCTTTAGAGTGATAATTGTTTTACAAAACACAAGTTAGTGTAGTAAATATTTATAAACAAAAAGTTTATAAAATAAATTATAAACAACTTTAAAAAGTAAATAAAGAGTAAGTAATATGAGGAGTGAAAATATTCCTTTTATACTAATAGTAAGTATCACTATCTTAGAGACCTACTTTGATAGAAATTTTAGGATCAAAATATGTATGGAGATGATTACATACAAGAGGGGGGATTATAAGTTTAAAAACATCCATTTTTAACCTTAAGGAAATATTTATTTAAAAATTTTAAAAAATAAGATTCACTAAACCCTCTTTTGTAAGGTAAATAAAAAACACCTTAGGTTTAATAAAGATGTGTAATGAAATAAGTTTTTAAGTATAAAAACAATATTCTACCTTAAAGCGTGTAGAATATTATATCAGAGTTAATACAAAAGTGAAAGTATAAAAAACACTTTCTATTTGTAATAAGTTGTAGTATAAATTTAAAGTACATATAAAAGTGTAAAAATATTTTAACCCAATGAGTAAGGTATCCAAATTTATTCTTTCAAGCAAATATGTCTTACCCACACTAGGTTAAGCCCTCGATCTATGAAATATTGGATTCATATTTTGTCTTTCTACCCATGAAAGGCCTTGATTAAGTAGTTAATCGAAACCTATATCATCCTTTAGTTGGAAGCCCTCGATTAAGTAGGTAATCGACACCTCTATATTCCTTCATCTTAGAATCCCTCGATTGTAATCACCAATGATCAATGTCACACAAAGCAGAACAAATCTTATTGAATATTTCAAGTATGTTGAATAAGTAGTTCACAACTTGATCACTTCAAGGCTTTCTTACAAAGCAATTTTGGAAGATCTCTAATGTGTCTCCAAAATCCAAAAGCATGTCTGTATATTTAGCTTATCCAAATAACTGGGTATTTATAGGCAATATCTCCAATGGTCAAATGTTCCACCAATAATCATTTTTCTTGAAATTTCGGAGGGACCTGTACAATTGACACTTACAATGGTCATATAATAACAGATTAGATAATATCATTTAGTACAATAAAATATCCTAAGAAACATTAAGTGTGTATGAGTATAATTATATAAAACATTAAATTAAAGAAATATATTAACTATAAGAAATTTATAAAATTGGATTTTTAAACAAATGGGAATCAGATAAAGAACTATGATAATCAGATCTAAAAATTATTGAGAATTAGAATTTAGGAACATAGTAAATCAGATTCTCAAATATGTGTGAATCAAAATTGAGGAAATGAGAATCATATTCAAAAATTTAGACGATTTTCAATTGAGAAACTATGAATCAAATTAAAAAATTATATGATTTGGAATTGGGAAACCCTGAATCAGATTAAAAAATTTAGACGATTCAGAATTGAGAAATGTAGGATTTTGAGTTTCATAAAGGATCCAATTTTTTCCTGTAACTATTGAATCTTAAGAAAAAAATAGACTTATATATAAAAATGGTTAAATAACATGATTAAAACTATAATATGATTTTCATATAAATTTCCTTATAGATATAAAGTATTATTAAGGAAATGTGTTTATGATTTCCAAAAAATAAAAGAATGAAAAAATTCCTAAGGAAACTTTTGAGTTAATAGGATTTAATAAAAATATGTGATATATATTACATAATAATTCTAATATAAAGATAAAAAATATATAAATATATATCATTTAATATTATTTCATCCAATATGACAAGAAAACAGAAATGACGTTCGTGCGTACATACAAACTACAATCTCCATGAATGGTGTATTTCATTTATTATTTATATATTTTATTGATTATTATAAATAAATATATACTGAATATATATCATATCTATATCATGGTTTAAATTCTAGAAATAAGGAAATCATGATCTTACCAAGAGGACCAAGAATAACAAGTCAAAACATGTATGAAAAACAAAACCGTTATTACCTGAAACATAACATTAACATGGAATTGTTAAAAAACAAGTAATATAAAGTCATAAGTAAATCATATATGGTATTTATATATGAATATTTTTATGTTATAGATGTATAATAAACTTATATTTATTATACAATATTTTTGAACAAGTATGATGAGAGTAAATACTTAAGGTAATGGAATTTTATCTCACTTTTTATATCAATTAGATACATCCCATATTCACAAATCATTTATTTTATGTGGTGTATATACTTCACTATGAAATGTTATATCATGAATGTAATTTATTTAATGATATTAAAAGTTTCAATTGATTCCATTTTTTCATAGATCTTATGATTCAAAATTTACTCAAGTAGTAAGGTATTTCTAGTCTCACTTTTATTTCTGTGAGACTTATGACATATTCACCACTCATTTCTTTTGTGTGGTGTATATACTACACGTGAATGTATTATATGATTATTATACTTAAAATTATGGGTATTTTCATATCTATTTTATGATATCTCTTTCAAGGTATTTATGGTTCAGAAGTTACCAAATCAGTAAGGTAAATTTTTCTTGATTTTCTTTCTTTGAGACACATGTGATCTTGTACACCTATATTATTTTATGAGGTGTATATACTTACCTTTTACATGTTTTATAATTAATATAATTATTTTAATTATATTTTAATCTCCATTTTATTTTCTCATGAGTATTATTATTCAAATTTACCAATGTGGTAAGATTTTATTTTTACAATCACATAATTTATGAGGATTGTTTAGGATTATGCTTCCATTGATGAAATAGTATGATTCATCTCTCAATAAATCTCATGAATTTTATTATCCTCTGTTTATTAATTATATATTAATGTAATGGTACCATTTTTACACTTTTTGGTACTTAATATAAATAATAATTTTTTTTTAAGAAAAGCTGACTTTATTTCTCTCTTTGGTCAGAAAACTATTTTCTCCATAAATCGCATTTTCTAAAAACATTTTCCATTTTTTAAATAATATATTAATTTGATTTTCAAGGGAAATGATTTTAATTTTTTTATATTTTAAAAAGTGTTTAAAATGACTTTCAAAGTTTCCTTTGTAATTTTTAAAGGTTATTTTCAAAGAAAAAGGTTTTCAAAAATGTTTTATGTTTTAAAAAAGAATTTAAAATGGTTTTAAAATATTACTTTATAAGTTTTCAAGGTTATTTTCAAATAATTTTTTTTAAATGTTTTGTATTTTAAAAAGTGTTTAAAATGGTTTTCAAATATTCTTTTATAAGTTTTTTAGGTTATTTTCAAATAAAAATGTTTTCAAAATGTTTTATGTTTTTTAAGAAAAAATTTAAAAAAGGATATGATATTTTCCTCGAGAAATGTTTTAAGTCATACTTCATAAGTTTTCCAAGTGGTTTTCAAAGAAAAGGATTTTATGAAAATATTTAATGTCTTAAAAATGTTTTTTAAAGAAAGGTTATTTTCCCTTTAGAAATTCTCCAAGTGATCTTTCAAAATACTTCTCTATCTAAGATGGAATCCTTTGATAAAATTTATGCTTTTCTAGGGATATGATCTAAGGAAACCATTCTTATTCTTTCTTTGAATGGTTTATGTTTAAGATGAAAACTTGTTTATGATAACCATTTCTCTTCCATAGGGTATAATATGATATAATACTTATGAAACTTGTTTCCTTTCATGAGTTATTCTATGATGAAATTTTTATAAAACCTATCTCTTTTCCATAGGTTATGATATAATGAAATGTTTATGATACTAATTTCATTTCATGGGTTATGATATAATATTTATAAATCCCATCTATTTTTATGGTTCATTATATTATTAATGTTTTATTATCTCATGTCACACATATATATTATTTTATTATGTGATGGGTGGGACCTATATTTTCTTCCAATTCATTGGGTAAAATTTTATATCTCATGATATATACATGGATGAAATAGGGAGTGAAACTAGTTCATTAAGTGACTTTATATGCTATTATAGTCTTGGGAGTGAACCTTGACTACTAAGATGGTATTGCGAGTGAACCATGACTACTAATATGGTCTTGAGAGTGAACCTTGACTACTAATATGGGAAAAAATGTTGACAGTCTTGAACCACTATGGGAAGAAGGTGTAACCTGGCCCGCTATAAAGAAAGGGTTATGACTATGCATGGAGGTGTGTCCTACCTAGTATATGTAGCCCCCATGAAGTTCCTTGATATGTTTTTGCAATGATCCTTGACTTATAGGGAATCATTTTATATTCTAATGTGTATTCCTCAAGTCTTTGTATTATGCCATTGTTATACTCTCACAACTCATTTTCTTTGATTACTTTATGATTCCTGTCTTATGAATTTCCAATCTTTATTCCATGACTCATGATTATGATCTTTAATATGCATGGTATGATCTTAAAATTTTATGCTCATGTTATCATACTCTTATGTCCAGGTTATCCTTCCATATCTCCTTTATTTTTACCCTTACTAAGCATATGAGCTCACCCTTTATTATGATTCCTTTCCCCAAGATTATAAAGAAATGTTTTAAGTATTATTACTAAAGGTTAAGATCTTAAAATATATTTTCAAGATCTTTCACCAAATTAGAAGAATGTGTTCCATGTTTCCAAAGACACTAAGCTATTACGATTTTCAAGCATGTAATTTTGTAATGTGCTAAATATTTATCTAAAATGAGGCAATATTCATGTTTGTTAATTCTATGTCTCTATACCTTCTGTGGGTGGTTAGTTGTGGTTTTGATGAGATTTGTTGGACTATTTATTTGTAAATAAGATAAGTGGTTTTTATTAATTTTCCCTATGGTCTTATGCATGATATATATGGTATGTGATATGTGCGGTCTCACTACCTCAAGAGATTAGCCTGTTTAAATTAAGTAAATTACTTAATTTAAAGGAATGCCTATGGATGAACTGAACAAAGTTATAAGGGTAATGATAAACTATTATACACTATATTAGTTCCTTAATCACTGATAGCCTAATACTACCATTCAGTCATTTGGTCAAAATAGAATTCCTAGGGATGGTCACTTAGGATCTGACTGTTAAGTCTGATACTATTAGATTTTTAGGACTTACTACTATGATCCAACTATTGAGCATTATAATGTGTAAATTACTTGGTCAATACCCTTGTATTTTAACTTTTGGTATATATAGAATTTTCAAGATTCTAGGATTTAACCTTTGGGGTTATAAGATTACATTGAAATTTCCCCTTGGAAACAATTTTATTCTTATCACTTGATTTCCTAGGAATTTATCTTATAAATTTAATACAGGACTAAGACTACTATATTTCCTAGTATTTTATCTTATGAATTAGTTATGGGCCTAAGAATATTGAATTTACTAGGGTTATCCCCCCAGGAATCGATTGTATTCCTGATACTATTAGATTTCCTAAGATTACCTCATAAGAATAGGTTCTTTTACCCACTTTTATATGGTTTATGGGACTGGTATTGATTAGTATGATTACATGACATGATTAAAGAAACTTTTTCACTAGATAAAGGTGGTATTTCCAATTCTAGATGTCATGTTAAAACTCAAGGATCGATGATTGTTATTTTATTACACTTCCATATTCAGTTAATTTATTTATATTGGGCATGCCACATGAACATACACTAGATCTAGTTGTTATGTGTGGGATCATGTTGGTGGATTCCTAGAATGTTCTACTCACACCTTAACTGGGAATACATGGAAGCTGGGTACCCAGAAGACTTCACTATTCACAGGTTTAGGTTTGGAACAGGCTCGGTGTTGCATGATTGAGTAGGATAGATCAAATCAAGGGTGGATAATAAGTTTGAGGGATGAATCAATGTTTATAGTAGAGAAAATTTCAAATTTATATTTATTTTATTTATTCTGTATATGTGATCATATTAGTGAGTGATCTATCATTGTTTACTTGTCATTCATAGCATTATTATCATTTATTATTCTTCATACTATAATTAATGATATGAAAGATTTTTATTTATTTTGTTTCATTTTTCAATATGATATGGATGTATAATCTCCCCATAGTACCACCATAGAACCCCTCCATTATCTGGTATTCTCTGGAATATGGTTATGATCACCTGAGCTCCCAGTATCTTTCCATCCAGGGCACAGATTAGTGTCTTGGTCTGAGGTGTTATAAAGTAGTATCAGATAATATTTTTCATTCATATTACTATTTATTATATATTATATAGGGATTATGGAGAAATAAAATCATCTAATAAATATTATATTGGTGAATCACATGAAAATTTTCATGTAGTATGTTTAGGTTATTGGGGATATGAGATTGTTTTCTTGGTTTCCAATTTCACATTTGTATGATTTCACTTAGCGTGACACAATTGAGTTTGAGATTTATGATTTATTATGTTTTTTGTATCTTATACCATTGGAAAGAGTCTAGTGTGTAAAAATCATATTTAGAATGTGGGATTCACATGAAATACATGTTCTTTATTGTGATTGATATCATAAACAAAAGAGGGTTCAACTATTTAAAGTGTTATAATCAACTTATATGAAAATTTTCCATATAATGTTTTTGTGGAATTATACTTAACTGAACCATAGTATATTTTTTCTCATGAAATTTCATTTGAATTCTATATAGGGATGTTACTTAATTATTACTATATAATCCCTTTGAGTAAGGGATGTATATTAACCCTTAATAGGTAGGTATAGGCATTAAATGCCTTCATAATGAACACCAATTGGGTGGGTATATATTTTTTATGCCTTAGTACTAGTTCTTGGTAGAAAATGGGTTTGGATATTTAATGTTTCAATAATAACCTATGTTGTGTTTTCCCACATAGCTTCTTGGGGGAATTATACATAAATTAACCATATGATTATGGTTTACTTGATACATATCATTATAGGGTGATATTGTTATATACTCATAGATAATATTGTGACCCTTTAGTGGGTAGTCCTGTATATGGATCCCTAATAAGTAAAAATTCCCATGAGTGGGTGATAATTTAGCATATGATGCCAAATATTTGTGTGTGGGAACTCAAGAGTGGGTGTTTGGCATGCATGTTTTTATGTTAAATTTAAGATAAGATCAAAGGTGTTTTCTGTGATTCGTGACGTACATGAGAGTTGTAATTTAATATTTAAGAGGGAGAGCCTAGTACTTTGAGATAAAACTCAAGATATTAGTGATCCTAGTGAGATATGTGAGTATAACCCAATATAAGGGTTAACTTAGGTTTTTGAGTGCATTAGATATGTGAATCATGGGTAGATTCTACAGTTATGAGATAAGTGCATTGGGGGTTCTACCAGGTATGTCATATTTTCATGTGGGATACCTTGGGTATTTGTGAGGAAAATCACTTGAAGTCATTTGGTATCGATGTTCAGTTTCAAGGGTAGGGTTAGTAATATTAATGATTTGTATGATTTTGGATAGGATTTTAGTGAAATAATTAGAGCATGGGTAGATACTATTGATTTTGATATGAAAACTATTGGAGGGTGATCATGTGATAGACTATGGTATTGGTGAAATACTAAATTTTTCATAATAGCACTGTTGGTACTTTATGTTATATGATATTGACATGTGAGAGGGTAATGGTAAGTTGTATAAGTGCATGAGACTAGGTTCGATAAGTGTGACTCATGGGATCATAGTTTATTTTTACGATAGAGTTGTACTATAATGTACAACCATTGGGTTTGGATGAGATTGAGATAGTACATGTTGGTTACAAATAGTTTCATTTTAATTGGGAATTAGTGAGAAGATTGGTGATTATCGAGGACTAACGGCGTTGAATAAATTATTTTGGTCTTATTTTCCTGATGTTTTAATAGATAATGTTGATCTATGGTAATTATGACACCATTGATGATGTGGTGTCATTAGTTCACAATATGGATGGGTGTGGCTTGGGAGGAGAGACATGCATGTGATAATGAAACATGTTGAGGCTTCACTTGAGGAGTGGTAAGAGGAAAACCATATGGTGGTGAGTGCACCTTTGGATTTTAGAGGGTGTGACTTGGGAGGAGAGACATGCATGTGATAATGAATCCCCAAATTCTGGATTGAATGGGCTTTTTCGTGGATTGAGGGATGGAAGCACCACAATGGTCAACATAAGCCCTTAGGAACCCCTTCTTTTCCCTCCCACTAGTGTCTACCAACCAAGGGGATTCTTATGATTAATGTGGATGCGTCTCTCCCCAAGGATGGGACTGTCGCCCTTGCCATCCTGGCCTGAAATCATCAGGGGAAAATCATTGCGGCCAAACAAGAATCACACTTTGCTTTCTGGGAACCTGTGGTGGCCGAGGCTACTACCATCCTTGCAGGTATGATGCTCACCAAGGATCACGGATGGGATAAAATCAACCTCGAATCAGTATGTCTCACCATTATCAATGCTATCAATTTCAGTGACGGCGGCCTCTAGTCTTTTGGATCCCTCATTAGGAGAATCCTTTCTCTTCGTCAAGGCTTCTCAATCTGCACTTTCTCCTTTACTAAAAGGGAAGGAAATGATGCTTCCCATCAATTGGCTGCCTCAGGCCCCTATGATGTTAACTAGCTCTGGATGGACTATTTCCCCTCATGGCTTTGCAATTGTACGCTCGCTGATCTTCGACGTTATTGAATCTGTCATTAAAAAAAAGGAATGGTTTTCATTTGATATTTCATACTAACACTTAGGTATGAGAAAAGTGGTCACATCTGGTCATTACGTGTGAGAATGGATAGAGAACGAGCCATAGAAATATGGTCCCAATGTGGGAAGGTTCATGAGCATGATGAGACCAATAGTTAGATATTATATATGTCATTTGGATGCCAATGAGTAAGTAATTATGATTGTATCTAATTCTATGGAGAATACTGAATTTCAGGCTTAAATGTGATGTTGGATGGATCCCATGTATTAGAATCAGGTTCAAGGTGGGTTTTATGTGATAAAAGTATAAGTTGAATCAATGATGTTCTGGTGCATAGGGTGAGAGCATGACTAATGGTTTTATTAGTTGGTAACCCAACCCTGTAATTACATTGAGTGTCAGGTTAAAATTTTATTGTGGGTATTGGGATGACACTAGGATGTCTTCAGGAGTAGATGCATCATGATTAGGTAGTGAGATAGTGCATTAGTGGGTGAGGTTGATCGATTTATAGAACAGTCAGCTAAAGGAGGATCGACTGGTGTTTTTGTAAAAGATCAGGTGTGGTAAGATTTAGATTTCACTGGGTGAGTTTTTTTACCATTAAAAATGTGTTTTTTAGATTATTCCTATGGTCAAGAACACTGTGGATCGAAATTAGTCCTTTGGAGTTGGGACTTGTGTTGTGGAGCACCATGAGCCTCATGATAAATCATTTTTTGAAATACTAGTGTCTAAATGTATGTGGGTTCTATTGAGAACCATCATGGTATTGTTTATGATGATCAACATATAGCTCTAATTTTAATGGAAAATGATCATTTTGTTTGGAGTTTTGCAACATAAGCACAATTTTCTTTTTGAAGTAAAATGTTATGAGATGGTTATGAATTGAAAAATGGGTTATTTTGAGGTTAATAGTTAAAGGACCATATAGGATTCTTGAGGATGATAAGTTCTACTATTGGGAGGTTTTAAGGACCCATGCATTTTTTGGGTTATGAATTTGAAGGGTTTTTAAAAAAAAATTGAGTGGTTATTTTTGAGAACTGAAATCGTATTGATATTCCAAGATTTATATAATCTCAAGTAGATGGTTTGTAGATGTGGTTAGAGGATTGGTGAGTGTTTTAGGTTCTGTGGTGGACATCTTAGCTAGATTGGGTGGACTTGCAGCAGATTTTAGTTATAAGTTCTCCGCTATGGGGAGCACTATAGTGTAAAAGCTCATTATGGTGGAGGGTGAAGCGCCTGCCATAGAGGGTGTGATTCTTGGGTTGGGTGTGACACCTAAGAATACTGACTATACAAAATGGGTAGGATGAAATTTTTATGGTGGAGCCCGTGTTGTATGTAAATGGTAAGGGGGAAACCCTACATCGTGGTGATGAGAATTTTGTGTGCAAGGCCTTAAGAGATTTAGTGGTTATCAGGGGTGGATGAAATGGACAAGGTAGGAGAAATTTCTTTGTAGGTAGATGTGGTTGTACTTTTGATGGACTATAGGTAGCACTGCACTATAGTGATATCCATGGTTTGATGGAGGATTCATTGTGAGAAAATATGAGAATATATAAGGAATCCCTTCAGGATGGTGGAGGGTTTGTTGGGCCTAGTGGTGCCATGGGGGAGCCTTAGGTTCTCAGTGGATAAAAATGGCCACCTACACACCATTTCAAACTTAAATTATCCATTTTTATTGGACCACAGGGATATCTATACCATGGTTGTGGTTGTGGAGTTCGGAGAGGGATCCCTATGTGAAACAGTGAGGGAGAACATCACCATGGTTCTCCATAGGGTGGAACCTCAATAGTTTTGGATATTCCATAGTAATATCCACATCGTGAATCTTTCCTTGGTGCAAGGGGAGTGGCATTTTGTGAAATGAGAAGGGTTTACCTCATTGTGGTTCTCACCAAGTCCCCATAGTGGATAAACCTAATGAAGGAGCACTGCATCATGGTCCATGTAGACCACTCCATGGTGAAGCCTGGATAAGCACCCAATTCATTTTTTTGAGAAAGGGTATTTTAGTACATTTTAGGGGATTTTATTTCAATCCTCATAAATATATATTTGTTGTGGATCACTCAAATGTGAGGGGAAATGCCTATTTTTTTATCCACCTTTCTCTTTCCCCTTTCGATCAAGATGATTTCAGGATGATTCGTCACATCGATTCTAGGTAATATTCTCCCTTTTTATTCCTTTTTCTCTTCCCTTATTCTTCATTGATTTAATATACCCTGATTAGGGTTTCAATGTGGATTCCATTAGAGTATGGTGGAATTGGGAGATGATGATGGGGTTCATTCACGCAATGGGTAAAATATGTCCCATGATGATGCTCAGACACCATCTGTCACAACCCCCTCCCACCAAAGATGCCCCTCCTGAGCTGGAAATAGTGAAAGGGAGATAATGACCCTCGAGTCCTACCTCTAGTAGGCCCCGGGTTAGTGAATAGCACCAAGGGTATGAGTTTTCACAAATATGGGAGGCATTACCCTTTTTATTATTTTGGATCGGGAAATAGGACAAGTCAACCACCAAAAAGAAAAGAAAAAGTGTATATAAATAAACCCAAACCAAGCCCACATGCATGTTTAAATAATTTTATAACAAGGTACAAGTACAAGAAAGCTCAAAAGTACAATACCCAAAGAAAACAAGAGAACATAAACTGAAACAACTCCAACTGCTTGACTAGTAGGGTCCCGCACGGCCCTGGTAGTCCTCCTGGAAACCTGAAAGTAAACGTAGGGTGAGCATACAAGTATACTCAGTAGGTAAAACTAAAGCTCTCGTGCACAAGTGGGGAGATATCCTAATGTCCCGTGAGAACAACAAAAGAAACCTAACAAGGAAATATATCCACCCAACCTCGCCAGCCACACTCACCAAAACACAATCACAGTAGGTAGTAGTAGTATAAGAACAAGAGCATTGGGTACCCCACACCATTTCCCATTAGTTAGTTGAACGTCCTGACACTGTCACACTCTCCCCGCCCGCACACACCTGGGCCTCACAACCACGTATCCCGCCCGCACAGTCCTGCACCTCACAACCACACATCCCGCCCGCACACACCTGGGCCTCACCAACACGTATCTCGCCCGCACACACCTGGGCCTCACAACCACAACCACATCCCCGCCCGAAGACACCTGGGCCTCATCCCGATGATTCTTGGGAATAGTAACAGAACTCTCGCCCGAAGACACCTGGGCCTGAAATCGAAACCTACCTGAAGAGTCTTAGGTGTAAGGTCGCCTCAATCCATCACAACCTATAAGTCTGCCTGAAGGGTCTTGGGCCTAACCACCCCAATCGAAACCTACCCGAAGAGTCTTGGGTGTAAGGTCGCCTCAAGCCATCACAACCTAGGGGAGAAGGAGTAGTAAAGAGCTAGTAAATATGGGAAAACACCCTCTCCCATGAAATGGGAGTGTTCGGCACTATGTGCTCAACATGGGTGCGGTGCGATAAAACACAAAAGATACAGATATATATATAGCAACCACTCAGCCCAACCTATGGCTTCTAAAAAGAGAAAATGAGCACGTGCCTCGGCAATGATACCACAAATCATGCATACAACAAACAACCCCAACCCCATTAAGGTTTTCACGTTTCAGCAGAAATTAGCTTATTTAGTTCCTTAACTACTGGGCAACTATCCACAACCAACCACAACGACCGTTCGTAAGTATATCCCTGCCATCCACAAAGCAAGTTAGGAAAACACAGCAACACGACAAGTCCCTTCTTATTAACCAACCAACTCATTAATTATTATTTCTGTTTCATTACCAAGCCCCACCATTAATTAACTATTCCACTTTTATTTTTCACAACCCAAAGTCCGCTCACATTCCAACCCATCCCTGCAGCCCCGCTGCCAACCGCCATAACCATAACCACATCGAAACCTGTACATCATTATCCCTTTAATACCATTTATTGCATCCCCACTGCCCATCACCATCACAACATTCACACCAACCCACAACCAAGTCAACCGCAACCCCGCTTCTTACCCGATCCACAACAACCCACAAAACACGCCCAACACATGCCACGTAACCAAGCCAACACCCACATGTTCATTAGTCTATTTTGGTTCAACTGGGGTGATCACACAAGGGTTCCAGATTTTCATTTAAATAGTCAACTTTACGTGATTAACCAATTTCCACATTCTATGAAGTTTCCAATCACAAAACGGTCTAGCAGATAGGGAAACATTTAATTGGGCAAGCAAAGGCCCCCAACGACCATTATTTTCAGTAGGCATAAGCCTATTCATGTCACAATATAATATCACATGATATAAAGTAATAGCAATCACAACTTCCAAACCCCATTATATAAGCCAGTTATTATCTTTATTAAACAGGTTCAAAAGTGTTTCACGTAAACAAGAGAATACCCACCCCGCATGTTGCAAAAATTAGAGAGACGAAGGTAATATCCATACTTCAATAGGTTCTTGATCGCAACGCTCCTCTGGATCAACTTTTGAAGACGTTCGTCGGTATCCCGACAAAACTTCCTCGGGTGGAAGTCGGAGAGGAAAATCCGAAGGAAAGACAACAGATCCCAGCTCAGAAGTTCCGCCTCGTTGTTACGATCTTGTGGCCACTGACGGATCGTAAATTGGAGCTCAGGCGAAAAAGTTATGGAAGAAAGAGCCTTCGAGTCTCTTGAGAGAGCTCTTCTCAGAGGAGAGGGGAGGAGAGGTGTGAGTTGAAAGGAGGAGGGGACCCCTCCTTTTATAGGCGTGAAAAGTTAAAGTACACGGCGTGTACTCGACCGTTTTCACACGGTCTCCACGCGACCTCCAACGCGGCTCTGCGACCGTTGACTGGTCAACACACGGTTTGAAGGTAATGCATACACGGTGAAGGACTACACGGTATGTATATTGGACACACGGCGTGTACACATTTATTGCACACGGAAAGGGCACGACCTTCACATGGCACACGGCTGACGACTGGTCAACACACGGTAACGCGTACGCGGGGAGGGACTATATGGCGTGTAGTACTAGACACACGGCGTGTACTCATTTTCTTCATGCGGCAAGGACACGGTCATCCACACGGGGTATAACCGTCAAGAGGGTACACGGCGTGTACTCAAACTACATGGCGTGTAGTTTCAAAATTCTGGAAAGTGTGGGAAAAGTCCATTTTACCCTCCAGAATACTTCGTGGCCTTCTTTTTGACAAAGGAATGGGTCGGAGAGGTCCGTGCCATTACATCAGATACCTATTAAAACATTCTCGTCCCCGAGAATTCAAAACCAACCCAGGGGAACCCAATAAGATACCTATTAGGGCCCTCGTTATAATAGGGACCCAACCAACAACCCTAATCATATGTGTTAGGAATTCCTTCTCCTATGTCGAGATATTACCCGCTTTAAGCGGCACTGACTCGCCTGCACGAGTTTAATTGCATCCTCATTAATGCATCTCGATTAATAATTGGGCCTTCCCACTTTCATACATTAGTATTTTTCAACTCGCACTAACCCCAACACCACACAACCAACACACTGCTTGAACATGTGGGTTTGGGAAAACTCCTTCACCTATGTCGAGATATTATCCGATTTAAGCGGCACTGACTCACCCGCACGGGTTCAATCGCATCCACATTAATGCGTCTCGATTAAGGGTCAGGTTTTCCCCCTTCCCACACATCCATACATGATACACATTACTAGGGAACAAGGAAACAAAAGGTCTCACAACTGAAAAGCCAAGAATTCCATATATCAAAGGTACAGAGTAAAACATCAACACAAAGCTCAGAAGAACAAGGGAAAACACAAGTCAAAACAACTCCGGGTACTGAGCGTGCATCTGGGTCTCCCGCTCCCAAGTGCTCTCCTCAAGGCCACCATGCCTCCACAACACACGAACCAAGGGATTGGTTCGTCCACGGAGCACCTTCTCTTTACGATCCTCAATTCTGACTGGTCGTTCCTCGAAGGTCACGTCGTCTCCCATATCCAACTCCCCCCAGTTGATAATGTGAGAATCATCGTGCAAGTACCGACGAAGCTGGGAGACCTGGAAGACGTCATGGACTTTCTCCAACTGAGGTGGCAGGGCCAGCTGATATGCCACCTCTCCGACTCGCCCCAACACCTCAAAAGGGTCCGATGAACCTGGTTGAGAGCTTGCTCCCTTTCCCAAACCTCTGTTGCCCCCGTCGAGGGTAAACCTTCAAGAACACATGATCTCCCACCTCGAACTCCAAGGTCCTCCTCTGACGATCAGCATAAGACTTCTATCGGTCCTGAGCCGCCTTCATCCTCTCACGTACAAGCTGGACTTTCTCCGTGGTGCTCTGCACTACCTCTGGCCCAAGAGCACCTGTCTCACCAACCTCTGCCCAGAAAATGGGTGAACGACATGGCCTTCCATACAAAGCCTCAAATGGTGCCATGCCAATAGTAGAGTGGAAGCTATTGTTGTAGGCAAACTCTACTGAAGGCAAGTGTCGTACCCATGATCCTCCGAAATCCAGAACGCATGCTCGCAGCATGTCCTCCAGCATCTGGATAGTCCGCTCTATCTGCTCATCGGTCTGGGGGTGGAAAGCAGTGCTAAGGCGTAGCTGGGTGCCAAAATCATGATGTATCCCCCTCCAGACTCGTGAGGTAAACTGAGTATCCCGGTCTGAGACGATAGTCCTCGGACCTCCATGCAAACGCACTACCTCGTCTACGTACATCTAAGCTAAGGTACTCACTGGGCCCGACTCCTTGATTGCTAAGAAGTGAGCCGATTTCGTCAGACGATCCACCACTACCCAGATAGCATCATAACCACCCTGATATCTGGGTAGTCCTGTGATGAAGTCCATTGAGATGTCATCCCACTTCCACTCGGGGACATCTAAAGGATGCAACAACCCACCAGGAACACGGTGTTCAACCTTCACTTGCTGACACACTAGGCACCTAGCCACAAACCCCGCCACTGCCCGTTTCACCCCGGGCCACCAAAACTGATCCCTCAGGCCTCGGTACATTTTTGAAACTCCTGGGTGTACCACCAAGGCTAAGCTATGGAACTCATGGAGAACTCCCTCATGCATTGCCTCCGGAACAAACAACCTTCCCTGGAAAAGCATCTGATGTCGGCTGTCCTCTGACCATCCCT
This sequence comes from Viscum album, assembly GCA_963277665.1. Lineage (NCBI taxonomy): Eukaryota > Viridiplantae > Streptophyta > Magnoliopsida > Santalales > Viscaceae > Viscum > Viscum album. The sequence continues at coordinate 1,050,898,770 of OY728146.1, read as the reverse complement.
CTGGAGCATTCCCCTAATCGACACGATCCCGCATCACCTCTACCTCGGAGTCCCCCCACTGAGACTCTTCCACCTGCTACGACAAGGAGGATTGCACCATCATCTGGAACAAACAACCTCTAACACCTTCTTCCCTTGCATCTAAGTGTAGGGCAGCCAACTCTCCCATCGCCTTCCATGCATTAGCGGATTCCCGAACCACTTCTTTATGTGAATTCCTGCTCAGGGAATCAGCCACAAAGTTTCCCTTACCTTCAGTGTAAGAGATCTTGAAGTCATAGTCTTGGAGAAACTCGACCCATATCCACTACCGTAAGTTCAAGTCACGCTAGGAGAAGATATAACACAGGCTCTTGTGATTTGAGAAGACCACAAAGTGCTCCTCAAAAGGGTAATGTCTCCAAAACTTCAATGCGAACACTACTGCTGCAAGCTCCAGGTCATGGGTGGCATAGTTACGCTCATGAGGGCACAACTGCCTAGACCCATAACAAATCACACCCTTCTTCTGCATCAGCACACACCCCAGACCAAGGCTAGAAGCATCACAAAACACTTCATACAACAACCCTTCCTCTGGAAACCTGAGCACGGGAGCACTAACCAACTTCTCCTTCAGGTAGTCGAAAGCTTTCTGGCACTGATCGCTCCATAGGAAGACCTGATTCTTCCTAGTCAAAGCTTTCAATGGAGAAACAACTCGAGAAAATTCCGAAATGAACCTCTGATAGTAACCTGCTAACCCCAAGAAACTACGAACTTCTACCACGCTCTTAGGTGCTGCCCAAGAAACAACTTCCTCCACCTTCAACAGGTCCACCGATACTCCATGCTAAGACACCACGTGCCCAAGGAAGTGTACTTCTTGTGTCAAGAACTTACACTTCGACAATTTTCCGTAAAACTTGTGGTGTCTAAGGACTTCCAAGACTTCCCTGAGATGCTCAACGTGCTCCTCCTCTGATCTTGAGTAGATCAGGATGTCATCGATAAACACAACGACAAACTGGTCCAGAAACTCTCGGAAGACAAAGTTCATAAGTCCCATGAACACAACTGGGGAATTCGTAACTCCAAAAGGCATCACTACAAACTCGAAGTGCCCATACCTACACCTGAAAGCTGTCTTCGAGATGTCACTGTCCTTCAACATCAGCTGATGATATCCTGATCGTAGATCAATCTTGGAAAACCAACCTGCTCCCCTCAGTTGGTCAAAAAGATCATCTATCCTTGGGAGGGGATAGCGGTTCTTGACCATTACCTGGTAGTCTATGCATAGCCTGAGACCACCATCTTCCTTCTTCACGAAAAAAACTGGAGCACCCCATGGAGACATGCTGGGTTGAACAAAACCCTTCTCCATCAGATCTTCAATTTGAATCCACAACTCCCACAACTCTGAAGGCGCCATCTGATAAGGGGCCATCGAAATTGGATGGGCACCAGGCTGTAAGTCTATCCCGAACTCAACGTCACGTCGAGGGGGGGGGGGGTAGAGTCACAACCTCATTAGGAAAAACATCAAGGAACTCCCCAACAACTTTCAGGACATCCATCATCTTTTTATCAGCTGGAACCACTGATAACCTGCCTAACAAAGAAAGGAGAGGCTCCATACGCCGGTTTCCCACAGGATAGCTCCTCTTGCCAACAAAATATACACGCTGCCCATCCACGTCAGAGAATGCGACTCTTCTCCGGAAGCAGTCGATAACAGAACTAACAGAAAACAACCAGTTGATGCCTATGATGACATCGTATGGCTGCATCTGTAACAGAAGAAGGTCCCCACTAGATCGATGTGGTCCCAACGTTAGCCCACATCCCCGATAAACAAAAGATATGCTGGTCTGGCCTCCAACTGGTGTACTCAACACCAGTGGTACGGAAAGTCTCTCTACTTCTAGTCCCAAAACATGGGCTAGACTAGGTGCAACAAAAGAGTGTGAGGCTCCTGAATCGAACAAAGCAGAAAAAAGAGTGTTGTACAAACAAATCGTACCTCGCACCACCTATCGTCCTGCTGGAGCTGCCAACTCTGCTGCGTGCAACTGTCCACGCCCAACTCCTCTGCCTCTCTGATGTCGTCCACTTCCCCGACCACGCCCTGGTCGAGGTCCCTGAGGAGCACCCTGAGGTCGGCCTCCTCCCGCAAAGTCTGCCCTCGGAGGAGCATGGTCCTACTGCTGCTGGAAGGACCTCACTGGCAACTAGTGATGCTGCGGTGGGCACTGAACCTGCCCACCTCCACTGTACGGAGCTTGGGTCGGGCACCGACTCTGAACGTTCCCGAAATCTCCATAAGAAAAACACCTTGGTCCTGGGCTTGTGGAAAAGGGATGAGGACCAGAAGATCTGAACTGGAACTGCTGGGGCCTGCTCCCCACTGGCCTGAACATAGAAGGTCCTGTCGCAGGAGACCTACTGCTGACTACCTTCCCCTTCGACAAACTTGGCTGAAACACCTCACGGGGTTCACCTCTCAGCGAGTGCATCCTCTCTACGACCTCTGCCTTCTTCTACACTGCCAAGTACGCTGGAAGGGTGAAGGGGGTGACAGCATACTGGAGCGAAGGACAAAGCGCCTCCTCCAAACGTCTCGCTCGAGATTCCTCATCCGGAAAGAGATCCAGAGCAAAGCATAGGAGATCTTTGAACTTGATCCCCAGATCTCGTACCGACATACTCCCCTGCTGAAGAGAGAGTAACTCCTACCGCTTCTCCGCCTTGATCATGGAAGAAAGGAATTCCTCTTGGAATTCCTTCTCAAAGTCAGCACATGGAACCTCTGCCTCAATCCTCTCTCTGAGGTAGAGCGTCCCCTACTGTCGCGCTGCACCTCTTAGCCGACTGACTGCTAGGGGAACCCAGTACTCCCTTGGAGCACGGATCAAGGTGAAAGTGATCCCTAGCTCCTCAATCCACCCCTCCGTCTCCGTATCCAAAGTACTACCCTCGTACTTCTTGAGGGTCTGCCACTGGAAGGAATGGAGAGTCTTCTGCCACTGGCTATCTTCCTCCTCTCAATCAATCCTCAACTGATTGACCACCTGGATCTGCTGGGCCTCGGTCGTCTGAGCCACCCGGGGACGACGTCCAGGTGCCATAACTGTACGGTAAACAAGGATCGCCTAAGCCCAAGTAGTAAGGAATTTTCTCAATGTTTTAATTATCATTTTATTTCAATTTCTTTCCCAGAACACCCAAATCAAGTAAAACACAATCATGATGATGCATGTACCTTCCCTAGGGTCTCTACCCTGCAATCAATGTAGTCTCACTTGGTCGTTCGGTAGGCTCAGAGTCCTTGCATTGGATCACAGGGGGCCCTAAAATCCCGTGTCCTAGATGGTCTTCCCTGGCCTATGTCACGCACCAAGGTTAACTAACACTATTTCCCTACCATCCCATGCAATCCTCACTGTCCCTAACTCCAGAATCCATCCTATCTCTCAACCATCACCTCTGATACCATTATGTCACGAACCCCTCCCACCAAAGATGCCCCTCCTGAGATGTCAATGGTGAAAGGGAGATAATGACCCTCGAGTCCCGCCTCGAGTAGGCCCCAGGTTAGCGAATAGCACCAAGGGTATGAGTTTTCACAAATATGGGAGGCATTACCCTTTTTTATTATTTTGGATCGGGAAATAGGACAAGTCAACCACCAAAAAGAAAAGAACAAGTGTATATAAATAAACCCAAACCAAGCCCACATGCATGTTCAAATAATTTTATAACAAGGTACAAGTACAAGAAAGCTCAAAAGTAAAATACCCAAAGAAAACAAGAGAACATAAACTGAAACAACTCCAACTGCCTGACTAGTAGGGTCCTACACGGCCCTGGTAGTCCTCCTAGAAACCTAAAAGTAAACGTAGGGTGAGCATACAAGTATACTCAGTAGGGAAACCTAAAGCTCTCGTGCACAAGTGGGGAGACATCCTAATGTCCCGTGAGAACAACAGAAGAAACCTAACAAGGGAATCTATCCACCCAACCTCGCCAGCCGCACTCACCAAAACACAATCACAGCAGGTAGTAGTAGTATAAGAACAAGATCATTGGGTACCCCACACCATTTCCCATTAGTTAGCTGAATGTCCTGACGCTGTCACACTCTCCCCGCCCGCACACACCTGGGCCTCACAACCACGTATCCCGCCCGCACACACCTAGGCCTCACAACCACACATCCTGCCTGCACACACCTGGGCCTCACCACCACGTATCCCGCCCGCACACACCTGGGCCTCACAACCACAACCACATCCCCGCCCGAAGACACCTGGGCCTCATCCCGAGGATTCTTGGTAATAGTAACATAACTCTTGCCCGAAGACACCTGGTCCTGAAATCAAAACCTACCTGAAGAGTCTTAGGTGTAAGGTCGCCTCAATCCATCATAGACTATAAGTATTCCCAAAGAGTCTTGGGCCTAACCACCCCAATCGAAACCTACCATAAGAGTCTTGGGTGTAAGGTCGCCTCAAGCCATCACAGCCTAGGGAGAAGAAGCAGGAAGGAGCTAGTAACTATGGGAAAACACCCTCTCCCATGAAATGGGAGTGTTCGGCACTATGTGCTCAACATGGGTACGGTGCGATAAAACACAAAATATATATATATATATATATATATATAGAAACCACTCATCCCAACCTACGGCTTCTAAAAAGAGAAACTGAGCACGTGCCTCGGCACTGCTACCACGAAGCATGCATACAACAAACAACCCCAACCCCATTAAGGTTTTCACGTTTCAGAAGAAATTAGCTTATTTAGTTCCTTAAATACTGGGAAACTATCCACAACCAACCACAACGACCATTCGTAAGTATATCCCTGCCATCCACAAAGCAAGTTAGGAAAACACAACAACACGGCAAGTCCCTTCTTATTAACCAACCAACCCATTAATTATTATTTCTGTTTCATTACCAAGCCCAACCATTCATTAACTCTTCCACTTTTATTTTTCACAACCCAAAGTCCGCTCATATTCCAACCCATCCATGCAGCCCTACTGCCAACCGCCATAACCATAACCTCACCGAAACCTGTACATCATTATCCCTTTAATACCATTTATTGCAGCCCCACTGCCCATCACCATCACAACATTCACACCAACCCACAACCAATTCAACCATAGCCCCACTGCTTACCCGATCCACAACAACCCACAAAACACCCCCAACACATGCCACGTAACCAATCCAACACCCACATGTTCATTATTCCATTTTGGTTCAACTGGGGTGATCACACAAGGGTTCCATCTTTTCATTTAAATAGTCAACTTTACATGATTAACCAATTTCCACATTCCATGAAGTTTCCAATCACAAAATGGTCTAGAAGATAGGGCAACATTTAATTGCGCAAGCAAAGTCCCCCAGCGACCATTATTTTTAGTAGGCATAAGCCTATTCATGTCACTGCATAATATCACAGGATATAAAGTAACAACAATCACAACTTCCCAACCCCGTTATATAAGCCAGTTATTATCTTTATTAAACCGGTTCAAAAGTGTTTCATGTAAACAAGAGAATACCCACCCCGCATGTTGCAAAAATTAGAGAGACAAAGGTAGGATCCCTACTTCAACAGGTTCTTGATTGCAACACTCTTCCGGATCAACTTTAGAAGACGTTCATCGGGGTCCCGGAAAAGCTTCCTCGGGTGGAAGTCTGAGAGGAAAATCCTAAGGAAAGACAACGGATCCCAGCTTAGAAGTTCCGCCTCGTCGTTACGATCTGGTGGCCGTTGACGGATCGTAAATCAGAGCTCGGACGAAAACGTTATGGAAGAAAGAGCCTTCGAGTCTCTTGAGAGAGCTCTGCTCAGAGGAGAGGGGAGGAGAGGTGTGAGTTGAAAGGAGGAGGGGACCCCTCCTTTTATAGGCGTGAAAAGAAAAAGTACACGGCATTTACTTATGGTACACGGCGTGTACTCGGCCATTTTCACACGTTCTCCACATGACCTCCAACACGGCTCCGCAGCCATTGACTAGTCAACACACGGTTTGAAGGTAACACATACACGGTGAAGGACTACACATCGTGTATATTGGACACACGACATGTACTCATTTATTGCACACGGCAAGGACATGACCTTCACACGACACACGACTGATGACTGGTCAACACACGGTAACGCGTTCGTAGGGAGGGACTACACGGCGTGTAGTACTGGACACACGACGTGTACTCATTTTCTTCACGCGGCAAGGACACGGTCATCCACACAGGGTATACCCGGCAAGAGGGTACACGACGTGTACTCAAACTACACGGTGTGTAGTTTCAAAATTCTCGAAAGTGTGGGAAAAGTCCATTTTACCCTCCAGAACACTTCGTGGCCTTCTTTTTGACAAAGGAATGGGCCGGAGAGGTCCGGGCCATTACACCATCACATTCCATTTTGATGAAATTATATTGTCATATTAATTATTCTAGGATGTTTTATTTAAATGGATGAAATTGGTTATACAATTAATGTCATGTGATAGGTATTTTTTTCCAGAATGATATTGGGTGTTTGTTAAGAACCTTTTATTGGTGGTTAGTCATTGTTTCAATGTGACAAGGTGGTCTGGTGAGTTATTAGGAATTTATGCCTAATTTAATTAAATCATAAATTAATTTTAAATTATTGAAATTCATTTTTATAATTAATTATAAATTTTTATAATTAATTATAGGATGTTCTTCATTGATAAAGGTGCTTGGGATTTGATATAATTCTTTGATAGGACTAGTAAGTGATGGTCAATATTAGTTTCAATATAAATATCTTCATAAATAATGTAGGTGGCCCTTATGAATTTTACCTTTGGTATTACGCATGATTTATGTGGAAAGTCTTTCCACCTTGACCGATTGAACAATTTTAAATAAATTCCTACAAATGAACTGAATAAAGTGACAAGGTCCAAAATGGACCCTTTTTCACTAACTTTATGCCTTAGATGCCGAAGAATGTGTCCTTTATTATAAATTTATTCCTTAATATATTTTTAACTAGAGGGTTGTATTTAAATAAAATTAAATGAACAATATGTAGCAGTCCAAGTGATAGGTTCCTTTAATGAGCTCTAGGTAGACGTGAGAATTGAATTGAGATAAATGGTCTAGAGATTATTCATGTAGGACCCTTTAGATGCATTAAATCTTTTAATCTAGTTGATATGAGAATGGGTAAACCATTCCTCCCACACTAAGATATGAGTACTAGGGAGGGTGATCCCTAGGTAGATTATGGATTGCTTAAGAGAGAGGACCAACCTAGATTTTCCCTAGAAAGTGTGATGAGCCTTGTTTCATATCTTGAGACTAATGCTAGAGAGACTTACCTTATAATACTAGTGATACTGTGATGTGATCATGAGGATACCAAGGGATGCTATTCCCTCAGAGTGTTGGTATTATCATGAAATTAGAGACTAGTATTGAAAAATCCATGATGGTTTTCAAGGTATTGATGTGACTCAGGGGACCCCAGATAGCTCCCTAGTGATTAGTTTAACCTAGAGAGGGGTGAATGAAGTAAATGTGTATTGATGACTTTAGGTGTCACCCTTGAACATGAACTGATGATGTGGGTCTAATATGTTTATAATTATGAGGTTATGTCATGTGTTTAAGTGAAAAAACACGTCTATGTGAGAGAGGTTTGGGTGATGGACTAAACCTTATGAGATTTGTTTTATAAGATATTATGGGAGGGGCACACTTTGCTTAAGAATTTAAGTGGAATGACTAGGTGGTTACTTTGTATTTTTACGTTTGGTCTAAGTTTAATTCCTATGTATATTCATATAGGATAATACCATTGAGAATGATACTAATGGATTCCTAGGATGTGATCCTAGGATTCATCTATTAAGCCTAATACTAAATGAATACCTTAGGAAATCCCATTGGATTCAGCCTTCAGGTCTATATGGAATGCCCAAAATTCTAGGATTCAACCTTTAGGTTTATATGAATAGCTTGAACTTGCTTCTTAGAATTAACTGTATATCTTACACTAGATTTCCAAATAATTAATCCTATACTACCATATTTCTTTCTCCTAGGAAGCGGTCGTGGTCCTTAGACTATTTAATTTCCTAGGGTCATCCCCCTAGGAATAAGCTATATACATGACACTATTAGATTACCTAGTATTACCTCCTAGGAATCAGTGATTGGACCTATTATTATATGTCTGTGGGTCCTGGTATTGGTTGGAACAATTATGTGATATGCTCAGAGACACTCCAAAACTGGCCAATTTAGGTATAGTTGATCCCAGGCTACACATTAAAACCTAATGATTTCTTGTAGTTACTTTATTATGATTCTAAATTTAGTTTATTTTTTTATTATAAGAATGTAACATACACATAAAATTCATTTACTAGTTATGTTGGGGACCAAATTGGTGGTGCCCTATTGAGTTGTACTCACACCTTTCTCAGGAGACCATCACACTTGGGTACCTGGGTATAATTAATTATTTGTAGGTTTAAATTGATAAGAGACTCAATATTTCATGATTGAGTGGGATATCTCAGATCTAGTTTGGATACTAATTCTGAGGTATAGATCAAGGATTGTAGTAAATATTTGTTTTTCTTTTATTTATTATATATTTGTGATCAACCTAGTGGGCGCTCTATCATTATTTTTTGGAATAACAGTGAGTCTGTATGAAAAATTTCTTTTGCTTGAAATTTATTATAGAATTATTACTGTTATTTGTTATAAATACTATGATGATGATCACTGTGTATGATTTTTTGGTTATTTTCTTGTTATTGAACACTCTAATATGAGGGTATAATCTCCCTATGGTAATACCCTAGACCACCACTACTAGTTAGAAATATTTAGTGTATGAAGAGGAATTGTAACGCCCCAACCCCATAATCCCAAAGTCGGTGCATTATTTTAATATATTGGCATGATTACAAGGAATAAAGTTTCAAAGGATCGATCATTTTAGTAGTCTTGGAAAATAGATTACATACATGAACATTACATTACACATTTAAACATAAAACACAACATAAATAATCCATTGCAAATGCCATTATTCCACTATATTAACCCTACATATCAAACATAATAGACTTCTTCGAATCTTGGGAAAACAAAACATAAGAAAGGGGTGAGCTTAGATGCTTAGTAAGGGTAAATAATTTAGTAGAAGCTATAAACTTTTAAGGAAAGATGTGTAATAAAAACAACAGCCTTTTAAAAATAAAATTGAACATAATATGGAGAAAATAAATCAAACATTACCATATAAACATTCACATGGATATTCTACTAGTCAAATAATGACATGTAATAATTAATTTCATAATGAGGGAATTCCTAACACCGAAAATCATTACCACATAGTCAAGGCCTCGTGCCATGACTACATATAATTTTTTTTCAAGGCCTTATGCCAAGATAATAATTTGTCTCATGAGACCTACCAATTCTTCAAGGGACTATAGAGGGCCTCACCCATCACTTACTAAGTCCACTACATTCCTCATATGAAAATGTTGAAACATAACATAAACATTCATATTAAAACTAGCATATGAAATGTCAATACATCAACCATAAACCCTGAAGGGTATAAAAATAGCACATCCATAGTCAATAATATAATAAATCATTCAATACAATATGGAATATTTTATTATAATAAATCAACCTTAATCAAGAATAATATCCGATAAAGGATGTTGACATAGTTGAAAATGATCAGTAAAGCTTTTCGAGAGAAATATCTCTTTTTGTGAAATCATTTAAAAGTCACACATTTATAAAGGAAGTCATTTAAAATATATTGTTAATAAAATTTTCCCATACCACTTTGAAACTTTTTAGATGAATTAACATTTTAAAAGAATCATGTCTATATAAATAAATCCTTAAAACCATTTTGAAAACATGGACATTGATGAGAAAGATTTAGAAGAATAAATATTTAAAACATTTAAAATGATGTTTTAGTTAAAGAGTACCTTAAAATAATCATTTTGAAATGTATTTTATGAAACATGGACATGGATAAGAAATATGTCCCAGAAAATACATACATATAAACAATCTCAGATAATAATGAGATTGAGGAATTAACCCTTACCATGCACTTTCATTTGGTCGAGGGTACGTTTAACCTCCTGTATAATGACCATAGTATGTTATTAAATTATACCAGAACCATATTCATATTAATTATATAATAAATGATTCATTTATGACTTTATACTACCCATTTAATAATTATTTTCATGTTAAATTAACATTTCAGGTAATAATCGCTTTCTTTATCGTACATGTTTTAAGTTGTTATTCTTGATCATATCATTTATATTATGATTTAAATAATTCCAGAATATAAAACATGATTTATATATAATATATATTTAGAATATAAATATGTATAATAGATATATATATGAAATGGAAAACACTGTTTATAGAGACGGTAGGCCGTACGTACGCATAAACATTGTTTCCGTTTTCATATCATATTGAACATAAGTAAGTGAATAAGATATATGTAAGTACATACATACATAAATATATCTAAAGTAGCATTATTATTTCATATATTACATACTCATTAATAATATTTTTTTAATCATCGTTGAATGGTGAACCTGGAAATGAATCTCATCGCGTCATGGAGACGGTAAGTCGTACGTACACACGAGTGCCGATATCATTTCCTTAATGATTAAAAGGCGTGGAATTGTATGTTATATTAATTATACAGATAAATTAGAATGTTATTTTCATTATTTATATAAATATTACTCATCATTATATCCATCAAAAAAACATAGCGTTGAATGAAAAATTACACCACTGCGTGGAGACGGTAAACTGTATGTACGCACACATGGTGAAATTATGATTCATAGGATGGATAGAATAATGAGTATCGTTGTACCATATTTATAATAAAATCACATTATGTAGAATTTACTAGATTTATTATTTTGGTATGGAAATAACAAAGAAAGAGAAAGTGTAATAAGAAAAGAACTTTGAAAGAGGTGATAAAATAATTACCTCTTCTTTGGGTGTTTCCTTTTGATTTGAACAAAAGGGCTCCTTAGGTTGGCTTTCTGCTCAAGGTAAGGCCTCTAGTTTTAAGTGAGAGAAGTTGGGAGGAGATTTGTGCAGGGGTTTTCTGTGAAAAATTTATTTGGAGGTGTGATTTTGAGAGAAGGGAAATTTCCCTTTTATAAGAGAGGTGAGGGTCACTTTAGGAAAATTTTGAAATATTATTTTATTATAAAATAATTTTCGATTTATAATGGATGAAAATTGATTTATTTAAAATATAATGTGGGGATGGATGAAAAACCTCTAAACCAATAGGTTTTAGAAAAATTTATGTCACCATATTAACCCTATCTTTTAGATTTAACTATAAGTTAAATAGTTTAACTTTTACCATGTCCTCTTGTATTATTATAATAAATGGTTAATAAACTTACTATAAAAATCCAAGAAAACCCCAAGTGGTTAATTATTGATATATATAACATTATGTACATCCTTTTTCTAAAACCTAAATTTTTAGAAATATTATATCAATTAATAATATATTATTTGTTTTAAAAACTCATTTATGTCAATTTTGACACTATTTGGTATTTTGTTTTTGTTAAAGTCATAAAAACTTTATCACTTAAAAAAAATTTATTTAATAAACCCTAACACTTCATATTAACCTATAAAATTATTGGATGGAATAAAAAGCCTAAATTTACATTTATGTTTATATTTATAATATCAATTATTCTAATCTTTCATTGATAAAGTAATTACTACATCATCATTGTGTCATAAATAAATTTAATTATTTAATCTATAAAAATTAGAAATATAATAAAATTATGTATGAAATATTTTTATCTTTCTAATGAGTATTTATAGTTGAATTTATCTTATGTATAACCCTATATTACAAATGGTTTTGTTATTAAACATTGAATTTAACACTTTTAACTCTTCTTTAAATAAAATAATAGTAAATGTCGTAATCTAATACAAGTGGAACAAAAGGATAATATTTTATTCATATGGTTGGTTTTGGTCTAAATACACTTTTACAATAGAATTAGGACATGTTTTAGGGTAATTATAATATCATTTTTACTGTTAATTACCCTATTTACTTTTAATCGTGGTAAATAAAAGTCAAAAGTTACTATTCACCAAAAATTATTTTCATCTTATTGAACAAAATTTTACATAATGATTTCAATCGTGTCTCTCAGATTTTTGAAATTCAATTCAGAGAAGTGGTAAAATTTCATTTTATACAAATTTGCAAATGTGCCTAGAAGGTGGGTAAAAGACATTAAAAAGTTTATTAGAATTTTATACATCTAATTTTATTATAAAATGACTCCAATGAATTAAATTTAACTTATATAAGTATTATATATAAATTTTGACTTGAAATAAATTTAAATAAAATAAATAATTATTTAAATAAAATGTCGGATTTAAACAATAATGTAGTTTTTTTCACTATTCATCAAAAATTCAAAGTTTTCAGAAAAATACCAAAAATTCACCCTCAGATAATTTTTATATTCCAAATTTAAAAATTAATTCTATTTTACCAAATTCAAAACATAAAAGTTTCATTAATTAATTTAAAATTAATTCCCGTTGTCAAAACCAAAAAACAAGTTTTTAAAAGTAAAAAATTTCAAAAGATTGACATGTGTTTATGTCAAATTTAAATATAAAATTAATTATAGTGACCAAAATTGTATTAAATGATAAAAATATAATCTAATTATACTTCCAAACCGTTTAAATGAATAATTTAACACTATAAAATATTTCTATTAAAAAATTTGTTTTTAATTAAAATTTAGTATTTTTTAACTATTCATTAAAATATGAAAGTTATCAGAAAAGTACAAAAAATTAATCCAAACTAAATTTTTATGTCTTTATTATAAATAAGAATTTAATTTCATCAAATTTAATATATAAAAGTTTCAAATATTAGTTTTAAAAGGGTTTTCCATTAAAAGGCGGTAAAATTGCATTTTTTTTGAAAAATACTTCTTTTATCTAAAAAAATGAATTTGTTATTATATTATGTATAAGAAACACATAATATGGATTCTAAAATTATATAGAGTATATAAAATTCAAAATTCAGTTAATACTATTCATAACCTCTTTTTGAATGGCTAGTTTGGTAAGTCGTGGTGCGCTTGAACTCGGTGTTGCGTGTAGCGCAAGTTATTGAATTACTTTGAAGTGATAATGTACTATGAAATAATGGGGTGTTACAAGAATGCCCAAGGTCTAGTATCTCTCTATACTGGACACTGATCAGTGGTTTTGGGATGGGGAATTTCAAAAGTTGATAACATTCATGAAATTTAAAACCTCAAGTTGAAAACTACCGAGCAAGGTTAAATATTTACATGAAAAATATTAAAGAAATTTTTTCATGACTAACTATACATGTTTTGTATCTAAATATATTCTTTTATGGAATAATAAAATTACTAATAAACCCTCTTATAAATCAAAACAAGAGAAGTAAATATCTACAAGAACATCTACCTGAAGAAATAATCAATCACAAAACATGTATTTCCGGTAGTAAAATAACTATGGGCATAATTTATTTTATTATATATGAACTAGATTCAATGGATATTTCTAGTGCTATATGATTTTTTCTAATGAATCCTATTCATATTGGTATAATATGTCTCTACCAGGAAGAATAATGAAGTAAGGGTGAGTAGTTCTGAAAAGATAAGTGAATATTCACAAAATAAGTAAGTTGTGAGTAGGTAATCATAAAATCTATCCATAGAAAATATATTTGAGTGTTTAGATAAAATATGTGGTATATGTGACCAATAAGGTCACTGTGCTAAGGAATTCATGAATTATCTTCCTATATAACTTTCTTGTAATGAAAGGGGGAAAGTAATCCAAAAGTTAAATTTGGGAGAAAAATATATTATTGTTGATGTTACATTGAAATCATGAAAGAAATGGAAGATTTGGATCCTTGATAGTGAATGGTACTCACACATGTTTGGGGACACAAAATTTTCAAAAATTTATAAGATCATGATAGAGGGGTAGTTAAATTTGGTAATGATAGTTCTCTAAGAATCAAATGTGTTGGTACTACTGAGATTGAATCACAAAAGTCTAAATGAAAATATGTTATCTATATAGAAGGGCTTAAACAAAACATTATAAGTTTGATATAATTATTTGATTATGGGAATGAATATTTCTTCATGAAAAATTTCTACATCATTAATGATTTAATAGATGGAAGGGTCATATCCAAGGGATAAAGAACAAGTGGAAATATATTTCAAATCAATGATCTAAAAAAGATGAGAATAAATTATGGTATAAGATATTTAACCTCCTAGACCAAAAGAATTTTTGAAAAATATTGAAGTATGATTTGATTAGAGACCTTACCCAACTCAAAAGAGATATAGATAGAGATAGATAGATATTGTTTTTGAAATATTTCAAAAGAGGAAGATGTTTCAAAAAACATAGAAACTAGTGGAGATTCAGTCCACTAGTCCACTAGAGTTAATTTATAAAGATTTGTCTAGTCCTTTGAGACAAAAATATTCTAAAGGTGATATGAACTTCCTTAATTTTATTTATGATTACACTCATATAACCAATTTCATTTTCATGAAACATAATTAACAAGTTGTTGAGATATTCAAAATATATAAAAGAAAAATTGAGAAAGTGTATAGAGTTTAAATCATGAATATAAGATTATATAATTTTAGAAAATAAACTTTTAATTATTTTGAAAGTTATCCGGAAAAATATGGAATTAAGAAAAAATTTAGTGCACCGTACACTCCCCATTATAATGGAGTATTAGAGGGGAAATACAAGAGTTTAGTTGATATGTGAATAACAATTCTTTCTAAGCACAAACTCTCTAAATTTTTATGGATAGAAGTTTTTTATACTACAGTTAATATTTTGAATAGGTTTTTAATATGACTAGAGACACACATGAAACCTTATTAAATATAGTATAAAATAAATCCAATTTTATGGAATTTAATTTTTTTGGGAGACCTTGTTTCATAAAACTAATCTAAGGAAGTTTGAATAAAAAGTATTAGATGGAATATTCATGGTATACTTATCCAATGGAAGTGGATATAAATGATGAAATAAATCCTTGAAAAACTTATTGATTTTTATGATGAAAAAATTATCAAAAATAATTCCAAGATAAAAGTTACATTTTAATAATATGATGAAAATGAAAAAGTTTTGAAGATGAAAATTTCTAAAAAATTGGTTTATGAGGAAGTTGGAAAGGTGAAAAATTCTGTTGATGATGATTTTTATCAAGAAAATAAATAAATATGAGACTAATAATAACCAAATACTAAGGAATTAGTGATTTAATAAGCATACCAATTTCGAAAATATCATCGAGAATCAAGAGGCACCAGTTCAAATAAGAAGAATATTGAGTATTGAAAAGAATATTACTCTCATTTTTCAAGTTAAACCACAAAATATATTAGAATCAATTGAATATGAATAATGGATCAATGTTATGAATGAATAAATTGATAATATTGAGAATAACTCCACTTTGGATCTTAAGTCAAGACCTAAAAATGAAAATGTAATTTGAACTAAGTGGGGTTCTATAAATTTATTGAATGAGAAAGGGGAAGTGTCAAGAAACAAAGATATAATAGTATAAAAAGGCTACTCATAAATGAAAGGGATATAATTTAAAGAAACATTTACACCCATAGTATGGATATAATTAATTATAATTTTTAGGGTAGTGGTAAATAACATACATTATAAGGTTTATCATATGGGTGTGAAATCTGAATTCCAAAATAGAGATGTAGAAGAAGAAGTTTTGATTGAGAAATATAAAGGGGTTTTTTAAGAAAATATAGAAATATGGTTTTTAAATTGAATAAGGTTTTATATGGATTAAAATAGGCCCATAGATCTCATTATTCTATATTAGATGGCTATTTTAGAGATATGATCTTTATAAAGGTAAATGTAGATAGAAACCTATATGTGATAGATTTTTCCATAGGTACTCTAATTATCATTTTATATATTTATGAAATTATGTTTTATAGAAACAAATATTATCTTTATGAAGAATTTTCAAAATAAAGGGAGAAGAAATTTGAAATTTATATGTTGGGTGAGATGAAAAACTTTTAGGGATTTTATATTTCATATAAAGATGATTATATTTTCTTATCCCAAGAGAAATATTTTTGAGAAATAATTTGGAATTGAATATTTGAAAGAAATATCTACACCCATTATAGTTGGCACTAATATAATTAGAGGTGAATCTAAAATCAAAATTATTCAAAAAGACTTTACGATTATAATTATAAGTATACTTTACCTTATAATATAAAGGATGTATATTTTTTATACTATGGCTCTATGTGTATGGTTTCAAATTGACCCTAAAGAGTCTCATATACCATAAGATAAATGAATCATTAAGTATATCAAATTTTCTATAAATTATGGATTTCCATATAGAAATATGTGAAACTTAAACTTGACGAGATACACAAATGAATACTGGGAAGGATATTGTGTTGATAGAAATTCTACATCTAGTGAAAGATTATTTCTTGGTGAGATAAGTATAAGTTGAAGTAATAATAATAAAAATTTAGTTTCATTGAGTATAGATAAGGAAGAATATATTGAAACAACACATGATTTTACAAAAATGATATAGATGAGATTGTAGCTAGAAGATTTAAAATATGAAGTTAAGAATCCATTAAGTATTTATTGTGACAATCCTAGTGCTATTGATCAATCAAAGGACCTAGTGTAACACTCTATATCAATACACATTGATATCATATATCATTTCATTAAATAGAGAGTATCCAATAATGATGTGAAACTTGAATACATTTCCACCAAAATTTTGATTATAGATATTTTTACAAAGAAAATTATAAGATATATATTTGATGAATTGTGGATGAACCGCATGTTAAACCTTCCCTATCACATGAGGATATGTGGAAATTAAACCCTTTAAGTATTTGGATTATATTTTCAAAGGGGGAGAGAAAGTACACAACCATTATGAAAAAATTATGGTATTACTATTTTTAAATGGGGATTGATTCTTTATCAGAGGAGGAGTATTCTCTTTCCTTATCTATTTATAATATAAAGATATGGTTAATGATAAATGAGGTATAAGTGAAAGTGTTAATTGAGGGGTAGAGTATCCAAGTTTCCTAGAAAAACTTTTCTTATCAACAAGAGTTGAAATTATCTCAAACACGTTACGTTATATATTAGCATTCTGTCAGGACTTATATCTTTTGAGAAAGGATATGATTTTATGATTCTGGTATACATTTTTGAATTCTTGATCAGAATTGATAGGATCTGAAAGAGTTTAATGATGTTGAAAATAAATCCAAAGGGGGTGATTAAAGTGCCCTACGGAATTTTGGAAGGATCTTAATTAATTTAGACAATGTTTAAGAATATTTGGAGGCTTATGATATATTTTTAAAGATGAGTATAATGGATTAGAGAATTTTAGAGAATCCCTAAGATGAATTGAAGAGGTACTATGATTATTTGAAGAGAATATGTAATCCTGAGTAAGATATGAGAAATAGAGAAGTCCTTGACTTCATAAGGTTATCCAATTTTTACTTGAGGTTGATTTTGGAGAATTTAATGTTTCTTATAGACTTTATATGGTTCAGTTTGTACTTTTTAACCTCATTTTAGTTGGGAAATATGGAAAATGAATCTTCTTAAGGCTATTTCTTGTTCTTCATAAGGTCAGGTCGGATGTAGAAAATGGTGAAAGAAATGTTTGTATTGTTCATTTTAAATATTTGTATGGTTGATTCATAACATCTTAAGGTATCATAGGGACTTTTTAAGATTGTTTTATAAAATTTGTGATGTTTTAAATATTGCATGGTTTGAAATTTTAAGTTTCTATGAAGTTCATAAGGTTTACTAGAACTTTGTGAGGTTCCAACATCATAATGTTCAGAACTTCATAAGGTTCATAACTTCATAAAGTTACTTATAATTTTTAAGGTTGAGTACAATATTTCATAAGGTTCGTGGACTTTGTAAGGTTCTCCAAAATTATTCCTATGGTACACAAAAACATCATAAGGTTCATTACTTTGTGAAATTTTGAGAATTTTAAAAAATGAAGAGAATGATATTTTTGTAATAAATATTTTGAATAAATTAAATCTAATGATTATCAATCAAAAATTCAGTGATTAAAACATCACAATTAAGATTGTGATATAAGTGGAATCTTGTGAGAAATAAAAATGGTGATCACTGCTCCAAATTATTTTAATATTTCAAATATATTTATTTGAAAAACAACAATGGATATCAGAGCTAGATGAATTTTTGGATAATTTTTTGGGATGATTCTATACTAATCTTAAGTTTATAAATCACATGAAAATAATTATGTAGTGATTCAAGATGAGTTATTAAGTGTCTAAGGTATCAAGTGTTATTATTCCATGAAGTGATGCTTCACATTGCAAGTGGGTTGAAGAAGATATCATCTAAAACTGATCTAGTGGACTAAATAAGAGGTTGTTATAGGAACCTTCTATAATTCATGAAAACATTATTTTTTGAATTATTACAATGGTTATCACAACTAAAGTTTTCCTGGTCATTTTTATTTTCCTTCTTAAAATGAGAAGAAAATAAAGAATGGTATTCCTATAATTACACTAGGCAAAATTGTTAAATGAAAAAAAGAATATTTGGGGATCATGGGAACATTCCCATGTGAAAGGTTTATTGTAGAAAAAAATTATAGATCTCATTGCACCATTAAGTTATGAGAATCATCTATAATCTAAGATGGAATTGAATTATCTGGATAGAGTTAATTTAGGAATTTTTAAGGGATCTAAGACGGAGAAAAATAGAGGGAAAAAATATCCTGAAGCTGAGAGTCCTACTAGAGAATAATACATGAAATGTTTGAGCCACTCTATGATTCATGATTGAGAAAAATATTGAGAAGTAAATCATTAAATTGATTATACATGTTTTGAGTAAGCATATCTTATTTGAGCTTATCATTATGGTTATCAAAAGTCTAAGTTACTGAATAAGTGATCACATCTATTCTGATATTATGAAGGCTTAAAGGGAAGTATCTTCATAAATTACTAGAAAAACATGGATATTATCATGATATTTCTCATTCTATTTTGATAATTTTGTAACAAGTGGGTTCTAGTATAATATAACAGTGGGATGATGTAGAACATAAAATTAGAGTATGATACCTCCTTACCCATAGGTAATCAACGATTCATTTTTTGTGAGGAATCTATGGATTGGGATAAAAAATATAAACATCAAGGAGTAAGTACCCAAAATAGGTCCAAAACTTGTAATAATTGTGTGAAAATATTACGTATTTTATTTATTCATTTATTTAAGGAAAATTTCCATATTGAGTGTATTGAATCATAACTGATTATAAAGGTTAATTTATAAGAGAAAATAAAATAAAATATTAGCACGACTGATTTATCCACTCATTATTAGTGGATAACCCATTCTTAGGGAACATAAAAAGTATAGAATAGACTTATCCCTTCTTAATATTATTAAAAATGTGCCATGTTTTAATCTACCTATGTTTTACATGCACTACATTATCATTGCATAAGAATTTCCATATTTATCTTGACATAAAAATAAATTTATATTAACTGGATAATATTTATGTTGTATTTTAAGTATCTTTTAATGATAGATGTATTATATAGGATTATATAATGTTTTATGTCATTTTATATAAAAATAATAATAGGTAGTAAAATTATATTTAAACTCAAACTCTTATATTAAAAAGAAGTTCAAATGTTTTACTCAAAATATATCTAATTAAAATACACATATTGAATTTGAAATTGGTATTTATATATATATAATAAGTTTTTTATATAATTCATACCTTTATTAAGTGTTCTATAAAATTGTATAAAAACATTTAATAATAGGTTATAAAGCTCAATTTGAACTTGAAATCATATTTTTTAAAAGAATTCACATTATTACTTAACCTTTAATCAAATGGAATTTGTATATAGAACTTTTAATAATAAATTTTTATGTCTAAATTATTCTAACTATTGATTATATTTCTAAATTATTCTTAAAAATTATAGAAAATTATAAATTAATAAGTAATATAAATTAATTTGAATGCAAACTCTTTTTTTTAAAAGAATTTGAATTCCAATGTATCACTGAACTTAGACCACATTTAATTCAAGTATTTACTTTCAAAATAAACCCTTTAAATCTTTAAAATACATAAATTTAAATAAAAATATCATTTATATGATTCTACTATAATTTTTTATCATTAAACAATGATTATATATCACATTTACTACTTATTGCTATATATTTTTATTCATAAAATTTTAACATAATACCTTCCATGTAATTTGGAAATTAAGATTTAAAATATTCTACCAATCACTAATTAATCATATAAATTTTACCTATAGAATTATAAAATGGGTATTTAACCACTTATTTCATGGGTTATATAATGGAATCCCTAACAGTTATATAATGGCTACATTAAATGGTTACTTGAATGGATATATAACAGCTACCCTCAATGTAATGTCTACTCCAATGACTATATTACACTTAATTCTCCTATGTATAACTTTACTTAATCCTATAAAAATCATTCATTCTATTATATCATTTCATTATTGAAATTATTATAGTATTTTTATTGGTTTTACTTCTTTATATAATTATATTCTATGGTATAATTATCATGGGGAACTATGTTGTTGAATATTTCAAGCTTGTAGTATTTTTATTTACCTATTTTTATTATCCCATTATACTTGTATTGGTCTTATGAAGTGTATTCATCATTTATATGAATTTTTTATTTTTAATAAAACAATAGTAATTTATTTTATTTTATACTCATGTTATATTCTATATAATATAATTTATTAAGATAAATATAAAATTTACGAAAAGAGAATACATACTAAAATTTGTATTATCACATTTTGAGGTTACAAAAAAAATTCACACCCTAATTCACCCCTATATTAAGGCATGTTTTTGATTTTAATCATAATAGAACACAACTATATATTCATGTTTCTTTTATAACTTTATCTTTATAGACACAATTATGAGAGTGAAGATATCTAATAAACCTTTCATTTTCTTTTAATAATCATAAATATCCTTCTCTTGAAAAAATTAATAATTGGTTTTTTAAGAAGGGTTTTCTCAAACACATGAATCTTATATTCTTGATTAAGAATAATTATAAATTTGTTTATGAGAGAATTTTTTTCTTAAATTTTCTACTTTTATAGGATTAATCTGAAATTCAAGTTTGATGATGATGAGATTTTATTTTCAATAAAAGTTTTATTATATGTGTACCATTTATATATATATTTAATAAGGGATTTTATTAAATATTGTGCCACTAAAATTATTATCTATTTTAAAAGGAATCATATATATTAGTGGTGAAAGGTCTATATTTCATAGAAGCATCAAGAAATATTTATAATTTATCTAATTGCTTAGCTATTTTGGTAAGAAAGCATGTGAATCATTTCATATATGACTCTTGAATATTGAATTGGAAAACTCCTTACACAAATACATCATATGGATTCACTGAAAAAATTACTTTGTTATTCTAATGGACAAGGTTCCCCAACTATTTGTGGCGAAAATAACAAACTAGGAATATACACCTAAGTATTAAGTTTACCTATATTTTTCACCTTATACAAGATAATCCATGAGAACCAAATTGCTAAGGTCACCTATATGGAACAATAAAATTCTTGATGAGTTTTTTTTGGATGGAATATAATATTTAGTGTTTTGAGAGTTTTTTAAATAATTTCACCATATTATATCATATATTATCTTTATGTATTAATTATTATAATGATTTAGTTTTTTATTCTCCACCTTCATCTAAATTAATATGTTCTTGGAACATTAATGTATAATAATTTATAAAACTAATGATTTTTATTAGTTACCAAAAAATAAAATTTCATTATATCTACTCATATAAAAATTTATCTCATGAATAAAGTATATAAAACCATTTCATGTAAAGGTTTATAATCATATGAAACCAAAATCTAGTCAAGATAAATAATGGTGCAACTAATTATTAACCTAACTTTTCTAGAGTAGATTCTAAGGTCCCTAAAAAGTTATATGTCCAACATAAATTCCCAAAGTCCATAGATCAATACTCAAAATAGATATTTATTGTAATAAAATTCTAACTCCTTTTACATATAAATTATAATAAATCATTACTATAGGTTTATAACCCATAAACCTAGTCATAATCTTTGTTGAATGTAACTAAATATTATGTCATGACTAGTGTCATGAACCAACCCCACCAGGGATCTTCTAAGGCCAAGAATGAGATCAAGAGTGAACCCTAAAGACCACATCCAATAGGGAACAAAATAGAGACTATCAACAATGGCATAAATAATAGATTATGGGAGATATTTACCATTTTAATATAAAAAAACTGAATCCAACAATTATAATCATAATAAAAAATAATTATCTCCAATATCAATAGAAAAAAATGCATGAGTATTTCAATCATATAACTCCAATAATAGAAACTATTTTTCTACATTATAGGTGTTTCGACCAAAACATCATAACAGACCCTAATTGGGGGTTAATTAGGGTTTCCACTTTCTTTTTAACTTTAGTTATAAATTATATTATTATTTAAAAAAATATCTTGAATCTATATTATCAATAGAATGATCATAATAACCAAATAAATAAATTAAATATGATAACATATAGATTTTACTTGGTTCTCCATAAAGGGATAATCAAAAGATATAAACAAACAATGTGTTGATGTGCTAGGGAGATCACTATGCACTATATGTGATTACAAGATTTATGTAAGGCTCAATATAAAACCTATAGTGATCTAGATTTTTCTCAATTGAGACATAGCTCAATTTTGATTTTAGAGGCTTGAGATTTCCCTGTGGGTAAAACATTAGATTTACCTTATAATATGACCATATAATTTTTTTTAAATGACTCTATTGATTGCAGGGTGTAGTTTTTAATCCCGAGTTGATGGTTTGTGAATTTATGAGAATAGGAAATTTTAAGGGATATTTAATATTTATTATTTAAATAAATAATTATCCTATAAGCACGGTTGGAGATATATTCAAAATGTGAGATCATATGGAAATAAAAACTCCATTTATGTGATTGGAATGAGGCATATTGCCTATTCTTGGTGTAAATTACATGTTTGGGTGTCAGTACCTGATCCAGGCCGGTTTTTTGTTTTTAATAAAATTCCTGATAACCATATTTATTGGTTATAAATATGTATTTTAGACTATTTTCCTAGGGTTATCCATTGAAAATAGTGCTAAAAATTTAGAGAGACCTTAGGATAAGTGATAATTCTCATATAATGGAATCAATATCACATTTACATAATGAGACTAGATTCATGATGATATTGATGATCAGATCTCATGGCCATGATGAAAAAAACCATGGTATCAATTAAACTTTGATGTTATGGTGATTCATCATGAGGTAGTTCATCTTCTTTTGGATTTATACCACTTTATTCATGATAATTAGTGAATGAAACCTCTATGTTATTTTTTTATTAGTTTTTACTATTTTGAAATTACAACCTTCATTTTCACTATGTTCATCTTCAATATTTACTCTTTTCACATGTTTATATAAGAAAAAATTGCAAAAAATGATAATGGGGGGGGGGGTCAGATTTTCTCATATCACCACTCACCAAGATTCTTTCCGCCTATTTTTTACTATATCATGTTATAACTCCAAAATATTTGAAATAATCATAGGTTCAACAAAATTAGATCAAATGATGAAAATTGAATGACATTTGATGATATATTCCTTGGGAGGATGTGAAAAAAACATGGGGTGGGGGGATAAGGTGGATTGGTTTAGGCTCAAAGATGGTTGGTAAAGTGGAAAGGGATTCTATTAGAAGATAATGGTGATAGAGTTTTGGTTCTATAATATCTATATATAGAGCAATGAATTAGGTTTGGTAACAATGGTTTTGGAATGGATTGGTGATCTAAGAGCAGGAGTAGAAATAGATCAGATACTAGAAAAGACATCGATCGTGTTTGGGGGTGGTGAATAGTGTTATGTGTGGAAGCTGTGACATATGAGGTGATGATAGTGGTAGAAATAAAGACCTTCCATTTCTGATTCTATAATTTTTTTTCATGACATGTCATCCATAAGACCAAATTCCATGAATCATTATCTATATATTAGAAAGTTTTTGATAATTTATAAGTATCATAAAACATGTGGCTTGTATACACACCTTGTGTATATCTAGATTACATGACCCAAGGTGCGGATGAGTGTATTCCCAACCACCCTGTTTTAATACATGGTGTGTGGCTAGAATAAACCCCATGTTTGGTCTACATGATATTGATATGTATGTGGTACATTCTTGGATTAATCTCCACTAACCACATGCCATATATCCCTTAAGACATTCCATGTAGTCAAGGACTACATGACTTGGGAATTGGATAGTACACACTAGGTAACTTGGATAGCATCACATACCATGTACCTCTCTGAACATTCCATTTATATCTAGATGACATGAATTCATGTAATTTGGAAACAATTTGAGTGTCTCATTAATCCCACAAATTTTGTACCCTACTTGGACAGGCTATGTAAGTTGACTCCACATGTCATGTGAAGAGAAATACATGACCAAAAAACTAATGAGGGGATACATGTCATGTACCCATATAATTGAAATCATGTATTTTTATTACTTGGGTGATTCTTCATATACTTCTACCTAGGGCTTGGATTTGGGTGTTCAAGTATCCAATCTAAAGAATTTTTCCATATAAATATTGATAGTACATCCCTCTATGACATCAAAGATGATACATGGGGTAATTTTTGAATATTAGATTACTTAGATATATTGGGATGATGAATGAATTTGTGCAAGATAATAGGAGTGGAAATAGGGTTATAAGAACTCCCCTAGCGATGTGTTGATAATAGGGAATGAGTCCCCCATATTTTTCATAGAATTAGGTACTCCTCAATATGAATGAGGCATGAATCCATCAAATGAGGCATGAGGTAAGAATTCCCTTGGGACCAAAATGGTGTGGGTCTCCTACATGACTGATAGAGCTTTGAATTTTCTCAATTATATGGGGAACATATCCTCTATCCATGGATTTAGGTACACCCTTATCTGATGCCTTCTATCCAATAATACACATCTTCTTCATTATAGATTTTGTGAGGCATGTGTGTTTTCATATGGCTATGTAGTTATTATAGTAGTGGTTAAAACTCCATTGATAAATATATATTGTTGGATAAGGTGTGGGTTCCATATTTTTTTTTCTATATTAGATACAGTATAATTATGAACAATAAAGTCTGGTACCCCCTTGATTAACACACATAATTCATAGAGTAGCTAGTCCCCCATTATGGTTTCCAGTTCCAACGTGAAATTTAAAGGGGATGAGTAGTTTAGATTCTTCAAGCCTAATGACACCTTAGGAACCCTTGGTTGTCTTTAAGATGAAACTTATAACTATGATATTGAAATAAAACTTGATGAACCTTTTAGTAATTTGTTCATTTTTAGTTTCTTATGAGATGTGATCGATTGATCGAAAATTGATTTTTTATTATATAATATGGGAAACAACCCATTAGACAAAGGGATCATCAAAGAGGTCTAAAATGGTGAAATCTAAGGGAATCCCCTTGCAAAAAATTATTACATTCCCAAGGAAATGAGCTGAAACTATAAAACACAATCAACAGATCCTCCAGAATACTCCCTCGAGAAAGGGAATCCACAACAAAGTTGGCCTCCTTATGCACATACCGAACCAATAAACCACGTCTAAACTCTAAGGAGAAACTGCGAACAATGGAAGTCAGGTGCCAAGGAGAATCCACCTGTCCGTTTAAGGCTCATACAATAGTGTGTGAATCTGACTGACCTCTGAACACATCAACACTAAGTTCTTACAAAGAAAGATACTGGTATGAATCGCCTTCAACTCGGCACCCAGTGAACTCCCTGGACCATAAAAACTTCTAAAGGGGAACATCACTAAACCATACACATCCCATAGTAGACCTACCCCATGCATTTGACCATTAATTAATGAGACATCCACATTAAGTTTATATTCATGAAGTCGTGGTCTCCATATGATCTGGCTTCCCAATGACATAGTCGGGTCAAGTGTCTTATTGAGTAACTTGCATATGATATGATACTGCTGTCCACCTTTTACCTGGGAACCCTGATCATGAATCATCACATACATTCTAACATGGAGAAAGGCAATTGAAGGTTTCACCTCTATCCTCCCCTTATTTTGTGCCTCCCATAATGTCCAAAAAATAGAGATAACAATAATACCATGACTCTTGTATTCCATTTCTTTATTCCTGCTCCTAGAAACCAACTAATGATAAAGTCCTACATGAAAGAGAAGGATGAATTGAAACGACCCCAATTTCCCATGATAGATCATAAACTATTGGACCATTCTATTTTGATAAAAATAAGGAAGTCTGACTCTGACTGCAGGTTAGTACAATAATAGCAGCATGAGGCCATGGAAATCCCCTTCTTCTAAACATTATCCTCTATTGTCAATGAGTGATTCCACACCCTTCATACTAGGAAATTTATTTTTGTTGGAACCTCTTTGCAGCATAACCAAGCATCCCATTCATCATGATACCCTCCATGACTAAGAAGAATCCTATACTCATGACCGTTGAAATGACCTGAAGCAAAACCTGTAAAACAAACCTGATCAACCTCTTCCTTAAACACAATATTCGTAAAGGTGACAATATTATCCTCACTAATAATAGAATCCATAAGTATGGGAAATAATAAAGCCTCCTTAACTATCATATCTGTCACATGATAGAATGAAAAAAAATATTCTCACCGACCCAGTTATGATTCCATAAATTGATCTCACCTCTCCCCACCACCCAACACGAGGAGTCCTGAAGAATCTACAGATAGTACAAAATAGTTTTCACTAGACTGGACAGTTTCTATCTATCCCACTCCTCCCAATGTTTTCCGTATTTTTTTATGAGGACTTTGGCCCACAATGATTCACCAAAAATAAATTCCCATACCATATGAGCCTGCATGGATTGCATTGTTAAATATATATTCTTTAGACCGACTCCTCCCTCCTCGATTGGTTTTTCTAGATGACTCCATGAATCCCAATGAGCATTGACTATGGAATTGGCATACCATAGAAAATAATTCATAGTTTTCTCCATCCATGAAATAAAAACTTTGGGAGGGGATATAACAGACATTACATGTATCAAAATTAATGATAGAACATTGTTGATCAATGAAACATGACCACTAAAGTAAAGGAATATGCTCTTCCAACTTAGAATCCTCCCTAGAATTCTATTTAGGAGGTCCTAAAAGAATAAATTTTTAACACTACCATTAGAAATTGATGCCCTAATTTAAATCATTGTAAATTGTTTCTGTTGGACTCCCAGGATGTTTAGGATGTCATGTGCCCTTCTTCTTAAACATTTACTTGAAATGAAAACACTTCTCTTCCTCAAATTGATACTTTGTCTGCTTAGTCTATAATATGTCTCCATAATTCCCATAAGATTAAAAATATAATATCTCCTTCCATTCAAGAAAATTAGAATATCATCAGCAAACAGAAGATATTAAAGGGATCCATCCTAGTCTTTGGTGTGATAAGGGGGGATCCTCCTTTCCTCCATGCCTCTGAAAATTTTGTGAAAGGGCCTCCTGGTCAATGATAAACACTATGGGAGACAATGGATCCCCATGCATCACTCCCCCCATGCTTTTCAAATAACTAAATCCCTTACTGAAAAGAGATATGGTAAGCCATGGTGATGAATAACAATGAAAGCAAAGGTCACACACCCATTCGGTAAAGCCCATTTTGATCATGATCTGGATAATAAAACTCTAATTAATTTTGTCATATGCCTTGTTCATATCCACTTAGATGATGATGTTGGACTCAATAACCCTTTTATTAGCATCTTCCTCCAACTCTTTTGAAATTACAATCTCCCCCTATATGCCTCTACCCTTGATAAAGCCGTGTTGTTCCTGGGAAATCACTTTCGAGATCATCTTGTTCAGCCTCCTAGCAAACAGACTTTCCAAAATCTTGTAAGAGATGTTACATAAACAAATGGGTCTAAAATGATCAATATAGGAAGGGTATTTGATTTTATGTAATAGAATAACTCTAGAAGAACAAGTGCTTCTATTAATGGCTCCTCCCCTAAAAAATCTTGAATGGCCTCAGTCACATGTATCCCCACAAAATACCACGCCACCACAAAGAAACTATCAGGAAAACCATATAGACCAGGTGAACTGTCCAAGGATGTGTTTCAGACGATGTCACAAAACTCATCACCCACTGGAATATCCATGAGGATGTTGTTATCCTCCACCTCAATTATTCTAGGAATAGACCCCATGAATGACTCCTGCTCCTCTATTGAAACACCACTCATCAGGTTCCCTTGGTTATCACCTGCAAGTAGCATCTCTAAGTGTTCCAAGTACAACTGTCCTGCTAAATTAACATCAGAGGTGTAAGATCCGTCCTCAATTTTATTGTTGATTTTTATATTCTACTACTTCTTCAAAAATGCATGAAAGAAAGCAGTATTGCGATCACCCTCTTTAATCCATATGACCCTAGAATAGTGTCTATAATATCTTTCAATCTCAAGTAACCTCTCAGACAGGAAGGCACATTTATCACATAACTTGAGTAAGATAACCTCATCCCATCTTCACTAGAGTTGGTCCTCTAAATTATAAATTTATATCTAGAGGGAATCCATAAAACTATCTGAAATTGGGTTACCAATAAACTAGAGAGAAATATCTACCTTAATCTGCTTCAACCGCACAGCAAGCCCCACCCAAGAACTCCCATCTATCTTCTTATCCCAAGAGGTCCTCATCATTTGTAAAAAAACCTCCAATGTGTTCTAGTTAGATGAATACATGAAAGGATTAAACTCTTGGCCCCATCATTTGAGATCAACTAGTAATGGGGCATGGTCTAATAAAGCACATGATAAGTTCGAGACAAAAGAAAGAGAAAAGGTATCTAACCCATGAATGTTGGAAAGGAATCTATACAGACGAATCAATATGCACCTAATCACTTTTAAAATGTTACACCAGGTATATTTACAACCATTTAAGCCTAGATCCAAAAGGCCCTTACTAGAAATGAAGTTTATAAATTCAATCAAACCGTTGGTAGAACTCTCCAATCCACCTATCTTTTTTGAAACATCAACAATCGTATTGAAGTCCCCACCAATAAACCAAGGTAAGCTTGTTGGATAAAAAACCTACAGATACCCCCACATGTCCTTTC
This sequence comes from Viscum album, assembly GCA_963277665.1. Lineage (NCBI taxonomy): Eukaryota > Viridiplantae > Streptophyta > Magnoliopsida > Santalales > Viscaceae > Viscum > Viscum album. The sequence continues at coordinate 1,050,869,078 of OY728146.1, read as the reverse complement.
TTTCCTGCATGTCATTACTAGCGTAAATGAAAGAAAAACATATCTCAGTACCTTAGAATCCAATATTCACTTTTATACACTAGTTATTTGCATACATTAATCCCATCTGTATGCTCTGTTTCCAAAACAACTAGATGTGTTTATTTGTGGGATGGTTATGTATGAAATGCCTGAAACCCATCTTCTTCACAAAATAAATGATTTTACTGATATCTGGTTTAGGTTCTAAAATCACAGATAAGGAAACGCCACATCTCTAAGACTGAGAATCCAAGAAGCCACATTTTTCATGTACTCCCAAACCCAGATAATTCTATATAATCATGGTAACCATTAATAAATGGAACTTTTGGACCTCCATCCATTTCTACCAAGAATCAGAACAAATAGATTTTTGCAACACTCATCCTTGGACATCGAACGTGTAACCGGCCTGGAAGATCCTTCTAAAAAGGATCCTTTCTTTGGAATGAGATCCTTCTTCTTCAATGGACTATCCGCTTCTTCTAGCAATGATATCTTATTCCTCATGGGAGAATAAAGAGGCACTGGATCTACCTCCTCATGATGTATGCCATCCAACACCAATCATGCAGGTGAACTATGGGATGCAATGATTTCCCTCACCACCCCATCCGGTAAATCCCACCTCGAAGGTTTGGTGTTTTCATCTATAGAGTTACCCATATTGGACAAAAGGGATGATTGAAGAGTTTCAAAATGAAAAAGAGAAGAAATCTGAGCACCTGTATAAGGTGATGATAATCCCCTGGGTATGATCGAAACCATGAAAGCAAGGAAAAGACCCTTTCTTCTAGAGAAAAGGGTAGATAACGATGATAGATTTTGTTCTGTAAAACCCGATTTCGAGAACGCCGTCAACAATCTATTGGGTTGTAACAGTAACAAATTGGACAAAGAATATTCCCATAACAAAAATCTGCTCACCTAGGTCCCCTCCTCGGTGCTACAAGTATTTTTTTCTATGAGTCTGATAGGATTCAAAAATTCAAAAATCTCTGCTGAACTATTGAATTTTTCCAACCCCTCTAAGGAAGAGGACAATCTATCCCATGAAGATGACGCCACGCCAGTAACTCTTTATAACTATGTCTTACCACGAGATCCAAACTCATCCTAAAAGAAGAAGACTCCAGATGAGCACTGTGGCCATGTAGGGACACCTGATTATGATTCCTTGTCTTCCCCTTTATATAGATCTCCACCAAATTCCCTTGAAATCCACAAACCGAGCAAAATCTGGGTGGATCTTGGAACGCCAAACACTGCCACCATTGAAAACCCTTAAGAGAATTTATGAGTAGACATGAAGGAAATTTCACCGATAGGTTCATCTCAACACAAATGAGGGGAATAGACGCATCCAGTAGCAGATTCATGTTCGAATCAGATCAAAGGAAACTCCCTAAAGAATCACCCACTGTCGCCAATATTGAAGGATTATGGAAAGGAAGGGGGAGCCCCAGAAGTTTGATCCAAACCATGGCCATGGAGGATTCTCTGCCATAGTGACACTCCCAAGACCAGTGTGAGAGAGTAAACTGATGGGAACCACAATGCATATCCTCTTGCGCCCATGCCCACATGAAATCTTCTTTGTTGAAGAGGCGAATGCAGAACACAAACCTGGAAAGTTCTGAAACAGCCACTAGATGTTGCAAACCCCAAGAATACATGAAGGACCTAAACACCTCCAGTGAGGGTTTCACAGGACCAAAAACAATCCACCAAGGTGAGATTATAAAACTCTACGGCCTCCTGGATCTCCTTTTCTAAAACCTCAATGACTAGAACTCCATCAACAAGTTCAATGCTTCTACGCTCCATCCGAATCGGCAGAACATTGCACAACCCATACGCACCTGCAGAGGAACCCCCCATGAGGACCTCCTTGAAATACTTCTACATGAGTTATATCATATCCTTGGTTCCTACTAAGATGTGATCATTTATAGATTAGATCTGAGATTACTTGGACATCCTTGCATCCTGGATACATGTAATTGTACAACATATCTAGATTTCATGTATTCCTTTGGGATAAACTTTTGTTTCGGATTTTGAGATGACATGTTTCTTTACATTTACTTTATGATTTTAGGGATTATTATTGATTATGATTATATTCACCCATGTATATGACTTGTGACCACACATGTTTCATTTGTGCAGATGATGCATAGTTTGAAAGTGATCTTGGTGGGTGCGGAGTTGGTGGGGGGGTTTTTAGAGCCAATGATTGATGTTTTTTTGGTAGACTATGGTGTTTCATGATAGTTTAAATGACTATTATAGTCATAAATTGATCTATGAGACCTTTTACTGAGGAAGAGCTTTCATTTTCTCATGTATATTAGATTTAGAGACTTGTTAGATGTACAGTTCCTAGTATGTTTGTCTATGTTGTGATTTACTTATCATGTGATGTCTCATGAATATATTTTATATAGTTTAGTTGTTTATATATATATATTCAGTGTTGATTATTGTTTTATACATTTAATATATGTTCCTATTATAGGTTGATATAGGAAAATTCCTCCCACATTGTTTTATATACCAACTCTATGCTAGTAACCAGCCTCTGAACTATTGGATGAGGGATTGGGGTGTCACACTTTGCTTATAGTTATCCTAGGAGAGGCCTTGGTTGGTTGGGTTATGTTAGAGTGGTATTAGAGTAGTTCAATTCCTAATGATAAAGTTCAGATTTATGAGTATTATAAGGATCAGTTTGGAAATTTAGGTCAGTGATCTGAAGGGGTCTTGTGTTCAGTTATCAGTCCAAGGAGACCAGTGTAGGTGTGGTGAAAAACGTATCCTTTATTTTAGATTCTGATAACCTATTACTCAACTCATAACTCTAATAAACATATTACATGGTATAGGAAAGTTATTACATGCATCATATAGTGGATAGTTATGATATTTCATATCCTTCTTATGTTATCTCTGTAGGTTATGATCCTAACGGAAGCATGCGATGGGTCATGCCTAAATTTTCTTTTTTGTCATGATAGCTGATCAATTTGAGATATAACTGATGATAAATTCCATGATCAATGGAACAAAATTAATGAAAATATACAATGGATAAAATAATAGAACCAGATGGAGTATCATCACATATTATTTATAATTAATTTAATTAATTAAATAATTACCTTGTTGGAATTCTTTCTTTGTTGATGGATCTGACAATAGATATGCATTGCACCATCATTTTGTTGTAGGAATAAATATTATAATTCATCTAGAAGTGATCCACACATGTTCCACAAATCTCTAAAAATCACCTTAAGAATCTCTAGGTGCTATCATAGTAGATGCTATCGCTTGGGTCATCCACCTTTGATTTCCATGAGAACCACTACCAAATCATTCTCCATGATCTTTATTGACTTGAGAGTGGGAGGTAAAGGAAGATCACTCCCCTTTCTTGAGAGTGTTATTAGAGAAGGGATCTCTGTAACACCCCAAGGTTTTGAAAATAAATATAGAATGCAATTTTATAATCTATCCTCTTCTATGTTTTGAATTTCAAGAAATGGTCATCTAAAGTTGTGTTTAGTAAGTCATTTGGAGTATGATAGAAAAAACATGATTTTTGGTGAATAGTAACATACCCTTATGAATAGTAATATGAATAGTAATATGACCTCATTAATAGTAAATAATATTATTATTTTATTTTCTTAAGGCAATAGGATAATGGGATCTTAGTTAATTATCCAATGTCACATAAAACTTATTACACTTCAAGATTGTTATTTTTCGAATTAACTGTGACCTTATTTAAAAATTAAATTAATAATATTTAAAAAATTATTTTTGAAAAATTGATTTCACATTTGAATTCTACACATCAAAAAATGGTAGGGGTGAATTTTTGGGATTTTTCTAAAATACATGAATTTTTCGTGAATAGTGAAAAATACAGTTTTGAGTATTCAGTAGTTTAATGACATCATAATGACATAATAATTAAAATAAAGGCTAGTAGACTTGTGTATAGTAACTTATGACATCAGGTGTCCTAAGTGGCTTAAACCATGGGCAAATACCATGGTCAAGACCATGGTTTGGAAAAAACCACTAATGAGGTGTCCCTTTGAAATTATTAAAACCTTACCTCTCTTTTTCTATAAATACCCACTCATACATTCATTTTATTTCATTCTAAATCCCTCATCCTAGAATCTCTGGTGGTTTTACATATCTAGGAGTCCTCCCAAGGTTTCTCTAATCTCGCAAGGTCCCATCCTTCAAGATCTAGGAGTTATTCTACAAGGTAAGGGAATCCTTCATTCTCTTCTTTAAGTCAACACTTCTTTTTATGTTATCTATTTGAAATTACTTTCTCATATGTTGAGGTTTTATTTTATTCATTATTCTTAATGTACTTTTTATTTCAATATTATAAGATACCCTTTTTTTCTCATCATTTGATTTTATGAAATTTTAAGTGATGCTGTTAGACTGCCGAATTTTCATAAGGGATCTCTTAACTTTTCTTTATTTTCAAGTTCATCTCTTTTATTTTCATCTCCTCAACTCCTCTATCCAAATGATCATGATAACTCCAGTCACATATTTATAAATTATTTATATCATGTTAATGGAAGAATCATCATAAATATTCTTATTCCCTCCCATTTATTTTTATAAACGAAATCGAAGTTCATGAGGTTCCGATTTATAACCTTCGTGGACGATGAAGTTTCGTTCTTCAATTTCCTCTTCATTACTGGTCATGAAACCATATTCATGGTTGAAACAGACTATAATATATTTTTTATAACCTAATTAATATTCAGGAACCAGAATATGTACATATAATTAAGTTATATGACAAAACTAGTTCATAATATTCCAAATATTGCCGAATAATCGAAGTGGTTATCATCTAATGGTTCATCCTCATTCCATGTAAACAAATGATATAAATGACTATTATAAATTATTTATGTTAATTAATAATATATAATTCCAATCCTGGAGATTTATAACCATTCCACATGAACTTCATTACATAAAAACAAGTGAACCGAATATGAAAATAAAGGAAACGAACACTCCAGAACGACGGAATTGAATAAAATAACTTGTCAATAAAGACATAAATGAACTAACACAAATTATGGTAAACTAAATACATGTATAATAGGTTATTAAATAATTTATTAACAAGTATAATTTCATATTCCAGGAGATTAAGTACAAGATAGGAACACGTTTGGATTTAAGGAAAGGGATTTCACCCGAACTTCCGTTTTCATTCGGGATACTTTCATTGTCTAATTACCTCAATGAAATTCTTATGTACTATTATGTACTCATCATATATTCTGTGTGAGTATCATATATATGTTTATAAACCATAAACCTTCCTTATTTTATGGATAGTTACATGTTTTAAAAGGAACTTTTAAAGTAGTTTCCAAAATACAAGCCCGATTCAAGGGAATTTCTCAAATTCTTATCTATTTTCAAGGGAAATATATAATCTATTTTTGGGAAACATTATCCTTATAAAATCACTCATTTAATTATGAAAATACTATCATAATTCACTTCTGGTTTTATATAAATATTTTTCCAAAAGAACTATTCTTTTCAAAATAAAAGAGTATTTATCTCAAGAATTGCTTAATGATTTTATAAGAGTGTTTTCATCTAATTCAACACTCTTGTTGATTCCATGGTATTGTTGGGTTTAATAATTTATGAATTCATCTACCATATTTGATTTAATGGTTTATTACTAACTCTATTGTTTATGATCTATCCTAAAACCATTCACCATATTATTCCGAATGGTTAGTGTTTTATGTTTAATGATTGTGGAAAGATAGTTACATTTCATATAATAGTTTCAATATGAATGTATTTGTTGTTTATGTTTATCCCTGCTCATATGAGGAATGCATTGGACTTATTATGTGACAGGTGGGGCTTTCTATAGCCCCTCGATGCATCGTTAGTTCTCATGAGACAAATAGACATGGAATTGGCCGAGGCCTTTCCCAATGTGATATGGATTTTGGTCGAGGCCTTAATCAGTGGATGTCTTGGCCGAAGCCATGAAAAAATGATTCAAAATGTCCGGAATATGCACTTCCCTCATTATGAAGCGAGTAATTGAAAGTTAATTTGTTTATTAGACTAGTATAATACCCATGATGATGTTTTATTATGGAATTATTTACTCAACTCATATTCCTACCATAATGTGTTACAAGTTTATTATTAAAGGCATGTGTTTTCAATTATTCACCATGTCTAATGTTTATATTATCTTCTGATATATTTCTTAATCTTACTGAGCATTTTATCTCATCCCTTTCTTATGTTTCATTTTCTCAAGACATGAATAAGTAATTTATGAATGACGTGCAAGCATAATCTAGGAAACATGATGTTTCTAGTGGAATAAAATAGTGTTTTGTTTCCCTTAATGTTGTAATGATAAACTTATGTATCTAATTTTTTTCCAATAATAATAAACTACTCGGTCTTTCAGGATTTTTATTCCTTGTATGTATGCCAACGTAATCAAATAAGGCACCAGCTCTGGGCAACTGGGGTCGGGTCCTTACAGTTGGTATGAGAGGAAGTTTAGTAGAATACTTGGAAACTAGAAAAAGTAGAATTGGGGAAGAGTCCCTAAGTTAGTCTTTGAGGAAATACATACAATAACGTCCTGGTATTTTGGTAAGGAATAGATAATGTGGATATTTCAATAAATACATCCCTGTCTGGATACGAGCAGGTAGAGGCGGCTCTGGCACAAATGTATCTAGGGGTAAAACCCGAAAACACCGCTTTAAGATAGACTCGAATGGGAATTGGTGCATGACAATAGGCCTTGCTGCACTCTTGGTTATGACACTCCTGGGGGATATGCTTAGTATAATTCACATTTTCTTTACAAGCCATTATGAAGGATTGAAATGTAAAATATTCCTCAAAGAAACCATATTTGTGAATATGGGATTAGCCATTCGTAGGATCTCAATTTTTTTCTTAGTAATTTGTTAAGTTAAGATTATACATTATGATTCATAACCTAATATAGTGTATGCCATTATCTAGATATGGCGCCTAGTGGGAGGAATGGAAATCGCCCGAATGCACGTGTCCCCTATAGGGATTTTCCTCTGACGCAAGATAATGATGTTGGCTCTGGTGCTCTGACTGGTGCTGAGAAACTCATAACTATACTGGGACAACTTACTCAGGTTATTAATAATAACCTTACTCATATGGGGCATCTGGATCCACCACGTGGAGGATCCATGCTTGATCGCTTTATGCGACAACAACCTCCATCATTCAATGGGACTACAAACCCATTTGTAGAAAAGCAGTGGATATGTTCCCTTGAGAAGATATTTATCACTTTGGGATATAATGAAAGAGAAAAGGTTGTCATGAAAGTATATCATCTATCGGGAGATTCGAATCAGTGGTGGTATTTAATCCAAAACACAGAGGAGGAAGAGATAGAAGAGATGGAATGAAGGGATTTTAAGGAAATATTCTTAGAAAAATATTTCCCTCATGAGCAGCGAGCAGATATGGAGAGACAATTCTTGAATCTGAGGCAGAAGGAAGATGAAAATGTTTCCAAGTATGAAGCCAACTTCACAAGGTTAGCAAGACATGATGTGGACTATATACGAAATCCAAGGAGCAAAATTGATCGATTCTTTGATGGCCTAAAGCCATTCCTCCGACGAACACTATTCTCCCAATGTTTTTCATCATATGAGGATATAGTTTTGTGTGCCATCAAGACAGAAAAAATAATTCTCTATGTCTTATGACTTTAAGGGAAAGCAAGAAAAGAAGAGGGCAACTAAAAACCCTGGGAAAGGAAATCAGGAAATAGGGAAGAAGGGAAGAGTCAAATTTCCACCATGTGACAATTGTGGAAGGAAACACCCTGGTGCATGCTTAAAAGGAAAAGGAGTATGTTACAAATGTGGTCAGAAAGTCCATCTTGCTGGCGATTGCAAAGGGAAGAAAGAAGCCAGTGATGTTCAATGCTATAATTATTGAGAGATGGGACACTATGCTAATGATTTTCCAAAACGTCAAGGAAATATGCAATAGAGAAGGCCATGGGATCAGGGAAAAGCTTATGAAATCACAACTACAGAGGTTGAAGTTCCTAATGACATGATGGCATGTACTTTAATTGTTTCCTCAAGTTTAGCCAATTCTTTATTTGATTCTGGATCATCGCATTGTTTCATATCTTCCCAGTTTCCTAAGAAAATTAGATATTTCCAATTTGATTTAACAAGGGAGTTGTCAGTCAAAACTCCTAAGGGAAGTATCATTGCTAAAAAGTTCTGTCAATCAGTTCCCATTAGGGAATACAAATGTTCTTTATCTATTGATCTCATCATCATACCCATGATTTAATTTGATATAATCCTCGGTATGGATTGGCTTAGCAGATTATTATCGACATTTCGTGCAGAATTTTTCCTGACTGGCTAACCCGCTAACGAAGCTCACACGTAAAGGGGTTAAATTTTTTTGGAAAAAATATTGTGAAGAATGTTTCAATGAACTGAAGATAAGATTATTCAATTCTCCTATATTGACTCTACCATTAGGGAATGACGGGTTTGTTATTTATAGTGATGCTTCAAAGAAAGGAATTGGTTGTGTCCTTATGAAAAATGATAGGGTTATTGATTATGAATCACGACAGTTAAAAATTCATGAGAAAAACTATCCTACGAATGATCCTGAGTTAGAAGATATGGATAAATTATCTCTATGGTGAAAAATTTGAGATTTATAATAATCACAAGAGTTTGAAGTATATTTTCTCATAGAAAGAACTCAACATGAGGCAAAGTACATGGCTTAAACTACTCAAGGATTATGATTTCATGATACACTACCACCCGAGGAAGGAAAATAAGGTGGTTGATTCTTTGAGCAGAAAGGATCATGGAGTTTTTAACAAGATGAGGGTTGAAAGGGATACTATTTTCATGGATCTAGTAAAGATGGATATAAGAATAACCATGGAAGGTGAAACATAAATTCTTTTTCAAATGGTTGCCAAAACATATTTTCTAGAAAGGATAAAAAGTTCTCAGGATGATGATGATGAGTTTCAAAAGAAGATTAAAGCTATGAATAATGGGAGATTGAGTGACTTCGTATATAAAGATTGAATTTTGAAATTTGGGAAGAGACTGTGTGTTCCTGATATACCTGATCTAAAAATGGAATTGTTGGATGATGCTCATAGTTCCAATTTCTCTATACACCCTAGAAGCAATAAGATGTATAGATATTTGAAGGAACATTTTTGGTGGGACAACATGAAGAGGGAGATTGCTGATTTTGTGTCCAGATGTATGGTTTGTCAACAAGTGAAAGATAGAAGGCAATAGCCTGGAGGATTATTGAAACCTATCCCCATACCTGAGTAGAAATGGTATAATATCACGATGGACTTTGTCATGGGACTACCAAAGACTCCTAGAAGGAACGATGCAATATGGGTCATTGTTGATCATCTTACCAAGTCAGCACATTTTCTTGCTATAAGAGAAGATCTACCACTTGAACATCTAGCAAGACTATATATTAATGAAGTTGTGAGACTTCATGGAGTACCCCTATCGATTTATTCTGATCCTGATCCACATTTTACATCATGATTTTTGAAAATTCTTCAGAATGACCTAGATACTAATCTTCGTTTGATAACTTCCCACCACCCACAAAATGATGGACAATTAGAATGGACTATTCAAACATTGCAAGACATGTTGAGGTCTTGTTCACTTGATTTTCAAGGCATGTGGGGTCAGTATTTACCTCTCGTAGAATTTTCCTACAACAATAGCTTCCATTCAAGTATTTATATGGAAACCTATGAAGAATTATATGGGAGGAGATATCATACACCAACTTTCTGGGGTGATGTTGGTGAAAGAAAGCTCGTGGGCCCCGAACCTGTTGAAGAAACAATGGAGAATGTGAAGATCATCCATAACCATTTCAAAATAGCTCAAAGTAGGCAGAAGAGCTATGCTGACAACTGAAGGAAGGATTTGAAATTTCAGTTAGGAGATCATGTTTTCTTGAAGCTATCTCCATGGAATGGAGTTAAACATTTCGGTAAGAAAGGTAAATTGTTTCCCAGGTACATAGGACGTTTTGAAATTCTGGACCGAATTGGAGCCGTAGTTTACTGTTTGGAAATGCTTCCAAGTCTTTCCAAGGTTCAAAATGTGTTCCATGTGTCAATGTTAAGAAAGTACATGCCAAACCCAACACATGTACTCACTTATGAAAAGTGAAACTTGAGCCCGATCTATTTTACTGTGAAGAGCCTATCAAGATTCTTGATACTAGAGAACAAGTATTGAGAAATCAGACGACTTGACTGGTAAAGGTTCTATGGAGGAACCATAAGATGGAGGAAGTAACATGGGAGCCTGAGGAGCTTATGTTAATGACATACCCGAATCTTTTTAGGTAATATTCTGTGAATTTTGAGGATGAAATTTTTATAAGGAGGGGAGAATGTAACAACCCAAGGTTTTGAAAATAAATATATAATGAAATTTTATAATCTATCCTCTTCTATGTTTTTAATTTCATGAAATGGTCATCTAGAGTTATGTTCAGTAAGTCATTTGGAGTATGATAGAACAAACTTGATTTTTGGTGAATAGTATCATACCCTTATGAATAGTAATATGAATAGTAATATGACCTCATGAATAGTAAATAATAATATTATTTTATTTTCTTAAGGCAATAGGATAATGAGATCTTAGTTAATTTTCCAATGTCACATAAAACTAATTGCACTTCAAGATTGTTATTTTTTGAATTAACTGTGACCTTATTAAAAAATAAATTAATAATATTTAGAAACTTATTTTTGAAAAATGGATTTCACTTTTTAATTATACACATCGAAAAATGGTAGGGGTAAATTTTTGGGATTTTTCTAAAATACTTGAATTTTTCGTGAATAGTGAAAAATATAGTTTTGAGTATTCAGTAGTTTAATGACATCATAATGAAATAATAATTAAAATAAAAGGCTGGTAGACTTGTGTATAGTAACTTATGACATGAGGTGTCCCAAGTGGCTTAATCCATGGGCAAATACCATGGGCAAACCCATGGTTTGGCAAAAACCACTAATGAGGCGTCTCTTTGAAATTATTAAAAAATTACCTCTCTTTTTCTATAAATACGCACGCATCCATTAGTTTTCTTTCATTAAAAATCCCTCATCCTCGAATCTCTGGTGGTTTTACCTCTCTAGGTGTCCTTCCAAGGTGTACCTAATCACACAAGGTCCCATACTTCAAGATCTAGGAGTTATTCTACAAGGTAAGGGAATCCTGCATTCTCTTCATTAAGTCGACACTTCTTTTATGTTATCTATTTGAAATTACTTTCTCATATGTTGAGGTTTTATTTTATTCATTATTCTTACTGTACTTTTGATTTCAATATTATGAGATACCCTTTTTTTCTCATTATTTGATTTTATGAAATTTTAAGTGACGCCGTTAGGCTGCCGAATTTTCATAAGGGATCTCTTAACTTTTCTTTATTTTCAAGTTCATCTATTTTATTTTTATCTCATCACCTCCTCTGTCAAAATGGTCATGATAACTCCAGTAACATCTTTATACTGGATTTATATCATGTTAATGGAAGAACCATCATAAATATTCTTATTCCCTCCCTTTTATTTTTATAAACGAAATCGACGTCCATGAGGTTCCGATTTATAACCTTCGTGGACGATGAAGTTTTGTTCTTCAATTTCTTCTTCATTACTGGTCATGAAACCATATTCATGGTTTAACTAGACTATTATATATGTGTTATAACCTAATTAATATTCAGGAACCAGAATATGTACATATAATTAGGGTATATGACAAAACTAGTTCATAATATTCCAAATACCGCCGAATAATCGAAGTGGTTATCATCTAATGGTTCATCCTCATTCCATGTAACCAAATGATATAAATGACCATTATAAATTATTTATGTTCATTAATAATATATAATTCCAGTCCTGGATATTTATAACCATTCCACATGAACTTCATTACATAAAAACAAGTGAACCGAATATGAAAATAAAGGAAATGAACACTCCAGAACGACGGAATTCAATAAAATAACTTGTCAATAATGACATAAATGAACAAACCAGAATTATGGTAAATTAAATACATGTATAATAGGTTTTGTAATAAATTATTAACAAGTATAATTTCATATTTCAGGATCTTAAGTACAATAGAGGAACACATTTGGAGTTAAGGTAAGGGTTTTCACCAGAACTTCCATTTTCATTTGGGATACTTTCATTGTCTAATTACCTCAATTAAATTCTTATGTATTGTTATGTACTCATCATATATTATGTGTGAGTATAATATATATGTTTATAAACCATAACCCTTCCTTATTTTATGGATAGTTACACGTTTTAAAAGGAACTTTCAAAGTAGTTTCCAAAATACAAGCCCGATTCAAGGGAATTTCTCAAAATTTTATCTATTTTCAAGGGAACTCTATAATCTGTCTTTGGGAACCATTATCCTTATAAAATCACTCAATTTATTATGAAAATACTATCTTCATTCACTTCTGGTTTTATATAAATATTTTTCCAAAATAACTCTTGTTTTAAAAATAAAAGAGTATTTATGTCAAGAATTGATTAATGATTTTATAAGAGTGTTTTAGTCTAATTCAACACTCTTGTTGATTCCATGGTATTATTGGGTTTAATAATTTATGAAGTCATCTACCATATTTGATTTAATGGTTTATGACTAACTCTATTTTGGATGATCTATCCTAAAACCATTCACCATATTATTCCGAATGGTTAGTGTTTTATGTTTAATGATTGGGGAAAGATAGGTACATTTCATATGATAGTTTCAATATGAATGTATTTGTTGTTTATGTTTATCCCCGCTCATATGAGGAATTCATTGGAATTATTATGTGACGGGTGGGGTCCTCTATATCCGCTCTATGCATCGGTAGGTCTCATGAGACAAATAGACGTGGAATTGGATGAGGCCTTTCCCAATGTGATATGGATTTTGGCCGAGGCCTTATTCACTAGATGTCTTGACCAAGACCATGAAAAAATGATTCAAAATTTTAGGCGTATGCACTTCCCTCATTATGAATCTAGTAATTGAAAGTTCATGTGGTTATTCTACTAGTATAATACCAATGATGATGTTTTATTATGGCATTATTTACTCAACTCATATTCCTACCATAATGTGTTTCAAGTTTATTATTAAAGGCATGTGTTTTCAATTATTCACCATGTCTAATGTTTATATTATCTTTCGCTATATTGCTTACTCTTACTGAGTGTTTGAGCTCACCCCTTTATTATGTTTCATTTTCTCAGGACATGAAGAAGTAATTTATGAATGACGTGCAAGCATAATCTAAAAAACATGACGTTTCTAGTGGAATAAAATAGTGTTTTATTTTCCTTCATGTTGTAATGATAAACTTATGTATGTAACTTGTTTCCAATAATACTAAACTACTCGGCCTTTCAGTATTTGTATTCCTTGTATGTATACCAACAAAATTAAGTATGTCACTGGCTCTGGGCAACTGGGGTCAGGTCCTTACAATCTCTCTAGGGCTTGATAGGATTCTCCAAATTTATTGTGCACAAGAAAGTAAAATGAATTGTCTCTTTTAGAAAATAATATAATTTGTTTTATATACCACTGGGGTTAAAATTAAATAATTTCATAAGTTCCCTTTATTATTTATTTAATCCCTACAGAACCCCATGTCAAAAGATAATAATAATATTATTATTTCTCGACATGAACTTAACTTTAAAATTAAATTTAATATTTTTTAATCAAATAATTTTCAATATTTATTATTTCTCATCAGACCATTAAACTCGGTATGTAATTCCTACAAAATATTTATTAGGACTTGAATAATTAATATTTATTTATTAAATAAATATCATTGTATTATTCTATAATAAATTAATAAATATTATATTTACTATATAAAAAATAAATATTTATTAAATATTCCACTCACATTATATTCTTTTGAATAATTTGTGACAGAATATATGCGATCAAGAAAATTTGAATAATTATTAGACCACATACAGAAATAATATTTATTCAACTTGTTATATAATAATAATATATATTATTTAACTCAGATTTTGGATACACTTAGTGTGTGACCCTCTAGACCTCTTTCTCAGTGGAATTAGGTGAAACAACCTAAAGTCCAAAGTTAGAATCTAATAAGATGCCAAAGAACCCATATAGAAATAAGTTAATGCTACAAATACATACCTCATACATATTATTACTAGGTAATATAATCCCTTTATCATGATATCTCCAATCATGCAAGTTTGCATGCCGCTACCATCAACTATGTGCTTGATGTCTCTTTATTTGACTTCATGAAAATTAAACTTGCCTTTAGAATACCATGGCCATGTATTTATTTAGTCTATATCATTTCTATCAAAGGGTATGATATATAAAATTCCATTAAAGAACCTAAGGGAAAAATCCTTTCCTTCATTATTCATTAATGCAATATTACTCAGGACGTACCCATCATATCATACCTCATCGTGAACATTTGTCATCACAGTTTTCATCAATAAATCAAATAATATGACTCAAAATACTCATTAATAATAATAATAAAGTATAAGTATCAACACAAATATCCACAAATAGGAACATCCAATGACACATGTAAATGTGGAATTCCTACTGTTGGATATCATTCTCATAATATCATACACTAGATATTACCAAGGGTGTACACCATGAGAAGGTGCCTCAAATTCCTATGAGTCTATACCCCTAATATCCTGAATAATTTGTGTCCCTAAAATTATATCATCTATCTATAGAACATATATTAAAGAATAATTTAGTATCATTTTTTGGTTTTCATCATAGCGGGGAAAATCTATAACCTTTTAGCGTGCCATCTACTCTTAGGAAATTATCACATACTTTGTTATGTAGAATAATAATAATTATGTGATAATGAGTTTATTAATATTAAAAACTATGAATATGGGTTATCAAAAAGTACATAGAAGTTGGTTCTAAGGAACCAACTCCAATAGACTCCCACTTATAGTAGAGCCAACTGCTAATAACCTTTAGTATGCTAGCTCTCACATGACACTCATGCTTTTAATGAGATAATCCTTTAATTAAGTGGTACTCTATGATCTATTCTTTGGGTAATATACTTCCTACAACTCACCCCTCCAATAAAAATACCTTAAGAGGTGATACTTACTGATTATATTATTTGTTTGTTGGTGTGAACTTGGCTCTTTTTCAAGAGCCAACACTGCAATATTATCAAAATAAAATATTAAAAGGTCTTTACCACTAGGTAACACATAAATATCCTAAAAAAGTTCCTTATACAAATTTATTCCTTGGTTTCATCATAAGAAAAAATATAATTGCACTCCACTGTAGAATCAATGAAAACTGGATTCTTTAAACTCCGCTAGCTTACTGCTCCTCCATTGAGACAAAATATATATCTTGATTGTAAATTCAGATCATTCTTATCTTTCTAAAAAATATAATTAATATAATCCCTATTGAATATCTCTTCATCTATACCATACACCATGAACATATCCTTAGTTCTTCTAAGATACATAAGGATAGACTTAAAAATATAACAATGTTGTTCTTATGGGTCTTCTTGATATCTTCCTACCATGATCAATACATAGTCAACATGAAGTCTAGTTCATAACATGGCATACACGATCAATCCTATCATTAAAGTTTATGGGGGTATTACTCATTCTATCTTTATCATATTGTGTCTAAGGAAACATTTTCATAGAAAGATATAAACCATGTGACACTAGAACCAATCCCTTATTGGATTGTTCAATACTAAATATCTTTAGTATCTAGACAATATATGTACTTTGACATAGTTCAAGAATCCTATTGGTTCTATCATGAATGATCTTAATCCCTAGAATATAGGATGCTTCGCCTAAGTACTCAATGGAGAAACACTTATTTAACTAGTACTTAATAGGCTATAATAATGATATTTCGTTTCCAATAAATAATATGCCATCAAAATATACTATTAGGATAATGACCACATTCACACTAAACCTCTTGCAAACACACAACTCATATTCATTCTTAATGAAACCAAATAATTTTATGGATTTATCAAATATAATGTTCCATGACTTGGATACTTGATTCAATATATAAATGGATCTATATAAATTTCAAATCCTTTTGGAATCACCTAGAGTAACAAAACTGTTTGGTTGTGTCACATAGACATCTTCTTAAAGGTTCCCATTAAGGAATGACGTTTTGACATCCATATTCCCAATATCATAGTCATGGTAAGCTGCTATAGAAAGTATAATTTTGAATGAATTAAACATGGAAACTGGTAAAAAGGTTTCATCATAGTCAATTTATTGACGTTGTTTAAACCCTTTATCCAATAGACTTGCTTTATAGGTAATTAATTTACCTTCCATGGAATGTTTCCTATTGAATACCCATTTATACCATATGGGATTTAAATCAACTATCACATCGATCATAACCCAAATTTGGTTATGATACTTGGAATCCATTTCACAATTCATAATTTCGTTCTATCTTGTAGATTCTGAGATCTCTATATCCTATTTTTAGGATATAGATTCATCATTTTCAATCAATAATGAGTCACCATCTTTGTTGACTGTAAAACCACATCTATCTAGTTCTCTTACCTCTCTTGGGATCCAATGTAGTACTTGTGTTTCAAGAATTACTTCTTCTATGTAGAACAATGGAACCTATTCTTGTACCAACTCGCATGTATCTTGAGCATCAACTTGATCAAACTCATTATTTCTCCCACTATCCTTTTTGTGGATGTGCTCCCTCTTAAAAAAGACATATTGTCTGGAAATAATCACATTCTTATTTAAGGGTTTGTATAGGTATTATCCCATTATTTCTTTGGGATACCCTATAAATATACACTATGTGCCCTGGGGTGATAGTTTGTTGACCGATAAGGCCTTAACAAATTCCTCATAACCCCATACATGTGTATGCAATAAAAATAGTGTCTTTCCACCCCATAACTTGAAGGGGATTTCATTTTCTTATTTATTTGGTACTCAGTTTAATCTGTTTTCCATAGTTTATAATGAATATCCCCAAAGGGATAATGAACTACCTACACAACTCATCATAAAACTTACCATGTATAACAAGATATGGTTTATCCTTTCACTAACATCATTCCACTTTGGCATGTAAGGTGTAGTGACTTGAGATGGAATCCCAAACTCCCATAGAAATTCGATAAACTCCTGGTTAAGATATTCAACACCTCGATCCTATCAAACCTTTATTATCTTCTTTCCAAGCCGATTCTCTAATTCATTCTTGAATTATTTGAATTTCTCAAAGGAATCATACTTAAACCCCATCAAGTAAATATAGACATATATACTAAAGTCATCAGTAAAAGTTAATAAGTAAGAATATCCACCTCTAGATTCTAATATAAATTGTTCACACACATCTGTGTGTTCTAATCCTAGAAGCTCTATGGTCCTTTCACCTTGTACACCAAATGGAAGTTTTTTCATTTTCCTTGCAAACAAGCATGACATATTTCAAATGGATTTAGATCAAAAGACTCTAAATAACTATCTTGAATAATTATTGTCAAATGTTTTTCATTTAAATGACCAAGATAGTGATTCCCTAGCTAGGGGTTATATAAGTCATGTAAACATGATTCATTATCAATTTCCAATACTTGGGATTCATAATTTAATACATAAAGACTATTATTTATATGTTCTATACCGTAACATATGTTGTCTTTATAAAAGAAAAAAATTTACTTCCAAACTTTAAAATAAACCATCTACATCTTGGCATGATACAAAAATTATGTTCTTGGTAATAGTTGGTACATAATAACAATCCTTTAAAACAAAAATCATTCTCATTGAAAATGAAATGTGGTAGTCCCCAATGGTCAGAGAAGCCAACCTTGCACCATTATCATCTCTCAAATCCACCAATCCTCTAGAAATCATTCGAAATCTACTTGGTTCTTATATTTGGATACACATATGAGCCCAAAAATCTGTATCTAATAACCAATTTGTAGATATTTAAATATTACACTCGATAAAAAATTTACCTTTATCTCCCCCTTTCTACATGATGAAATTACTCTTCTAGTGTCTTGGACTTCCACACACAAAACATACTACCTCCTTTTCCTTACCCTTCCTCTAGATCTTCTTCTTCTTGTAAGGACACCGCTCATGAGCTTTAGACTTGTTATGAGTCTTGGGCCTCTTTTCCCTATTATTAATTTTATTATTCACCATAAGGACCATAGGTTTATCACACCCCATGTCCTTATCTACTTGGAGAATTAAAGTAACAAGTTCTGAAAGAATCTTCTCATTATTTCTCATATTATAATTAGTAATAAAACTAGAGAAGGTATATTGTAGTGATGAATGTATGATATCTGTATGAAACTCAATTGGGAATTTAATCAGTAATATTTCTAAGAATTCAATGTAGCCAATGATCTTGACTACATGAGGCTCAAATGGCACAAAATCTCCAAGATTAGTTGTAAACAAGGCATTGGATATCTCATACCTATATTTTCTCGCCTTCTCTTGATATAGATCCCAAAGGCGAGACATCATGATATACACATCCATGTCCTCATGTTGCTCCAAAATCTCATTAGTCATGGATGATAGAATTAAAAACTAACCATCTATAGCATCATGTAGATGTTTCTCATAGAGAGATAAATCTTCATCACTAGCCTCTTTACCAGGTTCTTTAGGAATAGGTTCTTCCAGCACATATAATTTCATTTCATGGTGAATGAATAATTCCTTGATCTGTTGTGTGTAATCCCTAATCCTAAAATCCTTAAATTGGATTTCCTCAACCCTTGCCTCTCAGTTACACCAACTCCTACTTTTTTTATTCAACCCTTGATGTGAACTAAGTTAATTCAAACCATAACTTCAATTTAGAATTCCCCAATAATTTAAATCACCACAACTTTGGCTGGCCAAACACTTTGAACTATGGTTCAATTTTAACTAAGCTAGTGGAAGTCTATACTGACTTAATATATATTATTAATTTATTTTATCCTTTTATTCATAAATTTACAATTATTATCTTTATCACACACTTATTAATATTAAGTGGATTTAATTAATTGATTAACCATTTATTAGATAATATTTAAGAACAATCCAATTTATTTTAGTTCTATCTTACATGATCATTAATTTCATTAGTTCATGTGATCACAAAAAACATCTATAATGAAATAAACATGAAACTTGAAAGAAATAAAATAATAACAAAGTATGATCATGATATTTTACTAATGGTTATTTTTTTATAATGGTTGATAAACTAACCATTTACCGAGGGGAAACTCCTTGAACCATGTATCTCTCTTCGATTAGTTTCACCTCAGCTCCATACTTGAACCACCTCCACTATCTTGGGTCATCCATCCATTACATATAATTATACTCAAACATAGGTGAGGGGAAAAGGGTTTACATAAAATAAACCATGGGAATGCATGCCCTTACATAATAAGTGGATAGAAGGTACACATGCCAAAAATTTAATTTAATAATAAATAAAATGAAACCAAAAACATAAAAAGGTCTGGTATATGATCATGATCATCCACATGCATGAAACAAATTACACATTAAAAAAAAATGGAATTCAATTATAAATAATTCTGATTTAAGATGAATCATGCTTGAATCAATTAATTATCTTATTTAATTAATCAATTCTTTTATCTTAATTCTCCTCCGAATTTCCTTGAGATTCTAATACATCATAATTTTAAACAAACTAAATAAATATATTTAAAATTAACTGTGTATATAAATTTACCATGGAGGAAACATGGTGAATACCTTCCCGAATCTACCCAACATGTATTATAATCATATATTGTTTACTCTTGTGACATATGGAATACATGAATTATCATGTACTTTCATGACGTGTACTATGAAGACAATGATTATAAAAATTACATGATTTTTTTATCACATGTTATGATTCAATGCATGTAGAGTAATAAATGTAATACAACCCATACATGATATGCATATCTAAAAATTACATAGATATTAAATATATATATATATATATTAAAACCCATCACATGGTGCGTCTTATCCACTCAATGAACACACACGTGCACATGTTGACAAGGTTTACTCAGTATAATGAATTAATTTTAATTATACATAATTTGGTATAAGTACATGGGGTGTATATGTGAGCTACACAACATGTAAATCTCTCATCGTCTATCTAAGTCACATGCCTATGGACTCGGCATGTAAATCATGCCTCATAAAAACCGGAGTACATGACGTTTGGTCTCCGATTTACATGGTCACCAGTCAGGTAGGTTGTGTATGTAAATACATAGCCCATCTATGACTTAAAATACTATACAATGTGTATGTGGGCTACACGACATGTACTCCAATTGATAGTGTGCCATGATGGCCCAATCAACACATGGTATAATATATAAATGCACTGCATGTCATCAATGCACATAGTTTGAATTAATTCCAAATTAATTTATGGCCCATTGAACACAAGTACATGATGTGTAACTCTGGTTTAATGGTGTGTACTCTTGTGTTATCTATATTGAATCCTCATTATGTTAGGACGATTTCTTTGATTTTATTTTGTTCGTAAAATTAATTGTTTTGATTAGATTCATGAGCAACGAAGTAGGAAGAAGAAAATCTCACAATTTAGATTAAAAGAAGAATTAAACTTGAGTTGAAAAATAATAGAAAAATGCATAAATCAATAAATGATCTTTAAATAATTATAAATAATCATAAATAATAATGCGATCACACTAATACAACTTGTATGTTCCAGGTGTAGAGGAAGCATGTGATGGGTCTTGCCCAACTTTGCTTTTTTTTCATGATCGATGATCAATCCACGATCTACCTAATAATAAAAAACATGATCAAAATAATCAAATTAAAAAAAATATAAAATGGATAAATGCCATAACCAGAGGGGGGTCATCACATATTATTTATAACTAATTTAATTAACTAAAGAATTACCTTTTTGGAATTATTTCTTTGTTGATGGATTTGAAAATAAATCTGCATTGCACCATTGTTGCATTGTAGGAATCAAGATCATATTCACCCTAGCAGTGATCCACATGTGCTCTAAAAATATTTGAATGTCACCATAGGAATATCTGAGTGCTAACACCATAGATCCTATCACTTGGATCATCTTCCTTTGATCGCTATGATAACCTATTCCAAATAATTCTACTTGATAGCTATTGAATTGAGAGTGAGAGTTAGAGTAATATCACTCTTCATTCTTAGGAGTGTTCTTTGAGAAGGGAGCTCTCTAGGGATTGATAGGATTCTCCAAATTTGATGTGCACAACCAAACAAAATGAATTGAATATTTTAGAAAATAATATAATTGGGTTTATATACCGCTAGGGTTAAAATAAAATAATTTCCCAAGTTTCCTTTATTATTTATTTAATCACTGGAGAACCCCATGTCAAATAATAATAATAATAAATTATTTTTTGACATGCGGTTAACTTGAAAATAAAATTAAATATTATTTAATCAAATAATATTCTATAACGTCCTGGTTTCAGAAGCCGCCCAGGGGTGCCTCGTACCCAGTTGGTCACATGACCTCAAGTGCATTTCCCCGAATTCCAGAGGCTACCGACTAGCAGCGAGGGCCTTGGGTGTGATAGCGGGGAAACTGTGCCCTCATTGACAAAGTAACAAAATATAAGTAAAACAGATAACAATAGTGGAAGCAGTAATAATACCATAAGAAAAGTAAACAGTAGAAGATTGGAAGTAGTAAACTGAAACACACACACATATATATGAATGATGCATAATACATACGTCTAGAAAAACAGCCAAATAGTTTACAATGCTTCAATATAGGACTAAACCAAAGTACAAAAGAAAAAAAGTAAACAACTCCTCAGCATCGCAAGACTCATCTTGGTCCCATGCTCCCTAGCTCCTTAGCAATCATGTACCTGAAGTAGAAGGGCGCTTTCCCTTATCTATACCTGCAACAATATAATCTGTTTGGGCCCAAAAGCATGACCCAAATAGGGTGTGATACTAATACTAGTAGGAAACCACCCCAAGATCTGTGCCTAATAGTCAGTGAATATATATGGAAGGAAAAATGAAAGGTAATTAATAAACAAGAAATTACTCAAAAGTAAATAGTTCAACAGTTTCAATTAAAATAATTTACTCTTAAAAAATGAACCAACTACAAATACAAGCAACCCTCTAGGAAAGTTCTCACAACCTACCCCATATGGTTTAACCAATAATCTCAAGTAACCCTCTGGTAGTTTTCACAGCCCAACCCCTCTAGTTCAAATTACAAGAAGGATAACAAATACTCTCTAAGGAATCACTCACAGTCAATTCCCCCTATATTGAATTGCAATCAAAGAATCTCCGAGGAACCACTCACCGCCAATTCCCCCTATAGTCTTTTAGTGGTAAACTATAGACACTTTGAATAAGAAATCAATGTCAATTCCTCCTATGGTCTCGTAACGTAACTATAAACACTATGAGGGAGCACTCAACATTAATCCCCCCTTTGGTCTTACAGTGTGATAAATACAACAGACACTCTGGGAAATCCCTCAACGTCAATTTCCCATATAGTCTCACTAAACCAAGTTCCCTCAGCCCCGTGTAAAGAAATCATGCACAAACTATACTCAACAACTAAAGTAAACCTCAATGTACTACTTGGATAACTAGCTACAAGTCATGGAACAACATATCAGATAAATAATCACTCAATCCTAACAACACTAGGAATGGAAAGCAAAAGCTTAATAGGCAATGATAGACTAAGTGGTCAAAATTAAACAAGCATGGAAAAACACATCCATAGCATGGAAATTAACCCTATTTACAATAAAAAAAACCACTATTAAAAAATAAAAAGAATAGAAGGCATTATTAGGGTTAGAAATACCTAAATATGCAATACCCTAAACAAGGGTATTGGTCACTTTTGCACATATAACTCAAAACTATCTATGGAAAGGCACACACCACCTACCTTGGCATCGTGAGATCGATATACATGAACCTCGGGCCTTGAATTTCCCTAGAACATCGTAGATCTAAAAAATGATAAAAACGTTCAACCGAGGATATCTCGTGAAAGAGGAGAAATCAGGAAATGAGGCTCTAGAAGAAGGAAGAGCTTACCGTGGAGATTCCAATGCAATAGATGAAATTTGATTCCAAGAACAGACGATGATTCGGGGGCTAAACAAATATTTTCACCGTATGGTCACTCCTAGATGAGACGGGTGAAGAAGAATATGGTTCTGTCGATTAGATGTGAACCTGGTCCATTTAATGAATTAAAAAAACGTACACAGTATGTACTTTATAAGTACATGGCGTGTACTTGCCTTAATTGGTCCCTGCTTTAGGCAGTCTCCAGGTCACCACACACGACCATGTGCTTGGCTGTTACATGGATACCCGCGACAACCAAGTACATGACATATACTTTTGAAATTTCCAGACACTCCTCTTTTTCTCAAAAACAACTAGAAAAAAGAAAAAATACCTGAAAAAAAGATCAAGGTTCTTACAAACTTCCCCCCTTAAAGAAATTCATCCTCAAATTTTCCTATCAAGGCGGCATAGAAGAAGAATCCTTGAATAGCTCCGGCCACTACGATCGTACATCGACCTCCCTCTCCCAAGTCTCATACTTTAGTCGCCCACTATGCCATAGCACTCGTACCAGAGGAACAGATCGGACACTGAGAACCTTCAAACTTCAATCAACAATCCATATAGTATGCTCCTCAAACAATGTGTCCACCTCTAACTCAACCTCTTTAGGTTAGAAAACATGAGGTGGGATGAGAATTAATGTCGAATCTGAGAAACATGGAAGACATCATGCATAGTCTGATACCTCTGAGGTAAATACAACCGATAGGAAACCGAACTGACCCTCTCCAACACCTCAAAAGGTCAGACTTATCTCGGTGAAATCTTACCCTATCTCCTAATTCTCATGTGTCCCAACCGCAGTGTGACATGAAGGAAAACCTGATCTCTGACCTCGAAATCCATAGGTCATCTCCGTTGATCAACATAAGTCTTATGTCATGATTGTGCAGTAGCCATCCTATTCTGAATCAACTTCATCTTCTCTATAGTCTCCTAGACAAGACAAGGTCCCAGCATATTTGCCTCTCCTTCCTCCATCCAATATAAGGGTGATCGACATGGCCTACCGTACAAAGCCTCAAAAGGTGCCATATGAATAGTTGCTTGAAAACTATTATTGTAGGAAAACTCCACAAGAGGTATGTTCTTCTCCCACAAACCTCCAAAATCTAGGATGCATGCTCGAAGCATGTCCTCAAGCACCTGAATCATATGCTCGGACTGACCATCTGTCTGGGGATGGTAAGTTGTACTCAGAAGTACCTGTGTACCCAAATCCTTCTAAAGTCCCTTCCAAACCCAAGAAGTAAAATGTGAATCCCTATCTGAAACAATGGAGTGCGTAACTCCATGTAAACGTACAGTCTCTCGGATGTACAACCTTCCTAGATCATCAACACTGAAGGTTTCCTTGATCGAAAAAAAGTAAGAAACCATCATGATTCTATCAATGACAACCCACACTGCATCATTACCTTAAGGCGATCTTGGAAAACCTATCACAAAATCCATCACGACATCATTCCATTTCCACTCAAGAATGGGTAACTGTTGCAAAAGCCCTATTGATCATTGATGCTCTACCTTCACCTACTGACAAGTGGAACACCTCATCACGAAACCAACAACATCTCTCTTCATACCTGGCCACCAATACTGACAGTGCAGATCTCGATACATCTTGGTGACACCAGGATGAACTTCCCAAACTGAGGAATGAAAGTCACACATCAGATCCTCCCGTATGTCAGCTGACACCCATACACTCCCATGAAAATGAAAGATCTCATCCTTGTCTATGATCCATCCAGGAATAGGGTCCTCTCCGGACACACTCTCCCGTAGGACTAGGCCTTCAGAATCTGATAACTGCCTTATTCTCACTTTATCAAGTAGAGTGGAGGTAACAACCACAGAAAAAAGAAACGTCTTCCCCTGTATGTCTTTTACCTTCAAATTCATCTCATAGAACAGATCCATAAGCTTACACTCATTACTGGCCTCCTAAACTATTGTATCTGAGTCCTCTTGCTCAGCGTATCAGCCACTGCGTTGCCCTTTCTAGGCGTGCAGGAAAGATCAAAGTCAAAGGACTAAAGGTACTCAACCCACATTCACTATCTCAAATTCAGGTCATGATGAGTGAAGATATAGAATTTTTTGGTCATTTTAGACCAAAAAATGATCTCCCAAAAGATAGTGTCTCCAAGAGCGTAAAGCATGAACAACTGCAACCAACTCGAGGTCATGCATCGGGTAATTACTCTCATGTGGACTCAACTACCGAGACCCGTACATGAAGACTTCTTCCCCCCTGCAGAAGCACAACTCCCAGCTTGATACCCGAAGCATCATAGTAAACTATATAAATCTTCCCCGGCTCTAGAAAAACTAGTATCAGTGTTGAATTAAACCTTTATTTCAGCTTCTGAAAGGCTGACGCGTAGGAATCTAACCAAAGGTACTTTTCACCCTTCTTAGTTAGGTCCTTTAGTAGCTCTTATAAGCATGAAAAGTCTTGTATAAAATCTTTACAATATTTATCCAAACCCAGAAAACTTCGTACCTCAAATATTTTCTTTAGATGCTCCTAGGAAACTACTACCCTCACTTTCTCTAGATCTACTGATACTCCTGTCTATAAGATAACATGACCCAAGAAGTGAATTTGGTCCATCCCAAAGTTGCATTTTGAGAGCTTAGAATATAACTGATTCTCTCTCAGTGTACTCAAAACGATCTCAAGATGTGTGGCATGGTCATTTTGAGTGTGAGAGTACACCAAGATATCATCCACAAAGACTACCACAAAGGAATCCAAGCATGGATGGAACACTCGGTTCATTAGTGCCATGAAAACTGCAGGTGTGTTCGTGAGACCGAATGGAATAACCATACACTCGTATAGACCATACCTACTCTGAAAGGCTGTAAGAGGTATATAAGATGGTATGGCACACAACTGATGATAACCGGACCTCAAGTCAATCTTCGAGAACACCCAGGATCCTCGAAGAAAATAAAAGATATCATCAATCCTTGGTATGGGGTATCAGTTCTTGACCATCAACTAGTTTCACTTCTGATAATCCACACAAAGTCTGAGGGTACCGTCTACCTTCTTCGAAAACAGGATAGGAAAACACCAAGGAGAAGTACTGGTTCAGATGAATCCCTTTTCCTGTAACTCTTCCAACTAATTCTTAAGCTCTTGTAACTCTGGTGTAGCTATCCTATAAGGATGAATGGACATTGGTGCCACTCCTGGAATAAGATCAATATAAAATTATACCTCTCTCTACAGAGGCAAACCTGAAAAGTTCTCTAGAAAGAAATCCCTAAAATGATCCACCACTAGAGGAAAGTCCATCTGTGAAGTCCCATGGTCATCCAGATATAGACTAGAAATTTAGGCTATAACTACTCCCAAACCATGATGCTCGGGTCATGCTCTTCTCACCTGGACATCCCATTCACCGTTAGAATGAAACGATCTTCCCTCTGGCGACGTGAAACTCACCCTACGACGATAGTAATCAACAACAACCTCAAAGGGAACTAACCATTATTTATTGATAATGACATCATAGCCTGTCATCTCTAGGACATAGAGGTCCCATAAGAAGTGACACCCACAAACCTCAATAGGGAACTCCTTGGATTGACGTACACTATTCGTTCTTGTCCCCAACAGAGTGTATAGCTTCAAGATATCAGCAGAATAAAAGATACAGAGCCCAGAAATCTCCACAACAGAAAAAAAAATATAATGCTATGGGAAGCCCCTATATTGAAAAGAGCAGAAAATAAAAATGAGGCAACTAGGATCGTACCTCGAACCATAGAGAGTTCGGAATCTTTCTCTTGCTGGGTATGCTCCACTACAAAATTTTGACCTGCACTGTGGCCATGTGACCTTTCCTGACCACCCTAAGCTGATCTACCCTACTGTCGCTGAAAGCCTAGTGACTGGCTACCATGACCATGACCTCCACCTTGGCCTGAACGGCCAGAAGAACTCCAGTTCTCTGATAGATGAGAAACTAGTGGTGCTGATCCTGAATGAGGATTCAGAGAAGAACCCCTATCACCTACTTCTGGTGAGTAAAACTGATATAAGAGTTTAAGGTTACCAATATTTCCACAATATCAGCACTCCACTGGGTCTCTCAGGAAATGTAGCCTCGTATGCTAGACCTTCCCACACTGGTAGAATACCACCTGGATACCTAAAGGTGTATCCTGCCTACTCAGATATCCACTTGTAGACTCCCTGTGGCGTTTCCTACTATCATCCAGATAAGTACCAACTCTGGATACTGAACCACCCTAGCCCACAAATTTAGAATCCCTCAAGTTACACTCTGTGATCAGTGCCTGATTAAAGATAAAATATATGTTCGTCAACCAGGATATGTTCACCTATGCCCATATGTCTTTCCTAAGACCATCCTCAAACTTCATCAATAGAAAAAACACATCACCTCTTGGGATGGGTGTGAAGCATTGCAACTCTATGAAATGAGAAGAATACTCCATAACAGAAAGAGTACCCTGCTTCAAACTCATGAACTCTCGGGCTCGATCGACCCTTAAGGTCTCCGGGTAGAAGTAATCGTAGAAATTACGCTGAAACTCATCCCAAGCCATACCCTACTGGAATCCCTCTTGTGAGATCACATCCCACCATCTCTTGGTGGAATCTAGAATCATATATGTAGTGAGATTGACCCTGCTCTCTGGAGGCGTCTCTAGGTGCTCAAAGATCATCAGCATGGCTTCTAGACATGACTCTGCAGCCTGGGATCCTCCATCCCTTGAGAAAGTGGGAGGATGCTACTGGAGAAAGACCTGTGTCAATTCTGCCATCGATTGGGCAGGAGGCGGTGCTCCCTAAAAGTTCTACATCTTCCTCATAAATCCATCTATGAACTGTGCATCGACAACTGTATCAGGTATAATGGATGGTTCCAAGACGGTCACGACTAGAGGATATGCTAGTGGTCCCTCATTAGCCACGTCCAATGTCTGATTACTACCTTGAATCTGGCGCACAACCAGAGGACGTCTCGGTGTATTGACTCTAAAAGTCCAAGCACACACCTTAGATCAAGATTATTAAGGACTGAAACTTAGAAGTGTATGAAGGGGACATGGGAAAGAAAGTATTCAAGTTTTTTAAAATATAGATACATGACGTGTATAATTTCTACACGGTGTTCTTTTAAGACTTCACATGGGCATGTACCTCTTCTAAAATTGGTTGTGTAACACCCCATACACACGGTGTGTTATCAAAAAACATGATTTGGACTTGAATCCTCTCCCCCGGCCTGAGTTATTTTACATGAATAATCCACACGACTCTCCTAGAACAAGACTACATGGCGTGTTAGTGCCAGACATGGCGTGTACTAGACGAACTTCACCGACCCATGTTGTTAGTCACACTGCTGGTTACACGGCTGACTCTACACATCGTGTTCAAGATTGACATGGAATGTATAACCTATGTTTTATCCATCCATGTCTTTAGTCACACGGGTGGACATATGGTCTCCACAACACAACATGTACGTCTAATACACAACGTGTTCCGCCATGATTTCCCAACCCCACGTCTCAGCCCACATAGGCAGTGACACGGTTAGAGACTACACAACGTGTACCTAAAGTACACGGTGTGTACTTAAAAAAATAGTTCCGTCCTGAACAGAAGGATACATGACATGTATTCAAGATTACAAGCTGTGTATTCTGGGTTTTTTCTGAACTGTAAGCCTCAGAAACTACCCTGAAACTCAGAAATACACTGAAACGAACATTAAAGTACAAAATTACAATCCTTGAGGGCCCATACTCCCTACGAATCAAATCTTAGAATCTTATACAAGTCATATACAGGGGAAAAAAAGGATATGGTCCACCAAATTCTGGTCCATGAGGGCCCATAACACCTCAAGAACCAAATTTTGTTGTTCATTCAAATAGACATTACACAATTCAATAATCTATAAAAAAGCAGATATTCTATCAAGGCATCTATCACAACAGCATGAATATCTAACACAACATCTATCACAACAACATACAATCTCTAATGCACCCTAAATGGAATGGAAAGAATGCATGACATGTGATTTATAGTAAGTGGATATATGATGCATGATATGGAATACCATCATCTCATCGGGTTGCAACAGAAATAGAACCTCAATAACATCAACAATAACAACACAATACATGTGAATCACCCAATAGTGAAATCAAATCAACTGTAAAATTGAAAAACAAAAAAAAAAAGAAATAATGAGGTAAATTGGATTTTCCCCATACATGGGTCAGCTACTTCTAGGAAGAACTTATTACTAAGTACCTATTCCATCCTATCCCTGGCTATAGGCTCCAAATAGTATTTCAATAAGAAAATAATGCCTCTGATACCACTTTGTAACATCCTGATTCCAAAAGCCGCCCAGGGGTGCCCCGTACCTGGTTGTTCACATGGCCTCAAGCACATTTCCCCGAACACCAGAGGCTAGAGACTAGCAGTGAGGTCCTTGGGTGTGATAGTGGGGAAACTATACCCTCATTAGAAGAGTAACACAGTGGAAGTAAAATAGATAACAATAGAGGAAGCAGTAATAATACCATACCAAAAGTAAATAGCATAAGACTGTAAGTAGTAAACTAAAACACACACACACACACACACATATATATATATATATGAATGATTCATAATACATATGTCTAGAAAAATATCCAAACATGTCACAATCCTGGAATACAAAACCAAACCAAAGTACAAAATAAAAAGAAGTAAACAACTCCTCAGAATCGCAAGCCTCATCTTGGTCCCATGCTCCCCATATCCTCATAAATCAAGTACCTGAAGTAGAAGGGTGCTTGACCTTATCTTTACCTGTAGTAATATAATATGTTTGGGCCCAAAATCATGACCCAGATAGAGTGTGAGGAAAATCCCAGTAGGCAACCACCCCAAAATATATACCTAACAGTCAGTGAATATATATGGAAGGAAACATTCAAGGAAAGTAATAAACAAGGAAGTACTCAAAAGTAAACAGTCCTATAGTTTCAATAACAATCATTTACTCCTAACAATTTAACCAAATATATATACAAGAAACCCTCTGAGAATGTTCTCATAGACTATCCCCTCTGGTTTAGCCAACAATCTCAAGTAACCCTATGGGTATTTCTCATAGCCTAACCCCTCTGGTTCAACTTACAAGAAGGATAACAAAGGCTATCTGAGGAATCACTCACCACCAATTCCCCCTATAGTCAAGTGTAATCTTAGAATCTCTGAGGAATCACTCACTATCATTTCCCCCTATAGTCTATTAGCGGTAAACTACAGACACTCTGTGGAAGCACTCAATGTCAATTCCTCCTATGGTCTCATAACGTAACTATAAACACTCTTAGGGAGCACTCAACGTCAATCCCCCCTTTGGTCTCACAACATGATAAATACAATAGACACTCTGGGAAATCCCTCAATGTCAATTTACCCTATGGTCTAACTACACCAGGTTCTCGCAGTCCAGTGTAAAGAAATCATGCACAAATGATAATCAACAACCAAAGTAAACCTCAAAGTACTACTTGGATAAATAGCTACAAGGCATGAAACAACATATCAGACAAATAATCACTCCATCCTAACAACAATAGGAATGGAAAACAAAATCCTAACAGGAAATGCTGGACCAAGAGGTCAAAATCAAACAAGCATTGGAAAAAACATCCATAGTATGGAAATTAACCCTATTCACAATCAAACAACCTCTATTCAAACATAAAAAGAATAACAGGCATTATCAGGGTTTAAAATCCCTAAATACGCAATAACCTGAACAAGGGTATTGGGTACTTTTGCACATATAACTCAAGACTATCTACGGAAAGGAACAAATCACCTACCTCAGTGTCGTGAGATCGATATACGTGAATCTCATGCCCTAAATTTCCCTAGAACATCATAGATATACAAAAACACTAAAATATTTCAACCGAGGATATCTCATGAAAGAGGATAAATCAATAAATGAGGCTCTAGAAGAAGGAAGATCTTACCGTGGAGATTCCAACGCAATCAACGACAGTCAATTCAGAGAATGGACGAAGATTCCGGGGCTCGGTGAAGATTCACGCTGTATGGTCACTTCTGGATGAGACGAGCGAAGAAAAAGATGGTTCTGTCTATTAGACGCAACCCTGATCCATTTAATGAATTAAAAAGAAAGTACACAACATTTACTTAGTACATGACGTATACTTTCCTTAACCGGTCCCCGCTTTAGGCGGTCTCTCGATCACCACACACGACCATGTTCTTTCCCGTTACACGGCCAGCACACGACTACCCGCGACAACCAAGTACATGGCGTGTACTTATATGTACACGACATGTACTCCTAAAATTTCTATAAACTCCTATTTTTCTAAAAAATTACCTGAAAAAGGAAAACATACATTAAAAGAAGATCAGGGTTCTTACAAATTCAGTAATTATTATTTCTCACTAGACCTTTAAAATCGGTCCTCCATTCTTCCCCAGTATTTATTAGGCCTTGAATAATGACTATTTATTTATTAAATAAATATCATTGCATTATTCACAAATAAATTAATAAATATTAGATTTACTAAATAGAAAATAAATATTTATTAAATATTCTACTCATATTATATTCTCTTGAATAATTGGTGAAGGAACATATGCGATCAAGAAAAGATGAATAATTATTAAACCACATGTTGGAATAATATTTATTCAACTTCTTAAATAGTAATAATATATGTTATTTAACTGAGATTCTAGATACACTTAGTGTGTGACCATCTAGGCCTCTTTCTCAGTGGAATTATGAGAAGAATCATAAAGTTTAAGGATAGAATCTAGTAACACGCCAAGGCACCCATAGAGAAAGAAGTTAATGTCGCAACAATAAAATTCTCATATGGATGATTAATGTGTAATATAATCCCTTTATTTTGATATCTCTAATCAAGTAGGTTGCATACTGGTGCCATCAACATATGTTATTGATCTCTCTTTCTTTGACTTCTCATAAATTGAACTTGCCTATAGAATAAAATGAAGATATATTTATTTAGGCTATATAATTTCCATCAAAGGGATTAATATATCAACTTTTTTTAAAGAACAGAAGGGAAAAATCCTTTCTCACATTAATAATTAATGCAATATTACTCGTAACACACCCAATGTATCCTACCTCACTGCGAACATCTTTCTTCACGGTTTTCATCAATACATCAAAGTATGTGACTCATAATACTAATTAATAATAATCTTAAAGTCTAAGGATCAATAAACACATCCACATATAATAACATCCAATGTCACATGTAAATGTGGATTTCCTACTAGTGAGTCCTAATCTCATAAAATCCTACAATGGATACTACTAAGGGAGTACCCCATGAGAAGGTGGATCAAAGTTCAATGAGTCTACAACCCTAATATCCTGTATCATTTTTGTCCCTCAAATGATCTCATCCAGCTATAGAAAATATATTTAAGAATAGTATCATAGCACTTTTGGTTTCTCATCATAGTAGGGAAATGCTATGACCTTTTAGCCGAAAAAATACTCTCAAGACATTATCACATACTATGTTACGTATAAGAATAATCATGATATGATAAATAAGTTTATTAATATTCAAAACTATAAATACATGTTATCATAAAGTAAACAGAAGTTGGTTATAGGGAACCAAATCCAACAATATTATCTAGATATGATATTATCTTTTTGGGTTCATGGCATAAAATCAAGGGTTCTACCCACATATAACCATATTGGGTTTAGAAAAGGGTTTTTAATAAGCTTTTTCTTGTAGTTGGTCCTACATACACTAGTAAAAGAGTGATAAAGAATTCTTTTAGAGACTTGATTGAGTGATATTATTTCCCCATGAATTGAGGTAGCTTCTCTTCCCTTTTTTAGTGTAGAACTTATTGTAGAGTGGGTGGTAGTTCCAAAAAAGTTATATATGACCACTCATAGGGTGAATAAACTACATGCGACTCGAAAAGAAAGCATCTTGGGTTTATGAATAGATGCCAATCCTCACAAGATAATGTTTTTATCTAGAGTCTAAGGCTAATGTTCACCATTTATTTCAGGAACCCACTGACTAGATGGTGACTCTTGTGTGGATTTCCCTTCATAACATAGTGAGTTGTCAGTGGATGATGTCTTTCTTGAAATCAGGATAAGATTGCTCTAGAATAGTTAAAGGTTGATCCATTATCTAGGATTGTATTTTATTCAAAGATAATAAGGATATTTTGATATTTAGAGATGTTGGAACCTACAAAGGGTATCAAATCCATGTTTGAGTTTTTATTGAGGGAACCATACCTCACGAGATGTTCCCTAGACATGAATTGAGATAGAATTATTTGATATCAATAGTTGATGAAGATCCTTTTGAGAGAGATTATAGGTTGAGGTGTGATCTCATACAACACAACCTAGGACCCAATCCTTGGGAAATAATTGGTAGTTGAGTATTCTTAGTAGAGATTAACCCTAGTTATGGGAGTAGGTTAACATATTACCGAGGAAAACAATAGTAGAGCCATGGGTAAGCTTCTATGTTAGAAGTAGAATTTGGATTAAAGAATTTATAGTTTTAGGAAAAATAACCCATGTATAGTCAGTCTTAATTGAGGATTAAATGGTGTGAGAGTGGTTTTAGGAAAACGATGCATTGATTCTCTCTAATAGTCACCACCTTTTGTTATTTATTATCATGTGTTGAGTGATGACAGTTAGAGTTATGGAATACATTCATAATAAATGATCGTAATTATTTGACATACAATACAGTTTGAGTCATGATTTATGTCCTCTCTTCAAAGACCCTCATAAAAGTTAACATAAGAGTGATTTATTCTTAATGTACCATTTTTTTGAGAGTTAGAGTTTCCCTTGGAACCCCTAGTCCAACCTTAATTAGCTATAGAATTTAAAATAATGGAGAATATTGTTTATTCACCTCTTCTAGTGAAGTGAGTTTATCCTCAGTGGAGAAAGTGGTATTCATGGGATTCCTCATGGTAGATATAAGACCTAGTGTAACCCACCTCAGTATTGATTGGTTACCCAAAACTAGTAATTCAAGGTGTTGGAAAATTGAGTAAATGAGGTGAGGTTCACCTTAAATGGTGAGTGTGATCCCCTAAAGTATAGTGAGTTAATCCAACCCTCAATAATTTTAATTCTCCAACCCATTAGGAAGTAAGCGTGAATTTTTACACTATGGGTCTGGTTCACATTACTCCCTATAAATATGGAGTAATGAATAAATTATTCTAAAGGGAGACTCAATATTATCCATTGATGGGTGACCAATGTATGCATAAACTTGCCTTTTGGATATGAATTTCAAGTATTGATGAGTAGAATGATGAACACCCTTTCTAGGTTTATATAACATATAGAATGAATATTTTATTATTTCATTTCATGAAGGAGCCAATTATTAATTCAAGGATTTATCTATTCTTAATGAAAGAGTACTTTCTATGTAGTAAACTCTCATAGTGTGAGTTTAGGATCCACGGATTAGTCTTTGGAATATATAAAGTTTAATCTATGATGATTAATGATATCAAAATGGTGGAATAGTGGTGGGTTGGACAAATCCCTTTGAAAGGATTTTGTGTCCGGTTGATGGAGGAGGTTCTTGAATATTTAACCTCTAAATAATGATCCATGTTTGGAGAGTTAGATGTTTCTCTTCATTGATCAATGATGGTGGCATTTTACTCCTCCTTTGTGCGAGAGAGGATTATAGTAGTGATCTTGATTTAGTGGTCTCATATGACTAGATGTTCTTAGGTGAAAAACATGAAGGTTTTTTCTAAAGGTAATGATCATGTTATCCACTTCCCTATGTGGATAGTTGTTTTCCCTTAGTGTTTTTCTTAAATATTATGATGGAAATCCCGAGTGAGGCTTACCCCAATAGATCATGGCCCTCAGTGTGGTATGTCTTTTGATTCCTTTTTGAATGTTCCAATCACATGGAAACTATTCCTATGAAGTTAAAGAGTAGTATTTCTCTAGTGGTTGTGGTTCTTGGTCACTTGAGTATTAGTATCCATTATCCTAGGGTCTAAAGAAGATAGAGAAGGGTAATCTGGACAATCAGAACCATCCCCTTTAGATTATGATAGATTGGGACACCCAATGAGTAAAGGTGTGATTCTAGAAAACTTTTTTGGATTGGTGTTTTTTCTTGGTGTGCTCAATGATAACTTTTATGAAGGAGAGATGACAACACAACCATATTATCAATGATTGGGGAACTTGTAAGAAAAGTATTTACCAGGTCAGAATTTTCACATCGGTTATTTATAACAGATGTGAAAATCCATATATATTGATTTATCACATCGGCTAACCGATATGATAAAGCACATTTTTACATCAGTTATTCTATAACCAACGTTATAAAGAAAATATCATTGCTTTATAATGTCGGTTATTCTATAATTGATGTGGTAAATCAACTTATCACGTCATTTATAGAATAACTAACATGATAAACCTAATTAAAATTTCTTTATCACATTGGTTATTACATAAACAACATGATAAATCATTTAAAATTTTATGAATTCCCATTTTGATTCATTGTGGTGTTTTTCGATCAGGAAATGACAGAATCGGTTTGCTCCCACGTGGAAACCCTAAAATCATTTCTTTGATACTATGGCCTCTATCCTCATTTTCTATTTTCATTTATCCTCTTTTTTGTCAGTGCATCTATCAGATTGTCTCACAACTCTCAAGTAAGACTCGCACACCTTTTTTTCAGTCGTTCAATTTCACGGATGCCCTAACTCTCAGTTTTTTATTTCATTTACTAAAATATCACATCACCATTTTTTTAAACTCCTCATGTTATCTCATTACATCCATAGCAAGAAAATGGAATTGTCTCCATACAATAGCATAATTTTCTCCTAAAATCTATAATAATGTTCTATTGTACTTCTGAATGTCCATGAACATTCCTTGATAATTGTTTCATGGATGAACAATGATGGGTTTTATATGTTTTATGATACAAGTTATCATTAACACATGATTTTTAGTTTTAATTTAAATCATGAAATTCATTTTTTACAATTTTATCGGTCATACAATATCATATTTCATTCTCCAGTTTCATAGGATTTTCAATAAATTTGATGGGTTCTATTATATAGATTTATACATAAAACCAATATATTTCAACATGTTATATTATCACATTTCATTTATAACATAGTGTATTATAAACTATAGTGATTTCATAGGAAATATTAATAAATACTTTAAAAAATTATCGTATACCTGCGGTGATATAATTAGATTGTATCATATAACCAAATTAATCGTTTTAAAATTGCATTTCATTTAGTACAGTTCCTCACCCCATGAAATCCATAGACATGACTAGTGTTAAGATAAATTATAGAAGACGGTTTCAGGGCGATAACACTTAGACATTATTTATATACCACATCTCATAGAAATATATTAAACTATAGTGTGACATAAAATGTGAGTGATTTATTATATGGATTCAAGGGTTTTATTCTTATGTATTGATTTTTCCATGAGTTAAATTGACACAAAAAAATTGTGATGGGTTAATAATACATCACACTAGTGGATGGTGATTTATTTTTACATAGTGGTATTCTATATTATTGCTCAAAAACAATATCATTAAAACATGAGTGAATTATTATAAATATTTAGTTGAGTTAGGGAAATACCATTAAATTTATGAGAATTAGTATAAATTTTCAATCCCCACATGAATTTAATTTTCATTCCATATGGTTCCCTAACAAAATCCATTGTTGACAAAAAAACTTTCAACCTTGATGAATGTGCATATCTAATATCCTAATGAGTGTGTATATTAGATGCCAAAATGTAGTATAACTATATTTTGTTTATTAAATTATTTACATGAATATTTTTTATTATTTACCATTTATATTTAAACTTATCTTCCATTATTGTATATAATTAATAATTATAATTTTTAAACAAGAAAATATTTGTTTTATATTTAAAAATTTCATTACTTTCAAATTATAGAATATTTTATATACATATAAAATTGGATTATATTACTATATTTTCTTTTTAAAATTATTTCCATGAATATATTTTTATGATTTACCATTTATATTTAAACATATATTCCATTATTGTATATAATTTATAATTATAATTTTCAAATACCCATATATTTTTTTTATTTCAAAATTTTGTTACTTTGATATTATGGAATATTTTATATAAATATAAAATTATATCATCTAACTATATATATATGTTTTTAAATTATTTCCATGCATATATTTTTATGATTTCTCATTTATATTTAAACTTATCTTCCATTATTATATAGAATTTATAATTATATTTTTTTAAATATGCATATATTTGTTTTATATTTCAAAATTGTGTTACTTTCAAATTATGAAGTATTTAATATAAATATAATATTATATTATATTAACAAGATATATATTTTTGATATTAGTTATAGGTAATAATTATCCAATGTTATACTACTGCACATTGAATGAGTGATGAATATGAGGAAGGTATTGATTCTTTTTTGGAATTTGCTAAATAAAATGTTCCAAAAAAACAAATTGTTTTTCTATCCGTGCCTGAAATGTTTATATATAAAGAAGTTGAAAATTAGAGATATCAAAAATTATTTAATTTTTCAGGCTTGTAATCAAAGTTACAACCCTTGGATTTGGCATGGTGAAACTAGATAGAATTTCAGATCTATTGATTATGATGCATTGTAAGATGGTAACTCTGATGAAATTAACGAAATGATTCAGGATATTGAAGTATAGGAAATTGAGAAAGAACCGAAAATTGAGTGTCTATATGGTGATAGTAAAAAACTGTTGTATCTTGGTTGTACGAATTTTACATTGTTATAATTAGTGTTAAGATTTATTAACTTGAAGGTGAAACATGGTTAAATTGAAAAAAGTTTTAATAATTTTCCACAATTGTTGAAATATATTCTTCCTAAAGACAATGATCTTCCTAATTCAAATTATAAAGTGAAGAAAATACTATGCCCGATGGGATTAGGGTAAATAAAATTCCTACCTAAATGAATGTGTGCTATATAGAAAGTAATATGAATTTATGTCAGATTGTCTTAAATGTGGTACATCATAGTATAAGTTGAAAGAAAAATCACAAGCTGATTAAGAGGTTACATAGACCCCTGCCAAGGTATTTTTATGTATTCCTATAATTACTCTTTTAAAATATTTATTTTATAATTCACATGATGAAAAAGGTTAATATTTCATGTTGATAAGTGGATATGTGATGGAAAAATATGTCATCCATATGATTGTCCATAGTAGAAGAAAATTGACCACCAGTTTCCTACATTTGGAAATGAAGTTAGAAATCTCAAACTTGGACTGTGCATGGATGGAATGAATATATATCAAAGAATTAGTATAAAAAATAGTTCATGGCTAGTTTTTTTGGTAATTTAAAAATTATCTCACGAATTTTGTATGATGCACAAATATGTCATGTCAAGTTTAATGATGTTAGGACCAAAACAACCTAGAAATGATATTGAAGTTTTATTTTCACCATTAATTGATGATTTGAAACTCTTATGGGAGAATGGTATTAGGGTGTATGATTCTTATTAAATTGATTATTTTCAACTGCATGCAATGATTATGTTCATTATAAATTAATTCTCAGGGTATGGAAATTTGTCTGGCTACATTGTTAAGAGGTATGAAGTGTATCCAATTTGCAAAAAATAGACTTAATATTATCATATGTATCATGGGATAAAAATAGTATACATGGGTCATCAAAAGTTTTGTCTATGGATCAATCTTATAAAAGATTAAAAAATTCATTCAATGTTTGATAATAATTTGAAATTGCCTCAAAAACATTATCCACTGATTGGTATTTTGAGAGGGTGAAAAACATTGATGTGACATTTGGAAAGACACTTAAATCTGGTAATGATAGAAAAATTTGGAAGAAACAATCAATATTTTTTGAGCTACCATATTGGATATATCATGAGGTGAAACATAATATTGATGTCATACACATGGAGAAGAATATTTGTGATAGCTTGATTGTAATATTGGTATATATTAATGGAAAACTAAATATGAGTTGAATTCAAGATTGTACTTAATATCAATGGGAATACATTTGGAGTTATTTTCCACTCTTGATGGAAGGAGAAAATTTATTCCTCTATATTTTCATACATTATACAAGAGGGATAAAATTAGATTTTGTTAGTGTCTTCATGATATAAATGTGCCACAGGGTTATTCTTCAAATGTAAAAAATTTCATGTCTTTAAAGGATTTGAAGTTGAAAGGTATGAAATCTCATGATTTTCAATCATTATGAAACAACTTCTAATGGTTTCATTGCGTGGAATATTACCCATCTGTGTTAGAAAGACTATTATGGAGGTCTTTTATTTTTTCAATTCAATTTTTTATAAGGATATGGATCTGAATTCTTTGAAACTTTTTATAAAATAAAGAAATTAATATACTTTTTCCATTGGAAATGTATTTCTCTCTATCTTTTTTTGATATAATGGTGAATTTAATGGTTAATTTGGTTCAATAAATAAAGCGGTTTCCCACTTTTAATGATTTTGTGATTTTCTACTGCACTCATTGATCTTTGATGTTGAACTTAAGCGGTTTCCCACATTTTCCTTAAAAGTGATTTTGAAATAAAAATTTAATTTTCAGGTCAGGTGGGCCTGTCTATCTACGTTGGATGTATCCTTTTGAAAAGTATATGAGGATATTGAAGGGGTATGTTAAGAATCCATATCATCCTAATGACTCCATTATTGAAAAGTATATTTCTAAGGAGGTTATGGAGTTTTGTACAAGCTACTTGTTTGGGGTGGAGGACATTGGTTTTCCTCCTCACTAATAATGAGTTAATTATGGGCGAAATGGGAGTCATGGCTTGAAAGTCAAATATTTATCAGATGAAAAGATAATGAAAGTACATTAATAAAACTTGAATAACATAGATGATACTCAACTATATATAAAATTTCATATTAATTTGTTGAAAAAATGTCATCCACAGAAGAAAGAAATGTGGATTTTGAATGAGCATATCAAAACTTTTTTTTCCATGGCTTAAAAAGACCATACTTGGTAGATAAAATGCATTAAAAACATTAATATGTTTAGTGGGTGGTTAGGTTTAAATATGATGACATGGTCCGGGTATGACATTAATGGATATACATTTCATATGAAAGATCAGGAAAATATAAATACAGTTCAGAATAGTGGTGTATTGGTGTTCATAGAAGCAATACATTTTTTGAGTTCTATATACAAAAACTCAATTTATGAATCAAGTGCATATTATGGAGTCATTGAAGAAATATGGGAGTTTGATTACATTAAATTTAAAGTTCTAGTGTTGTTTCATTCGGTTTTGGCTTTCGGGCCTCGAAACGCCCAACAGCTCCATATCTGATGATGAACGAACCTGCTTTCCAAAGGCAGGCGTTCGCCAGATGGTCTGACCAACGACACTTAAGAACTCACATTTTTCGAGAGGATGGGAATTCGGGCTCATCGCACCCTTTTTGGGGGGAAATTATTGCCTCTTCCAGGACTCTCTTATAGATTTAAGACATATTCATATGTTCATGAATCTTTGGTTTATACCTAAACATAGTATCCACGGATTCATCCCTGGTGGGAAATGGTCAAATGGACGCAGGGGTTCAAAATCATTTATGCCCGAGGTTTACCATCCCTCGTTGGATTAATGACCCCGAAGAGTCAAAACTCGCTTAATTCAGTACTAGGAGCGGTGCGGTGGACCGACGTGGAGAATATTCGAATCAACCGGCTGTTGGGATTGAACCTCATGGAGGCTTCCTACATACCCTGCCTAGGAGGCAGGGATCAAAGTCCGCGTAGTTTGCATAGGATTGTCAAATAATTAACATGGATGTAGACCCTGGGGTCCGATGGTGATCGGGCTTGAACCTCGTGGAGGCTTTCTACGTACCCTGTCTAGGAGGCAGGGATCAAATTCCACGTAGTTCGCATATACAGTTTAACATCATGATGGATGAGGGTAGAATTATACATGAAGAAACGACTGAGTGGTGGGATTGAACCTCGTGGAGGCTTCCTGCGTACAACGCTTTAACATGGATAAAAGTCCCCGTAGTTCTCTTTGTGGGACTTACACTCTGAGGAGGCCCATAAGAGGATGTCATGGTCGATGCTTACTCTAAGCCCACGTGAGTCATGCTCGGTGTGAGAAAAAAGAGGCAGCAAGGACCATACGATCACGCCGCGAAAGGTGCGTCTGTGAGAAGTGGAGTAGGGATTACACATGGAGCGTCCCATAATGATAGATTGGGGATTACACTTTGAGGAGGCCCAGAATGTCGGGGATTACTCTTAGGAGGACGCCCAGGGTGATGGATTGGGGCTTACACTCTGAGGCGGCCCAGAAGGTTGGGGCTTACTCCTAGGTGGACGCCCGTGGAAACAAAGCTCAGTGGGAGAGGGAAAGGGGTGCTCTTGTGCCTGTCACCTCTCTTGTTCCCCGGGGAAGTACCTGGGGAAGTACCGAGGTGCATTGGTATGCCTGCCTTCTGATGGGTATGCCGCCCCCTCTCTAGGGAGGGGAGAAGTGCATGACCGTCGAAGCGTGCATCCCCCCATCCTAACGAGTAGAGGTAGGAAGGGGGATCTCGGGCTCAGACCCCGCATTACCGTGGGAATGTGAACCCAGGCATGCTTTGGGGATCCGCCCAAGGGTTGGGGAAACCCCTTCTCCTCTACTTACCGTGGGTATGTGAACTCAAAATGGCATGCTGATGCGCCTGAGAGTTACACCATGTGGATCTGGTGGCTCTGGTGGAGGCCTCGGCTCAGGGCTGATGAATAGGCCAATGAGGGATTTGCGGAGGACTTGGCTAGATCGGAATAATTTTATCTGTCCTGGGGAATGAGAACAACGAAGTATTTGGCGAGCCACCGAGAAGTATGGGTGGCGGTGCCCTTCACGTGGGGAAGTGCCACGCAGTTGGAGAGGAAATCCGCAAACCAGGGTGGTCCACGAACTAATTGGCATCTTGTGAACTAGGGGGGTTCATGGATTCGGGTTCAATCCACGAACCAGGGTGGTTCGCGGAGGGTTTCAGGCGGGCAGCAACGGCCAAGGGCGGCGCCGGTTGGAGGCTCGTCGGTCTGGGCTTCTCCCGCGCAGGAGAGTGCTACACGGTGCGGCGGATGGGAAAAGAGGCATGAACTCTCTGATCCGCGGGGAAGTCATCCATGAAGGGGGTATTGTTCGTGATTCTCCTTATTTCTTTGTTATCTTAGGTTCATGGTTCATCAAGCTATTATGCGTTTTCCAATTCCTTGTTAATTCATATACCTGTTGTGGTTCGTGGATGGGAATTTCGATTTTTGCGAAATCTGAAGCCTTCTGTCAACCGATCTCCTTC
This sequence comes from Viscum album, assembly GCA_963277665.1. Lineage (NCBI taxonomy): Eukaryota > Viridiplantae > Streptophyta > Magnoliopsida > Santalales > Viscaceae > Viscum > Viscum album. Next base: position 1,050,825,961 of record OY728146.1, on the reverse strand, counting down.
CGAATCTCCAATCCCTCCGAATCCGATTCCCGTTCTCTGATCTCTTTTTCTTTCCCCCTTGGTATCCTTTTATAGAGTGGGGAAAGGGATGTATCTATGGCTACGCGGCACATTTTGCGGAGGCCCATAACCAAATACCCGGTTCACAGCTGACTTGGTCAATCTGCGATTCGCGGTGGGTATTGAACGCTTCCCCCCCCCCTCCGTGAATTGAACTCAGGGAGTGCTCCGAGGTTGTGGAGGGTTCCGACTCTATTCCGCGAACGAAAGCGGGTGCGGCTCGAACCGGTCGATGCGGTCCATAGTTGGGGCAGTTCATGATGGTGAACCGGACTGGCTCCCATCCTGGCTCACGACTGCAGAGGATCTCTGCCTCCATTTCGTGAATGATAATGGTTCACAGAGGGGGTGCCTCGCGGGGGTTGGCCACTTTGCATTTCCATGGGACCGGTTCGCGGACCGGTCCTATTTGTGTCCCTTCTTTGATTATTTTCTCCAATTTTTTGGGGGATTTTGGTAGAATCTCCTTTGCGAATTTTTCAGGACCCTATAGATGCCCCCATCGGAATGGGGTCCGATCGGAACGAAGAGGAGGCCATTCTAATGAAAAGTGGTCCTGAAATTGAGACAGTTTGCGGTAGAGAGGTGTACCAGGTAGGGGACCACACCTATAAATACAGGGAGCCCTTCATTTTCCCTTTACCAAATTATTCATGAAACCATAGCTCCTTCGCCTCCGCGTGTTTTCTCCTTCGTGAAGTGCCTGGTCCGCGAACCGGTAGTGGCCTCTGCGAACCATTCCTTTTTCGCGGTCGCCTTCACCCGCGAACCATTACTCTTAATTAATTAAAAATTATGTGATGACGGGCTGCGGAGGAACTTGCTTCGCGGTTTTGATGCTCCGCGGTCTAAAATCTCCTGAACTTTAAAAGTATCTGAGTCTTACGAACTTAATCACTTAAACTCATGACTGAAATTCTGTGGAGAGACTTGGTTCGCGGTTTCCTGGCCAACTCTCCACGGACAAAGGTTTTACGGGCTGATTTCGCGAAGGGTTGGTTCACGGGATGATGTCATTGCGAACCATCCTCCAAGGCTTCGTAGCGGGCTTTGCTTATGAAGGCTCCTTACCCATATATTTGGTTATTTTTGTCTAGATATTTATTCCAGACTAACTGATTGTTGGCTCCCATTGTACAGGGAGAAAATATGGTTCCCCCTCGTTCTGTGCCGAGTCCTGCTGGAGAGCCGCTCCCAATTACTAATCAATGCCTGAAGGACATGGCTAGCTCTGTTCAAGATAGAGTTCGCCACTCCCTACCGTCTTCCTTCCTTGCCGACTGGCTCTCTAAATCACAACAAGAGTATCCTTTTTCTAACATCCTTCATGCCTATGGTTTCGGTTTGTTGTCCGATACCCCGATTCCGGAACCATCCCGTGACAACAATCCTAAAGAATGGATATTTACCGCCACTATTCCCCAGTTCGTGATACCTACCGGCGGGCAGCCTGCCTCGAGGGGTACAATTGTTGGATCTGTGTTGAATCACCTTCTAGTATCTTTGACATGAGAACCATGTCAACAAGAAGGAACAATCCACTGCTATCGAAGTATTTCTCGCAGTGCCATTGTAAGCGACCAGCATGGCTGGCTGACGAATCGGGATCTCCAACCAAGAGGAGCATTTAAGTCGTTGGATTGGGGGTGGCCCTTTTGGGTTCGCCAAAGTTGCATAGAATTTGGGGCAGATTTGCGAGCTATAGTCTTGTATGAAGCTTCTTGGGTGTCCCAAACCTATACCCACCGACCTCAAGACCTCGCCAGGAAACTTATAAGCTATTGGATCCCGGACACCAACACCTTACATCTGGTCCATAGAGAAGTGGGCATTAGTCTATGTGACGTCTTTCAGATTTCGGGGGTCCCCATTGTTGGGAGTATGTATGACGAGTTCCTGCCACCTTCTTCTATGTGGAGAACGAAGAGAGGACTTCCCCCCCCCCCCCTAGTGAAGAAGCTTATTAACCAGGCTCAGAAGCACTCAGATGATACGTCTCCAAAACAGCTCATCCCATACCATGAATGGGTCAAGGCTTTTGTAAGAGAGAACAAATCTGACGAGTCCACGTCTCTCCTACACAGGCCCACGACTTAACCTACGATGGAGTCCCGTAAACAGGGGGAAGCTATTGGATGTCTTTGGAGCAAGACAATTTTCACGGCTGGGGCTGGGAGCTTATTCCGGATGTCGATCTATTGCTCTGCCTGGCAGCTTTTCTGGCCATGTTCTTAAGTGGCTGGTTTTTACCCGTACGTGAGGCCGGTGGCGTACGGGTCACTAATTTTGTCATGGTAGCACACTTGTCTACTGGTAACATTATCAACCTAGTCATCCCAGTACTGTCCAGCATTTACTGGTTGCTTGGTAATATCACTGACGGTAGCTGGCCAAACCGAGTGGCCGACGCTTTCCAAATTCTCTGGGGATGGTTAATCATACACATCAAGAACTGCTACACATTCATCAAACCACTTCAGATTCTAGGCACCACATTCCGACCATACTTGCAACTGACCAGTGGGGTTATGCCCGAATATTGGGTGACCCAAGAGAAGGATAGTCAACAGACAGTTTCGAACAAGTGTATGCTATCAAGTTGAATCTCGAATTATGACTATTTCAATTTTCATCTGTTTTCTTCCCCAAATGGTGCAATTACGAACACCATAACATAAGAGTTTAGCAAACAAGACTACCTCCTCTCCCTCCGAGAGGGTATTCTGGTGGCACGTATTGGTGGAGAACTGACCTGTGAGGGGTACACACCTTACCGATTTGGGCGTCAATTTGGCTCCGTCCAAGCACAATGTCCCCCCCCCGCACTTAATGGTGCCCGCGAGAACCATCATTTAATGGAGGCCAGACAACTATGGTTAATGTTTACCCGGGAGGATACTGGCTGTGAGGTTATGACCCCCACTCTTGCAAACTCCATGCCTTTCTTATCTAAGCATTATGCCGACTGCTGGGTACAATCATACCCAAATGGCCAGCTAGGGAAATTGGTGCCCACCATCTCAAGTCCCAAGCCATCAAAGGGAAAAAGGAAGTGAAATGAGGATGGTTCTCCAACTAGGTCGGGAAAAATCCTTCGTCACTCTACTGGTCCCATGCTTCTGGGGATGATTTTAACAGACAGGGGTGTAACTTCTCATGCCCTCGAAGATTCTCGAAGGGGGTTGACTATCCCCACTGATTCTGCCTTTCTGATAGCTTGGGGCCAATGGGACGAATTCAAAGCTTGGTCAGCCTTTAGCATCCAGTACCCCCATCCTCTGTGGCAATATCTTCAGAAATCAGAGGTAGATTTTGACAGGCTGGGCTACATATCTTCTTCCGATGACATTATTTATGACGCGGACCCCGAGACGACAGTTCGATATCTTTGGGACCTTGAGGTCTATATTCACACACGCCGGGGCTATGCGGTGTTGACGCATCAAGTCCAGGCCATGCTGCACTCGATTACTGAGGAGGAGGAAGAGGGAAGTGATCGCTCTTCAGGGGCCGATGATTTTAATGATCTCCCTATCACAGCTGAAGCAAGATAATTCCCCTCTCTACCCGTGAGGTCCCATTCACAGGTAGCCCCAGAGAGTTTTAGGGCGGCGACGGGATCTGGAACACAAATACGGACATTGGCACCCTTACCAGCCCCTACTGCCGCCCGACCTTCTCAGGTTGATCCTCCCCGGTCGGAGATTCATGCCATGGCTGCATTCCTGGAGGCTTGGAGGATTTGGGATGACCCGAGGGTCAGTGGTTCGGATGAAGAAATTTGGGCGTTACTTCAAATAGGCCCTCTTAAACTTCAGGGTATTGGGATGTTATTTTCTCCACCCCACTTGCTGTTGGAAGAGGATTTAGATGAAATAGTCGCCTCATTAAAGGAGATGGATGCGTACATTCATTCACTTTGGAATCATCTCTATGAGAGCATCCAGGTGTCTATGATGATTAGACATCACGAATTGTCCGACCCTGAAGAAGAGGTTGCTCTGTTTTCCCATTATGACCTCCTACCTCCTTTATTGTGGTGGTTCTAAGGTTTCAACCTTTCATACAGGGTTCCGAAGAATCTCAGGGGGTAATTCCTTCTTTGGAGTATACCCCTTGTGGTACCGCGGCAGGGGAGCATGCACTTTCTCCCATAGGGGTCATTGAGGAAGGATCCCCTAGCACAGCTGATCTCATGGAAGCGGCCATCGCAAACTCATCTAGGGTCTTTCCTCCTCCCGACCCTTCCAGAATTCTGGGTGAACTATCCCTTGGGAAGATCCAGAGATGGAAACAGGCATTCCATTTATTGGAACGTCTCAAACAGGAAACGTCGGGTAATCATGACTTCCCGCTTGCTCAATCGCCAACTTGCATTCTTAGACTTCGTCAGTCATTAACTTTTTGACGTATTGTGCAGGGCCACTCGGGGATCTGGCTGTGGCTACCCAAGTGGTTATACCTTTTGCCTCCTTGCCGACTACGGAATCACTCGTAACCACGCCCAGACACGACAAGATGGTGAGCCCTGCTGGTGGGGCCAGTGATATGGATGCTCTAATCCCACCTTCATTAGTCAGAGATATGCCAGAGGAGAAACCGTTGGTATCCGGGACCCCTGCTGATCAGATAACCTTTTCAATTGCGGAGGAAGACGAGGCGTCCATGATCGATGAGGGGGATCCAGATCTGATGGGGCCAACCACCTCAGGCCCAATGGATCCCGTGATGATGGAGGAAGATCCTACCATTAATCTGGTTGCTGGGAACCCGGAACGGGCCACTATTTTGTTCACCGGGGGAGTGACTTCTTCGAGCATGGTCTCCGTAGGCGACTGCTTGGGGATGAATTTGGAAACTACTGGCCTTATGTAACTCCCCAACCCTAGTTACCTAGAGTCGGTGCATTATTGCATAACATTGACATGATCACGAGAAAGATCAAGTCTCGAAAGACCGATTAGTTTAGTAGCCTTGGAATAACTAGATACATCCATAAATTTTTACATTACATCATAAAAAAAACATCTTGTCTTCATATCCCCTCATACTATCCCTACAGGTCATTCATAAATTACTTCTTCATAATCCGGGGAAAAATAAAACATTGAAAGGGGTGAGCTCAGATGCTCAGTAAGGATAACATTATAGCAGAAGCTTTCATAAATAAGCATAAACACTTAAGGCAATTTATAACTAAAACAAAAGCCTTTTAAACTTGAACTTCAGCATAAAATGGAAAAGATAAAATAAAATAATGCCATTTACTTACTCACATGGATATTCTACTAGTCAAAAAATCCCATGCATTATCAATAACCACTTTCATAATGATGGAATGCATAATGCCAGACTATCATAACCACATAGCCAAGGCCTCATGCCAAGACTAAAAATAAGATTTTTCCAAGGCCTTGTGCCAAGACACTAGTTTGTCTCATGAGACCTACCGATGCATCGAGGAGCTATAGCGGGCTCCACCTGTCACTTATTAAGTCCAATGCATTCCTCATATGAACAGTATTAAACATAACATAAACATTCGTATTAAAACTAGCATACGAAATGTCAATACTTTTACCACAAACCATGAATGGTATAAAAATAGCACATCCACAGTCAAACATAACTCATTCGATACAATATTGAAGATTGTATTGTATCACATTAACCTCAATCAAGAATAATGAAGGATGTTGACAAAGATGAAAATAATCACCAAAACTATTTGATAGAAATATCCCCCTTTTCTTGAAAACATTTAAAAGTCACACTATTTGTCAAGAAGCCATTTAAAAATAGATTTTTGAATCAAAGTGTCCCATACCACTTTTAAACTTTTTAAAAGGAGTTTTAATTTTAAAACTTTAATGTCCATATAAATAAATCCTTAAAACCATTTTTAAAACATGGACATTAATGAGAAAGATTTAGAAGAATAAGTCTTTAAAACATTTAAAAATGGTATTTTAGTTAGAGTTTCTAACCAAAAGAGACACTTGAATACAAATAATTGAGGTAATCAAAACTTTGTAATATCATGAGAATAAATGGATTCATGATATACTATGTCAAAGTACATTATATACACCACATAAAAGTGATTTGGTGTATATCAAAAAATAAGTCTCAATGGAATGTAAATTGAGATGAAAACTCTCATAAAGGCCGTATCCTTAGGTTAAGGATAAATCAACGACATAATTATGTGTGAAAAATATAAATACACTAAATATGATTGGATATTCAGTGTAAACCAATCAAAGGATATTCACACATATTCTTGTAAAAACAACACCAACGAATTGGATGTTTAACTCAACAAATTGTGAATTACTCTTATCAAATTCATATCAATGACTTGAGAATTATCAATGGAGTGATTATGTGTATCAAAAGTATATCCACAGGAAGGGGAGTGGAAATTATGACATAATAAAATGAATAGTGATTCCACACATAATCTTGGAGTAATATAATCAATGAAATATGTGTAATGCCAAATGAGTGGAAATTGAAATTTCAAATTCCCTTATCGATTAGGTAACTTACGAAACATACACCCATGAAAGAAGTATCATACCCTGATGATGTAAATACCCATAAATTAAATTATATTACACAATTAATACAATCATGGGCAGTAGACATACCCCACATGCAATAATTAAGTGGTGAATAATGGAAATCTCACGAAATTAAAAGTGAGATAAGAAACCCCTTACCACGTTGTAATCAACTGAGTCGTACGACCAAAAGTTAATAACCACCAAATTATTTACAGAATAACATGAATATAAAGAGAATCATGATAATATATATCAAATGGCAGTACACCACTTTCAATAATTTAGTGGCGAACAATGGAAATCTCACGGAATTGAAAGTGAGATAAGAAAATCCCTTACTTTGTACTTTTTCCTTGGTCGACGGTAGGTTTACCTCCTGTATAATGGTGAAATAATTGTTATTTAATTATACAAGAATCATTTACTTTAATATGATATCATATATTATCTTTTAACATTGATTTGTTAATAATATCTTAGAATTATCGTCATTTTGGGTGTTAACGAATTCATTTTACTTTATATTCTTTGTTATGTGAGCCATATTCGTTATTAATGGGATGTATATTATTGATATCCAGAATGATATCAAGTCCTTAGATACTATTTTTAAATCATCAAATTATAATTATACTTGAATGGATATGATGGAGAATGAATCTCATCGCGTTCGTGGAGACGGTAGTCCGTACATACGCACGAGCGACAATATCATTCTTTTGATATTAAAATAATATATAATTGGATGTTATATCATATATACAGAATAATTATCATGTTATATTTATTATTTACATGAGTTAAACATCATTATTATACCCATCCAAATAATAATATATTGAATAACAATTACACCACGACGTGGAGACGGTAAGCCGTACGTACGCACGTATGGTGACATGTTATTCAAAGGATGGATAGAATACTGAATATGGTTGTACCATATTTATAATAACATCACAGTATATATATGATACTGGAGTTATTATTTTATAATGGTAATCACAAAGAAAGAGGAAGTGGAAGAAGAAAGGAACTTGAAAAGGGGTGGTGAAAACATTACCTCTTCTTCGGGTTCTTCCTTTTGATTTGATCAAAAGGGATCCTTAGGTTGGATTTCTGATCAAACTAAGGCCTCTAGGTTGTAGTGAGGGAAGTTGATATAGTATTTGGGCAGGGTTTCGCTGAACCAAATGGATTTTAAGGTGTGAAGAAATGATAAGGAGGAGTGCCCTTTTATAAGAGGGGTGAGGGGCACCTTTGGAAAAGCTAGAAATATTAATTTATAATAAATTAATATTCGGTTTATAATGGCTCCAAAGTTTATTATTTAAATGTTAAGGTGGGTATGGGTCGAAAAAAACTCAACCAATAGAATTTAGACAGGTTTGGGTCATTATATTAACCTTATCTTTAAGTATTAAGTCTTAGTTAATTAGTTTCACTTTTACAATGTCTCTTTGTATTTTTATATTATATGGTTAATAAACTTACAATATACATCCAAGAGACCCCCAAGTGGTCCTTTAATGATTAAACTATCATGATATAAGTCTCTTGGCCGAACCTTATATTTTTAATAATTTAATATCAATTAATAATATAATATTTGTTTTAAGAACTCTTTTATGTCAATTTTGACACTATTCAATAGTTGATTTTTTTGAAACTCATAACAGATTTATTACTTCAAACAAAGTAAATTAAATAAATCCTAATATGTCATATTATCATATAAAATTATTTTAATTCATTAAAAGTTTCATATTATATTTATTTGGGTATTTATAATATCAATTATTGTAATTTTTCAATATTAAAGTAATTAATTCATCATCATTGTGTCATAAATAAATTAAATTATTTAATGTTTAAAAATTATAAATAAAATATCATTATGTAGGAAATATTTTTATATTTCTAATGAATATTTATAATCTAAAATAAAACATATATAACCCTCTGTAACAATTGTTTTGTTATAAGATATATGCTTGTGTCATTTTTGTATTTATTTTAACTTAATTAAAATAAAGCGTCATTATCACTTACAAGTGGATCCATGGGGTCCCAAAATCTACCCAAAGATGCCCATGGTCGACCATGTATCAACCAATAGGGTTAAGACACGTTTTAGGGTAATTTAGTATTATTATAATATTATTTTTTAACCCTTGTTTACCGGATTTACCCTTTAACCATGGTAAATAAAATATTTACCGGAGTAATTATCCAAAATGTTTAAAAATAAAAGTTACCTATTTAAACAATTTTAACATACTAATTCCAAATATGGAATCCATTTTTACAAATTCAAAACACATAAGTGGAAGAAATTAATTTAAAATTAATTCCCGTTGTTAAAACAAAAAGCGTGTTTTTTAGAGATAATAACTATCAAAAGATTGTCACCTGTTTATGTCTGGTTTGAATGTGAAATTTTGTTCAATGACCCACATTGTATTACATGGTAAAAATATATTCTAAATATACTTTAAAACCACTCAAATTCATAATTTATCACTATTAATTATTTTGATTAAAAAAGCTGTTTTAAATTAAAATTTAGTAATTTTCACTATTCATCAAAATATGAAAGTTATCCGAAAAGTACCAAAATTTCACCCTAGGATAATTTCGATATTCCGAATCCAAAAATGAAGTCCATTTTGAGAGATATAATTTATAAAATTTCAAAAAGTATGTATTACTATTCATAACGGCTAGTTTGATTGGTTATGGTGTGTTAAAATCTCGAAGTTGCGTACAATGCACGCCATTGCATTATTCGAAAGGAAACATACCAAGGAAGCTTGGGGTGTTACATTATCCCCTCCTTCAATAAATTGTGTCCTCACAATTTTTAAAATTTTTCTTGGGAATATAATGGAAAGTCCCACATCGGAAAAAGAGTCAATAAAACTATCACTTTAAAAGAAAGAAAGAGAGGTATAAGGGTCATCCAAGATAACCGATACTAGGATTCCATGTAGGAAAACATTGATATGGATGATAAACTAAGTGTCAAGTTCTGATGGATAGGGATAGAAATCATGACCAGGAGAAAGTTAACAATAAGAAAATCACAAACTTGTGTTGGGACAAACGACCATTAGTCTCCTAGTAGGAAAGCAAACGGACAACATTTTTTTTAAGTTACATTACATAAGGAAGAGGAATTCATTTATGATATTGACTAAGAACATTATGAGATATACTTACATTTTAAGTAGAGTTTCATTCTTTAATAAATTTCCACCACTAACTCAATTTTTTTTAAACGATGAGTATTCAAGAAGACTTGGTCACACTGGAAGAGCTAGAATAAACTTCTATAGAATCACATGATCCATGTAGGATAAACTATATATTTACATTGTCTTTGAAGATTAATCAAAACCAAAATGGTTAGTGAATGGTCTAATGATCCCCCAAAAGGATATTCCTTGAGATAAATATGCACTAATCTTAATTTCTAAAATTAAACCAACAATACCCCAAAGTTAAATAAATACCATTCAATAATAAATTGTCCTTAAAATCCTTCAATATAATCCAAACTAATATTGAAACCCAAAACATAGAAGAATTTGATTATGTAGTCTCCCATGTTAAATTTTATCTCCAAATGACATCAAATACTCTTAAAGTCACATACTTAAAAGTAATTAACATCATCACATATTCTCTGTTATAGGTTAATCATTTCCATAAATAACCCAAATCACTATAAGTCCACAATAAAAACGTAGATAAAAATCCACCATTACTCTACAAATGAAACCCCATTGTATTCTATTTTCCTTGGGCATATAGTGTTCCCAAGAAAGCAAACATCTTCCAAAATAACATTTATCACTTAATCACCAAATCATTTTCCTATACCAAGGGTATTCATTTGATAAGACATAAGAACCCAAATAATCTTATTATTGATCAATAAAATCATTTAACAAAAAAAATAGTCACACTAACCAGGGACTTCACGTAGTCCAGTGGTAGGCGATAAATCCCAATCGCACTTTGGTTGTGGGTTCGATTCCCACAGCTTTGTCCGACGCGACGGGTTGTCACACGGTCTACGTGTTGTCCTTTTTCAAAAACTATATTTTATAATATTACCAAAATGAGATAAATTCCTCAAAATAACATAATTTAACCACAAATGTTATATCATACCTTGCATTTTCATCCCAAATTATAATAACTTATAATTTTCTCAAACCCCAATGATCATATAAAACCAAATGGTTATTTATACCTATATCCACAAGAGAAGAGACAATTCTTCCTCAAATATCATTCTCACATGGCAAACTGCGGGGTTACAAATACAAGAGAAAATTATTCCAAAGTAAACCCATCAAAAAGGAGTGCTAATACTTTTTAAATTTTTCTCCAACCATTTATTTCCACATAGCTTCTTCTTTGACCAAGAAAATATCCTATAGAATAGGACATTCACTCGGGTAATGGCCAGGTCCCCTACATTTACGGAAAATGACTGTAAATGGACTCTTGGGACCATTTTTTTCTTCTTCCATAGTACTCTTCATTTTTCTTCGGCAATTCTTCACTTTATATCCTTCCTTCCCGCACGTAAAACATTTCGTTGTCCCATTGAGACACTTTCCTGGGTGTCTCTTTCCACATTTCCTGCATGATGAAAATTGAGGGTTCTTTTCTCCATGGTCTCCATTGCTGGAGCTCTTATCATTTATCACCTTTCTCTTCCTTGTTGAGTCTGGGAGTTGGTTAATATATATGTTGTTGATCATATTTTTGGAAAACTGATTTGGCATAAAGAAGATATATTTTACACCTATCAACATTCCATTTTGTTGCTCATTGCCACCACCGTTCCCACCTTGTACATCATTCTCAAAGTCACTATGACTTCCTTGGAATCCAGCCATTGACTAAAACCAGAAAGCATTGTGTGAGTAACAGTAGTCGTAAAATCATTTAGAGATTAAAATGTCACCATATTCTCAATTTGAAACATATTAGGATTAACCAAGGTCATTTACTCTCATCTTATATATATATATATTACTTAAATCGGTTTGTAAAGAAAATGTAAATTATCCTAAGCATATCCCCCGGGAGTGTCGTAACCAAGAGTGCTGCAAGGCCCGTTGTCGTGCACCAGTTCCCATTCGAGTCTAGCTCAAAGCGGTGTTTTCAGGTTTTACCCCTAGGTACATCTGTGCCAGAGCCGCCTCTACCTGCTCGTATCCAGACAAGGATGTATTGCTCGGAAAACTCACAAAATCTCTACAATACCAAAATTCTAGGAAGTTCTTTTATACTAATCCTCAAAGTTCATCTTAGGTCTACGTGCTCTAATCAGAGTTTCTCTAAATCTAGCTTCCAAGGTTTGTACTAAACTTCCTCTGATACCAACTGTAACTCCCCGACCCTAGTTACCTAGAGTCGGTGCATTATTACATAACATTGGCATGATCACGAGAAAGATCAAGTCTCGAAAGACCGATTAGTTTAGTAGCCTTGGAATAACTAGATACATCCATAATTTTTTACATTACATCATAAAAAAACATCTTGTCTTCATATCCCCTCATACTATCCCTACAGGTCATTCATAAATTACTTCTTCATAACCCTAGGAAAAATAAAACATTGAAAGGGGTGAGCTCAGATGCTCAGTAAGGATAACATTATAGCAGAAGCTTTCATAAATAAGCATAAACACTTAAGGCAGTTTATAACTAAAAAAAAGCCTTTTAAACTTGAACTTCAGCATAAAATGGCAAAGATAAAATAAAATAATGCCATTTACTTACTGACATGGATATTCTACTAGTCGAACAATCCCATGAATTATCAATAAACACTTTCATAATGATGGAATGCATAATTCCAGACTATCATAACCACATAGCCAAGGCCTCGTGCCAAGACTGCAAATAAGATTTTTCCAAGGCCTTGTCCCAAGACACTAGTTTGTCTCATGAGACCTACCGATGCATCGAGGAGCTATAGCGGGCTCCACCCATCACTTATTAAGTCCAATGCATTCCTCATATGAACATGATTAAACATAACATAAACATTCTTATTAAAACTAGCATACGAAATGTCAATACTTTTACCACAAACCATGAATGGTATAAAAATAGCACATCCACAGTCAAACATAACTCATTCGATACAATATGGAAGATTGTATTGTATCACATTAACCTCAATCAAGAATAATGAAGGATGTTGACATAGATGAAAATAATCATCAAAACTATTTGAGATAAATATCCCCCTTTTCTTGAAAACATTTAAAAGTCACACTATTTGTCAAGAAGCCATTTAAAAATAGATTTTTGAATCAAAGTGTCCCATACCACTTTGAAACTTTTTAAAAGGAGTTTTAATTTTAAAACTTTAATGTGCATATAAATAAATCCTTAAAACCATTTTTAAAACATGGACATTAATGATCAAGATTTAGAAGAATAAGTCTTTAAAACATTTAAAAATGGTATTTTAGTTAGAGTTTCTAACCAAAAGAGACACTTGAATACAAATAATTGAGGTAATCAAAACTTTGTAATATCATGAGAATAAATGGATTCATGATATACTATGTCAAAGTACATTATATACAGCACATAAAAGTGATTTGGTGTATATCAACAAAGAAGTCTCAATGGAATGTAAATTGAGATGAAATCTCTCATAAAGGATGTATCCTTAGGTTAAGGATAAATAAATGACATAATTATGTGTGACAAATATAAATACACTAAATATGATTGGATATTCAGTGTAAACCAATCAAAGGATATTCACACATATTCTTGTAAAAACAACACCAACGAATTGGATGTTTAACTCAAAAAATGGTGAATTACTCTTATCAAATTCATATCAATGACTTGAGAATTATCAATGGAGTGATTATGTGTATCAAAAGTATATCCATAGGAAGGGGAGTGGAAATTATGACATAATCAAATGAATAGTGATTCCACACATAATCTTGGAGTAATATAATCAATGAAATATGTGTAATGCCAAATGAGTGGAAATTGAAATTTCAAATTCCCTTATCGATTAGGTAACTTACAAAACATACACCCATGAAAGAAGTATCATACCCTTATGATGTAAATACCCATAAATTAAAGTATATTACACAATGAATACAATCATGGGCAGTACACATACCCCACATGCAATAATTAAGTGGTGAATAATGGAAATCTCACGAAATTAAAAGTGAGATAAGAAACCCCTTACCCCGTTGTAATCAACTGAGTCGTATGACCAAAAGTTAATAAACACCAAATTATTTACAGAATAACATGAATATAAAGAGAATCATGATAATATATATCAAATGGAAGTACACCACTTTCAATAATTTAGTGGCGAACAATGGAAATCTCACGGAATTGAAAGTGAGATAAGAAAATCCCTTACTTTGTACTTTTTCCTTGGTCGACGGTAGGTTTACCTCCTATATAATGGTGAAATAATTGTTATTTAATTATACAAGAATCATTTACTTTAATATTATATCATATATGATCTTTTAACATTGATTTGTTAATAATATCTTAGAATTATCGTCATTTTGGGTGTTAACGGATCCATTTTACTTTATATTCTTTGTTATGTGAGACATATTCGTTATTAATGGGATGTATATTATTGATATCCAGAATGATATCAAGTCCTTAGATAATATTTTTAAATCATCAAATTATAATTATACTTGAATGGATATGATGGAGAATGAATCTCATCGCGTTTGTGGAGACGGTAGTCCGTACATACGCACGAGCGACAATATCATTCTTTTGATATTAAAATAATATATAATTGGATGTTATATAATATATACAGAATCATTATCATGTTATATTTATTATTTACATGAGTTACACATCATTATTATACCCATCCAAATAATAATATATTGAATAACAATTACACCACGACGTGGAGACGGTAAGCCGTACGTACGCACGTATGGTGACATGTTATTCAAAGGATGGATAGAATACTGAATATGGTTGTACCATATTTATAATAACATCACAGTATATATATGATACTGGAGTTATTATTTTATAATGGTAATAACAAAGAAAGAGGAAGTGGAAGAAGAAAGGAACTTGAAAAGGGGTGGTGAAAACATTACATCTTCTTCGGGTTCTTCCATTTGATTTGATCAAAAGGGCTCCTTAGGTTGGATTTATGATCAAACTAAGGCATCTAGGTTGTAGTGAGGGAATTTGAGATAGTATTTGGGAAGGGTTTGGACGAACCAAAGTGCTTTGAAGGCGTGAAGAAATGAGGAGGAGTGCCCTTTTATAAGAGGGGTGAGGGGCACCTTTGGAAAAGCTAGAAATATTAATTTATAATAAATTCATATTCGGTTTATAATGGCTCCAAAGTTTATTATTTAAATTTTAAGGTGGTTATGGGTCGAAAACAACTCAACCAATAGAATTTAGACAGGTTTGGGTCATTATATTAACCTTATCTTTAAGTATTAACTCTTAGTTAATTAGTTTTACTTTTACAATGTCTCTTTGTATTTTTATATTATATGGTTAATAAACTTACTATATACATCCAAGCGACCCCCAAGTGGTCTATTAATGATGCACCTATAATGATATAAGTCTTTTGGCCGAACCTTATATTTTTAGTAATTTAATATCAATTAATAATATAATATTTGTTTTAATAACTCTTTTATGTCAATTTTGACACTATTCAATAGTTGATTTTTTTGAAACTCATAACAGATTGATTAATTCAAAAAAAGTAAATTAAATAAATCCTAATATGTCATATTATCATATAAAATTATTTTAATTCATTAAAAGTTTTATATTATATTTATTCGGGTATTTATAATATCAATTATTGTAATTTTTTACTATTAAAGTAATTAATTCATCATCATGGTGTCATAAATAAATTAAATTATTTAATGTTTAAAAATTATAAATAAAATATCATTATGTAGGAAATATTTTTATCTTTCTAATTAATATTTATAATCTAAAATACAACATATATAACCCTCTGTAACAATTGTTTTGTTAAAGGATATATGCTTGTGTCATTTTTGTATTTATTTTAACTTAATTAAAATAAAGTGTCATTATCACTTACAAGTGGATCCATGGGGTCCCAAAATCGACCCAAAGATGCCCATGGTCGACCATGTATCAACCAATAGGGTTAAGACACGTTTTAGTGTAATTTAGTATTATTATAATATTATTTTTTAACCCTTGTTTACCGGATTTACCCTTTAACCATGGTAAATAAAATATTTACCGGAGTAATTATCCAAAATGTTTAAAAATAAAAGTTACCTATTTACACAATTTGAACATCCTGATTCCAAATATGGAATCCATTTTTCCAAATTCAAAACACAGAAGTGGCAGAAGTTAATTTAAAATTAATTCCTGTTGTTAAAACAAAAAAGCGTGTTTTTTAGAGATAATAACTATCAAAAGATTGTTACTTGTTTATGTCTGGTTTGAATGTGAAATTTTGTTCAATTACCCACATTGTATTACATGGTAAAAATATATTATAAATATACTTTAAAACCACTCAAATTCATAATTTATCACTATTAATTATTTTGATTAAAAAAGTTGTTTTTAATTAAAATTTAGTAATTTTCACTATTCATCAAAATATGAAAGTTATACGAAAAGTACCAAAATTTCACCCTAGGCTAATTTCGATATTCCGAATCCAAAAATGAAGTCCATTTTGAGAGATATAATTTATAAAATTTCAAAAAGTAGGTATTACTATTCATAACGGCTAGTTTGATTGGTTATGGTGTGTTAAAATCTCGAAGTTGCGTACAATGCACGCCATTGCATTATTCGAAAGGAAACATACCAAGGAAGCTTGGGGTGTTACACCTTAGGCATGCCCTCAGGCCATGGACCCCTCTGGGGGCTCCCCAGATTCCCTTGCCTATCGAAGATGTGGCATCCTCTTCGAGTGGCTGTCGTGGCAGTGTAGAGCTTGCGGATGTCGATGCCTCTTCAATTAGGAGTAAGTTCTCCAATCTCCTGCCACTGACTCCTTTTTCTTCACTTTTCTAATTAGGGGTACTCATCTGTCTTATTGACTCTCGGGCTTCAGGACCACAACCTTTGGCACTGACGATTGTGTCGCCAAACCCGGTTGTGCCTATGACCACCACGGTCAGGGGCGAAGCTGCCGCAGTTCCAGAGTTTGCGGGTGAGAATGCCTCGGGTCCCTCCTTGGTGACGTTCATCCCTGAATATGTGTCCTCATCAGGGAGTGACTCTGAGCCTGATCAACAAGTCCTCTCCAGCCTTCGACCTGCTCACCAAAGGGCTTGGGAGAAAATCTGGAGACTGATCTCTCAAACGCCCTTGGTCGAGATGCCGACCAAATTTCCGAGGCTACAAAATTTGTTTATGTTGCTGGGATTTGATGGCTTTGACTATCATGGTGTTTATGACATAGTCAAGCAGGTAGTCGCTGATCAGGAGAGGCTAGGTGATTTCGAATCTTGCTTTTCCGCTACCCAATCCGAAGCCTACCTTTCTGCAACTCGACAGCTCTGCCTAACAGAGGCTCATGACCATGCCAGGGTCGTCGCGGGGCTTCAACGAGAAGTTATTGAACAGTGTTCTCACCTGGAGGTGCTGAGGAATGAGATACAGCGGCTATAGCAGGAAGAGGCCAATGTTTCCGCTATGATTAGAGAAGGGGAGCGGCGGATTGAGGAGGAAATAAGGGCAAGCACAAAGGCGGCTCAGGAGGCAGAAGAATTGCGGGCTGGTGCAGAAGCTGAGATGCCCTTGCTGCAGAATCTCTCTTAGACAATCGGGGATTATCACCAACGCCTGATATAGCTTTGTGAATCCTCCGAAAAACTTCTGTATCCACATTTCGCACTAGAGGAGGCTCCAGATTGTGGATGACCTTCTTACCCACTTTGTTATGGAACAAAGAAACATTTCTCCTTAGTTCTCTTGTCGCCTTTTCCTGTGATAGAAACTATTTGGCGTGATTGCTTCATATGTTAATTCCCTGAACATAGAATAATCCGAGTCCAAGACTAAAAATAAATCAGGCTCTAACTTTTTCTTGGACCATGGGATCCAGCGAGCATAGTTTGACTATTGATAGGGTTTTGTAGTAAAACCCCACAAACTTTTTGTCTCTTTATTTTTAATGCCCTGATTTTTCCTGGGCCCATTTAGTGTGGACCCAGCGGGTATAACCTGGCTCTTGCTTAGGTCACCCTTTTCGGGTTTTCGGCCTAACAGGCTTTGTGCCTCTTTTTTTTGAGCGGTTTAAAGTCCTGCCGACAAGACTATCACTACTCATGTTTTAGGTCGAACAGATTTGACCAAATATGGTGGGGTGAGGGCCCCAATGGGATTCAACTGATTAAAATATGTCTCAATACTCTTCTGACACACGTGGGGGGAAACATGTTTAAATTTTAACGGCATGCAGGGCATGTCTCAAGGCATGGGAGCCATGTCGGCGTACAGAGGTAGGAAGATTGTTGCCTAAGGAAAACTTTCCTTTGGTAGATGGGCCAGGGGCGATCAATATGAAGAGCTGCTGAGGTCATGATATGCATAGTCGTACAAAGGTGTCCTTAATTTAAAGACTTATCTATTTATGATGGCCAGGGGACTTCATGGAAGCCCAGCTCATGGAAACCATGATGGGTGGTTTGAAAAAAAAATGAAAACCACCAGGGGTGGTTCAGAAAGGGTATGTGATGTCTGAATGGTTTTGAGAACATCTGTATCAATCAGGAGTGTGGAAGAAAGGCTCCCGTCCTACGCATTTATCTAACGTAAAGGACAGTTGGGGCTTGGCACAGTTTAAATTCATGCAGCTGGGAAATCATCTGAAATGGAACGACTAATCCTGGTTCTCCGTAATCTTTTCAAAGACGTTCCACCGCATTCAGGTAGGATTGTGGAAGAGGTTGGTAAACTATAGCTCAGAGGGATTCCGAATCCCGGGGTAGAAATGAGGGATCAGAGGCCAAGAGGCGTACGGAGAGAAGCATCACCTAAGGAAATCTTGCCTTTGGTAGACGGGTCAGGGGCTATCAATATGTAGAGCCGCTGAGGGCATGGTATGAATATTCGTACAAAGGTGTCCTTAAGTCAAAGACTATCCACTTCCAATAGCCAAGAAACTTCAGAGAAGCTGAGGTTTGAGACCACCAGGGGTGGCTTATGAGAGTTCGGATTTTCTGAGTACAGAGTATGGCTTATGATGAGAGGGTGCCTGAATACGGGGGAAATATCTAGAATAAACTTCCTTAGAATAGGTGAAGTAATTATTTCTCATGCCGGTGTGAGGCGGTGGTTCGTGCAGGTCTGATCTGTGCACTGAAGGATGGAGAAAAGCCTCAGATTCTCATTGAACCCATGACGAGTATGACCGTGTAGTTTATCGTCATGTAGTTGGGACATATTCCGTGAAGTTTAGCATCATGCGGTAAGGACGAGAGACATTTTTGAAGGTTGTTGTGCGGTTTAACATCATGAAGCGAGGACAAGGACATGTTTAAAGGTTGCTATGCAGTTTAACGTCATACAGCGAGGACATGGGGATTTTTTGCAAAGGCCTCTCTTCATTAGAATATAACTGGACTTGAATACCCCAACATGTCCCAGACGTGGGTGGGGGGGGGGGGTTGATTGGTGTAAATCATGGTTATGGGGCTTCTTGGATCAGGAGAGGTGATATGGGGGCTTTGAGGCTGGTAAGTGTACGGAGCTAGGAAGAGCATCACCTGTGGAAATATTGCCTTTGGTAGATAGGTCAGGGGATATCAATATGCAGAGCCACTGAGGGCATGGTATGCATAGTCATACAAAGGTGTCCACGGGTCAATAACTTTTCACTTTTGATGGCCATGAATGGTTATGAGGATCCACGATTATTCGGGCCACAAAGTCTATCATTTTGCAGGAGAATGTCTGGTCATGTCGGGGATATCTGTCCCTGGTTTCTTGTTGAGTTTTAAAGATCCCCCTGCATTGATATTCTTTTTTTTTGTGCACGAGGGCGTGCCTTCATTCCATGCAGTTTAACGTCATGCGGTAAGGAAAAAGTACTCCTAGTTTATTGGTCATAGAGGTCGGACCATTGGGTAACTATTGCTACAGTCACTCAAAGGATAAATAAGTCAACATGTTCTAATATACTTGGAACAAGGTGGGGGATGAAGGTCATAAACTGAAACTTTGAGCTTTCCCAGATCAGGAGGTATGGTGTGGGGACTCTGAGGCCGGTAGGAATACGGAGCTATGAAGAGTACCGCCCGAGGAAATCTTTCCTTTGATGGATGAGCCAAGGGATATCATTATGCAGAGCCGCTGAGGGCATGGTATGCATAGTCATACAAAGGTGTCCTTGGGTCAATAACTTTCCACTTCCGATGGCCATGAATGATTATGAGGATCTGTGATTGCTCACAGTGCAGAGTTCGGAATGTGGGGATAATGGTGTCTGGGTATACAAGAAACATATTCACTACAATTGTTTGTTTGAGTCAAAGTATCCTAGTCCTAGCTTGATGTTTGTTGATGTAGGTCTCTATGTGAACCACTGGTAGACACACAGGCTAGCCAGATAGGGAAACCTTGTCAGCACTCAGATGTGAAAAGGGGAATGAACTTGTAAACCAATTCTCCATAAACTTCTGGATCAGGATGTATGGTATGGGGGCTATGAGGCCAGTAAGCGTACGGAGATAGGAAGAGTGTCTCCTGTACAAATCTTGCCTTTGGTATACGAGCCAGGGGCTATCATTATGTAGAGTCGTTGAGGGCATGGTATGCATAGTCATGCAAAGGTGTCCACGGGTCGATTAATTTCCACTTCCGATGGCCATGAGTGGTTATGAAGATCCATAATTATTTGGGTCTTGGAGTCTGATGTATGGAGAGGATGAATCCAAATGTGCAAGGAGTATCTTCATCTCATATCTCCATATGTATTGGGTGGGTCGCAATGAAGTCCGTGTATTTTAGCGTCATGCGGTGAAGACGAAGTCCGTGCAGTTTATCGTCATGCGGTAAGGACAAAGATATACACCCCGTGCAGGTCCGGTCCGTACACGAGGAAAGGGGGAATTTTTAACATCATTGTCCATGCAGTTTAATGTCGTGCGGTAAGGACGAAAAGTACACCCCGTTCCGGTCTGGTTCGCACACGGGGGGAAAGGGAATTTTTTTTTGTTTATTCAGGGGGCTGGGCCAAGAATAGGGATCCCGGCGTCACTACGTATCCTGCGAGGGCAGGAATCAAGCCGTACATAGTTCTCTGGAAGAATTACACCCCGTGCCGGTCTGGCCCATACACGGGGGAAAGAAGGAATTTTTTTATCATTTGTTCAGGGGGCTGGGCCAGGACTGGGGATCCTGGCATCGCTAAGTATCCTACGAGGGAGAGAATCATGCCATACATAGTTCTCTGAAATCCATTTAGTTTAACGTCATGCGGTGAGGACGAGGGGTATTATTAGGTTCTGTGCAGTTTAACGTCATGCGGTAAGGACGTGAATACACCTCACGCAAGTCTGGTCCATACACATGGGAACAAGTATTTCTTTATTTTCTTTTTGAGGTGGCTAGGCCAGGGTGTAGAAATCTGGCATCACTACATATCCTGTGAGGGCAGGAATCAAGCATCACGTAGTTCTCTAAAAGACGATACACCCCGTGCAGGTCTAGTCCGTACATAAGGGAAAAGGTCATTTTTAAATCATCTTGTTCATGTAGTTTAACATCATGCGGTGAGGATGAAATTCTCTTAGTTTAAGGTCATAGAGTTTGGACCGTTGGGTGCTTGGTAGTATAACGTCATGAAACTCGGACAAAGGGTACACCTTGTGCAGATCTAGTCCATACACAGGGGGAGTGGCATTCTTAACTGTTGTTATCCGTGCAGTTTAATGTCGTGCGGTAAGGACAAAGTACTCTTAGTTTAAGGTCATAGAGTTCGGACCATTGGGTGCTTGGCAGTTTAATGTCATGTAGCTCGGACGATCCCCTCAATTTTTTTCTTACCCGTGCAGTTTACCGTCGTGCGGGTAGGACAAAGATATCTTGGTCTGTATGCGAAATACTTCTTCACGAATCTCACATTGGTAGGAGCCGTGGTGAATTTCCCATCCATGGAGATCAGGGAAAATGCTCCATTGGAGTAGACCTTGTGTACAACATTTGGTCCCTCCCACTTGGTCTCCAGCTTTGGAGGCTTCTTGCCGGGTATCATTGGGGTCTGGAGGACCAACACTAATTCTCCTTCCAATAAAGACTGGAGGCGAACCTTTTTGTTGAAGGCTCGTGCGATCCGGTTATGGTAAACTTCCAAGTGGTGAAGAGTGTGCAGCCGCTTCTCGTCTAGCTGTTCCAATTCACCTAGACGCTTTTCTGACTACTCATCATTGGATAATTGATCACAGATGG
Source organism: Viscum album (assembly GCA_963277665.1). NCBI lineage: Eukaryota > Viridiplantae > Streptophyta > Magnoliopsida > Santalales > Viscaceae > Viscum > Viscum album. The sequence goes on along the minus strand of OY728146.1, from coordinate 1,050,803,835 downwards.
CAACACGGAGTGAGGGAAGTTGGAGTTCAATGGGAAGGACCGCCTCTGTGCCGTACACCAATGAGTACGGGGTAGACTGAGTAGCGGTGTAGATTGTGGTTCGATAGGCCCACAATGCATGGAGGAGTCTATCTGGCCATGACTTCTTGTCTTTGTCCACCATTTTCTGGAGAATACCGGACAAGGTCTTGTTGAAAGCCTCTATATGTCCGTTGGCCACTGCATGGTAGCGGGATGAGTGGTTAGCCTTGATACCATACTCGTGGTATAGCTTTTCCAATTCAGCAGAGTAGAAATTAGTGTCGTTTTCCATCTGTATAATATGAGGGACACCAAATTTGGTGATGATATTGGTCTTCACAAAGCTTACAACATTTCTTTCCCCGACTTTCTTGAGGGGTATGGCTTCTACCCATTTGGAAAAGAAGTCGGTTGCCGTGAGGATATACTTCAGCTGTTTGTCCGTGGCGGGAGGATATGGTCACATGGCGTCCATACCCCATACGGAAAATGGCCAGGAGTACTTATCTTGATGAAGTAACTCCGGGGGTTTGTGTATGAAGTTGTCATGAATCTGGCATGAGTGTCATTTTGTGGTAAAATGCTCACAGTCTCATGCCACTGTGGGCCAGTAGTACCCAATCCTTCGAACCTGATGGGAAATCTTGGTCCCTGGTTGATATGCTCCACACGCTCCTACATGTACTTCAGTCATGACGGCAACAGTTTCTTCTCCGTCAATGCATATGAGGAGCACTCCATCAAGGCCTCGTTTGTAGAGGACCTCTTACTGGCCCGCGCCGCCATATAGGACAAAATTTATTGCCCTTCTCCGTATTTTCTCTCATTCAGAACTGTCTTATAGAAGCTCTCCCAATTGAAGGTAGTTCACAATGGGGGTCATCCAGCCGGTGGTAGGAGCATATGGCTCGGGGAAAGGAGTGACTTCGTGGATTTATTCCATATTAGCTTGAATAAATGGCAATACCATTCGATGGTGAGCAATGCTAATGACTGTTTCATCCCGGTCTGGGTCAGCTAGGGCTATAGCCACGTTGGCTAATGCATCAGCCTGAGTGTTCTGGGACCGGGGAATATATGTCAATGTTGGTTCTATGGAGAACTCGGCCATTATCCCTCGAACATGGTCAAACAGGGGGATTAGATCCTCCTTTTTAATAGCATAGTCACCATTGACTTGCTTGATGACCAACTCCGAGTCACATTTTACCTTAAGGTGTTGTACTTGTGCTTGGAGTGCGAGCTCTAGGCCTGCAATGAGAGCTTGATATTCCACTTCATTGTTTGTACATCCCTATGACAGGAGGAAGGAATATGGAAAAATTTTCTTTTTCTGGGGACACAAGTATTATCCCCAAGCCCACTTTGTTGATTCTGGGATCCTCCATCCTCTTCCCGGTTGGGCTTCGGGACGCGCTGTCAAAGTACATTTCTCATGCTGGGAACTCTTCTTGAACCGAGAAGATATCTTCATCAGGTAGTTCAGTGTCCGGTGCAGTGGTCCCTGTTGAAGGGTGCTCTTCCAGAAAGTCTGCTAATGCCTGGCCCTTGATGGCTTTTCGAGGAACGAACGGGATGTCGAACTGTTGCAGGATGACGACCCATCGGGATAGGCTTCCGGTTAGCATCGGGCGACTGAGGATGTACTTGAGCAGGTTACTCTGCGAGATCAAATGGACCTCATGATGTTCCAGATAATGCCGCAGCTTTTGAACCGTGAAGACCAAGGCCAGACAACTCTTCTCGATATTTGAGTATCGAGTCTCAGCATCAATCATGGTTCGACTGAGGTAATAGAGACTGCTTTCACTGCCCGCATCATTCTTTTGTGTGAGGAAGGATCCCAGTGATCGCTCTAAGGCTGTCATGCACAAGATGAGAGGTCTTCCTTCAACCAGGGGCATGAGCACTGGTGAGATTAAGAGGTATTTATTCATGTTTTCAAACTCCTCTTGACAGTCGTTCATCCATTGGTACGTGACCCCCTTCTTCATTAACCTGGTGAAAGGCAAACATTTGCCTGCCAGGTTGGATATGAACCGCCTAATATAGGCTAAGTGTCCCTAGAATACCCTCAGCTCAGTGAGATTTCGAAGAGGTGGCAGGCTCAGGATAGGCTTCTTCTTCTCAGGGTCGACTTCGATGCCACGATGGCGTACGACGAAGCCAAGGAATTTCCCTGAGGTAACCCCAAAAGAGGATTTCAAGGGGTTCATCTTCAAGCTATGCTTTAGGAGCTTGTTGAAGACAGTCTCAAGGTCTGACAGGTTATCCGAGCACTATCTGGACTTGACCACTAGGTCATCCACGTAACATTCAACGAATTTCCCTAGGAACGGCTTAAAGATCCGATGTATGGAATGCTGATACATGGCACCAACATTCTTAAGACCAAAGAACATGACCCTGTAACAGAATACCCCTTGAGGGGCCCTGAAAGTAGTGGATTCTTCATCTTCTCAATCCATCCTGATTTTATTATATCCATAATAGCCGTCTATGAAGGATAGAGCCTCATGCCCGGCCTTTGCATCAATTAACAACTCGGTGATTGGAACCGAGAAGTCATCTTTCGGAAAATGCTGATTAAGGTCTCTGAAGTCAATGCAGGTGAAAATTTTTCTATTCTTTTTCTTAATAGGTACAATATTGGCCAACCAGATGGGGTATTGGACCTCCCTAATGAATCCTTCTTTAATGAGCTTATCGACTTCAGCCTCTATCTTGGCAGCATGTGATGGGTGTGTCCTTCTGGCAGCATGTTTCTAGCCCCGGTGGTATTCTGGAAGACCCAGGTGATGCATCGCTACCTCGCGATCAAGTCCCGACATTTCCGTGTAATTCTAGGCGAATACTTCCCAGTGTTGCCTTAGGAAGGAGGTATATACCTCTTGTTCCTTGGGAGACATGTACACACTAATGAGAGTGGGCATCGAGTCTTCCTTGGTACCCAGGTTTATTTCCCTGAGTTCATCCACAGTGGTGAGATACCTTCCTCAAATGTGGGAGGTGCATCCCTGAGATCATCCCCCTCTTCTTCTCCAAAATCCTCATCTTCTTGGTCTGACGAGGAGAGAGCTTCTATCATGAGTTCTTGGAAGTCCGGAGGCGAGGTTTCGTGTGCGTCCTTGCTTGAGCTTTCACCCCCCGATTGAGGGTCAACGGACGTTCCCACATTTTCACGATCGGCTGTTATGGATGAAGTCATGAGAACATACAAGTGCATGTCCAAACTTGAAATCCTACCTTTCACGTGGTTGATGGGCAGGACATAATCCATGCCAAGCCGCCTGAGGGGGTCATCAGGAACCATTTCCAGGCCATTTGGAGTGGGGATCTAGTCGACACCATCGACCAAAGGATTATTTTTCTTTTTCTCGAAGAACCCGACGTCAATGTAATGTGACTCAAATAGCTCAAAAGGGGCCTTGTTGGCGTGCAATGTCCCACTTTGTCCATTGACACAGTACTTGATACACTGGTGATAGGATGAAGGAACAACCATGTACTTATGGAGCCATGGCCTTCCCAGCAGGGCATTGAATGCTGTGCTCTTTCGGACCACCAGGAATTCTGTGTAGGCTACCAGGTCACCAAAATGGGTCTTTAGCTTAATCTGTCCCATTGGTTTCTGCTCACTCTTTTCGTAACCCAACAGAGTTGTGGCTGAGGGAATTAGGTCTTCCTCACTGTAGCCAAACTTGCGGAGTGTCCATAGGGGAAGGAGGTTAACTCTAGAGCCATTGTCTATAAAGACTTTCTGGATCTCAATACCATTTAGTGTTCCAGACACGTATAGTGTTCTGATGTGTCCTTGTATGATGGCATCTTCGTCCTGATCGGTGAAGGAAATCACCACATTGCATTCAGCCGGGTCAATCGTTGTCCTGTAAATTTTGGTGGCAGCTACCTCATCTTTAAACTCTTGGGGGCTGATCAAAGCTTTGATAAGAACCTCCCTAAGGTCAGCTGAAAAACTCAGGGCATCCAGGATTGACAACTTGGCTGGTACTGACGCCAGCTGCTTAAGGATGTCATATTTTTGCTCCAGCAGTTGACGCTTCTCCATTGGTAGGAGAGTCTTAGCGGGTGATTTAGGAGCTGGAGCATTTGACGAGGGACCGGCCGTGGTGGAGGATGTTGATGGTGTTCCCTCTTTTTGAGGACTTGGCCTGGCCGATCTGTTTGTACGCACTAGGTGGCCAGACACTTGTTCCTCCTCTTGTGGGTATCACAGAACAACAGGGCCAGAGTGGCCGCTTGTGGAGGTGGAGGGGCATTCCCTCTCTTACTGAGTCCGCTGAAGGGCTCTCCCACAGGTTTCCGCGATATTAATGGTTTGGGCTGGGGTCCAACCGTAGGGTTGGTTTCGGCCGCGGCTACGCCTCCCCTAGTATCCCCTACCTCTGTGATTCCTCCTCCTGGATCCTTGTGCAAGGAACTCGGGTTCGTAACCATAACCTTCATCAGGGAATGATTCCATAAGATGGATGACGTTAATGGAACCAAATATTGTCTCTTCATCCTCTGACAGATCAACCTGGTCGGTTGTCTCTGATGGTGCCGTTTGATGGGTCGGTGCCCATAGCGCCAAGTTCGAGGGCATAAAGTCTGCCAGGGTCAGGACTAACTTTGGCCCCATCACGGACTACTCTTCTTGTGATTGTTTCCTCCTTCGACTCCATCCGGATGACTGGCTCGTAGAGGATTGTGAGGCTGATGCTGTCGGCTCTGCGGCTTCAGGGGATATTGGTGGCAACACCGGCTGCTGTAGTTGAGCTCGGAGTATGCCCTGGGCTCGGTTGATAGTCTTCTGAGTCACCCAGTTGTCAAATTTCTGCCCCTGCTTGCTGGTGACTTTCTGCCATCCCTCCTCTTTGTCGGAGTCGGTGGTAGAGATACATGCCACATGTGCTGGGGGTGGTCCCAGCTCGACTTTTCCAGATTCTACCATCCTCTGCAGAAGGTCTTTGAAGAAGAAGCATTCTCGGATACTGTGCCCCAACATCCAATGGTAGGGGCAGTAATCCGACCTGTCATCACGGCTGACTTCTTTAGGTTTCCTCGGCTCCGGGAGGCGGGGCAAGTTACAGTTCATGGTGGAAATGAAGTAGTCGTGGACTTGATCGTCTCAGAATGAGTATAATTTTTGTCTTCGTTCCTCAAACTGGTTCCGCGTTGGTCCTATCTGATCGTCCCGTTTAGGCGGAGGTGGCCGCTGATATACAGGAGGCCCTTGACGATTTGGTGGAGGCCTAAGTGGTGGAGCGGGCCCAGGGACTGGCTTGAGTGTTACAACATACACTTCAGCTCTAGGGGCTCTTTTCACAGAAGCTTGCGATTCCATTTGGGACTTCGAATTAGTATGCTGCAGGGAGTCCTCAATTCTATGGGAAATGGCCGAGAGATGGCGGAAGCCAGTGGTGCACTCCACTGGTATGAGTAGTGTTCGCAGGTAATATCTAAGATTATCTATGTATATGGATAGCATCTCATCTTGAGGCATTGTCCTGTTCAGAGAATAGGTCCGACCCTTCCATATGGCGATGAAATCTGAGACCCTCTCGTTCTCCCTCTGCTTGCAGTTCATGAGGTCGATGACCGTTGTTTTAGGCAACGTTGAGTTGAAGTGGAACAGGAACTGCTGTCGATGGTCTTCCCAGCTCTTTATTGACAGGGCTGGCAGACTCGTGTACCAGACGAAGGCGGATCCTTGTAAGGTCCATACGAAGCATCTGAGTTTCACTGCTTCTTTCTATTCCGGAGTCCCCATCATAGGGTCACAATAGGATGCGTAGTGCATCAAATGCTACTCTGGATTGCTTGATCCATTGAATATGGGGAATACAGGGCTCCCAAAATTGGGTGGAGGTGGTGTGTTGGTCACCCAATCTGGGTAGGGTTTCCGCTCCGACTGTATCAGAGCACGTTGTCCTTCTATCACTTCCAGTCAAGCTATTAGTGCCTCGATGGTGTTGGTGAGTCCCTAGTTTACATCCTGTTGGGCCCGGTCCTGGGAAGGCGTAGCCCGAGGATTTGCCTGAGGATCTTGATTGGTCGGCACCAAGGGTGCATATTCCGTTTGGGGTACCCTCAGAGGGTTTGGGCGTACTTGCTCCGTTTTCCTCCTAAGTGGAGGGAAACCTTGGTATTCATCATCCACGTTTAGGTAGCTGGACGAACCAGGCGCCTCATTGGGAGGGATCCCTGATCGTGCTTCGTTTTCCAGGGAAAGCCTTATCCTTTGAGGTGCACTTGTTGGGAGTTCATGATGTGGCTCTTCTTGGGACTCACTTTCAATAAGGCTGTTCCTCTAGATCAGCTCGGCGTTAAGCCGCCTCAATTATTTCATCTCTTCTTCCTGTCGAGCAAACCTCTCTTCGAGTGTGAGTGGCTCATTTTTATCGAGAGAAGGAGACGGGTTAAGGTTAATCGTTCCTTTATTCCTATCCTTGTTGTAAGCTCACTAGGAATGCGGAGGGAGGTTAGCTTAAGGGGAATCCATATTTAAAGCGGCCCTCTGGTTCCGGGTGTGCACACCTGGGGTTCATTGTGAGTCACATCCTGACCAGAACCGTCATCTCCTGATCCGTCTAGATTTTCATTTTCTCCGGTGTCACCCGCAGGTTTAGCCTCTATGACGTTGATGAACGCATATTGAAGGGTGTAGGGGACGTCATATTCCAAATAGGAAGAGTATCTCCCGCGTCTTCGGCTGGCCTTCCCTTTCATGACCTGGGCTTGCCTTCAGACATCGCGGAGAGTTCTTTGATGTGACGTTATGGTGAACCTTCCTCTTGGAGGGGATGATGATTCAAATGATGGGATCGCATGGGAACCTCCTCTTCTGACTGTACTCCCTAGACGAGAGAATACCGACTCTCATGGGGGAGTTTGTTGTTGAGGGGGTAAAAATACCCCCAGCCCTGAGGGCTAGGGTTGGCTCTGTTCCCTGGACGTTGAGTCTCTTCCCGGTTTTATTGGTCTTACGGGGGAATTTTTTGTTAAAAATGCCCCCAGCCCTGCAGGCTGGGGTTGACCATGGATTGTGGCAGTGGTTGCCGCTATCGCTACCTGCCTGATCTTGCGTGCCCCCATTCGGGGGTGAACCAGATTTGGTGCCGAATTCACTTGTGGGTCCATAACTTCTGGGGAGGTAAGCAACGATTTCTGATTGTCCTCTCTTAGGAGAAAGGCGTGTTGTATGCTCTCGATGGCCTAATTAAAAAGTTCTTGGATGGCTTGTTCCCGCCGGGCCTGATGCTTCTGGGACTTACTCAAGGCCTGACTCTGTTGGGTGTATTGCCTTTCCTGAATAGGGGGACCACTATATTTCCATCTTGATGTGATGACATTGCAAGAAACCATGCTGAATGGGTTCTTCTAGGCGGGGAGAAGAGTGAAATGCAGAGCTCCATGTTCTTCCCATCCCCTGATATGGACTCCCGTCGGAGCGTCACCGATGAGGTGGCGCAGCTCGTGCAATGCACGGAGGCAAGCTGCCTCCATATTCCCTTTGCACCTCTCGGGGCGTTGTTGTCGTGTCGAGGGAAGGGCCTCCAGGTCGATATGACGTAGGAGGTCCCCTATCGTCTTGACATGGTCTACATACCCGTCATAGGGCAAGAAGCTTGATTTTAGCCGGCGGAGGGTCGTCCATATATTATGGCGGATGTCATGCATGCATTATTCTGACAACTCTATGGGTATGTCGAACTGAGAGGTGGTTGCAGGCCAAAACATAACTGGTATATCATCCCTGGCCAGTCGTTTCCTCAGGTTCAACATATCGGCATACTCCTCCTCTAGTGACTCCTCTACCTGGTCATCCCAACTGAGACGCTCATTGTCAATGTGGTCAGAGGCAGTGGGACCGGTAGGTGTTGAATCATTATGTGGCCGATTCCAAGGTGGTTCAGAGGATTAATGCAGCCACTGGACCATCTCCTGATTGTAGAAGGATGTCGTCGATGACTAACTGTGAATTTTACATGCTCGATTCCGTCCTTCTGAGTTCCTCGACATATGAGGGCCTTTCGACGCTTGATTCGGTAGGAGGAGGACCTTCCTATCGAAATGATATGTCATCATGGGGAGGACCTCCGCAATGGCAGTCGTAATGGTGAGGAATACCATTACTTCTTGATGCTTCACTGCATAGAGGACTTTTGCAGTGCACACCCTGGGGAGGACCTCCAAGGCATGTCGCAGCAAGGGGAGTGTAAGAACCCAGTTCTTATTTTTGAGGTACGAGCTTCTTCTTTTCTCTTTTCCTTAAGTGTTTTTGAGAAAATATGGAAAATGGGGAAAAATCCTAAATTTTGGAACTACACGCCGTGTAATTTTCCACAAGCTGTGTACTTTTGGCCATGTGGGATGGGTACATTGGGCGTGTAGCCTTGTCGGCGACGAGGGGTGTAGGAACCTACTACACGCCATGTAGTGGTACTTTACACACTGTGTAGTCAATCGACAAGCCTAAACAGTAAGGAGGAGGAGTAGCCGCCAGCTGGGCGACAGTATACGCCGTGTACTCGGGAGTACATACCGTGTACTCGGGAGTACATACCGTGTACTCATGTCGACAGATGAATAGTGTGGCGGTGCCGCCAGAGGAATAGTTAAATGAAGGAAGTACACGTCGTGTACTCAGAAGTACACGCCATGTACTTTGTTTTTTCGGTTTAAAATAGGAAGTAGCCTCCTCATTTGTAAGAGGAGTAATTTGAGCCATTTTGGAGCCAAAGGAGGATGACCGAACCTTTGAAGATCCACCGAGTGTTCGTCTGGAATCCTATTCGGCTTCGGACGATCTCATTGGAACCGCGCGGGTAAGCCCTTTCTTCTCCTTAAGTCGTTCTTACCAATTATTTTCTGAGGGAAAGTTATTTACATTTGAATGGATTTTTTTCTTCATAAGATATATGTCGTTCTTGGGCGTTTCTGGGATTAGCGTTCTTGTATAACGCTCGTTGGCGTATAAGGTAGGTGGCTTGGTGTAAATTTACAACTGTCATGCGTTTTTGTGCATTTTTGTGCCACGAACCCATGTTGGGGTGTCATGTGGCTGAGTCCGTTGCTATATTTAATTCCTAGAATTACATAGGTGATTAAATTGTGATAATAAAATGCTAGTTGGGATCATTTCTTGGATCCAGAACCACCCCAGGGGTGTGTTCCATTGTTTAGCCGTTTGGCCAGGATACCCGAGGGTATGCCTTAAATGCAGTAATTGTAGAATTGCCTTGAGAGGAATTGCTTGTTTACTGCATTTTGATATGTTGGGCATGGCTTGGTTACCTGTTTATCCTGAGGGCGTTGTTGGGATTACCCTGAGGTCTGTAGTTATTTCGGCCTGAGGGCAACTTCTTCCATGCCTAAGGGCGATAGACTATGTGCCTGAGGGTGACACTACCTACGCCCGAGGGAAAATTTTTGTTACGCATGAGGGAAATTACCTATGGGTTGGGTTCTGCTTACCTGAGGGTAAGGTTTTACTTGTCTGAGGGTGTGGACTGTTTACTTAGAAATGCATTGTGGTGTTTTCTAATATTTAAATGAATAATTAAAATGGAAATTTAACTATTAAGTTAGTTACTTTTGAGTACTGCTTACTTTATTGCATTTTACCACTGCACACTATTGTTGCATGTTAGCACGCAGTTGGGCACGAGATTTTGGTGGGTGCCTACTGAGATATATTTCTCACACCCTATTTGGGTCATGTTTTTCGGCCCAAACATATTATTTTGCTGTAGGTGTAGATAGGGGCAAGAGTCCCTATACAGGTACTTGACTGTTGCTGAGGAGTAGGAGGGCATGGGACCGAGACTAGGCTCGCGATGCCGCTGCCAGCTATTTTGATTTGTTTTGTTGTACTTTGCATTTTGTTGTACTGTATTGATGTATAACATGTTTTGGATGTTTTCTTAGTACTTGAGACATGTAGCATAATTATTTATATACTGCTGTTTATCTCAGTTGTGTATGGTTTACTGCTTCCGCTATCGTTTTATGTTTATTTTGTATTCCATTGTGCTATACTTTGACAAATGAGGGCATAGTTTCCCCACTATCAGACCTGGGCCCTCGCTGCTAGTTGGCAGCCTCTGGAATTTGGGGAAATGCGCTTGAGGTCATGTGGTGAACCGGGCTCGGGGCACCCGTTGCGTGGCACCTGGGTCCGGGACGTTACAGGGATGACCTTATGGCTGCGTAGCGTCATTACGGGGAGGACCTTCACAACAACTGACATCATGGTGAGGATGACCATCATGGATTGACGTTCGACGCACAACATGGGGAGGACCTTTAGGAAACACCATGAAAAGTGGAGGACCTTCCTGTTGCTTGGGGCCAATGCGGGGAGGACCTTTGTAATGGTGGCCGCGGTGGCGAGGACTACCATCACAACTGTGGCAATGGCGAGGAATACCATTACTGCTTCCGCAGGGAGAATATATGCGGGATACATCCTGGGGAGGGCCTCTAGAATGTACCGCAATGAGGGGAGGGCCTTCTCATTGCTTGACGTCTCTACGGGGAGGACCTCCATTATCAGGGTGGCGAGGACTACCACCGTGACCTGATTCCTTGCTGCGTGGAGTTCCGTTGTAGTGTATCCCCTAGGGAGGACCTTCAGGGCAGGCCACGATAAGGGGAGGTCCTTCTTGTCGTGATGAGACGTCACTACGAGGAGGGCCTCCATAGTTGCAACTATGATAGTGAGGACTACCATCACAATCTGTGGTCCCACTGCATGGAGAGTGTTTGCAGCGTATACCCTGGGGAGGACCTTCAGGGTGGACCGTAGCAAGTGGAGGACCTTCTTGATGCTCGATCTTATGGTCACGTGGAGGGTTTCCGTGACTCACATCAAGAGAGGGGACCTCGTGATCGATCGTTATATGCCCGTGGGGGAAGCCCCCATGGGTGCTCTAGGGAGGACCTTCAGAGCTGCTGGTAGCGACACTGCGGGGAGGACCTTCGCAACTACTACTGCCACTCCCATAATATGGTAATGGGTGGGAAGGGTTCCAAGTCTTTGACGTTTCCTTAGAGGCGTCAGTAACCCCAAATTACAGCAGAGCGGAGTCATGAACCTGCTCTTTATTTTTTGGCTACCTTCATCACATTCAGGGTGTTCTTTTACGGGCAGCGGGGACCGTCTGCTGTTGAAAACGGCCTTCACCTTTGGGTCCCTGTCTAATTAGGTCTCGTGATGCTGCCGGGATATGCCGACGAACATCTTGGATTTTAGCAGGGATATATGCCTGCTCTAAAGCATCCACCATGATAGACGAGTGTCCCCCAATTGGAATGAGTGAAGCTACTCGATCCAGTTGCCCTTGCGTCGCAGAATATAGCCGGTGACCCTCCTAGGTAGAAGTAGGGATGCAGATCTACTCCGAGGCAGCTATCTCGTCTCTTAGATGAGTCGCCTCAATTGGGGAGATGGGCTCATGGGCCCGAGTCCTTGCTGTTGCTGCTGATGAAATTACATGCTGGAAAGTCTGCAAGATATGATCTGGGATCGATACCTGCTCCTCCATCATTTCCAGGATATCTAGAGAGACATCTTTGGCTGGAATGGGTATAAAGGCCCATTTCGGTATCAGAGTAGGAATATCCTGCTCCGGTCCTCCAGTGGTCAGTGGGTACTGAACATTCTACTATGTCGGGGCAGGTGAACGAATCTTCCCCTGTACCGGGATACGACGGTTTATCTCTCTGTTTGCCACCACATTGGGGTGGCGGACTTTACTTGCATCCACAGGGAGCTGGCCCCACATATATTTGTTTCCCACTGTATCGAGTCGGTGGCCTTTGTTGGCGGGGAGACGTGTCCGCCTATGATTTTCCGCCACATCTGGGTGGCGGGCTTTGTTGATTGCCGCTATGTCAAGATGGAGGGCGTGAGAAGCAACTGCTAGGAGCTAGTCCTGCAGGCGCTGGGTCGCCACTACGTCAAGTTGTTGGGCTTCACAACCCTGGGCAGGGAGAGGTGCCTTCCTGATATGTGTTGTCCTGCGTGACCGACGGGCTTGATGGAGCTCGGCGGGGATGCGTGCTGGCTCGTATGATGTCGCCATGTCTGGATGCTAGGCTTGGGAGGATCGAACAGGTGTAGGTGCCTGTTCGTGGTAAATCTCCGTGTCTAGTCAGTGGAGCTCCTCCTCAAGGACCAGGGTGATGACCGGTCCCTGATTGTATGTTTTCCGCCCTCTTCGGGCAGTCCGAGGGGCCGGAGCTCGGGGATCATGGGCCTGAATCCTCGGGGAGACATCCTCCTCGACTCGAGGATGTTGAGTCACGGAGTGACCACGATGACGCCTTCCAGTGGGGTCCTTGGAGGAGAACCCCCATTCGGTGGGGATGAAGTCCTCAATTTCAACCTCATCCACCTCCCTAAGATAAGGGAGGTACACATTGTCCCGTTCTAGGGATAGACTCCCGAAGCGGTTTGAGACAGCGACAGGGGCTGTCTGGATCTGCCTTTGTGGACGCTGGTGGGCAGGCGACCGACGAGTTCTGGCAGACTGGAGGGTGTGCATGGCCGCCTCCACCATTGGGAGTGTACCATTCACATGGTACTCTTGGATCAGCACGTCCGAAACCCAGCATTAAATATGATGGGTGGGTGAAGGGGTCCTCAGTTGTTGAGGAAGTCCCATCCTTGCGTTGTTAGAAGCGCTCACTTGTGAGTTCCTTTGCGATGCCATTGGATCGAAGGGAGTTCTGAAAGTACCTGTAAAAAACGTTTTAACAAATACAAACAACAAACCCTTCAAAGCAGCATCTCATAATCCCATGCGTATTTAGTGACCTTTCTTGGCCCTCCTTTTGAGTTTAAGAGGGAACAAGGTGATATTAGGTTAAATCCATCATGTTTGGTTAAATATTCACGTCGGGTTCACCATTTTTTGTTTCATTTGGTTTTGGATTTTGGTCCTCGAAAGGCCCAATGACTCCATATCCGATGATGGACGGACCTACTTTCCAAAGGCAGGCATTCGCCGGATGGTCTATCCAGAGACACTTAATAACTCACATTGGTCGAGAGGATGGGAAGTCAGGCTCATCGTACCCTTTTTTGGGGGGAAATTATTTCATGTTCCGAGACTCTCTTATAGATTTAAGACATATTCATATGTTTGCGAATCTTTGGTTTATACCCAAACATAGTATCCATGGATTCAACCCTGGTGGGAAATGGTCAACTGGATGCAGGGGTTCAGAATCATTTATGCCCTAGGTTTACCATCCCTCATTGGATTAATGACCCCGAAGAGTCATAACTCGCTTAAGGAAGTACTAAGAGTGGCGCGGTGGACCGACGTGGAGAATAGTCAGATCGACCGGCTGTTGGGCTTGAACCTCATGGAGGATTCCTACGTACCCTGCCTAGGAGGAAGGTATCAAAGTCCACATAGTTCGCATAGGAGCATCGGAGAACCGGCGTAGATGTGGACCCTGGGGTCTGATGGTGATCGGGCTTGAACCTCTTGGAGGCTTCCTACGTACCCTGTCTAGGAGGCAGGGATCAAAGTCCACATAGTTTTCATATACAGTTTAATTTCATGATGAATGAGGGTAGAAATCGACGTGAAGAAACGACCGAGTGGTGGGCTTGAACCTCGTGGAGGCTTCCTACGTACCACGCTTTGACATGGATCAAATTCCCCGTATTTCGCTTTATGGGGATTACACTCTGAGGAGGCCCATAAGAGGATGTCATGGTCGATGCTTACTCTAAGCCCATGTGAGTCATGCTCGGTGTGAGAAATAAGAAGCAGCAAGGACCAGACGATCACGTCGTGAAAGGTGCGTCCGTGATAAGTGGAATGGGGATTATGCATGGAGCGACCCATAATGATAGATTGGGGCTTGCACTCTGAGGAGGCCCAGAAGGTTAGGGCTTACTCTTAGGCAGACGCCCAGGGTGATGGATTGGGGCTTACACTCTGAGGAGGCCCAGAAGGTCGGGGCTTACTCCTAGGTGGATGCCCGTGGCAACAAAGATCAGCGGGAGAGGGAAAGGGGTGCTCTTATGCCTGTCACCTCTCTTGTTCCTCGGGGAAGTACCTATGGAAGTACCAAGGTGCATGGGGACGACTACCTTCTAATGGGTATGCCGCCCCCTCTCTGGGGAGGGGAGAAGTGCCCGACCGCCGAAGCGTGCAGCCCCCCATCCTGACGAGTAGAGGCAGGAAGGGGGCTCTCGGTCTCAGAACCTGCATTACCGTGGGAATGTGAACCCAGGCATGCTTCGGAGATCTGCCCAAGTGTTGGGGAAACCCCTTAGCCTCTACTTACCGTGGGTATGTGAACTCAAAATGGCGCGCTGATGCGCCTGAAAGTTACACCACACAGATTCGGTGGCTCTGGTGGAGGCCTCGGCTCGGGGTCGATGAATAGGCCAATGAGGGAGTCGCGGAGGACTTGGCTGGATCGGAAGGATTTTATCTGGACCGAGGAATGATAACACCGAAGTATTTGGAGAGCCACCGAGATGTATGGGTGGTGGGGCCCTTCACGTGGGGAAGATCCACGTGGCTGGAGAGGTTGTCCGCTAACCAGGGTGGTCCGCAGACCGATTGTCGTCCCGCGAACCAGGGTGGTTCGTGACTTCGGGTTCAATCTGTGAACCAGGGTGGATCACAGAGGGTTCCAGGAGGGTAGCGGCGGCCAAGGGCGGCACCGGTCAGAGGCTCGTCGGTCGGGGCTTCGCCCGCGCAAGAGAGTGCTACGCGGTGCGACGGATGGGAAAATAGGCATAAACTCCCTGATCCGCGGGGAAGTCATCCACAGATGGGGTATGGTTCGAGGTTATCCTTATTTTTTTTTATCTTAGGTTCACGGTTCACCAAGCTATTATGCGTTTTATAATTCCTTGTTAATTCGTATACCTGTTATGGTTCGCGGATGGGAATTTCACTGTTTGTGAAATACAAATCCTTCCTTCAACCGATCTCCTTCCGAATCTCCAATCCCTCTGAATCCGATTCCTGTTCTCTGATCTCTTTTTCTTTCCCCCTTGGTCTCCTTTTATAGAGTGGGTAAAGGGATGTATCTGTGGCTACGCGGAACCTTTTGCAGAGGCCCATAACCATATAACCGGTTCATAGCTGACTTGGTCAATCCGTGATTTGCGGTGGGTATTGAACGCTTCCCCCCCCCCTATGCGAATCGAACTCAGGGAGTGCCCCGTGACTGCGAAGGGTTCCGCCTCTATTCCGTGAATGACAGTAGGTGCGGCTCGAACCGATCAACGCGGTCCGAGGTTGGAGCGGTTCATGACGGTGAACCGGACTGGCGCCTATCCTACCTCATGACCACAGAGGATATCCACCTCTATTTCACGAACGAATATAGTTCGCGGAGGGGCGCTTCGCGGGGCCTAGCCACGTTGCATTTCCATGGGACCGGTTCGTGGACCGGTCCTGTTTGTGTCCCTTATTTGATTATTTTCCCCAATTGTTTGGGGGATTTGGGTAGAATCTCTTTTGCGGATTTTTCAGGACCCTACAAGTGTTTAACTACAAATGGTTTATTGGTAACAATAATGTCATACACGATGAATTTGGGATGAAACTTGTCAAATTGAATATATTGGAAGACACAACTGATCCTTTTATAATGGAAACACATGAAAAACAAATTTTATATGTTTTTTATCAATCTGATATGTTTTGGTCTATTGTTTTACAAGGAATAAAATTTATCGGTGATGATAAACTCAACAATGATGCTTATTTATGTGAGATCCCTACTTCCATGGAAAGATTAATAGATAATAATGATGAGCACATCATAGACATGGTTCTCACTATAAGGAACGATCATGAAAAAGGAATTTGATAAAACAATCCTTTAGTACATTCCTAATATTATATGTAATATATGTTTATTTCTCATTTACTTTTATAAATTCTCTAAAATATTAGATATACCATTTTTTTCTTTATTAAAAAACATATTAAAAATAATAAGTTAAAGTGTTAGTTTATATTAGTTTAGTTTTGTTTAGTTTAATATGATTATCATTACATAACTTATATATTTATTGATTTTGTTGAAATAAAATTATTTTATATCTAATATGTTAAATAAAAATAAAAATATTTTATAAGGGTACATTAAAAAAATATTTTTTTTTTATAAAAATGATTTATTAGGTTATACCATTTTGAATATTCCTTCACAAATTTTGGATTTGTTTTCATTCATTTACATGAAATTTCATATATCATTACTGTTGTAAGAATTTTAGTTAACTATAAAAAATAAGAATAACAATGTGTTAAGTTTTAGTTTAATTTTCTATTTTATAATTTTTCATTTTTTATTTACATTAGTATTGTAATAGTTGATTTTTTATATTTTTGTACTAATTGTTTGTTACTTTTATTTAAAGGATAATGATAGATCAATCAGCTGATCAAAAAAATACATCTGGAGATGAGTGTATTCATACCTCTTGGGAGGAATTTTTACATTCTCCTCTTGATGATCCCCTTCTTTATTTAAAAGAGTCATATACTCCCATAGATCCAAAGAATACTTTGAGGGTTAGTAAACATGGTAGCACACGTTTACCAAAATTATCAGTTGCTCATAGCCAAGACCAGATAATAATGCTAGACTTTGATGATAATGATATTCCAAGCGGTACTAATGGAAAACAATTCAAGAGTTTTGTATTAGTTCAAGGTAAGCGAAAAGTTAGTATTTTGTTTAATGATTGGAGAAGTTTTGACAAAGTAACACTATCTTAGTTGTGGGAGACCATTTTTTCAATATAGTTTTTTATTGTTTTACTAATCTTGAAATTTTTATAGTAATATATTTCCCCCCCTTCTTATCAGATAAAATAATTTATACCTGACACTAGAGGAGTCAAGAAGAAATGTTTATCAATGTTTGCTAGGAGATGGAGGAATTTCAAATCAACGCTCACATCTAATTTCATTTTTGAGCATAGGAAACATCCTAATCCATTTGATATATATCCTTTTATCGATGAAGACGCATGGAAAAAATTTGTTGAAAGTAGAATAAAAGAATCATTTTTGGTATGTTCAATGTAAACTTTTAAAAGTTTTCTTATATTAATGATCTTATTAATGATTTATTATTCTTAATTTATAGAAATAAAGGAGATCTCATCAGAAGTCACAATCTAGAAACGTATACCCTCATACTTTATCTCGGTGAGGGTATACTTTATTGGAAGAAAAAATGATGGCTGGAAAATTTCAAAAACTAAGAGTTGAGTCTTTAGGCACTGGAGAGGTTTCCCCTCCACCCCCAGATAGACATGAAAAATGGAAAAGGGATCAGATGATAGAAAAGGAAAATATCTTATAGAAGAGTCGAGGGTTGTATCTATGAGGATTGTAAGATGTTTAATTTATTTATTTATTTAAGTTAATTAAATTCTTTAAATATTTTAAATCATTATATAATTTTTTAAATAATTCATAAAGGATTCTCTTAAGGAGAATAGAACACAATGGGTCTTTGTAGCTAAGGGTAGGTGGGATATTTTTTCTACAACATTGGGAAAACGTGAACAACTGGGTCATGTGTGAGGATACCCAGTGGGTGTATCAGTGAGAAAATTATTACCACATTCTTCAATATCTACAATGGAGGGTATTTATAAAAAAATATAGTCTTTAGAGGATAAATTTTATAATATTAATGTGATCATGGATGATAATATCGGAGCGTCGATACAGTACATGTTTACAAACACAAAAAGAAAATTTTAGATTGAAGCTCCCACTCCTCCACCTCCTCCAGTTACTCCCACTCCCACTCCTCCACCTCCACCTACATGCCCCATGTTTTATCCTACTCCTATACCCCTCCACTAAATATTCCCAATTACTATGAGTTATATGTTTATGATCCTCAGCATCATATTGTTCCATATGGGTTGATATATTATATTGGAGATACCATTCATCATCAACATATAGATATAGAGAATCATAGAGTCATTGTACATGATATTATAGATATATCAGCTAGAGTAACGTTACCTATAGATGAGGTGATGATAGTTAGACAAAGTATCAACCACCTTTTAGTTTGGTCATCTAGACTTTCGTGACATATTAACATAGAGGTAAGTGTGTATGTTATATTTTATTTCATTTTTTATTAAATTTGTTTTATCATTTGAAATTTAATATATTTGTCTATTTATTTATATGAATAATTTAAAGGTAAAGAAATACTGTATAGACAATAACAAAGAAAAAGGGATATGACCTCAGATACAGATTCTAGTAGTCTTGAAAGATTTTCAAGATATTCGAATTTGTTATTGGGTGATTACGAGATTCCAATGGAAGATAATTTATGTGGGTGTGCAATGATTGTGGAACTTTTAAAAAACGATATAATGGAGCTTGTAACTAGAGATAAGTTGAGCATTAATATGATGTAAGTTTTTTCCACGTAAGACTTAACATAAATCTTTCCCTCCATTAAATTGATTGAAAATGTGTACTTATATCATTTTTTATTACTTATATTTATAAAATGTGTGAGGATAATGACATGAAATATGTATATAGATTTATGGACCCACAATTCATTTCACCTAAAACATGAAAAATGACTAAAGAAGAAAGAATAGTTTATATTGCTGAAAGATTTGAACAGAATATAATTACTAAGTGATGGGTGTTTCCTTATCTTGATAGGTATGAAACATATATCTCACAAAGTGTTATTTATATTTTAACATAATAACCACTAACATTAAATTTTCTTTTATATTAGTGAACATTGGATGTTAGGTGTTTTTTGTCCAAGGGAGAAGATACTTTACTAGATATGCTCTATCCATGGAGATGTGTGAGGAAATTTTAAGAACTCATTGGGACTGTAAGTTTTAATTTATTAATAGTTGTTTATTTTAAAATGATTTAAAATTTATTTCATTTATATTGTTTTATAATAGGGGATGAAATTTATTTCAAAATACCACATAAAAAAATCCCTAAGATAAAATATATAAAAGTAAAGGTGAATTTCCATTTATAATTAGTATATTTTGGATATATTACTTAAAAATGTTATTTTGAATTGATAAACTCATTTAAACATCATTTTAATAAATAAAAAGGATTCAAATAATACGCATATTATGTGTTAATATTTATGTATGAAATAATTACAACTGGAACAATTATGAATTTCAATTAGGTAAGATTTCTTTATAAACTATTCCTTAATATTTTATTTGTTTTATTCATTATACATGTTAAATAATTTCCTTTTAATTTGTATATTTTTTTTATGAATCTCACTTTTATAGTGCACAAGGGATCACACAGTTACAAGTGGAATGGGAAAATCATTTTACATGTTTGGTTATATTTCAATTTGTTTTTAGTTAATCTTGTAATTATGAATGTTGTAATTTTAAATGTGTATTTTATAGTTTTTTTGTTGGATTTTAGTTTTTTTAGTTAATATTTTAATTTTGAATGTTGTAATTATAAATTTTTATTTTGTAGTTGTTTTGTTATTGTTTCTATATCATCTTGTTTCTGTTTGTTATTTTGGTAAGCAATGGAGAGGAAGGTTGAAATGAAATATTAAAAAAAAATCCACATTTTTTATTTTATAACTGACATTAAAAACCTAGATTTATGGTTTTTCACATTGGTTTCTAAATAACCGACATGAAAAACTATTTTTAAAATTGATTATAAAATAACCGATGTAAAAAGACTTCATTTAGAAGATTTTACACATCATTTACTATATAAAATATGTAGAATATTAAATTTTACATTGGTTATTAAATAAATTATGTAAAAAATCATTCATTTTAAAGATTTTACATGTTGGTTATGTAGAAACCAATGTAAAAGATGCTTTTTTTGTTGGTTATTAAATAAATGACATAAAAAACAAGTTCAATGATACATTTACAATGTTCATTTTATTAACTGACATTAAAGGAATATTTACAACTTTTACTTTAATAACGATAGATAATAATCTATGTAAAAAAACTGATGTTAAAAATTATTTCTTCACTAGTGGGGGAATGATATTGTTGATGATCAATATGTGGGTAGAAATTTATCTTGGATTAATTTGAATAGATTGATTAAGAATGAACTTTTTCCTTGTTCCATGAGATAATAATGTTAGAGACTTTTTCATATTTGTAGTAGATGTGGGAAAGTCTAGCATAAACCTTGAAGAATGATATTCTGTACTAATATTTTGGTGTCAGTGTCAAGAAATTTGTGAATATATTAGTAGAGAAGTTCAATATATATGGATTATTCCCAGGTGATATTCATTTTTAATTCTCTCTAAAGGTTGGGAGTGAAATTATTCCACTGATAGGGTCCACATTAATAAACCATTCCAAGATGGATGCCAATGGTTAATGGTTTCACTTCATCCCATGTGGTATGGTGAACTTCAGATGATTTTTTTGGGCGAGAAATCTTAGAAAAACTCACATGAAGTAAGATTATACTTATAATTAGGTATTTCTTTGAAATTATCTAGAGTTGATATCTCTAAGGATGAAAGAAGATATTGTTTTCCTGGATGGTGGTGTATTGAGTTCACTCAGAGTTTGGACCTACAATAATGAGGGGAGTATATATGAGGGTGGGTTGTATTCTATATAAGGTTTCTTTATTCCTTCCTATATTATTATCTCTAGATGTTTCCTTTTTTATGTATAAAAAGGTTTTAAGGTGGGTAGGGTGTAGTGATATAGTTTTTTCACAATAGAGACTTAGCTCAATTATGATTTTTAGAGTCACAAGACCACCCAATGGGTAAAATGATAAATTTACCATAGAATATGACCTTGTAATAAATTTTAAATGGTCTTATTGATCTCAGGGTGCAATGTTTACCCCCCCCCCCCCCCGAGATGAAGTTTTGCGAATTTACAAGGATGAAATTTTTTAATAAATGTTTAATAATTATTATTTAAATAAATAATTGTCCCATGAGTGAATATGATGATATATTCTAAATGGGAGCTTATAAGAAAATTTTTATTTCTTTTTTTTGTGTCTAAAAAATATATTTTTTTCTAGGTTAGGTGTAAATTGTGTGCTTGGGTGTTGGGCCCCGGGCTGAGATGATATCAGGATTTTAATAAAATAAATGCTAACCCTACTTATCAAATATAAATATATATTTAAGAACCTATGCCTAGGGTTATCCACCTCCCATAATGATTAAACACTAATGGAGAATATGTGATAGGGAAGAGTGATCATGTGATGAAATTGAAATTATATTGGAGAAATAAGACTAGATTCATGATGACTCCGATGACCGAATTACATAGAAATAAGGAACATAACATTGGAATTAATGAACCTCTGATGTGATGGAGATTTATTATAAGGTAGGTTTTTTTTCTTGGTATTCAGTCCTTTTTCAACATTATAATTAATTATAGAATCCCCAATTTTAATTTTTTTTATCACCATTTTGAGTATTGTGGTATTATGACCTTCATTATTGTTACATTCAACTTCATGATTTACCAATTTTTCATGTTCATGGAATAACAGGTTGGAAAATTTGATTCTTTGTAGGTGAATTCACTTCGAACACCTCTCACCTATATTCTTTCCCCCTCTTTCCCGCTGTCTCACTAAAAAAATTACATCCTTTAAAATGAACATGAGTTTTATTAAACCATATCAGATGGATTTTTTAAAGGTAGTTTTAGGATGAATGTGGTAGTATAATAGGTGGTAGGGTGGATTGGTGTGGGATAAAATATGGTTATAATGGAGAAAATTTCATCTATTGGAGGAGAATTAAACTATAGTTTTTAGTTTTACAAGACTCAAATATGGTGTAGTGAATTGAGGTTGTGAATAATGTTTTAGGAAGGGTTTGTAATCTAGGTGTGAGGGAGTTGATAGAACAAATTCCAAGAAGGACCCTGGTGTTTCTTGAGTGTAACGAATGATTTTATGAGTAGCAATGAAAATTCATCAGGAAACGTTAATGACATAAATAAGGTCTTTTTGTTTTTTGAATATAAGATTTACAACTACATGATATGAATTCACAAGGACCACATGTCATGTATCATTTTACTAAAGTCACAAGGATTTAAATAATTTATAAGTATCACATGGAATTTATCATAGACACACACATTTTTTAGGTATAGATTACATGACTCGAGGCACCACTAAGTATATAATCAACCAAACTATTTCACACACATGTCATGTTATTAGAATATATTCTATGTTTGGTCTATATGACATGGACATGGCTACAATACATTCATGAAGAAACTTATATTAACCAAACACTATGTGTTCATGTAGATGTGTTTTGTATCTAGGGATTACATGACTTGGGTATCTAATGGTACACATTGAGTATCTTATCAACACTCACACACCATGAACCATTTTTGACACATCGTGTATATCTGGATGACATTACTTTATATAATAGGGATACATTATAAGTGTCCTATGAGTCCAAAATGACTTGTACCATACTATTGAATGCTATGTAGGTTGAATTCACATTCCATGTGAAGGGAAGTACATGACTAGAAAATTAAAGAGGCGCTACATTCTATGCACCCCTATAGGAAATGTCATGCACTTTTCTAGCTTGGGTAATTATTCATATCCTTCTACCCATGACTCAGATTTGGGAACCTATGTAGCGTATCTTGAGAATTTTTCCTTATAAAATATGATGGTAAATCTCTATATGACATCAAAGGTGAGATACGAGGTGGTTTGGAAATTTTATATTACTTTTATCTGTTGGGATAACGACTGGGTTTGGGTGAGATTATTAAAGGGGGAAAGAGAATAAAGACCCCATCATGATGTTATAATGATAGATAGCATGTACCATACATTCTTTATGAATTATGATAATCCCTAATGTTATTATGGCATCCAACCTCTAGATCTACCATAAGGCCAACACTCCCTTGGCCCTAACAAGGTGTGGGTCCCCTACATGACTGATAAAGTTCAGAGCTCCACCTCTTATATTGTGCGTGATTCCTATATCCATGGATTTTGGTACTAACTCATCCAATATGTTCTACATGATGAGGTATGATTACTCTATTAAATATTTTTCAAGTAATGTGGTTTTACATATGGTTGGGTAGTTATCACAATAAGGGTTGGAACTCCATTGACTGACCTCTATTCTTGGACAAGTTGTGGGTTCCCTAGTTTGTTTATAGATTGGATATATGATAATTTTGAACATTAAGTTGTGGAAATTAATCTACTGACACACATAATTCAGTGATGATCGAGTCCCCCATTATGGGTTATAGTGGGAATTTGGAAGTTAAAAGGGATGAATAGTTCATATAATTTGAGCCTAGTGACACCACAAGAACCCCTTGTTTTCCTTTGAGATGTGACTTAAAATTAGGATATTGTTTTTTTTTACATATTGAAAATTTTCATACACAGATCATCACTATTTTATTATGTGACATGTTCCTTCATTTATTATAGCTAAGATGATGGGCACTTCCCTGCATCCTCGACACTTATGGTTTTAAAACATATCTATATCCACTAAATTACTTCATATTACACTTATGTTATAGAGTTTGATCTAAATTATTTATTCTTCTTTCCATTTTGATTTTAGGTCATCTTACTGAGTATGTGTATACTCAACCCTACAAGGGATTTATGCACCCACGTGTTGTTTTTGTGAAAACGGTGCACAGTTATGAGGCAATTTTGGTGGGTTCAGAGTTGGTGAAACTTGTTTAGAGGTGATGTTTTATGATTTCGATAGATATTGGTGGTTTATGATGGTGAAGGTGACCATTGATATTAGAGATAAATCAAGGATCTCATTTATTGAGGAGGATATTTATAATGCCTTATGTTTATCAGATTTAGAGGCTTTTTAGATGTACATTGTCTAGGTTGTTTTCCTATGTGGTGGTGTACTTATCAAGTGATATCTCATGGTTGTAATGCATATAGTTTAGTTGTTTATATATGTACTATTTTTTTTGTTTATTTTATGAATTGGATATATGTGTTTGTTATATGTTGATATAGGCTAAAGGCTCCCATATTGTGTGATATGCCTACCCAGTTCTAGTCACCTACCCCTAACCTATTAGAGGTAGGCTCAGGGTGACACACTCTCCTTACTATTGGCCATAGAAGGGCCTTGGTGGGTTAGGTCATGTCATAAAATATGTCAAATTCCTATTTTTTTCCCTATACATGCATAAATTAAAGAGAGTGAGTTGAAAAATAAATTGACACACAAGTCACCTGCCATGAAAATCAAACAATAGTAAAATGATATTACAATAAGGGTGTTCTTAATTAAGATTTTGTATTTATAATAAAATTTGGATATTTAATGTTGTTCTTTACATTATTAGTTTTATTTAATAAATCTCAAGGCATACATAATCTACTCAATATATTTTTCTCTATCCCATGAAATATTTCAAATATCCATAATTTTAACTCACAAATCTCTCCTTTTATTTATTATAATTTTGGTATATTTATCATCATTAAAATATTTATCTGTTTTTTATTTCATTTAAATATCACCAAAATTTTGATATAATATCATTATAAAATCAATATACATTTTTTATTTGAAATAATACTTCAAATATCTCTCATTAAAATTTAAAATATTGAAATAAATCTTTTTATTTAATATCCATAAAAAATGAGTCAGACTTATCTTTAAATCTTCTATGTTTTCTATATTTAGTTATCTATAAAAAATAGTCTAGAATACATTAAAAATTACTATAAATCAAACAAATCAATCAAACATAACATATGATTAAAATTTCATATCTCCAGTGAATTCATACACGATCACAGTTTACACTTATGTAAGATGGATTATTCATACATTATCTTTGAAAAATTCAGTTTAATATTATGTGAGCTCTAGTTTTAATCCTATATAAGCATTAAAACTATTGATTTCCCTATATGTATCCTATTAAAGAAAAAAAATTAATTTTTCACCACCTTTGAAATCATACATGAGTTTTATAGTAATCGTATGAAGGAAGAAGTAATTACAATTTAGTCTTATGTGTCTCTATCCTTTTCAAAAATTATACTCATATTTTTCCTGTAAAAAAATAAATTTAATATTATGTCACCTCTAAAAAATCACTCTAATAATACATAAATTGATATTTTTTTCAAAATTATCCATTCTTCCCCAATACTTCAACGATGTAAAATATCAACATTGATCCTTAATTTCATTTAATTGATTAAAAACAAACAAAATTCTTTGAAATAATGACCTTTAATATAACACTTTCAATATGAAATTCTTCTCTTAAAAGACTTATGTACCATCATTCTCTAATTTACCTACATGAATAAACTTTATTCCAATACCCACTTCCCTTTTAGATTGTTGGTAACACTAAGTGAAATTTAAATAACTCAAAAAAATAAAGTAATAATAAGTAATAATAGAGTAACTCAATAATCACTCTAAGCCTTCATAAGTTATGATCGATGTAGGAAACAAGTGTTCAAGATATAATTACCTGCCAAAATTCATACCTCCACATGTAAATAACTTGTAAATAACTAAACTATTAGAACTCACCCTATCTCCATAAATCCATTTTTCCTAGGGACCATATATCCCCCTATCTTGTATATCACAGATTCCCCCTCATGGGTAGATTTTCCCCTTGATATAAATATTATACTATAACTCCACATGTTGATTTTTTTATCTTTGACACCAATTATTTGAGTACCTTTCAATTTTACTAATTTATCCCCCTTTGACAATAAACCCAAAGGATAAGACCTTCCAATAATTGAAAAAACAAGTTAACATTTTAAATAATACAAGGATAAGTGATTTCCAAGACTCCTCATTCTATGTGAGGTGGTTAAAAACTAAGGTTCAATAAATTATTTCAAATGACTACATGCCTAATGAATTTGTAAATATTTTTACCATTTTTTTATTAGTTCTGTAACACCCCAAGATTTCATAGTGTGTTATTTCTTCAAAATAATTCAATAACTTTCACTACATGAAACACCAAGTTCAAGCACACCATGACTTACCAAACAAGCCGTTCAAAAGAGGTTATGAATAGTATTAGATAAATTTTAATGTTTATTTTGAGTTTCTTAGATATAATGCAAGAACAAATTCATTTTCAGTATTGCACTTTTATCAACATTAATAGTGAAACCTTTTTAAATACTATATTTTAAACTTTTTGACTAAATGGGGACATCAAAAATTTAAAATGAAACATCCCAAGCTTCTACGGTACACTTCTCTTTGAATAATGTGATAGCGTGTGTTGTACGCAACACCGAGTTCTAACAACCAATTAAACTAGCCGTTATGAATAGTAATAACTACTTTTTGAAATTATATATATTTTATATTTCAAAATGGACTTCATTTTTGGATTCAGAATATCAAAATTAGCCTAGGGTGAAATTTTGGTACTTTTCGGATAACTTTTATATTTTGATGAATAGTGAAAATTACTAAATTTTAATTAAAAACAACTTTTTTAATCAAAATAATTAATATTGATAAATTATGAATTTGAGTGGTTTTAAAGTATATTTAGAATATATTTTTACCATTTAATATAATGTTGGTCGTTGGACATAATTTTACAATTAAACCGAACATAAACAAGTGTCAATCTTTTGATAGTTATTATCTCTTAAAAACACGCTTTTTGTTTTGACAGCGGGAATTAATTTTAAATTAATTTCTGCCACTTCTGTGTTTTGAATTTAGGAAAATAGATTCCATATTTGGAATCAGGATGTTCAAATTGTGTAAATAGGTGACTTTTATTTTTAGACAATTTGAATAATTGCTGCGGTAAATATTTTATTTACCATGGTTAAGGGTAAATCCGGTAAATAAGGGTTAAAAAATAATATTATAATAATACTAAATTACCCTAAAACGTGTCTTAACCATATTGGTTGATACATGGTCTACCATGGGCATATTTGGGTCTATTTTGGGACCCCATGGATCCACTTGTAAGTGATAATGACACTTTATTTTAATTAAGTCAAAATGAATACAAATATGACACAAGCATATATCTTTTAGAAAAACAATTGTTACATAGGGTTATATATGTTGGATTTTAGATTATAAATATTCATTAGAAAGATAAAACGATTTCCTACATAATTATATTTTATTTATAATTTTTAGACATTAAATAATTTATTTTATTTATGACACAATGATGATGCAGTAATTACTATAATAGTGAAAAATTAAAATAATTGATATTATAAATACCCAAATAAATATAATATGAAACTTTTAATGAATTAAACTAATTTTAGAGGATAATATGATATATTAGGATTGATTTAATTGACTTTTTTTGAAGTAATCAATCTGTTATGAGTTTCACAAAAATCAACTATTGAATAGTGTCAAAATTGACATAAAATAGTTCTTAAAACAAATATTATATTATTAATTGATATTAAATTCCTAAAAATCTAAGGTTCGGCCAAGAGACTTATATCATGATAGGTTCATCATTAATGGACCACTTGGGGGTCTCTTGTATGTATATGGTAAGTTTATTAACCATATAATATAAAAATACAAAGAGACATTGTAAAAGTGAAACTAATTAACTTAGAGTTAATACTTAAAGATAAGGTTAATATAAGTACCCAAACCTGTCTAAATTCTATTGTTTGAGTTGTTTTCGACCCATACCCACCTTAACCTTTGAATTATCAACTTTGGAGGTATTAGAAACCGAATATGAATTTAATATAAACTAATATTTCTAGCTTTTCCAAAGGTGCCCCTCACCCCTCTTATAAAAGGGCACTCCTCATTCTCATTTCTTCACACCTCTCAAGCCACTTGGCTCGTCCAAACCCTGCCCAAATAAGCTCCCAACATCCCTCTCCTCCTCCTTGAAGCTTCCCCTTAGGCAGAAAGCATTTCAAGAAGTCCTTTGGTTCCAACCAAAGTGAGTTACCTAAATTAAAGGTAACGATTTCTCTTAAATTATTTTCATTTATTTTGCTTCTCCAACCCCCAAACTCTTTTTATTTCCTTTCTTTTGTAACAACACCAGTATCCTCAATATACTAGGATGTTGTTATAAGAAGGATTCAAACTACACATACACACAACTCCATCTAATGGATGATGAACATAATGTTTCTGTGGATGGCAAACTAACGCCTCACGAAACGATGATTGTTCAAATACATCTTACCGCCTCTCATGGTGGCCATTATGATGGCACTGTAATTAAACATGATATTAATGATATATATTTTATATATAAGCTTCTGTAATTCCATTTTATTTCATACCATTATTCGTTTCATGTTGTATATACATACGATAATTTCATTTGAGGAAGTGCGGACTACCGCCCCCTTAAAATGATATGACTCGTTCATACCACACATGGAACGTATAAAGGATGGTGTTAATGAACTTAAGTAACATATATAAAATATTATATTATACTGGAATAGTAATATACCTATGTATAATTTGGATTCAATTCTTTTAAAATAAAAATTAAATGGAAGTAGCGTTCGTGCGTACGTACGGACTACCGTCTCCACGAACGCGGTGAGATCCATCCTCCATCGTATCCATTCAAGTATTATTATCATTTTAAGGTTAAAAATAATGTTAATATCATTCTGATTATGAATAAGATTTAATCTATCCATTACAAACATATCTTACATAACCAAACATTTAAGAAGAACGAATCGATTATCACCTACAACGACGATAATACTAAGATATTATTAACAAATCAATGTTAAAAGATCATATATGATATCATATTAATATATATGATTCTTGTATGATTTAATAACAATTATTTCACCATTATACAGGAGGTTAACCTACCCCAACCAAAGAAAAGTACAAGGTAAGGGTTATTTCACAATCTCTTCATTATCCGAGGTTGTTTATTTGTAATAATCTACTGGGATCTCTTTATCATCCACATCCATGTTTCTTCAAAATGTATTTCAAAACATTTTTATTATTTACAAGAATATGGGTTAAAGTCATTTATACCCTTGTTTGACTTTTTATAAGAGGTTTATAAAGGAATCTTTCCGTCGTTTTCAAAACAAGGTCATTTTTAACCTTTTCGACAGAATTGAGGTAAGAATGTTTTTTTTAACTTATACGGCAGGTGCGGCTATTTTCCACTGTTATAAAATCTTCAAAGCTTCCCTTAAAAGCTTATAAGATTATTTTCAAAGAAAATGTTTTATTTTATATGGATCTTAAATGATTTCAAAATAAAAGGAGATATTTCTTTATAAAGAATTTTGATTTCATCTATGTCAACATCCTTTGATGGATTTTAAGATTATTTGAAGTTGATTTATTATGATACAAAACTTCTATATTTTATTGAAGGTTTTGTGAAATGTTTGACTGTGGATGTGCTATTTTTATACCATTCATAGTTTATGGTGAAAGTATTGACATTTCGTATGCTAGTTTTAATACGAATGTTTATGTTATATTTAAACCTTTTCATATGGGAATGCATTGGACTTAATAAGTGACGGGTGGAGCCCGCTATAGCTCCTCGATGCATCGGTAGGTCTCATGAGACAAACTAGTGTCTTGGCACAAGGCCTTGACAAAATATTATTTGTAGTCTTGGCACGAGGCCTTGGCTATGTGGTTATGATAGTCTGGCATTATGCATTCCAACATTATGAAAGTGGTTATTGATTTTTCATGTGATTATTCGATTAGTAGAATATCCATGTGAACAAGTAAATGGCATTATTTCATTTTACTTTTTCCATACTATGTTGAAGTTCAAGTTTAAAAGGCTTTGTTTTAGTAATTCATTGCCTTAAATGTTTATGCTTATTTTTGAATGTTCCGCTATATTGTTATCCTTACTGGGCATTTGAGCTCACCCCTTTTCTATGTTTTATTTTTCCCAGGATGTGAAGATGTAAGTTATGAATGACCTGCAGGGATATTATAAGGGGATTATAGTGTGGATTGTGGAAACATTATGTTGTTGTAGTAGTTTTTCATTTTATGATGTAATGTAAAACTTATGAATATATCTAGTGTTTCCAAGGCTAGTAAACCAATCGGTCTTTCGAGATTTGATCTTTCTTGTGATCATGCCAATGTTATGTAATAATGCACCGACTCTGGGTAACTGGGGTCGGGGCGTTACAGTTGGTATCAGAGGAAGTTTAGTACAAACCTTGGAAGCTAGATTTAGATAAACTCTGATTAGAGCACGTAGACCTAAGATGAACTTTGAGGATTAGTATAGAAGAACTTCCTAGAATTTTGGTATTGTAGAGATTTTGTGAGTTTTCCGAGCAATACATCCCTGTCTGGATACGAGCAGGTAGAGGTGGCTCTGGCACAGATGTACCTAGGGGTAAAACCCGAAAACACCGCTTTGAGCTAGACTCGAACGGGAACTGGTGCATGACAACGGGCCTTGCTGCACTCTTGGTTACGACACTCCCGGGGGATATGCTTAGGATAATTCTCATTTTCTTTACAAACCATTATGAAGGGTTTATGAGTATATACATCCTCAAATGAGACATTTTTATGATTATGGATTATATCCATAAATAGTTCAATTTATGTTAAGTGTTTTATAAGTATGGGATTATGTATTTTGATTCATAAACTGATCTAGTGTATTCCATTGTTTAGAAATGGTGCCCAGTAGAAGGAATGAGAACTCCAGAAATGCACATGATCCAAAGAGAAGGAAGGATCATATCTTTCATGGTCTTAAGCTAGAATTTATAAGAGAAATAGTCTCCCATGTATTATCATCATATGAAGAAATAATATCATGTGTTGATAAGATAAGTAAAGAGTTTACTGAGTCCTATGGCTTTGAAGGGAAGCAAGAGAAGAAAAGGATAGAAGAGAGAAAGATGGATAAAGGGAGGAGGGAAAAGAAGAATTTTCCCATATGTGGTAACTGTGGAAAGAAACACCCTGGAACTTGCCTAAAAGGAATGGTAGTTTGTTATAAGTGTGGAGGAAAAGGGCACAAAGTACATGACTGCAAGGGTAAGAAAATGGTTTCAAATGTACAATGCTTCATTTGCAAGGAGTTTGGACACTACGCGAACCTATGTCCCAGTCATCAGACTATGCCGAAAATGATGCTATTGGATAATAATCAAGTTATGATACTACCACAGATGAAGAGGAATGATTAGAGTTATTATGTTGATTATATCAATTGAGTGTTGTATCAACAATGTACTTGTTATAATAATTATGGAGTATATAAGGATTGTACTGCAGTACTATTTCATTAAGGACTTGAGATGGTGTGGAACAAAGAAAAGTGACTCAGTAGCAGGTTAAATGTTTGGAAAATATATGGTTGAGAGAAAGATAAACCATAATATGGTTCAGATACCGAGGTGGTGATTTTAGAATAATACATGATTGATTTGGATAAATTATATTGGATATTATTGACTACCTTGAAGCTGATTAATGATTTGTATATTCCATCATTGTTGGGTTTTAAAACATTTTTGGATTAATGAAGTATATCCAGCATTCAATATGGAATAAGGGAATATGAATGTAATCAATAAGGAATATGGTAATACATGATGAAGGTATTCATATGCTATTACGGGGTAAAAAGGATCTATATTATGTTTACCTTCCTTATAAATGTTGGACTGTGAGTTTGGATAGAAGTATTTTGGATAGTTCTAGTTTGGATTATTTTGGATTTCCATAAAACGACAACCCGGAGGTCGGGCGGCAACCCGTTGCGTCCGGCAAGGCTGCGAGACTTGAACCTGCAACCGAAGGGCGATAAGGGTGTATCACCTACCACTGGCCCACGAGATGTCCTGGATTAAATAATGTTGTTTTTATTAAAAGATCTTGTAAATTCGTTTATTTTGGAACCCTATACGAATAGTGTAAATAGAATTTTTTTTTACATTCTATTATCTTTTAGAGTGAAAGATGAGTTTGTGGAAGAAATTTATTAATGGATAAAACTCTAATTATAAAGTAAGTATATCTCCTTATGATCTTAGCCAATCTCATAAATAAATTCCCCAACATTAATAAAGGAAACATAGAACAAAAATGTTGTCCTAGATGGTACCTTAAATCATCACAAATTTATGGCTTTGGGATTTTTGGCCTTTTCATAGCCATGTTCTCTACCACTCTCCATCAGATAATTGATGGTTAGATTTCTCTTCCATATCCATATTTTCCTACATGGAACCCTAGTATGTGTTATTTTCGGTAATCTTCATACTTTCCACTCTTTATTTTAAATAGAGACCTCATTAATTCATTTTTCGATGTGGGATTTCAACTAAGATATTTTGAAACGTCAAAAATGTGTTATCCTAATACCCTATGTTTTGTTGAACCGATGGTATTTCAAATCATCATAGATTGATGAGTTTAAGTACCTCAATTTTATACTTGTTTTTGATTGATGACCTCAATCACTACCTATAAATATTTACGTTTTTCCTCCAATTATATGTCTCAAATTTCCACCAATGTTCTCCTAATCGAGATCATAATTTGGTGGTGACCCTTTGATTTCTCTTTTCCTCATATTAAGACTAAATTTTAGTAACCCAATTTTCGATGTGGGTTTTCCCACAAATATATTATCTATTTTCAACCTTTTATTTTCGAAGAACAATTTCAAATTGCGAGGACGCAATTTATTGAAGGAGGGGAGAATGTAACACCCCAAGATTTCATAGTGTGTTATTTCTTCAAAATAATTCAATAACTTTCACTACATGCAACACCAAGTTCAAGCACACCATGACTTACCAAACAAGCCGTTCAAAAGAGGTTATGAATAGTATTAGATAAATTTTAATGTTTATTTTGAGTTTCTTAGATATAATGCAAGAACAAATTCATTTTCAGTATTGCACTTTTATCAACTTTAATAGTGAAACCATTTTAAATACTATATTTTAAACTTTTTGACTAAATGGGGACATCAAAAATTTAAAATGAAACATCCCAAGCTTCTACGGTACGCTTCTCTTTGAATAATGTGATAGCGTGTGTTGTACGCAACACCGAGTTCTAACAACCAATTAAACTAGCCGTTATGAATAGTAATAACTACTTTTTGAAATTATATATATTTTATATTTCAAAATGGACTTCATTTTTGGATTCAGAATATCAAAATTAGCCTAGGGTGAAATTTTGGTACTTTTCGGATAACTTTTATATTTTGATGAATAGTGAAAATTACTAAATTTTAATTAAAAACAACATTTTAATCAAAATAATTAATATTGATAAATTATGAATTTGAGTGGTTTTAAAGTATATTTAGAATATATTTTTACCATTTAATATAATGTTGGTCGTTGGACGTAATTTTACAATTAAACCGAACATAAACAAGTGTCAATCTTTTGATAGCTATTATCTCTTAAAAACACGCTTTTTGTTTTGACAGCGGGAATTAATTTTAAATTAATTTCTGCCACTTCTGTGTTTTGAATTTAGGAAAATGGATTCCATATTTGGAATCAGGATGTTCAAATTGTGTAAATAGGTGACTTTTATTTTTAGACATTTTGAATAATTACTGCGGTAAATATTTTATTTACCATGGTTAAGGGTAAATCCGGTAAATAAGGGTTAAAAAATAATATTATAATAATACTAAATTACCCTAAAACGTGTCTTAACCCTATTGTTTGATACATGGTCGACCATGGGAATATTTGGGTCTATTTTGGGACCCCATGGATCCACTTGTAAGTGATAATGACACTTTATTTTAATTAAGTCAAAATGAATACAAATATGACACAAGCATATATCTTTTAGCAAAACAATTGTTACATAGGGTTATATATGTTGGATTTTAGATTATAAATATTCATTAGAAAGATAAAACGATTTCCTACATAATTATATTTTATTTATAATTTTTAGACATTAAATAATTTATTTTATTTATGACACAATGATGATGCAGTAATTACTATAATAGTGAAAAATTAAAATAATTGATATTATAAATACCCAAATAAATATAATATGAAACTTTTAATGAATTAAACTAATTTTCGAGGATAATATGATATATTAGGATTGATTTAATTGACTTTTTTTGAAGTAATCAATCTGTTATGAGTTTCACAAAAATCAACTATTGAATAGTGTCAAAATTGACATAAAATAGTTCTTAAAACAAATATTATATTATTAATTGATATTAAATTCCTAAAAATCTAAGGTTCGGCCAAGAGACTTATATCATGATAGGTTCATAATTAATGGACCACTTGGGGGTCTCTTGTATGTATATGGTAAGTTTATTAACCATATAATATAAAAATACAAAGAGACATTGTAAAAGTGAAACTAATTAACTTAGAGTTAATACTTAAAGATAAGGTTAATATAAGTACCCAAACCTGTCTAAATTCTATTGGTTGAGTTGTTTTCGACCCATACCCACCTTAACCTTTGAATAATCAACTTTTGAGGCATTATAAACCGAATATGAATTTAATATAAACTAATATTTCTAGCTTTTCCAAAGGTGCCCCTCACCCCTCTTATAAAAGGGAACTCCTCATTCTCATTTCTTCACACCTCTCAAGCCACTTGGCTCGTCCAAACCCTGCCCAAATAAGCTCCCCACATCCCTCTCCTCCTCCTTGAAGCTTCCCCTTGGGCAGAAAGCATTTCAAGAAGTCCTTTGGTTCCAACCAAAGTGAGTTACCTAAATTAAAGGTAACGATTTCTCTTAAATTATTTTCATTTATTTTGCTTCTCCAACCCCCAAACTCTTTTTATTTCCTTTCTTTTGTAACAACACCAGTATCCTAAATATACTAGGATGTTGTTATAAGAAGGATTCAAACTACACATACACACAACTCCATCTAATGGATGATGAACATAATGTTTCTGTGGATGGCAAACTAACGCCTCACGAAACGATGATTGTTCAAATACATCTTACCGCCTCTCATGGTGGCCATTATGATGGCACTGTAATTAAATATGATATTAATGATATATATTTTATATATAAGCTTCTGTAATTCCATTTTATTTCATACCATTATTCGTTTCATGTTGTATATACATACGATAATTTCATTTGAGGAAGTGCGGACTACCGCCCCCTTAAAATGATATGACTCGTTCATACCACACATGGAACGTATAAAGGATGGTGTTAATGAACTTAAGTAACATATATAAAATATTATATTATACTGGAATAGTAATATACCTATGTATCATTTGGATTCAATTCTTTTAAAATAAAAATTAAATGGAAGTAGCGTTCGTGCGTACGTACGGACTACCGTCTCCACGAACGCGGTGAGATCCATCCTCCATCGTATCCATTCAAGTCTTATTATCATTTTAAGGTTAAAAATAATGTTAATATCATTCTGATTATGAATAAGATTTAATCTATCCATTACAAACATATCTTACATAACCAAACATTTAAGAAGAACGAATCGATTATCACCTGAAACGACGATAATACTAAGATATTATTAACAAATCAATGTTAAAAGATCATATATGATATCATATTAATATATATGATTCTTGTATGATTTAATAACAATTATTTCACCATTATACAGGAGGTTAACCTACCCCAACCAAAGAAAAGTTCAAGGTAAGGGTTATTTCACAATCTCTTCATTATCCGAGGTTGTTTATTTGTAATAATCTATTGGGATCTCTTTATCATCCACATCCATGTTTCTTCAAAATGTATTTCAAAACATTTTTATTATTTACAAGAATATGGGTTAAAGTCATTTATACCCTTGTTTGACTTTTTATAAGAGGTTTATAAATTAATCTTTCCGTCGTTTTCAAAACAAGGTCATTTTTAACCTTTTCGACAGAATTGAGGTAAGAATGTTTTTTTAACTTATACGGCAGGTGCGGCTATTTTCCACTGTTATAAAATCTTCAAAGCTTCCCTTAAAAGCTTATAAGATTATTTTCAAAGAAAATGTTTTATTTTATATGGATCTTAAATGATTTCAAAATAAAAGGAGATATTTCTTTATAAAGAATTTTGATTTCATCTATGTCAACATCCTTTGATGGATTTTAAGATTATTTGAAGTTGATTTATTATGATACAAAACTTCTATATTTTATTGAAGGTTTTGTGAAATGTTTGACTGTGGATGTGCTATTTTTATACCATTCATAGTTTATGGTGAAAGTATTGACATTTCGTATGCTAGTTTTAATACGAATGTTTATGTTATATTTAAACCTTTTCATATGGGAATGCATTGGACTTAATAAGTGACGGGTGGAGCCCGCTATAGCTCCTCGATGCATCGGTAGGTCTCATGAGACAAACTAGTGTCTTGGCACAAGGCCTTGACAAAATATTATTTGTAGTCTTGGCACGAGGCCTTGGCTATGTGGTTATGATAGTCTGGCATTATGCATTCCAACATTATGAAAGTGGTTATTGATTTTTCATGTGATTATTCGATTAGTAGAATATCCATGTGAACAAGTAAATGGAATTATTTCATTTTACTTTTGCCATACTATGTTGAAGTTCAAGTTTAAAAGGCTTTGTTTTAGTAATTCATTGCCTTAAATGTTTATGCTTATTTTTGAATGTTCCGCTATATTGTTATCCTTACTGGGCATTTGAGCTCACCCCTTTTCTATGTTTTATTTTTCCCAGGATGTGAAGATGTAAGTTATGAATGACCTGCAGGGATATTATAAGGGGATTATAGTGTGGATTGTGGAAACATTATGTTGTTGTAGTAGTTTTTCATTTTATGATGTAATGTAAAACTTATGAATATATCTAGTGTTTCCAAGGCTACTAAACCAATCGGTCTTTCGAGATTTGATCTTTCTTGTGATCATGCCAATGTTATGTAATAATGCACCGACTCTGGGTAACTGGGGTTGGGGCGTTACAAGTTCCAACTTGTTTGACCTTGATAATTCCATGATCCCCATTATATTTGATGAAATTATACCGAAATATCAATGTGTTGTGTATGTGAATGTTATAGTGGATTATTTTTCAACTTGATAGAATTTTTCTTATCATAATATATCACCCTAGGAATTTTTACTTATTATCCAATATCCTTTAGTTTTTTCATCCATATTAAAAATGTATAATCCTTATTTACTAATATATATTTAGTTTTAGTTTTTATAAGTGATGTTCTCTCTTAGTTCTTTATAATATATCTAATATAAATATTTCCAATAAAAAATTCACCTCCACTCAAAGATTTTATATCCAAAATTTCCCTGATTCAATATGTATCTAAATATTCTATCAAATCTCGATCTTTTCATGCATCAAATTTCAAATAATAACCAAGGGTACTTTGGACATACCTTATTATAATTTTCAAAATTGTGATATTTTCATACATTGGGATACTTATAACTCATGCTACCAAACATATTGAATAAAAAAAGTATAAAATAATTTCTATCAAATATAAAAAACTCCCAATCATTATCTAATATAAATATAGATTCACTTATCTTTCATCCTCATGTTTTTTGAATTTTGTTTATTTCAATAATTGGATTTTAAATAGGTTTACAGTTCTACATATTAAATTTTTTTAGTATCTCCCATTCATATTTCTCTTGATAAATAAATGTATAAATATTATTTTGATTAAATTTTAGCATAAGAAAATATGTAATCTTGCTAATAATAGAAATTTTGAACTCTAAAATCATCAATTTATAAAGATCTTCCATTTATGCTAGTTTTATTCCACAAAAAATAACATCATAAATTCAGAAAAGAACGATAAATAACTCGTACTTTGATTATTTTAGATAGAGGTTACAATCAACACCACCACTCTCGAATTCCTTATTTCTCATATAAGAATACAGTCAAGCATACCAATACTATGGTGATTGATTTAATACATATAATACCATTTTCAATCGATAAACCTTTGATTCATTATCACCAATTTAAAAACCCATCAGTTTTTTCATATATACTTATTGCTTGAACACTCTATTTAAGAATGACCTCTTTGTATCCATTTAATATAATTTGAATATTTTTTGAATTGAAACCACCATAAAGAGGTGAATTGACTCAAGTATCATACTGGTGTGAATTTTTCTTCAATATTTATGACTTTAATTTGAGTATAACCTTTACACACCATCCTATCTTTTTTCTGTGTCACATTTCCATTCCCATCATATTTATTCTTAAACAACAACTTTTTTTATGACATTGTGATCATTTGACCTTTGTGTTGGATCCCATGTATTATTTTTCTATATTTTATCCAACTATTTATTCATAGATTCTACCATTGATTCATTCTTCATTTTTTTCTTCAAATGATATCGATTCTATCTGTGAGAAGAGAATTATTTTCTTTAAAAATATCATTATTTGAGTTTCCATAGGATCATATTTATCTTTGATAATATTTGACTAATCAATTTTAACTCATATTATAATATTTTATGTCACTGGTTGAATCTATTCAGTAATAATTTATTCCTTTGATTCATAATCAAAATCCACCTCATTTGATTTATTTTAATGAAATATATATTTTTCATTAAAAATATCATATTTATAAAAAAATTCTTCCAGTTATTAATTTTTAGTTTTATTTTCAACTTTCTATTCAATCACCTTATCATTGTTGTTTTTCATAATCATATTAAACATTTTCTTGAAGAATTTGTAGGCCTTAATTTTAGTAGAGTATCCGAGAAAAAATCCACCATCCTCTACATCTTAATAATTCACTTGATTTAATTATCTGTTTTAAATATATAATTTACTTATAAAAAATCTAAATTTTTTTAAATTAAACTTAATTCCATGGAAATTTTCATATAGTGTTGTTTTATCATTTTTATTTAAAAAATCATGATTTTGAGTGTACATGAAAATTTGCACCACCTCTTTAATTTTTTAAGAGATTCCAATATCTATAATGAAATTATTCGCCTTATTATTTATTATTTGATTACAGATCTTAATGAATAAATTTTTCTATAGTGTTATCATTGAAGAAACATCATGTTTGATTCCATGTTTCTCCAGATAATTATCTACTTCAATTGAAGCATATCCAGTTCCATTATCTGATCATAGAACTTTAATTATTCTTACAATTTTATTTTCAACTCTCCATCAAAACCTCTTGATGCATCATAAAAAATCCTTTTTAATTTAGATAAACATAATTCAACCCATTCTATTTATATCATAAATGAAAAATAAAATTTATATTTATCCTCTAGTTTTGATATATGTCATTTGATCCCAAGCATCAGTGTGTATTAGATCTAGAAAATTTTAGGCTCTCTTTTTCTTTTGAATATAGGTATTCCTCACCATCTTCCCTATCGTGAAATAATCACATGTATTTTCTCTATCCTTATTTAGATGTATAATATCAATACCAACCTTAATATTTGGGATATTTCCCTAATTTGTTATGCATATAGTCTAACCTTTTATTTCATAAGTTGTTTTGCTTCTTCCACTATAACAAGAAAAGTGTTCTATTTACTATTCCCTCAGTATGATTCTTCATTTATTCTCTATCCTTTCATCAATGATTTTCTAGTTTTTAAATTAATATGGAATCTATTCTAATTGAATAATAATATGAGTTCTAGGTCATATATACAAATTAAACTCAATATATTGTGAAGAATTACATCTACATAAATTACCACCATGTTCTTTATCTCATATCCTAAAATTATATTCATTACATTTCCTTTTATTTTTAA
Source organism: Viscum album (assembly GCA_963277665.1). Taxonomy (NCBI): domain Eukaryota; kingdom Viridiplantae; phylum Streptophyta; class Magnoliopsida; order Santalales; family Viscaceae; genus Viscum; species Viscum album. Next base: position 1,050,763,911 of record OY728146.1, on the reverse strand, counting down.
ATAAAAATAATTTCAAAAATGAATGGTTCTATAAACAAATATCTGGATTTTTTTAATAAATTCATATTCCCAGTCATATGGGATGAGAACCCACTCTCAAGAATAAATGTGTTTATATTATTTATGGACATTAGATAAATATCAGATAAGATCACCTCTTCTTTCTTCTTATTTTACTTCTAAGAAATATAATATTAAGTTGATACAAATATACAAATATCCTAATTATTTTCTATATATGTCATAATAAAATATTCTTCAACTTCCATTGGGGAGTTTTTGTTTCCCAATAGTATTGTATTTCTTAGTCTATTCTCCACTCTTTTGAGGCTTGTATAATAATTATTTTCAATTTATTATTTCTTTAAAATTAAAAAATTCATGACCAAAGATATGGTAATAATAATAGTATCCATAAAATGAATTTCTTATTTAAGATGAAGAAAATGATCTTGTTATTCTTTATTGGATTCCTAGTGATTCTCCTCTTAGATATATTTCATCGTAATCATAATAAGTCATTGTTTGGATCAATTAGCCAAAATATTATAAATCCATTAGTAGAAATTTAATTTTATAACTACTCCAAATATCTACAGGATCCCAATAACTCCTTAGTTTATGATAAACCCTTAGTGATTGAGAGTTATCTTCACTATTTTTCTTGGCATTTTTATTATAAATTATTTTTTAGGTTTTAAATGGTTTTTATTTAAAACCAATACCATTTTTTACTATTTATTGAGTCTTTTATAATTCAAGACTTTCTTTACACTCCTCTTTCCTCTTTTAACACTTTCTTTTAACTCCTCATTAGAAAATTTTCCAAACTGTATCTTCTTCTTATTACCATTTTCTTTTATTTATGATTTAATAATTTTCTTCAATGTAACCACTCCTCCTTAAAAATATTTAATAATATTTTATTATTCTTTGGTATAAGAATTAAGTTCATTTATTACCTTATATTTCTCCTTAATTTTTATCTCATAGTCTATAATTTCAATAATATTTTCTTGATAAATATTTTGTTCTTCCACTACCTTCTCTACCCATATAATTTCAAATTAGATTTTATCAATATAATATAAGGAATCCTTTATTATACTAATAATATTTTTATTATCATTAAATTATAATCCAATACCTGTGTTCCAAGACCCTCAATAAAACCTTTGAGTTTAACTTTATGATTAAAAAATGCCTCTGATAGATCTTATTCTTCAGTTTTAGATTATTCTTTCTCAATGGTTAATATAATAATATCCACCAAATCTATTTTGAACTTAATTTATCCTTATTTAAGGAAAATATCACAATAATACTCTACCTTAATCACCATTATGTTACTTAAATACATCTTTTAGGATGTATTTTTAGGTTTGAAGTTTCATTTAGAGAAAAACTTACTTTACTATTTTTATGTGTAATAAAATTTATGATCACAATAAATTTTTCTTGAATACCTCACTATAATGTGCTCAACCATTCCATAATTAAATTATTCCAATGTACATTATTATTTAAACATTCTTTTTCCTAGTTTTAATTTATGATCCACAAGTGATAGAAATTCATCACTTAAAAACATTCTCCTTGATTAATATTGAGTTTTTTTACATTTTTTTAAATGTTATATTTTTATTTGATTAAATTTTTATTCTATAAAACTTCAAAGGTTTCTCATAAAAATATAAAATAATTTATAAATAATCCCATGAGAGTTCTACAAAGTCCATTTTTTCTAATTTTAACACCTTTGGATTATACAAGAGAAAATATCTCTTTAGTATTTTATTAACAATCAACACATGATTTATTAATTATAAAATTCCCTATATGGATATAATAAACTTGATAATTTCATTGAATAAAAAATAAATATTTTGATTCTAATGCATCTTCCATTCATTTAATTTGTTGTGAATTAGTTGAAACATGGCTTCCTTCACCATGATGTATCACTAAAAAATATTTGGAAAATTTTCACATATTTATTTAGTAAGTATGAAACTCATCACATTTATGTAGATTTGATTAAATATAGTGTAGATATGGAATTTTTTTCTTTTGAATCAACATTAAGTATATTTATATCCCCTCAATAAAGATAATTTTATGGGATCATTATGGCCATTAAATACATTACAATAGGGAAACATAATGACCAAGTGACTATAGATGTGATTTTATCTAGACTTACTTGGTCCAATAGTTACAACCATAAGATAATGGAACTATTTTCATATTCATATAATTCTTCATATCAAAAATATTTTTCTAAAATATTTTTCAAGAAAAAATGTGCGGCACTAATACCACTTATTTCAACCACAATGATGTAACACACCCTAAGAGTGGGGTGGGTCTAAATTAGGATGTCTATATAATTTTCAAATTCAACTAGTTGTTTTTTTAGAAATTTTAAATAATATATCGAATCATTTTTATCGATTACATATTAATAAAAACAAATAATAAAACTCAATATAATAAAATATTAATTTTACTTGGGTCACTACAAAGAGATAATCTAAGCAGAATATTCCAACAATGTGTGGTTATGCTGGGGAGATCACTATGAATTGTATATGATTAAAGGATTTTTGTATGTATCAATATAAAACCAATGTACAATTATTCTTTCTTTCTATAGATGAACTGCTTAAATAAATCATATAAAAAATAAGTCAATATTTGAGAAACTCACCATAAATATTAATCAATAATGATGTTCTTCATTATGATTTTATCTCCATGATCAAATTATGATTCTCAATTTTATTCTTCACATAATCTGTTTTCTTTAAGAAATATTCACATATAAAGATTATACTAAATATGTATTTCTCTCTCCCATGTGGTATTTTTAATATCTATAATATTCACCCATAATTTCCTCTTTTTATTCCCCATAATTCAAGATATATTTATTATCATTCAATTTCCTATCTATTTTTTTCCATTTAAATATAAATAAAAATAAGGAAACAATATCTCTATAAAATCAACCTAATTTTTTAATTGATTTTTTTATAAATATCCAATTTTTTAATTTGAAATGTGGAAACACATTTTTTTATGTAATACCTCTAAAAAACTTGTATCAAAATTATAATTAAATATTCCTTGTTTTCCTCCATTTGAATATTGATGAAAAAAGCCTAGAATACTTTAGAAAATCCCCATGAAATAAAATAAATCATACTTACTTAACATCTGGTTAATATTATGAGATACCACGAATTAAAATGCAATATTAGTTTAATCTTACATGATATGGGATTATTCTTACATGAGATACAAAAACTTTAGTTTAATTTCACATGATTTTTGGTTTTAATCTTATGTGGACTTTTAAAACATTAAGTTACTCATATATATCTTGTTGAAGAAACATATTACTCTTATAAAACTACTTAATATTTTATCCTCCTCAGTAAAGTTATGTGAGTTCTAGATTACTCTTATGAAGTTATAATAAATTCTATTTTTATCTTACATGGTTCCATCCTTCTCTAAAATTCTTATCACATGTCTCTAGTGGAAACTTAAATTTAATCTTACACTACCTTTTAAAAAATACATCCAATAATATGTAAATTAATATTTTCCATAATTCTTTACTCTTCTCCAATACTCCAATTATGTAAAATATTATCCATGATTCTTAATTTCACAAAAATTTACAACAATGACTTATCCACCAACACTTTAAGTAAGAAATTATTCTTTATAAAGACTTATTTTATCGTTATCAAATTTATAAACTTGGATTCAAACATAAATAACCTTGGTTATAACATTAGGAAAACATTGACCATAGTATCCACCTACTCCTAACTAAATCACCTTGTTCCTAAACTAAATTAAATTTTCAACTCCCAAAACATGATCATGGAAGTATAAAAATCAACTAATGATTATAGGATGATTCTACAAGTATACCCATTATATCAATCCTTTAACCTAACATGTGTCAAGTGAATGGGAATAATAAATCCTCAGTGAATAACATATATAGATATTAATAAATTTATTAATGAAATCAAGATATAATTCAACACTAGAAAATATTCACTGAATTCCATCAATTACGCTATCTTCATCCAAACTACTACAATAAATCACTACTTGAACCAAAAAAACTACATCAACACATTATCTACCAAAAATATATCATCTCCTCATCTACCAAATCACACTATCCGCACATTAAAAGAAGTTATGACCAAAACCAAAACAAATATCATTCATTTTTTACATAAATAAGTACTATATATGAAGATCATATATATATAACATCAAAAATTACATGGTGATATAACTATAATAATAATAATTATATTTATAGATATAATACCACATACCACCTCTACATCTAACATTAGGGAATTACACATTCCTAATTTCATAGTCACTAGAGAGAATATGATATTATAAGGAATAAAACATCCCCTTTCCACATCTCATCAACACAAGAGAACACCACATCCCTCATAAAATTACATCATAATACTTCTAAAAAATTTTAAAATAATTTCAAATCATAACATAAACACCACATAAAACAATAATCATATCAAATCATCATAATAAATACAATACATAAATATAATCCATAACATAATGGTTTCAACATAGAAGCTACAATAACCTCCTTTGATTTAATCACACTCATTCCAATGTATATATTATTTCCACATTACATGGGAAGATTACTAAAAAATTACACATTTATTCCACTTTCCACCACATTAAAACCACCACCTTATAACACCACACTCCTATTCACTATTCACAGTTCCCACTACCTCATTGTACTACATTTTTCATAACCTGTAATATTTAACTAAATCCTAATATTTATAATCACACACCCAAACCTTGTAAACATTATCAATAGGTATTTGGTGAAAACATTATTATCATTAGGATCATAAAAAATATATTTATAATCTCTTTAGATATAGCATAGTGGAAAACCTCAAGGTTGGTCTCATGGAAGTAGTGTTGAATGTCCTAGTGATTCTCTTGAAACCCTTTTTGTGTTTTTGTATTTTTAATGTATAAAAAATAGCATGAAAAATATTTTATATCATAATAATAGAAGAATATAAAAAGAAAAATAAGGAAGAGAAGAAGAAATAAAGTTAATGAGATCAAGTCCAGATCAAGGTCGATTCACTCTTCAATTACCTATCATAGATATTTTAAATAATAAAACCCTAAAATCCCAACCCCAATTTATAAATGGTAGATAGATCGACACACTCACCTATCTCAACCCAAAAATTAATCATTAGTGTATAAAATGGATTCTATCACATGAGAACTCTCTCAAAATTAAAGTAATCACCCAATAGAACCACTCTAACCAAGAATTTCTTCTTAGACAAAGTGATCCTTATGATATCATCAAACAAAAATCCTCTCACAAATACTCGATAGAGTAAATAAAAGAAGGGGGAAAAGTTGAATGGGAAAAGAATTTCAAACCGATCATGTGAAAGAGTTCTCTATCCAGCACCTGAAACACCATCATAAAATGATAAGGGTGAAGAAGAATGATGATGATCGATATAATTAATAGATCTATATAAAGAATCAGGTTTCACTTTATGGATCAAGTGTAACAAATTATCCTTCCATGATTTGAAGTAAAAAAACAAAAAATTGATAATGATGAATAAGAAACATCATAATTATATTTATAAAATATAAAATAGAACAATAAAATGAGAAAATGGGGAAGAAGAGGGAGGGTGGTTCCCATACCCAGGAGTCAAAATTTGATTCCAATCCTAGGTCATTGAATAAGAGTGGGTCTAATTAATTATTTATAAACCCTATTAAGAACTAGTGAATTGGTAAATAGTGGTTGATCCACATTGAATGATTTCCGAAGTGTGTGTGACCATGAAAAAAAGAAACAAAACAAAAGAAAACACTGAAAAACAATGATGATGGTTGAATTAAATGAGATTTATGATAAAAAATTATGGTGATGAGGAAGTAACTAACACATTAAGAGTAGTGGAACAAAATAAAGAATATATCAAAAGCAAGAGTAAACGCAATGATGATAGAGGATAATTTTATTAGATGGTTTTAAATATTTTTTCCCTCATTCATTCATAAATAATGGAACATTGGAAATTATTTTAAATGTGGATAACTAAATGGTGGTCTGATAAAACTATTATATGATGAATCCAATAGTTCTTCAACTATATAACCTGGTCAATCATAAAATGATGAAACCATATTTTCTCTTGAATCAAATTGTCAGTTGATCTAGGAGTGTTTCTCTTATGATCTCAATTTAATTTTTTTGAAATTATCAAATTACTATACAACATGATGATGAATTTTTATCAAGATAGATTTTCACTAATACTCGATGTTTTAAAGAATTTACTATTTAATATAATAAATAAGAGCAATATCTAAAAGAATTGAATCATGAATGAAGTCATAAGAATAACCAATATAATATTATCCCCAAATAAGAATTTAGCAGAGTATCATATTTGATTAATAAATAGTTATGAATTTTATTAAAAATAAATCCATTAAAAATTTATTTAAGTGAAAAGGAAGAAGTATCTTCTTTGTTTGATTAGCTCTAATACCATCTCCAACTAATCTAGTAAACTCTAACCACTTTCTACGATACCATTTTTCCCCTCCCTATTTAACTATGTTACATATATCCTATAGTATATATATTATATACGATTTCACCAAAATATATATAAATTTACACACCAAACCAAAGTATGAGATCACTATCACAACTCTGAGATGATCTTCTCGAACTCCATGTAGCAATAACACTATACATCTATCTTTTTATAAGTGGATGAATCGAAACTCTCAAAATGGAAAATGCTTCTATATACATAGTGTAATACTGAGAATATTATATCTTGAAAAAACTATAGTTCCATGTGAATAAAACATATTAATCCCCAGCTTCCATTAATCTACTTTAGCATTGTCAGTGCTCTCTATAATCTTATATCCCAAACTCCCACTGGTTAATTTTGATTATGTTTGTATCTATTTTGTCTCAATATTATTAAAATATTTATTCAACAAAGATTTGGTCCTCTATAACCCCATATTAATTATTTAGAGGAGACCTATAACCCCCTTAGATTTCATTTTTCATTGTTAAGGCTCATTTTTTTCAATAAGATCACCCCTCTCCAATTTATCAAAGCTTTATTGTGGCATTCTCCTAAAAATTTGGTGGGAACCTTCCTAAATAAATACAACCACAAAAAATGAGGTCTATGAGCCCCCCCTCATTTTATTATTTGACAAATCAAAAACCCACCAACAAATAAATCCCATTGATCATAGAGATTGAACCCTCAAATTTAGATTTTCACACTCTCAATTATGATTTTCACCCTCTCAATTATGATTTTCAAGCTTTGGACTTCAAGGAACACATAGAAAACTATTCATTGGCTCATATTGATTTACAGTTCTATAGTGGTTCTTATTTAAACTTAGAACTAGGTTCATTGATCCTCATGTGTAAATGGATATTCATGCATAGTCTTCTATAATCAAATGGGATCAATTTAGGCAGTTGATTAACACACATCAAGGCAGTGATTTTGTCAACATGGTTTCCATGATGTTCCACCCTCAACCAACCTCACATAGTGGATCCAAGACTTGGTTTGTGGGATCTATTTGACATTGGTGTCTTCATAGACTTATTATTTTGATCTTGTTCATGCATGGACCTGGTTCAACTTCACTTGTATTATTTTTATGAGTTCGGTTGTCATCTTTGATTTTGGGTGCATATCTTTTTACATTGTTAATGAGTGCCGAATTTATTTATCTATATCCTCAATTCAAATCCAATAAGAATTAAAAATTATATTTTTTTTATCCTCAATACTCAGTCTTCATCCTTTTAAAATCTGATTTGGGCCTAAGGTTCATAATTGATTGCTTTTCTAGTCATAATTTCTTTCACAGTTGATCAAATTTTGTCAGAAGAATCAGGAATGGTTACACAAGGGTACAAATGTGGAATATCACAAAGTTAGGATTCACGACCATATAAATGGTTCATTATAGTAGGGTTGGTTCATTATACTAGGGGTTTTCTTATCACGGAGGTTGTTCCACCATTTTAGAAATACAACATGGTTGTATGAATTATTTTCTCACGGTCTCAGACTCTTTTTTTCCATGGTACCAAACTTCAAAGTAGTATGGAATAATCACATAGCCTTCACATGATCGTAAGGAACATACAATATAGAGGAACACTATATATTATCAGGGGGATATACATGGTAGAACAATTTTTATTACATGATACTATACTTGGGTGGTGTTGTGAATGGTAGCAATAATATATTTTTCTCACAGTCATAGTCGGAACACTAGAATGATCAAACCTAAAATACATAGATTTACTATCAAAATACAATATTTTATTAAAATGAACCAAATAAAATATGAAATGAATATTATTAAACAAACATTATCCCTAAAAAAATTTATCTATACAAAAAATTAATTCTAAAATATATGTATAATTAAACCATGGATTTTTTGAATGAATTAATTTAGAAAATTCAATCAAGATCTCAAAAAATGTTTTTTCTTTAAAATAAATAGATAATTATCATTGATAAAATTTTATAAATTAAAAAATTAAAACAAATATTTAAAAAAATAAATTAATATATATTATAACCTCAGTTTATCAAATAATCAATAATTCTCCATTATAAGAACATTTCATCATTAAAAGTAAACCATTTCACCAAAATAGATGTAGAAAAAATGTGTAAAACATAGGACAAATAAAATTCCTCCACACTTGAAAATTTTATTATACTCAATAAATCCATGCATTTACTATGTAAAAAGAGAAAAAGATTTCATAATCTATCTCAAATGATGTATGTTAAAACAATGATTTAAAATGGATGTGATTTTGATATGGGATGATCTTTTCAAAGAATATTCAAAACAAGTTTTACCTAAATTCAAACACACAATATAAATAAAGGAAATGCATATTAATTCACCATGGAAAACTTCATTCCTACTATATAAATTCCCTCATTTACTTACTTAAATTGTAATTCAAGTTCTAGTAATAGGAGTGTAGAAATGTTATATTTAAGTAGAATCAAAACCCTAGAAGGAGGCACCTTCAATTATAAATCTCCCATATGACCCAAAAAAACAAAGATCTATTTTTCACTTCATTGATACAAATCAAAATATTATTTTTAAGTTAGTTTTTCCCTTATTCATATGGGATTAATATTACCCCCACCTTAATGAACTCATTTTTGACAAAGGTCCTTTATTTCATTTTCCTATCCATGAATTTGTGCATATCACTATGTAAAGAACTTATTAAATTTTTCATTTAGTTATTTACACAATACACCCAATGCTTACTATCTTGGAGGTTAACCATGGGATATTAATTTCTTATTTTATATGAGTTATAGTGGACTTATATTGTTACCATTTGAGTTATATCTCTAAGTTTTTTATTTCAAAAAATATGAATACCCTAAGATCAAGTTCAATTATCTTGTTTCCTCAAGTTATAATTCCAATCACAAAACGATTTATCCTATAAGAATCCCTTTAAAATTTCTTAAATATTAAATCCATAAAAACAAGAGAAAACACCCCTAAAAATTATAAAAAAATAGCAATTTTAGACTTAATGTCAATGTTAGAAATTGACATGTTATTATCCCTTAGGAATGAAAACATTAAAGTGAAAATTAAATCCCAAAGACCCATGGTTTTTATTTTTTTAATATTGTGAGTATTTTAAAAAAATTAAGGGGATTTTGATGTGGTATTTATTGAAGTGAAAATTATCACAAAGATATACCCTTCTATATTTTCTCATTTTATAGTCACAGGTGTATTCATATATTTTTTCTTTTTCATATATTTTCTATTTTATATTTATCTATATTCATCTAATTTCTATTTATTTTATTCTAATTATAATATTCTTTTTTATCCTTTGTAATATTTTTGAAATTTTCTTTATTTTCGTATTTTTTTTCTTCATTTTCATCTATTTTTCAGAAGTGTGGTTAACCAACTAGTAGGATGTTCAACCTATGATATAATGAATCATACAACTCTTTAATTAGATAACCCACTACATCACAAAATAATGAAAAAATATTTGATATTGAATCAAATTTTTAGTTTATCTTGTAGTGATACTCTTATAATATTGATTTATTTTTCAGTAAAATACAAAAATGATTAAACAACTTTATAATGAATTTATATTAAGACTAGTTTTCATCGATACTCGATGCTTTAAAAAATTACTATTTAAGAAAATAAATAAGAGTAAAATCTAATCGAATTGAATCATGACTGAAGTAATAAGTGTCACCCACACAATCTCATTCCCAAACTATAATTCAGCTGAAGATCATTGTTAATTCAAAAATAGTTATGAACTTTATTAAAAACTAAACCATTAAAAATATATTAAAGATAAAAAGAAGAATAATATTCTTTTTTTGATTATATCTATCCCCTTATCCAATTACTCTAGTAAAATATAACCAACTTTCTCTAATCCCTTTTTCTATCCTATCTCTCCTATTATATTTTTATATCCTCTAGTATATAGATTCCAAATTATTTTTCCTAAATATATAGAAATTTTTATTCCAAACCCCAGTATGATATCATAGTAAAAGCTCAAAGATGATCTTCCTACCCTTCTCGGGTACCCAAGTGCCATGGTGGTCGAGAAGGGTGTGAGTACAACTCAGTAGGCCACTACCAATGGTGTCTAAATCAATAACCAGTCTGTACAATAGTGTATGCTGGGCTACATGTGCAATTAATTAACATGAAAATAAGGGAACATGTTTCACATTTAATAATTACTAATTCACCATTTTATCCATCAATTTTCTTAGGGTTAACCAACCAGCTAAACTAGCTTCGATCACATCGAGTGCCTAAGCCATAACATAAGGGGTTACACACACTTTTAATCACAAGGGTCGTTAAATAATCACAATATATTAACATACATAGGAGCCTAACTTTAATAATCAATCCATGTCTATGTGTATGGGAAGAATAGTTCCTCAGTCTGACATCCCAACCCATACCAAGACCCTATGTTGGGAAGAATAGAGCCTCATTCTAACATCCAAACCATACATTACATAACACTTAACTTAGATCCATAGTATAGGTAGTCTCAAGAAATGAAACTGTTAGGGTCATAGAGCCTCAGTACAACTCCCAAACCCATTCATTATAGGGGTGGCATTTTGGAGCCTCAGTCCAATCTGACCCATGGGTATAGAACCTCAAGTAAATACCCAAAATACCACTAATCCATGTTCACATGATTCTTTAACAACAACAAATTTACAAAAAAAACCATAACCATAAACACATTCATCTTTTATAACATAAATCATTAGACATATCTCACTTACAAGACATAACCATTAACACATATACCATTATACCAAACACCTATTATGGTACATTAAACTAAGAAAAATCAACATAAAATTGATTTCAAAATTTATGATAACACACAAATAAAAAATACACATTTAATAAATCATCTTGAAGAAACCCCTTTAAAATAAGGATATTCCTTTATGGAAAACTAAACCATGCCTCAAGGATTTAATTTCCATTCTAATAATTTGAAGTAATCATTAAGGTATTTTCACAAAAAGGGGAACCACACCCTCATTTTAAAACATCATTTGAAATCTATAAATAAAACCAATTTCTAAATCAACTTGAGGAAAATGCCTCCTTTTAAAACATTTACCACTTTAAAACATCATATTCTTTATTTAAAAACCAAAACAAGATCAAAATCCAAAACACATTATTTAAACTATTTAAAATATCCCTTAGGTATTTTACAAAATCTGACATATAATCAATTCAATTCATCCTTTTACTAATCCTAAATGATCGATTACAATTCATTACACATTCTCTTTCATATTTCCCCAATATCAACATTTACCAAATCATTTCACAATTCTTAAGGGTTTGACATACCCCATGGGTAACCCTATGTTTGGTCTCACAAAATCAATGAACCAAACATGGTTTTTGAAGGTTCTAGAACCTTAATATAAGGAACAAATCACATACCTTAACCCAAGACTTTAAAATTAATAAAGGAAACAAAATTATCACATCTACATGCACATATAGAACATTATGACTATGGAAAAATATTTAAGACCACCTACCTCATGTATATTGCTGAAAATTTTCTTAAACTCCTGCTTTCTTTCATAATGAAAAACCCATTAAGGAATCAACTTATAATATACTGGAAAAGTGAGGGTTCTAGGGTTTTAAAAGAAGTATAACGATTCTACAAGCTCTAATCTAGAAAAATGAAGGTATAGGAGGGTTAGAATCAACCGTATCTTTGATTTTCACCCAAACACTCTCCAAACTACCAAGAATAGAAGGAGAATCGTCCCTTTGATGTATAGAAGGGTTCGGTTCGTAACCCATGCTACAGGAGGAGGAATAGGGAATAAATTTGTGTTATAAACCTTAAATATTGAGAGAGAAAAACGGGAATTTACAACTTTTTAAGGGCCTCATGATTTGTCCACATGGTTAGAAAAATCATGCACCAACTATGTGGATCCCTCTATCCAAGAGGGGCCAAACTGCATGGTTTCTTGGAAGTACCCACACAGTTTGGAAAACTGTGTGGTGACTATGTGCCAAATTCTGTCCGAAAGGGGGTTGGATGCACGATTTCCCTAGTCAAGCACATGGTTTGTACTAACCATGTGACAACTATGTTCTATACACTATTTGGAATCTTTTCTCCTTCATTTGAATCTCACACCCTTGAAAACCCCCCAAAACTTCTCATAAACCCAAGAACCACTTCATTAGACCTAAAAAATGAAGTTCAACCAAAATTTAAATAGGGAAACACCTCCATACAAGGTCATTATCTTGAAACCTACCCACCTTATAAAAGATCGTCCTCGAGATTTACTCCCTATGCATCGCCAAACCATCAAGAAAAAATGGTTGGGCCATGGTGCCCACCTATAAACATTCATTTCCCATGATTCTTCCTAGACACGACCATGCCGTAATAACACTTAAACTAAGGAAATAATCCTACCTGAAAAAAATTTCCCCCTATGTGATCCACATCCATGAACCTGATGCTCATCAAGGATTCATATACCTCAAAATCATCATCCCTAACATCAAACACAAGAGAAAGGTATGGGTAACACCAATAAACTATCACACAAAAATGATACCAACATGGCACTACATTAACTTGGGAGAGTCAACCGGAACACCCTCAGTCTAGTCCTCTCTAGAATTCATGGGCCAAATCAATTAGTTCCATCTCACTCAATTATTTCAAAGGAAAATGGTGACACAAATAGGTAATCACCAGAAGGATCATACAGATTCCAACCACATTCCCAACCTACACCAATCTACAACTTGAGGCCCAATGGCCTAACACCATATACAAACACACATATAACAACCCAAGAAAAAACTTACCTCAAGGTACTCAACTATTCAAATCCCAAGCCGAATCCCATCACTAAAACTGATACACTAAGATGGATCCTACCTGAGTCCATCGCACTCAAAACACCAGTCATGTCATTAACTAACTAATTTCCAATTATGGGGCTCCCCACCATATTCCTTAATTATCCACCACCATTTTCCAATGTCGTCCATTTACTTTACTGAAAAAGAGACAAAAAAACCTCAACTCAACCTTCATAACATACCCAAATATCCATGAAACCTCCACCAAACTCTGGAATTCTACCTTGCTGTTGAAACTACCTTGATTGGTCACACTTTCACCATCCATATCTCAAATAAGGATTACATTATTCTTCCTCAAAAATAATTCCCATTACATATATGAACTTATCATTACAACATTAACTGGAGGTGGCTCATATACCACCACATTCATTCCCTTTCTACCCAATTGAGTTAGGACATTTCAGCTGAATCACTCCATTGATTCCCAACTTCCACCATTGGCATTTCACCCCTCTACCTGAACATGGAACCTCCTCCATTAAGGCAAGCCTCCATCACCTGTGCGCACCTACTAAAGTCTATTCTGGAACTTCGATAAAACTTTATCATCATAGCATCTGCTACTCCACAAACCATTGTTCAATCTACAACACCCACCAACACATTTCTGATGTAATCACTCGTATTTTATATTAGAATCAGCCCAAAATCAAAGCCAACACTTAGCTCAATTGACCAACACCTCCAAGGTCCACCTGGACTTCTCCAAGGAACCTCAACATTAACCTTACAGGCTTCTCATTGGCATCCCAATGCCACCACATCCACTTTGTGATCTTCTCCATACATACATGACTGACATGCCACTCCCCAAATAAGGTGTATCATTCTCACCACTTTTATCAAATCAAATAAAAATAACATGACTCATTCTTTGATCAAAAGATGAACCATAAAACTTGGACGTGGAAATCCATAATTTCCCAAAACAATAAAACCAACATCAACCACTACCCATTCTTAGCTTCTGAGAACAACACCCATGACATTCGTTGACATCCAACCCATCCCGAGGACCTCCCTTGTAACTTTTTTGATGATTTAATCCCCAACATACAGCTCCACATACACTAATCCATGTGAATATCCTCCAAGAAGATCAATTTCCAACCAAAAAACATTTTGGTAGCTAGGAATAAATCCAGTGCTCTCTTAGCATGCCCTAGATGATGTAAATATATTGGATATGATCTTCACTAGCTGAAAGTACAATAATAAGTCATCGATGAATGCCACCATGAACTATCCATCACAGATGTCACCTCCCACCACGGGGACATCTTAACCTACCAAAAGTTTCGGGCTTCCCTACATGACAATGTCTCATCAACACTCAATCACCATAATTCAAATTGGATTTCCAACCAAAAATCACTACCACTTCATGAACATATGTCAAGAAGTTGTGACCCAAAATTCCCTTTCGTACCACTTTCATTACCCCATTCATGTTCTTCTAGCCTGACCCTATTGATTTACACAGGAACACAACAACCACCACACCAATCCACAACCCAACTATATCACACATAACTGACACCTACCATTGTGAATATATAGAATTATAGAAGGTTCTTATCTTGAGCCACATGTTCACCCATCCTAAACAGTATCATTCCTTCCCAACATGTTCGCATATTTTGTCCTCACTAGAGCCCTCAAGGTCTAACAATTTTTTGTGACCACACACTGAACCTGACTATAGATCACACAAGTAATCCATCACTAAAGCTAGGATAGACACTTTATTACACTACTCACCATGTCTCCTGGTCTTTCAGCCTCATTGGACTTGAGGAATTATCAACATTATCATCCAACAAACTAACCATTTGTTCAAGAAAGACCAAAAAAGTGACCACTACCACCCAGGGTGCCACTTCTACACTACAAAAATCTATCCATTCCTCGTTCAATCTTGTCTTGTTTTCCCAAAATTAATATCAATTCCTATAACAACACCCTCAAAACCACAGGGTAAGGTCTCTAAATGATACTTCCCTTCAAAACCACCTTTACAAACAAACATAAGCACTCCATTGCTTCCCTAAGGTGAGACCATGATGTAATTATACACTTTTAAAAAAAATATAGAACCTTTTGTGCATTGATTCCACCTATGAAGTGACCGCATGTTCTTTATATTTCAACACAACCACAACACTTAGCTAACCTTCCTCAAGGATACCCTCAATTTTCCCCAGATTTTTGATTCACAGCCATAGCTCGAGTCCCATCTACAAAACCCTTATCTTGTACACTTAGAACTCTAGGCCAAACCTGCATTAGACATCACTCTATGTGCACTACTGTCAAAGTCCAAAATGTCCATCGGTGCCTCACGCAACTAAAGGCACTAAAAACTTGGTTGAACCTTCTCGTGGGTCAACATAAAGGTCAAACGATACCAAACCCTTGAATTGGGGTCACATACAAGAAAGGAAATTGGATCTCCCTCTAATTCATACACCTCAAGGTCACAACCTAACCAAATACACACAATAAATGTTCCATTAACTAGAATATCCAAACCCATTAAGTTTTCACATTCCATAACCCGATGTCTCAAAACTATGGCACTCACATTTTACAAACCACCCATAAAAACGATAAAAAACTCAAGATATACCCACTACCAGTGTCCCTAAAGTGGCATCACTTTCCCATTTCCCTTCTTAATTAAACTTTTCCATTTAAAACCCAGGGTTTCACATTTCAAAACATTTCATTTAAAAACCTAAGTATTTAAATTTTAAAAAGAATTTTTATTAACCCAAAATTTAATAAATCCAAAATTTATTCAAATCCACATTTCCAATAATTTCCTTTATAAAAAAATTCAAGGAAATATCAATAGAAAAAATTCACAAGATGAAAAGTACACTACTAGAATTTGAATCCAATGTAACTACCAATCAGATGAAACATATGAATAAACTATCTATCTTATGTTCCTAGAAGGATGAAGAAAATCACACACCCTCTCTTTCTACACAAGGAAAATAGATAAAACCTCATTAATAAATAACAACACATCAAAGTGCACTACCTGAGGTGGAAGTATCAATCAACCATAAAAGCAAAAAACATAACCTCAATTCCCACCCATGAGACTTGAGTTTTCCCTAATATGTGGGGCTACGACACCCAAGAATGATCTCATTACCAAGCCCCAACAATATCCTAGTCTCTTGTCTACCATGCCTAAATAGTAATACAAAAGACACCATCTCCGATTCCACTTTGTAATGTCCCCATCCCGGTAGCCACTAAACAGATTCTCTAAGCCAGTTCATCTCATAAACTCTCAAATGCCTCCCCGTATTCCAAAGGTATACAACTAGAAATGAAGGACTATACATATATTTTTTCGATGCTATAACCTCTTATCAGAGTCAAAAAATAAGAATAACATCAGCAGATAAAATAACCAACAGGAAAAATAAATAAACAACATGCATCAAAATCCAATAAAAACCATGTAGTACATTCTATAAAAACATGATGAATACACTGCATTTTAGTAAGTCATAAAAATAAAATCTCTACAACAAAAACCATAAAATATCCCAAAAACGATTCTAAGCCCTGACCCAGTCCTGACCTCCCATGCTCTAACCCAACAAATCATGCATAAATTAACACTAGGTCCCTATTCTAAACTTGTAGTAGAAACAAGCAGCTTCTTCTTGGGGTACCCAAGTTCCATAGTGGTCCATGTAGGGTGTGAGTACAACTCAAGAAACCACCTCCAATAGTGCCTAAATAAATAAACACTTTGTACAACAGTTTATTTAGGAAAAAGTGTAATAAATAAACATGGAAATAAAGGAACATGTTTTACATTTAACAATTACCAATTAACCATTTTATTCATAAAGTTCCTTAAGTTCAACCAACCAACTAAAATAGATCTGTTCGCACTGGGATCCTAATCCATAAGATAAGGGGTTACACACACTTTTAATCACATGGGAGAATTCAATAATCAATATTTATCAATATACCCCTAAACCTGAGTCTGGTAATCAAGTCATGTACTTGTGTTTGGGAAGAATAAAGCCTCGGTCCGACATCCCAACCCACACCATGACCATATGTTGGTAAGTATAGAGCCTCAGTACAACATCCCAACCACAAATTACATAACACTTACCTTGGAGGATCATCTCAGTTTATCTCATAAAATATAACCATTTGGGGTATAAATACTCACACAGAATCCCTAACCCGTGCATTATAGGGGTGTGGTTTAGAGCCTCAGTCCAACTTAAACTATGGGTGTAGAACCTCAAGTAAATACCCCATATACCACCAGGACATGCACACATTCTTATTTAACCATGAAAAATTTACCAAACACAAACCATAATAATAAAAACATTCATCATTTAAAACATAACTCATTAGACATATCCCACTTACAGGGAATAAACCATTAACACATAAACCATTATTCCAATCACCCTCATATGCATTATTAAACAAGGAAAAAATCAACATCAAATTCACTTCACAATCCATGATAACACAAAAATAAAAATACTAATTTAAAATATAATATTGAAGCCACCCCTTTAAAACACATATCATTCATTTTGTATAACTAAACTATTCCCCCAAAGATTTCATTTCCATTCAAACCATTTCAAATAATCATTATGGTATTTTGAAAAAAAGGGACCAAACCCTCATTTCAAACCATCATTTTAAATATATAAATAAAACCACTTTATAAATCACCTTGATGCCAATTCCTCAATTTAAAACATTTACCACTTCAAAACATCAAATTCTTCATTTAAAATCCATAACCGGATCAAAATCCAAAATGCATTATTTAAACTATTTCAAAAGTACCTTAATAATTTCACAAAATCTAATATATAGTCAATTAAATTTACCTTTAAACCAATCCCACATTCCAAATTACAATTCACAACCCATTCACTCTCATATTTACCATATCTCAATGTTTACCAGTTTATTTCACAGTTTTAAAGGGTTTAGCATACCCCGTGGATAGACCTAGGTTTGGTATCACATAATAAATGAACCAAATGATGTTAGTGAAGGGTATCCCACCTCAATATAATCCCAAAATCACTTTCCTTAACCCAAGAAATTAAAATGCGACAAGGAAAAAAAATTATCACAACTACATATACATATAAAACATCAAGACTATGGGAAAATGCTTTAAGAACCCCAACCTCATATCCACTAATGAATGCTTGTTTAACCTCATCCCTTTATTTGTACTCAAACACCCATTAATTCCCCAATATAAAATATTTTGTAAAAGAGAGGGTTTTAAGGTTTTCTAAGAATTAGAATGATTATACAATCCCTATTCCCAAAAAAGGACGGGAGAGGAGGGTTAGACTCACCTAAATGTTTGATTCATAGCCAAACACTCTCCAAATAGCCAAGAATCAAAGGAGAATCATAACTTTGAAGTATATAAGGGTTTGATTCGTCATCCTAGCTATTGGACGAGGAATAATAAAGAAATTCAGGTTATAAACCTTAAATACAAAGAGGAAAAAATTGGAATTTCCCACTTTTTAAGGGCCATAAGTTTTGGATGCATGGTAAGACAAACCATGTTCCAAATGTGTTACTCCCTATATCTAAGAGGGATCAAGTTTCATGGTTTCTTAGAAACAAATGAATGATTTTAGAAACTTTACTATGATCATGAACCATAATCTGTACGAAAGGGGGTTGTCTTCATAGTTTTCCTGGCTTGGCACATAGTTTTTACTAACCATGCACTGTACATTGTTTGGCCTCTTTTCTTATACTTTATAGTCCCACACACAAAAAACGTCCCATATTCCCAAAACCCCCTTAATTATCTTTAATAATGTAAGTTTTACAAAAAAATTAAATAGGTACATACCTCTAAGCAAGGTCAGGATCTTACATATGTAGTCCCAATCTCATTTAAATATTTATTTTACCAAGGTTAGATCCTCTCAAAATATATCTATGTGATCTTGTGGAGACCCAGACTCACATATCTATGAATTTTTCATTTTAAAGGACCAGTTTTTCCAATAAGATTTCAAAAACTATTTTCTAGTTGATCAAAACTTTATTGAGTAATTTTTCTGAACATCTGTTGTGCACCTTTTTATAGACATACAACCACAACAACTAATGTATGAAAGCCCCTCCCCTTATTCTTTAATAAATAAAACACCTAAAAACAAATGAATCCCATTGATCACATAGTTAGAACCCTAAATTTGATATTTTTACCCTCTCATTTCAGCTTATTGATCTTTAAATGTCAGGAAACAAACAGAAAACTATCCATTGGATAGTGTTGTTTTTCATTACTATAATGGTTAATATTCACTCTTAGATCCCGAATCATTATTCTTCAAGTGGAAATAGTTGTGTGCACATCATCTTCTACAATCGAATGAGATCGATGTAGGAAGTTTATTAGCATGAATCGAGGAAGTTTTTTAGTCAACATGGTTTTTATGACATTTGGACCTCAACTGGCCTCACAGAGGATCCAAGTCTTGGATGGTGGACTTTATTTTACCTCAATGTCTTCTTCGACTATTGATTTGTAGATTGGTCAGTTGTGGACCTGTTTCGACCTCACTTGTATTCTTTCTGTGTTCCCAGTTATCTTATTTGATCTTGGGTGCTTATCTTTTTCTATGGTTGGTCAATGTCGAATTTTTTATCCCTATCATCAATTAAATAGGTCATATTTAACTCCACTCAAAACCAAAACTTCTAGGTTTTTTATCCTCACCGTCTAGTATTTATCCTTTTTAAATATGATCTGGGTCTTAGGTTTATAGATGATTTCTTGGATAGTTAAAATTTCTTTCCCAGTCCATCGAATTCAGTATGAAGAATCAAGTAGGGCCAGATAAGGGTAAAAAAGTTTATTCTCATGGAGGCCTGAATCATAGTCATACAAATGGTTCATGGTACCAAAAGTTTTATTCTCATGAAGGCAGGTCTATAGTCACAGAAACACATCATGATCCCACAAATTCTTTTCTCATGGTCACATACCTTTTTTCCATGGCACCAAACTTCACGGTAGCATGGAACAGTTTCATGGTAGGAGTATGGTAGTAGAACACTTCATGGTATTAGTGGAAAAAACACAGTTATAGAATTTTTATTTCATGGTAGCTGACTTGGGTGGTTCTATGGATGGTCATAGTAGTATTTTTCTCTCACGGTTTTAGTTGACACACCGACATAGTCGAACCTAAAATACACATATTTACAATCAAAATCCAATATTATGTTAAAATTAGTCAAATAAAATAGAAAATAAATTTTCTTAAATAAAAATAATCACTAAAAATTTATTATCTTATAAAAATTATTAAAAAATATATGTAAGATTAAATAATTTAATTTTATTAAGAATTAATTTATAAAATTGAAAGTCCTCAATATCTCACAAAATTGTTTGTTCTTTAAAATAAATGGATAATTATCAAGGATAAAAATTGAGAAATCAAAACACTAAAAAACAATTTTTAATTTTTTTTCAATGAATGTGGATTACAACCTTAATTTAACAAATAATAAAAAATTATCAATTATAATCACATTTCAACATAAAAAATCCTTTATTTCACGAAAAAAGATGTGGAAAATTGTGTAAAAAATATGCTATTTAAAATCACCACACACTTGGAGATTTTTTTATCTGCGATAAATCCTTGAATTTACTTTTTTACATAGAGAGAAATATTTCACAGATTATCTTAAATGATGCATGTTGAAACATTAATTTACAATGTCCATGATTCTAAGATGGGTTGAGATTTTCAAAGAACATTCAAAAAATTCTTACCTAAATTCAAATACACACTAGAAATTAAGGCCACCTAGTTCATTCACCAGTCAAAATGTCATTCTTCTATATGTATCCATCCACACCCTACTTCAATTCTAATTCAAGTTACAACGTTTGGAGTAAAAAAATAGATTTAAGTAAATTAAACACTCTAATAAGAGATACCTTCAATTATCACTCTCGCCAAGGTTCCAAAAAACAAAGATCCATTTTTAACTTCATTGATAAATCTAAAAAGATTATTTTGTAAGTAAATTTTCCATTATTTATCTGGTTTTAATATTACCCTCACCATAAAAAACTCTTTTTCGAAAAAGGCATTTTATTTTATTTTTTTAGCCAAGAATTTGTGTGTAAAATGGTGAAATGTACTTAATGAATTAGGATTTTATTTATTTAAAAAACACACCTAGTGCCTAATTTCTTATAGGTTCACCACAAGATCCCAATTTACTATTTTAATCGAGTTCTAAATATCTTATATGATTATTATTTTATTTTATCCAAGAAAAATCTATTTCAAAAAGGATGAGTCCACTAAGTTCAGGTTCAAAAATCTAGTTTCATCATGTTATAATTCCAATTTCACAAAGATATATCCTATCTCAATCCCTTTTATTGTTCTTAAATAGAAAATACATAAAAAAAAGAAACAAAATCATTAAAAAACAATACAAACCCAATAATTTCAGTTTCAATGTCTATCTAAGTAACTAGAATATTATTATCCCTTAGGAAGGAAAACATTAAAGAGAAAATTGATTCCTAAAGACACTATTTTTTTTAAATTTTGAAGATTATGAACATCGTTTTGAAATAATTAGGGGGATTTTTATGTGGTATTTATGAAATAACAAATTATTATAGATAAAGACCCCTACCTCCCACATATAAAATTCAATATTGTCCCCAATGTTAAATGATATAGTGGGAGAATATTTTCAATGAAAAATTGTTTTCAACTCAGTAGTTCAAATAACATTGAATTGGTTATAAGAATATTCTTTTAATATTTTACTCATTAACTAAAATAGTTGGAAAATATTTACAAAATTATTATTTTTATTTTAAGGATAGACATCAAAATTTATAATTTGGATCAAAATATACCATAGTGAAGATTATGAATAGTATCTGGATTTAAATCCAAATGCATTTGAAAGGGTTCTAGAAAAGTTTTAAATCTTGATCATATTTATTTCAAACACCCTAGTAATAAGAAAGATAAACACATATCCCAGAAAATTGATTCACTTTTTTCCAACAATTGGGGAAATTCCCCTACACTTTTTTCTTAGTAGAATGAGAATAATATGATTAGAATAAAAAATTTATGAATTGAAAACAATATTCTACTAATGAAAAAGAATTGATCTTTTAAGTTCATTAAAAATTATATCCTTTGTATCCCTGAGTGGAATCCTATGGTTAGTCATTTTTATTTCTTAAAAAAATAATAATATAGTAATAAGAATATAGAATTTAAAATTCAAGAAAAATTTCAACCAAGGTTTTATTTTAGGAGGTTTTAACTAGATAATCCAGTGTGATACTTTGTTTTGAAGAGGAATTGAAATTTCCCATAGCTCCATGATTATTTGAATTTAGTCTTTAATCACTTGATTTTATTATGGGTATTTTTTCCTTTGTAAAATTCCTATATGTGGTATATTTCTACAGTCACATCATTTTCTCACATGTAGTAGATGTATCCCTACATTTCATATTCACTTCTAGACTTCATTACATGGTAGTACCTTTGACCATGCCATTTGAAATATGATGCTTGTATGATTTTGTGAGAAGTTGAGGAAGTCCCAAAGTGGAGTACCAAGATGATCAATCGATGAAATATTTCAAGGGATTACAACAAGGAGAATCATTAGTAGGGGATATATTTATTTAAAAATATAAATTAAAATAAAATATCTCTGATTTAGTTCGATGAAATAGTGAATTTATAGTCCTTAATTAGACTTGAGACACATTAAACACTCAGGAAGGGAGATAGATACCAAGAACGTAGGATTCTTTTTAAGGAATTGTTTGATTCTCTAGCCATTGAAAAAAAATGGTTTATTATCCTCTCCAAATATCTCCAAAACCTAATTAAAAAGCACTCTTTGTATGATGAAGGGTCCATACCACTTGTTTTTAAATTTTTCTAAGAAATTTTTTATTCTATAATTGAATAGTAATACCATTTGACCAACCTTGAATTACTTATTCCAAATAATTGAGTCATGAAAGTATTTTGTTCTTAATTTTTAAACTTTAACATTTTCATTTGATTGCCTCCTAATTTCCTCTACCTCACTTAGATCTAGAAACCTTCTCACCATAAAATATAAAATCACAATTCATGGATTTCACATCCCATAAATACTTGTGATTAAATTCAATAGGAAGATGACATGTATTTGTAAAGATAAATTTGTAGAGGGGAATCCCTATTGGGGTCTTAAAAGAAGTTCTAAAGGCCCAAAAATCTTTATCTAACATAAAAAAACAATCATTCATTGATATCAATACTATATTTTTCAAAATATTCTTTATCTCTATATTAGAAAATATAGTCTGTCCACTAGACTTTGGGTGGTAGGTTGTGCCAGTCTTGTGAGAAAATCCATATTTTTTCATCAATTATTTGAACTTAAAATTATTAAAGTGCATGTAATTATCAAAAATGAATTATTTTTCCACTCTAAACTCAAAAAATATGTTATTATTAAGGAATTTTAAAACACTAGTAGAAATATTATTAGTAAGTTTCACTTCCTCAACCCACATTGATACATATTCCAAAACTACAAAAATATATTGATTCCCATAATCAGATGAGAAAGGTTCCATGAAATACAACCTCAACACATAAAAAATCTCCACCTCCATAATTCCATTTTGTGGTACCTCCTTTGTTATACAAAATTTTCTAAGCCTTTGACACTTATCACAACTAATTAGAAGACTCCAAGAATCCTTAAATGGGTTAACCTATAGAAACCAGCCTATAATACTTTATGGGAAGTTATTTATCCTCCATGTTTTCACCCCAATGTGATGAATAAAAACTCTTAAGAATGGGTAAAATTTCCTCCTCAGGCATACAAATATTTTAAATAATATCAATACATCTCGTAAAAAGAATAGGATCATCCCAAAAATAGTACTTTAACTCAGATATAAACTTATTCCTTTGGTTCTATGAAAGATATTTATTCATGTAAACTACAACTAGAAATTTGAAATAGTCTTAAAAATAAGAGTATTAACTCACTGATTTTTTAAATAATTGATCTCCTAGGAATGTGGTATTGATTTCTTATAGTTCATCCATTTGGGTCATGGGAAATCTAGAAAAGAGGTTGAAAACAACATTCCTAACCCCCTTTAATCCTTTATTTCAATATCATAATCTTATAACTAAATTTTTTATCTCATGATCCTTGGTTTGGAATTTATTAGCTAGTAGGAACTTGAGGGAAAATGGTCAAGGAAAATGATAACCTTTTACCCTATAAAGTGTTGTATAAATTTATCTAGGGAAAACATAATAGCAGTTAATTATTTTTTAGTTTTGGAATAATTATTTTGGGAGTCATATAGTATCTTTCTAGAAAAATAAATTACATTCAATATTTCTCTTTCATTTTACCCAAAACAACACCCACAACCATAGAAATATCATGAAACATCACCCCAACTAAAAACTTCTAGTATGGGAAAGTGATCACTGGTGAAGTTGTGAGTTTTTATTTAAGTAGGTTAAAAAAATCTAGTAATTTCTCTTAAAAAATGGTTTGTTCT
The DNA here is from genome assembly GCA_963277665.1 of Viscum album. Lineage (NCBI taxonomy): Eukaryota > Viridiplantae > Streptophyta > Magnoliopsida > Santalales > Viscaceae > Viscum > Viscum album. The sequence continues at coordinate 1,050,738,590 of OY728146.1, read as the reverse complement.
TAACAATAAGTGAATACAATGACTTAGTGATCCTAGTTAAATCCTTGATAAATATCTAGTAAAAAGAAGCATGTCCCAAGAAACTCTTAATTTCTTTCACATTTTCAAAAGGGTAAAGATTCTATATAACCTAATTCTTATAATTATTTACCTTTATCCACATATTTTAAACCTTATGATCTAAAATAATTCCCTCAATAACCATGAAATAACACATTTCACATTTTAAAACAATATTTTTCTCTTGAAATATCTCCAGAATTATTTATAAAATTTTAAGGTAGTTATCAAAGTCGATTCCATTGTATGATAAATCATACATTAATATTTCAATTATATTTTTCATCATGTATGAGAAAATACCCATTATATATATATTTGGTTGGAGTAGAAAACAATACAAATGACATTTAATTGTAAAAAAATGTCTCAAATAGACAAGTGAAGTTGTTTTTATTTTGATCCTCAAGAGCAATGACAATCTGATTATGACTAGAATAGCCTTCAATGAAAAAAAAACTCATTTTTGAACAACCTCTCAAGAATTTTATCCAAAAATGGCATTAGAAAATAATATTTCCTAGTAGAAACATTGAGTTTCCTATAATAAATACATACCCTCCATTTATTCACAACTCTTGCTTGAATTTTCTCATTATTTTCATTTGTTTCCATGGTGACTCCACTCTTCTTAAAAACTACCTAGACAAGACTCACCCATGGGATGTATAAAATAGGAAAAATTATTCTATAATTAAGAAACCTGATTACTTCTTGTCTAACAAAATTTTTCATATTTGGGTCAAGTCTTTTCGTCCCTTATATTCTTGGATTACACTCTAGTTCCATAGTTAGTTTATGCATAAAGTAAGATGTAATGATTCCCTTTATATTATCTATCAATCATAAAATGACTAATTTAAATTTTCCCAAAATATTCAATAATATATCCTATTTTTTAGAATAAATTATTTATATTAATTGGTCACCCAATTCATATCCCTTATAATTTATTAATAAAAAAATGTTATAGTGAATACATGAGGTGAAAAGTGTTTTCACCAATAAGAAATGAATATTTCATGTATAAGGGAAAGGGTTTGAGATTAAGTGGGGGTTTCTGTTCATAATAAAGAAGATTATTGGGTCAAGGTGGCACAATATCTTCAATTTATTTCTTGAAAATATTATGAAAACTAGAGAAATTATAAAATTTAAGGCCATAATTTAGTTTCTCATTATTACTATCCAAAGTAGAAAACCCACTATTTTATGTCTATAAATCTTGTTTAAAAATATTTTCCTTATCAAAATGATCAAATTATTCCATCAAATATCCCATACACTTTTCAAACTGACCCTTTTGATTATTTGAAGCAAGGTAATAGTCCCCTATCCCTCCCAAAAATTCATTAAGTTCAGAAAAAATATTCCTCTGAATAGCTCATCAACTCATGATTCTTCCTGCTTTCATTTCCTAAAAAAGTGTCAAGTACCTCATATCTAACACTATCATTAATCTTGGAGGATTCATTTTAAATTTACAAATGTATTTATTCAAGAATTTATTTCTTTTTAATTCCTCAAAATATTCAGATGATTCCTCACTTTCTAATACCTCCACTCTTGAATAATTATCTCTTAGTTATGTTTCCATATCATTTTTAAAGATATTAAATTATTCCTTTTTATCCCCAAAATTAATGATCAAGTTAAAATTTTACATATAATGATAACCCCTATCATAAAAATGAATTTCCTTCCAAGAATGATAATAAATTCTTTATCACATTCCATGTCAAATATAAGAAAATAAATGGTTGAAAAATCATCCCAACCCCAACCAGAAGATCACCAAGTCTTCAAACTAGGTGGGTAAGTGATTGTAAAACTATTTTTAGGACTAAAATTGTGCGTTGTGGTACTCATAATACCAAGTTTTGAAAAAATAAAAAGGTTATCCAATTTATGCTTTCCCCAAGGATACACAATTAGTTGAACTGACTACTATATCCTATGGTTCATGGGATAAAAAACTATTTTAGGTATTAATGTTTAGTAGGTGTTTTATTTTGAAATACAACACTACACACCTCTATGATATTATACATTGAAAATTATTTCAATTTTTTATTTTTAGAAAAATATTCTTTAGTGACATGAGTTATGATGAGAATTGATTTAAGGCTTCAAGAAATGGTATGGTTATTTAGAGTTTCTTAAAAAGACTTCAAAAACTAAGAAGTTTAGTTTCTTTTTTCTTATTCTAAATCCTTTTAAGGAATGTAATATTTGTTGTAAAGGTATTTAAAATGGTGGGAATCCAATCATCCTCTTGTTCAATATTTTTCTTCCATTTATTATATTTTTTTAAAGTATTTTGGCCCATAATATTTCAACTATAACAATAGGTTTAAAAGAGTTTTTATTGCTAATATCTAACATTTTCCATATTTCCATTTCCAATTTCATCTATTTTCCCATGTTAATAAGGTTTAGTATCTTTCTTAGACTCCTAGTGGTCATGAAGATCACTTCTAGTTATCAAAACCATGTAATTTTCTCTAGGGTTCACTTTAGTGGTGATTGATAGATTACCTTTGTCTCTAGCCCCAAAATCTCCAGCTTACTACCCCATTTATAATTCCAAATTATTTATCCCATCAACTTTTTTACATTATAAAAATAAATTTTGGTCTTATGTTCATAAAATCTACCAATAAACTACTAGAACATAACCTTTATTTTCTCTTAGGAATTAGAATATTCAACCTTTTGTTGGTTGTGAAATGGTAACCTAGATTTTTGTTGAGATCTATAGGTGCAACAGGTATCAATACTTATTGTTCCTTCCTAGAAAGGTTTGGATGGTTTCTATACCCTTGATTTTATGTATTTGTGTATGGTTCATCCCTAATATTCATCATAGTAACATATCCGGATAAATATGCATCTTATAGATCCTGTGAATGCATATCAAAATTGAGACAATAAGATTATGAATCCCCAAACATGCTATAGTGGTGGAACTCCTCCCTAAGTTTGTTTTAGTGGTTTTAATTAAAATATTTAGTCCATTTAAACTCATATTAGTGAGGGTGATTGGGATATTTCCGTATAATGGTTCTTCTTCTAGATAACTTATGTTGTGAGTTTTGTGTTAGTGTGTTAAAAACACATTCATCTCTTCGATAGGTCTATCACTCAAATATTCACCAGCAAATTGGTCCACCAATGTTTGGTGATAAGGTGTGTGTCTATTATAGAAAGTGTCCATGGAAAATTAGGGATAATTTGTGTTTTGGAAATTTTAAAAGCAATAACCTAAATCTATCTCAAGCTTCATGTAGTAATGTCCCTCTTCTTATAAAAATATATTGATTTTGTCCCATATTTCTGACGTCATTCTCCTTGGGTAAAATTTCAATGAACAATAATTGAAAAACTAACCCCAAGTGTAAAATATTTCCTCTTACAAGTGTTAGAACCAAGTCCTAGCATTTACTTTGAGGTAAAATTGAAATATGACATCACACCAATCATGTGGTGTGGAAAAATTTACTATTTAAATTTTTTTTGTGCAATATAGTGGCTGACCAGGGTCATCTCACTTGAATAGATTTACAGTTGTCTACTTAATTTTTCCAATTCACCTATAACTACCATTTTTTATTTTGTTTATTTTATGAAAAATGTAACGCCCCGACCCCAGCTACCCAGAGTCGGTGCATTAATTCATAACATTGGCATGATCACAAAAGATCAAGTCTCGAAAGACCGATTAGTTTAGTAGCCTTGGAAACACTAGTTACATTCATAAACATTACATTACATCATAAAAATGAAAACTACAATAACATGGTCTCCCTAGTCCACACTCATATCCTCACTGACTATTCTTGCAAGTCATTCATAATACACTTCTTCACATCCTGGTAAAAATAAAACATTGAAAGGGGTGAGCTCAAATGCTCTGTAAGGATAACAATATAGCGGAAACTTTCATAAGAAAACATAAGCATTTAAGGCAATGTATAACTAAAACAAAAGCCTTATTGAACTTGAACTTCAGAATAATATGGCAAAAGTAAAATAAAATAATTCCATTACTTAATCACATGGATATTCTACTAGACGAATAATCACGTGAAACATCAATAACCACTTTCATAATGAGGGAATGTATAATTCCAGACACTCTGAAACACTTTGTCAAGGCCTCGGCCAAGACGTCTAAAATGATTAAGGCCTCGGCCAAAACCATAAATCAAATTGGGAAAGGGCCTCGGCCAATTCCACGTCTAGTTGTCTCATGAGACCTACCGATGCATCGAGGAGCTATAGCGGGCTCCACCCGTCACATACTAAGTCCAATACATTCCTCATATGAATAGGTTTAAACATAACATAAATATTCGTATTAAAACTAGCATACGAAATGTCAAAAATTTCTCCATAAACTATGGATGGTATAAAAATAACACATCCACAGTCAAATATTTCACAAAATGTTCAATGGAAGTTTTGTATCATAAATCAATTTCAATTAAACTTAAAACCCATCAAAGGATGTTGACATGGATGAAATCAAAGCTATTTGAGAGTAATATCTCTCCTTTTTGAAATAATTTAAAAGTCCCATAATTATAAAATAATACATTTACTTTGAAGATATTCTTATAATCTTGTTAGGGAAGCTTCGACGAAGTTATAATGGCGGAAAATAGCCGCACCCGCCGTATAAGTTAAAAAAAACATTCTTACCTTAAATTTGTCAAAGAGGTCAAAAAGTACATTGTTTGGAAAACGACGGTAAGATTCCTTTCAAAAATGTATAAGGGTATAAATGACTTTAACACATTTTCCATTTAATAGTAAAAATGTTTTGAAATACATTTTTAAGAAACATGGATGTGGATGATAACGAGGTCCCAGTAGATAATTATGTATAAACAACCTTGGATAATGAAGAGGTTGTGAAGTAAACCCTTACCTTGTACTTTTCCTTGGTTGGGGTAGGTTAACCTCCTGTATAATGGTGAAATAATTTTTATTAAATTATACAAGAATCATATACATTCATATGATATCATATATGATCTTTTAACATTGCTTTGTTAACAATATCTTAGATTTATCGTTGTTTCGGGTGTTAACTTACTCGTTTTATTTTATATGTTTTGTTACGTAAGTCGTGTTTTTCATGGATAGGTTGTATATTATTCATATCCAGAATGATATCATGTCCTTAAACATTATTTTTAAATCATCAAATGATAATTATACTTGAATGGATACGACGGAGAATGAATCTCATCGCGTTCGTGGAGACGGTAGTCCGTACGTACGCACGAGCGACAATATCATTATTTTGATATTAAAATAATATATAATTGGATAGTATATCATATATACAGAATCATTATCATGTTATATTTATTATTTACATGAATTACATATCATTATTATACCCATCTAAATAATAATATATTGAATAACAATTACACCACGACGTGGAGACGGTAAGCCGTACGTACGCACGTATGGTGACATGTCATTCAAATGATGGGTAGAATATTGAATATGGTTGTTCCATATTTATAATAACATCACAGTATATAGAATATACTAGAGTTATAATTTTAGAATTTAAATAATAAACAAAGAGGGAGTGGAAGAAGAAAGAAACTTGAAAGAGGGTGATGAAAATGTTACCTCTTCTTCGGGTTCTTCCTTTTGATTTGATCAAAAGGACTCCTTAGGATGGCTTTCTGACTAAAGTAAAGCTTCTAGGATGAAGGGAGAGAAGTTGGGAGAGTATTTCGGCAGAGTTTGGCCGAACCAAAAGGCTTGAAAGTGTGAATAAGGTGGTAGAGGTGGGGGCCTTTTATAAGAGGAGAGGAGGGGCTCTTTTGGAAAGATTGAAATGTTACATTATTATACAATGCTTTTCGGATTCTAAAGGTCCCACACTTATACAATTAGTGTCTAAGGTCATAAGGGTTCGAAATATCCTCATAAAATAGGCTTTGGACAAGTGTAAGCCATGGATTTTGCATTATCTTCTCATTTTATTTAAATCGTTAAATAATGAGGTCATCGCTGCATCATCATGATGTCATAAATAATTTAATTTATTTAATGTCTAAAAATTCTAAAACAAATACTATGATGTAGGAAATCTTTTTATATTTCCAATGACTATTTATAGTCAAAATTATGACTTGTATAACCCCATATAAAAATTGTTTTAGTAAAACATTTTATGTTTGTGTCATTTTTTACTTTAACATTAAATAAAATGTATTTATGTCATTTTCCAACTAAAGTGGCTCCATGGGGTCCCCAAGTTGACCCATGGATTGTCTTGGTCGGCCATGGCACATCCAATGAGGGTAGGACATGTTTCAAGCTCATCTCATATTATTAAAACATTATTTTTACCTTAAACCACACTAATTACCTCTAATCGCGATTAAGAACTTAAAAGTTACTATTCACCAAAAATTATTTTAATCTCATTCAACCACATTTTACTTCTTAATGACAACCATGTATGTCGGATTTTTGAAAATCAAATCACATAAGTGGTAATATTTCATTTAAACGAAAAATCAGTTATTTAACTACCACTTAGTGGTTTCACTATTCATCAAAAATTGAAGTTTTTCAGAACAATGCCAAAATTTCACCCTAAGCTATAATTGATATTCCGAATCCAAAAATGAAGTCCATTTTGATAAATAAAATTTATAAAATTTCAAAAAGTAGGTATTACTATTCACAACGGCTAGTTTAATTAGTTGTGGTGTGTGTTAGAGCTCGAGGTTGCGTACAACACATGTTATTGCATTATTCGAAGGGAAACATACCGTGGAAGCTTGGGGTTTTACATTCTCCCCTCCTTCAAATAATTGCGTCCTCGCCATTTCTAGGGTATTACTGCATAAAAAGACTCGGGTGGTTCTTCATCATAAGTTCCTCAGGTTCCCACGTTGCCTCTTCCATTTTATGATTTCTCCACAAAACCTTTACCAGATGAGTCATCCGGTTTCTCAGCACCTGCTCCCTCACATCAAGAATTCTGATGGGCTCTTCGCAATAAGATAGATCGGGTTCCAGTTCTAATTCCTCATAGGTAAGTACATGTGTTGGGTCGGGCATGTATTTTCTCAATAGCGATATGTGGAAAACATCGTGAACTTTGGAGAGATTTGGCGGCATCGCCAAACGATAAGCTACAGCCCCAATACGATCTAGAATTTCGAAAGGTCTGATGTACCTGGGACTCAACTTACCCTTCTTACCAAAACGTATAACTCCCTTCCATGGAGATACCTTTAGGAAAACATGATCTCCCACCTGAAATTCCAAAACCTTTCTTCTGTTATCGGCATAGCTCTTCTGCCTACTTTGAGCTGATTTGATGTGGTTTTGGATTACCTTCACCTTTTCCATTGTTTCTTCCACCAGTTCTGGTCCCACAAGTTTTCTTTCACGAATGTCATCCCAACAGGTTGGTGTACGACATCTCTTTCCATATAACGCTTCATAAGGTGTCATCTGAATGCTTGAATGGAAGCTATTGTTATAGTAAAATTCTACCAGTGGTAAGTATTGATCCCACATACCCTGAAAGTCAAGAGAGCATGATCTCAACATGTCTTCTAAGGTTTGAATAGTCCGTTCTGATTGTCCATCTGTTTGAGGGTGATAGGAAGTGCTCAAATAAAGTTCAGTATCCAAGGCCTTTTGAAGACTTTTCCAGAATCTTGAATTAAAATGAGGATCACGATCAGAAACAATCGATAGGGGTACTCCATGAAGTCTTACAACTTCATTAATATATAATCTTGCTAGACGTTCAAGTGGTAGATCCTCCCGTATAGCCAGAAAATGTGATGACTTAGTAAGACGATCAACAATGACCCATATTGCATCATTCCTTCTAGGAGTATTTGGTAGTCCCATGACAAAGTCCATCGTAATATTATCCCATTTCCACTCAGGTATGGGAATAGGTTGCAATACTCCACCAGGATGTTGCCTTCCAGCTTTCACTTGTTGACAAACCTTACACCTCGACACAAAATCAGCAATCTCCCTCTTCATATTGTCCCACCAAAAATGTTCCTTCAAATCTCTATACATTTTGGTGCTCCCAAGGTGTATAGAGAAATTGGAACTATGAGAATCATCCAGCAATTCCCTTTTTAGATCAGGTACATCGGGAGCATAAAGTCTCTTCCTGAATTTCAAAATTCCATCCTTATACACAAAGTCCCTCAATCTTCCATCATTCACATCTTTAATCTTCTTCTGAAATTCTTCATCATTGGTCTGAGAACTCTTAATCCTTTCTAGTAATGATGGTTTGGCAACCATTTGAAAAAGCATTGATGTTTCACCTTCCCTAGTTATTCCCATGTCCATCTTCACTAGATCCAAGAAAATTGGATCCCTTTCAATTCTCATCACATTCAAAACTCCATGGTCTTTTCTACTCAAAGCATCTGCCACTTTGTTTGCCTTCCCTGGGTGGTAATGTATCGTGCAATCATAATCCTTGAGTAGTTCAAGCCATCGCCTTTGCCTCATGTTGAGTTCTTTTTGTGTGAAAATATACTTCAAACTCTTGTGATCAGTATAAATCTCACATTTTTCACCATAGAGGTAATGTCTCCATATCTTTAAAGCAAAGGTCACAGCTGCTAACTCAAGATCATGAGTAGGATAGTTTTTCTCATGAATTTTTAGCTGTCGTGATGCATAGGCAATGACCTTATCATTCTGCATAAGGACACAACCAAGTCCTTTCTTCGATGCATCACTATAAATAACAAACCCATCATTCCCCGATGGTAGAGTCAATACAGGGGCATTGGCTAATATTCTCTTTAGTTCTTCAAAACATTCTTCACACTCTTTTGTCCAGACAAATTTAATCCCTTTACGTGTGAGATTTGTCAATGGGTTAGCAAATCTGGCAAAATTCTGGACCAAACGTCGATAATAACCTGCTAAACCAATAAAACTGCGTACCTCAGTTATACTTGTCGGTGCTGGCCATTCTTGGATTGCCTTGGTTTTAGAAGGATCAACAGAAATTCCATCCTTAGAGACAATATGGCCAAGAAAATAAATCTCATGAAGCCAGAATTCACACTTGCTAAATTTCCCATATAATTCATGTCTTCTAAGAGTCTTCAGGATAATGCGTAAGTGATTTTCATGATCTTCGTGGCTTTTGGAGTATACCAAGATATCATCAATAAATACCACTACAAAGTCATCAAGATATTCCTTGAAAACTCTATTCATTAGATCCATGAAAACATAGGGTGCATTAGTCAATCCAAAAGGCATTACTGTAAACTCGTAATGCCCGTACCTTGTTCGAAATGCTGTCTTTGGAACGTCTTCCTTCTTCACACACAACTGATGGTATCCAGACCAAAGGTCAATCTTTGAAAAGTATTGAGCTCCATGCAGTTGGTCAAACAAATCATCAATGCGAAGTAGGGGATACTTTTTATTTATTGTTATAGCATTGATCTCCTTATAGTCAATGCACAACCTCATAGATCCATCTTTCTTCTTAACAAAAAGAACAGGGGCTCCCCAAGGAGAAACACTAGGGCGAATAAATCCCTTATTACTCAATTCCTCTAGTTGTTTCTTTAGTTCAACTAATTCCACAGTGGCCATTCTATAAGGGGTCTTCGATATGGGCCTTGATCCAGGAATTAAATCAATGGAAAACTCAACTTCTCGTTCTGGAGGATGTCCAGGTAAATCTTCCGGAAACACATCAACATATTATCTCACAATAGGTAAATCCTCTATTTGAATATTCCATTCCTCACCCTCAGTAATTTCCTTCTCTTCCTCCCCAATAATTGAATTTAGTTGAGCTACTGGGGGTGGATCTAGATAGGAATTATGTGGCGAAGATTCGGCTCTAAAGATAAGGTGTTCCTTATCATCATCATCAAGAATCGCAACCTCTTTCCTCTTACAATAAATTTTTGCATCATGGTCCGAAAGCCAATCCATACCGAGGATTATATCAAATTCAATCATGGGTATGATGATGAGATCAGCAGGTAAAGAACATTTAGGTGCTCTAATGGGAACTAATCAACAAAACTTTGTTGCAACAATACTTCCCTTAGGGGTTTTGACCGAAAACTCCCTTGTTAAATCAAATTGGAAATATCTAATTTTCTTAGAAAACTGGGAAGATATGAAACAATGCGATGATCCAGAATCAAATAATGCATTTTCTAAACTTGAGGAAACCATTAAATTACCTGCCACCACGTCTTTCGGAGCTTCCACCTCAGCAGTAGTGATAGCATAAGCCTGGCCCTGATCCCTTGGCCTCTTCTGAGGTAAGTTCCCCTGACTCTTAGGACATTCATTTGCATAATGTACCTTCTCTCTACAATTATAGCATTCCACGTTGAAAGCTGCTTTCTTTCCCTTGCATTCATGAGCTTGGTGGCCTTTTTCACCACACTTGTAACATACTCCTTTTCCTTTTAGACAGGCACCAGGGTGCTTCCTACCGCAATTATCACAGGGTGGAAATTCATTTCTACCCTTCTTCCCTATTTCCTTATTTCCTTTCCCAGAGTTTTCAGCGGATCTCTTCTTATCTTGCTTCGATTTAAAGTCATAAGACTTAGAGAATTCCTTTTCCGTCTTGATAGCGCACGAGACAATACCTTCGTATGAAGAGAAGGTTTGTGATACTAAAGCTCGACGGAGAAATGGTTTCAACCCATCAAAGAAACGATCAGTCTTACTTCTTGGGTTACGTATGTAATCTGCAGCATACCTTGCTAACCTTGTAAAGATAGCCTCATACTTTGCGACATTCTCATCCTCCTTCTGCCTCAGACTCAGAAATTGCCTTTCCATATCCGCTCGATGGTCTCGAGGAAAGTATTTTTCTAAGAACAGCTCTTTGAACTCCTGCCATTCCATGTTTGTTAATTCATCATCTTCCTTTGTGTTTTGAATTAGTGACCACCATTGATCGGCATCTCCAGTGAGGCGGTAAACTGCCATGACAACATTCTCCCTTTCACTACTCCCCAAGGCATGGAATATTTTCTCTAAGGAATTTATCCATTGCTCAGCTACTATAGGATTTGTACTCCCATTGAAGGTTGGTGGTTTTTGCCTCATGAAACGGTCTAGCATTGATCCTCCACATTGCGGATCAGGGTGCTCCATAGGAGTAAGGTTGTTATTCATAACCTGCGTGAGTTGTCCCAGTATAGTGAGAAGCTGATCAGCACCAGTTGTATCACTAGCTCCACCATAATTATCTTGAGCAGGAGGGAAATCCCTACACAGAGTGCGTTCATTGATACGGTTTCCATTCCTTCCACTAGGCGCCATTTCTAAATAATGGCATAAACTAGATTAGTTCATGAATCAAAATACATAATTCCATACTTGTAAAACACTTAACATAAATTGAACTAATTATGGATATAATCCATAATTATAAAAAAAAATTCTTTGAGGAAGTATATACTCGTAACCCTTCATAGTGGTTTGTAAAGAAAATGGGAATTATCCAAAGAATATCCCCCGGGAGTGTCGTAACCAAGAGTGCAGCAAGGCCCGTTGTCGTGCACCAGTTCCCGTTCGAGTCTAGCTCAAAGCGGTGTTTTCGGGTTTTACCCCTAGGTACATCTGTGCCAGAGCCGCATCTACCTGCTCGTATCCATACAGGGATGTATTGCTCGAAAAACTCACAACATCTCTACAATACCAAAATTCTAGTAAGTTCTTCTATACTAATCCTCAAAGTCTATCTTCGGGATATGTGCTCTAATCATAGTTTATCTAAATATAGCTTCCAAGGTTAGTACTAAACTGCCTCTGATACCAACTGTAACGCCCCGACCCCAGCTACCCAGAGTCGGTGCATTAATTCATAACATTGGCATGATCAAAAAAGATCAAGTCTCGAAAGACCGATTAGTTTAGTAGCCTTGGAAACACTAGATACATTCATAAACATTACATTACATCATAAAAATGAAAACTACAATAACATGGTCTCCCTAGTCCACACTCATATCCTCACTGACTATTCTTGCAAGTCAGTCATAATACACTTCTTCACATCCTAGGAAAAATAAAACATTGAAAGGGGTGATCTCAAATGCTCCGTAAGGATAACAATATAGCGGAAACTTTCATAAGAAAACATAAGCATTTAAGGCAATGTATAACTAAAAAAAATCCTTATTGAACTTGAACTTCAGCATAATATGGTAGAAGTAAAATAAAATAATGCCATTACTTACTCACATGGATATTCTACTAGACGAATAATCACGTGAAATATCAATAACCACTTTCATAATGAGGGAATGTATAATGCCAGACATTCTGAAACCCTTTGTCAAGGCCTCGGCCAAGACGTCTAAAATGATTAAGGCCTCGGCCAAAACCATAAATCAAATTGGGAAAGGGCCTCGGCCAATTCCACGTCTAGTTGTCTCATGATACCTACAGATGCATCGAGGAGCTATAGCGGGCTCCACCCGTCACATACTAAGTCCAATACATTCCTCATATGAATAGGTTTAAACATTACATAAATATTCGTATTAAAAATAGCATACGAAATGTCAACAATTTCTACATAAACTATGGATGGTATAAAAATAACACATCCATAGTCAAATATTTCACAAAATTTTCAATGGAAGTTTTGTATCATAAATCAATTTCAATTAAACTTAAAACCCATCAAAGGATGTTGACATGGATGAAATCAAAGCTATTTGAGAGTAATATCTCTCCTTTTTGAAATCATTTAAAAGTCCCATAATTATAAAATAATACATTTACTTTGAATATATTCTTATAAGCTTGTTAGGGAAGCTTCGATGAAGTTATAATGGCGGAAAATATCCGCACCCGCCATATAAGTTAAAAAAACATTCTTACCTTAAATTTGTCAAAGAGGTCAAAAAGTACATTGTTTGGAAAATGACGGTAAGATTACTTTCAAAAATGTATAAGGGTATAAATGACTTTAACACATTTTCCATTTAATATTAAAAATGTTTTGAAATACATTTTTAAGAAACATGGATGTGGATGATAACGAGGTCCCAGTAGATAATTATGTATAAACAACCTTGGATAATGAAGAGGTTGTGAAGTAAACCCTTACCTTGTACTTTTCCTTGGTTGGGGTAGGCTAACCTCCTGTATAATGGTGAAATAATTGTTATTAAATTATACAAGAATCATATACATTCATATGATATCATATATGATCTTTTAACATTTCTTTGTTAACAATATCTTAGATTTATCGTTGTTTCGGGTGTTAACTTACTCGTTTTCTTTTATATGTTTTGTTACGTAAGTCGTGTTTTTCATGGATAGGTTGTATCTTATTCATATCCAGAATGATATCATGTCCTTAAACATTATTTTTAAATCATCAAATGATAATTATACTTGAATGGATACGACGGAGAATGAATCTCATCGCGTTCGTGGAGACGGTAGTCCGTACGTACGCACGAGCGACAATATCATTATTTTGATATTAAAAAATATATAATTGGATAGTATATCATATATAAAGAATCATTATCATGTTATATTTATTGTTTACATGAATTACATATCATTATTATACCCATCTAAATAATAATATATTGAATAACAATTACACCACGACGTGGAGACGGTAAGCCGTACGTACGCACTTATGGTGACATGTCATTAAAATGATGGGTAGAATACTGAATATGGTTGTTCCATATTTATAATAACATCACAGTATATAGAAGATACTGGAGTTATAATTTTAGAATTGAAATAATAAACAAAGAGGGAGTGGAAGAAGAAAGAAACTTGAAAGAGGGTGATGAAAATGTTACCTCTTCTTCGGGTTCTTCCTTTTGATTTGATCAAAAGGACTCCTTAGGATGGCTTTCTGACTAAAGTAAAGCTTCTAGGATGAAGGGAGAGAGGTTGGGAGAGTATTTGGGCAGAGGTTGGCCGAACCAAAAGGCTTGAAAGTGTGAATAAGGTGGTAGAGGTGGGGGCCTTTTATAGGAGGAGAGGAGGGGCTCTTTTGGAAAGATTGAAATGTTACATTATTATACAATGATTTTCGGATTCTAAAGGTCCAAAACTTATAAAATTCGTGGATAAGGTGATAAGGGTTCGAAATATCCTCATCCAATAGGCTTTGGACAAGTGTAAGCCTTGGATTTTCCATTATCTTCTCATTTTATTTAAATCGTTAAATAATGAGGTCATCGCTGCATCATCATGATGTCATAAATAATTTAATTTATTTAATGTCTAAAAATTCTAAAACAAATAATATGATGTAGGAAATCTTTTTAGCTTTCCAATGACTATTTATATTCTAAAATATGACTTTTATAACCCCATATAAAAATTGTTTTAGTAAAACATTTCATGGTTGTGTCATTTTTTACTTTAACATTAAATAAAAGGTATTTATGTCATTTTCCAACTAAAGTGGCTCCATGGGGTCCCCAAGTTGACCCATGGATTTTCTTGGTCGTCCATGGCACATCCAATGAGGGTAGGACATGTTTCAAGCTCATCTCATATTATTAAAACATTATTTTTACCTTAAACCACACTAATTACCTCTAATCGCGATTAAGAACTTAAAAGTTACTATTCACCAAAAATTATTTTAATCTCATTCAACCACATTTTACTTCTTAATGACAACCATGTATGTCGGATTTTTGAAAATCAAATCACAGAAGTGGTAATATTTCATTTAAACGAAAAATCAGTTATTTAACTACCACTTAGTGGTTTCACTATTCATCAAAAATTGAAGTTTTTCAGAACAATGCCAAAATTTCACCCTAAGCTATAATTGATATTCCGAATCAAAAAATGAAGTCCATTTTGATAAATAAAATTTATAAAATTTCAAAAAGTAGGTATTACTATTCACAACGGCTAGTTTAATTAGTTGTGGTGTGTGTTAGAGCTCGAGGTTCCGTACAACACACGTTATTGCATTATTCGAAGGGAAACGTACCGTGGAAGCTTGGGGTTTTACAAAAAAGTGTAAAGAGGATAGAGAGAATGAGAGAATAAAATTTGAAACTTATCCTAACATGAAATTTAATAAATAATGAATAAATAACATGGACTTTTTGGGTTTGGATTTGGGTTCCTTGCATTATTTATGATGGTTTATTAAATTTAATTTTATAATCCAATTGTTAAATATCAACATCGAATTACAATTCACGTATTTAGTAGTTTTGTAATCCTTAATTCTAAATAAGACTCAATTCCACCTCCTTTTATTATCACGGTTTATAAAACACCTCAATCGAGAGTGTTGAATCTTACAAGACCCAAATATATCATATTTTTTTTCATCCTTTGAATGTCCCAACATTATTGTGTGAAGATCTTATGTTTAATGTAAGGAATGGAAAAGTTAAAAAAAGAATAAAAATGGGCTTAAGATCCGTGTCATGGTGGAAAATCACCACACCTATACACATCAATCTTACTCACCATAAACACAAATAAAACATTAGAATTGATTAATGAAATTCAGGAAACACCTATCCTCACCCAAGGCCAAGCCTCTGGTTAGTCACTCATTAATTACCGAGTATAAGAGATCATGGTGGAAGATATGAGATAAAGAGAATGAGATAAATAAAGAGAGAATAATAAGAGAATTAAATAGTGAATAAAATAGAGTTTAGAATACTTTATTAAAACAAAATGAAGTTATAATAATAAAAGGGACTAAAAGATACAAAAGAAAATAAAAGAGAAAATAGAGCATGTAGAAGTAGATCGGTGTCATCCTTCAATCTTAGTAGCACCCTTATATTTATAGAGGGAGGAAACTTCTCTATATCACTTATTTTTATCTTTCCATATCATTGATTTTTTATTAGGTTAAATTCTTTATATATATATTTAGATTCACTGCATAAAATATATAGATATCTAAGTGTTTCCAAAATTCTATTGTGGACACAAACACCATAGTGATGGTAGAGGTATCTACAGTTACTATTCAATACAGTAGAATTCCATATGATACTAATACATATCTACTGACTTTTCCTCATGGAATCAATCTCACAATAGAATAATATACCATTCCTTGACTCTAGATCATCGCAGGATCACATGTGACACCAATTATTTTTTAATATCACAGTAATCCCCAATTTTTACTCCAATAAAGGCATGATATATCTCTATCCAATCCACCTGACCATGAAGTTAATAATTTTTCTTCATGGGTAGCTAATTCTATACATTATGTAACTATCGTTTTACTCATATACTGTTTCACCTTCTACTACTAGAGCTCTCTCCATGGTACTTCATCATCTTCCATTGATCATCAATAATGGTAGTTTTATTACTCCATCAACAAACCTGAAATCTACAATTTATTTCTTCATGGTACTACCATAGGTTCTCAATAGTTTTTCATTATCTACAATGCACAAAATTTCATAAAAAAATATGCTACCATTCCATCCTATACCTTCAAAGTGGTAGTCAAATAAGCACAATAACATATCCTATTTTGGGTGCATCTTACGTAGCTGTTTTTTCATGCATGCATCTAAATGCATCATCTCTCTTGACACAGTATTCCTATTAATTTATGAAGTTTTTTATTTAGTTTAGTTATGTTTTAATAGTAGAGGTTGACTTACAAACCTCATCCAGTCTTCACATTGTCTGGATGAAACTTAGCCTCACCATGTATGGAACATCATTATTTGAGTGGGTTTATTTGGTGTCTTATGAGTTTTTACAAGGTTGTATGAGGTCCCTGAGATCATCCATGGAAACCCCGAGATTTTTTAGAGAAAACCAGACAGGGTTTGATCTTTCAAGGAGTAATCCATGGTAGTTATTATGTGTTGTAGTGGCAGACAATGACATTTAGGGGAGGCAACAATAGAGATTGGTAGTGTGGTGTGTCTGAGGCAGGGAGAGCACAAGAGATGTAGAATAGAGGCATTATATGTATGATTAATAGTACCAAAGAAACACCTATCCCACATAGGAAATAAATATGTTCATAAAACATATATATTAATCAACTCACAACATCCAATAGTTAGATGCTTGTTTTGGGGATGGGCTCCCAATACACATTCACACACATAAATTTGACACACCAACCTACATGGCCCATATGAGATTTTTCCAACCTATACTCCATGGGATACTCCCCATAAACTCAAATCCCTTCTAGCTTAAGTGGGATATCTTGGTGGTCGGCTTGGCTGGTCAGCCCCTTCTAGGCTAGCTACCACTGGTTGAGGGCTTGTCAAGCCTTACTCTATTTTTTATCGGAAAAATGTTACATAATTTATTTAAATTCTCAAAAAAAATTATTAATTACATGAAAACATAAAAACCCACATAAAAACCTATTTTAATTATTTATTTTTGAATCCCAACATTTTATATAAACATTTAAATACATTGTAAAATTCATTAAAATCTATTAAAAATCATTAGATTTTTTTTAAATAACTACATGAAAATATAAGTGTATCTAATACCCCCACACTAACACTATTCTTTTACTGAAGCATAAAATATCAACATTGAATTTAAGAGAAACTTTATGTTACCAAAATTTAAATCTTAAATAATTATCAATGATAAAATAAAATTTCAAACTCAACGTAAAAAATTAATTCAATTTCCCACTTTTCAAAGAAACAGTCAATACTCATAATTTACTTTATCCCTTTTAAAAATGGTGGAACTAATACTTTCATACATTCTTGTTTCTCAATAAATTATTCTTAAACATGCCATGTTATGATCTACCTCACATTGAATCATTTTCCCCTTTTAATCATGATAAAAATTATAGTAGATTTATTATCATATCATGAGAAATTTCTCCTTATCCATAGGATTTCAAAAGAACTACTTTCTATACTTTTTAATGATAAAAGTCACATGAAATTAAGAGGTATTTTAAATAAAGATTATTATTATTTTGAGGCTTTATGTTGATAGGAATTGATATAAAAAATAAGTCACAATGAGTGATGATTATCTCTATTGTATAAATAATTATTTAAAAAATTAAAAACTCATGAAATTATCCACTTCAATGTTTCAAATCCCACTTCTCAAGATCAAAGGAAGTTTATGAAATAATAAATTATAATGAATTAATTACACCTTCTTGATTTTTATCAACTTTGAATTTTTTTCAAATACCTTTTTTAGATTTTTTTTTACTTTTTTGAATTTAATTCTTGGAATAAACCTAACATGCATCACCTAACCACATACAATACAAAACATTGGTATATTAATAGTTATTTTTTTGATTCATTTAAGTCAAAAACAATTCCAATATTTTTATTCTTTTTTCAAGAAGAGAAAACAATAAAATATAATGAATTAGTAAATAAACTTTCTAAATACCTATAATTAGTACCCCACACTTTTTACTTAAAATTTAGCGCATATTTCGACCATAAATTCCCTCACCCCACATTTCATCTTTAAAATATTATTAAAATACTAAAATGAGGGTATACATTGATAAAAATGGCATAAAATATGGATCATTACTAATAAGGCCATTCTTTATCTCTATGGGATAAACAAGGATATATGTGTAAGTTGATCTTAAAGATAATATATTATCAATAAAAATGAATCAATAATTTTAAATGTGTTTTTTCATAGTCATAGATTTGAAAAATTCTAATGCAAGTTCTACTAGGTGGAATGCCCCAATATCACTCAAGAAATATGTTGAAGATAAAATAGAATGAATTTGTTCTATAAATCCTATTGGGAATAGACATATAATATTGGAAAATCTCTTATGGAATAAATAATAATAAATAAATAATTTCACATGAATTTCATAAATTCAAACCATGAAAAAAGTTTTGTAAATTTCATTTACATGGATCAACCAATTCCTCCAAATCATGAGTCATTATTTCAATATCCATGCTTTACTCTAATTATTAAATTATCCACCTTACTAATTCAATGTCATTAATAGTGAAATATAAAACATGGAATAAAAGGGTTCCTAATAAACTCTTTTCTCTAAGACAAATCAAGTAAAGTAAGAAATTCAACTATGGGAATGCATTTTCTAGTTTAACATTGTTGCTATAATTTCCAGATTAAAACATATTTTTAGAAAAATGAAAGGATTTAAAGGATAAAGAATGTAAGAGTGAACTCCCAATGCTCATCAAGATTTATTACTCCAATATCCTCCATTATTTTTAACTTTCTTGTGCTATTATAGTCTTACAAAAGTAAATAACTAATCATAATTAAAGGACATTTTTAATTAATCTAAAAAAATAAGGGATTTGAGATCCATCCTAAACTAATACTAAGAATAAAATTTAATGTCCTTAGAAGAAATTAAAGGGATAAGTCTTGGTTTAATCCCCTATGTGAGACTTGGAATATTATTGCATCCAAAAGTATAATACATGATGCTATCCATAATCGGTTGGTGGGTGGAGCTTCTTGGATTTGAGCCACCAAATATGGATTTTCATAGATTCCACTTCTTCTTTGTGGAGAAGAATGAACCATGGATAGAGTACAAAAAATTCATCCCATTCACAATAATTTATATCTTTTATAGAGGGGGTAGGATGAATGATGGATTATCATCCTTCTTGGTTGATACTTATTCAACATTTTCCTTTTAATTTTCCTACGCTTTCTTAAAATGGGATGCATGAATTGAGATTTTAAAAGGAATGATAGAATTTATTATTTCATGGATAGAATTTCAACATGAAGAATGAAAATTATATTTCTACCTTTAAATATGAGTAACCACTATCTTGGATTCCTCTGGCTCAGAAACATGGATTTCCTCAAGGAATTACTTTAATGCATGTTCAATTAGTAATGGAACCTCTATATGTTCCTCTTCCGGTGAATGTTCAAGTTCTTATTCCTCCTATAGTATAAAAAAATATTCATATGAATCTGAAAATCTAAAACAATGGGAATTAATACTCAATTCATATTAAATAAAATAAACTGAGAGAGAGATTAAGACAATATCAGCTCCCTAATTTGGCTCAAATTCAATATCCTTTTTAGTGTTAAGTGCCTCTTGAAGTTTTATTTCAGTGGATAGAGACATTGTAGTTAGGCACATCCATATTTTATTCAAATTCTATCCCATGGGTGGTGTCTTATTCTATGTAAATATAGACATGAAATGGTGGTGACTCTTTTAATTCATAATGAATGGAGATATCATGTTCTACCACATACTCATTCCAGAAGTTCTGAAAATATTTTTGATCTCCCACACGTAGCTCATCAGGAAAGTCTTTCTCATCATGAATGAAATATAGTTATTAATGGTTGATTTGAATTTGATCTTTGAGATGATTGGGTTATGGATACATCTGGAATGAGGACTCAACCTATTATATCTCTTTATAAAAGTTGAGAAAATCCAATGGTACTTGCTCCTTGTACTTGAGTATGTGCAAGTTAGATCTGAGTTGATCGACAATACCCATTAATTATTGATGTGAGAAACCTATATCTATGCCATTGTACATCTTCTTTAATTGTATAATAAGTGAATAATACCTTATTTATAGAACTTACTCATTATTTTTTAACACTTTCTCTTTTTTCCTACACCTTTGGGTAATTTTTTCATGAATTAAAGAAATATTCATTTGAAAACAACTTGAACAAATATTTTTTTTATTTCTATAACATCAATATAAAACAATCTACTATCAGAAAAATAAAAAGTAAATAAAAAAAATTTATCTCCCCAGAAACTACACCAAGTTTTGATAGCACACTTATCACATGGTGTGACAAAATCTACTATTTATAATTTCTCAGTGCACCATAGAGGCTGACTAGGGTCATCTCACTTGTGCAGATTCACATTTTCTTACTTTCCAATTCCAATTCACCTAAAAATAATTTTTTTTAAAATAAGGAAATAGGATAGAGAGAATAAGAGAATTCACTTCTAAACATATCCTAACATATAATGAAAGACAGAATGAAGAAATAACTTTTCATTTTTTAGTTTTTATTTGGGTTTCTTATATTATTTATTCTATTTTTAAAAAAATTAGTTTTATAAACAAATTTTAAAATATCACTCTCAAATTACCATTCTCTTATTTAGTAGTTTTGAAATATTTAATATCTAATAAATCTCAATTCTAACTCCTTCTATAATCAAGGCTGATGACACACCTCAATTGAGAGTGTGGAATCTTCTAGGACCCATCTACAACGTATTCTGTTTCATCCTTTGAATGAATCAACTTCATCATGTGAATAGATTGTGTTTAATAGAAGAAATGAATTTTTTAAACAAAATAATATAAATGGGTTCAAGATTTATGTCATTGTGGGAAATCTTTAAAAACATAAATAAAACATCAGAATTGAAGAATACAATTTATAAAACACCAATCCTCCCCTAAGGAAAAGCCTAGGTTTAGTCACTCATTATCATTTGCAAGAGGTCACGATGGAAGTTATGGGAAGAAAAGAATGAGGGAAAGAAAAGGAGAAGAAATAGAGAATGAAATAGTGAAGGAAACATAGTATAAAACACATTATTTAAATAGAATGAAGTTAGAATAATAAAAGAAACTAAAATCTACAACATAAAATATAAGAAAATAGAAAACATAGCAAGCATCAGCAACCCAATGTGATCTTCTGATCTTAGCAACATCCTTGTATTTATAGATGGAGGGAACCTCTCTATCTTTCTTGTTTGTATCTTTCCATATCTTTTATTTTTTATGAGGTCAAATTCTATATATAGCTTTTAGATTCTCCATATAAAATCTCTAGATATCTCATTGTTTCCAAATTTTCAATGTGGACTCATACACCATAGTGAAGGTAATAGCATCTACCACTATTATTCCCTATAATAACACTCTCCATGATACTATTTTTTATCCCCTAACATAGCCTCATGGTATTGTAGACGCCGGAAAAGTCCGTTACTCCTCAAACGAAGTTCCGGATGCGGAAAGCGAGGTCATATTTGGAGTCAGAAGCACGTTTCGGAAGGCCCGGAGGCCTTGCGCAGAATTTTGGAGGCCCGCGTGCAAGGTTGAAGTGAGGTGCGCAATCCTCCCGGGATGCGCGCAATGCGCCAGGCCGGCGCGCAATTTTGCGCGCAGGCGGCCCGCGCGACTCCCTTGCGCGCTGGGGCCCCGATTCCGCGCCCGCGTAGGAAATTTCGCGCCCGAGCCATGAATTGCGTGCCGGCGGTGAGATTCCGCGCCCAGGTTGCCTATAAATACAAGGCGACCCCCAACGTTTTGGGGGTTGCCAGAATTCGAAGGGTCTCGTGCGCGCAATCCTACCCTCTCCGCGCGCAATGTCGATCTTCAGGTAACCTTTTTAATTTCGCGCAAGTAAGCCCCGGGGTTCGCCTTCGCGCGCAACCCCTCTGGCCTTTTTCCTTTGACCAAATCCTCACCCGAAGGCCTTCGTGCGTAAAAGAAGCCTCTTGCGCGCAATTTCCCCCCCGGGTGCGCGCAATTCAGCCCGATTGCGCGCACCCCCCTTCCTAAGTGGTCATTCGTTAAAGAATGGGCCGTTTCCCCCGCGCGCTATCCGAAGCCCGTTGTGCGCAATCCCCATCTTCCGCGCGCAAAGCGCTGGCCCAATCGCGCGCCAGCCCGCCCAATTGCGCGCCGACCCACGGTATTGCGCGCCAAGCTCCTCTTTTGCGCGCACACCGCCAGGGTCGCCCCCCTTTGACCCCCTGAGGGTACCCGCCTGCGTGGCGCCCGATAATCTTCATTGCAGGTGCCCGAACCGTACGTTGTCTTCCCGTGCGGCCCTCCAGGCTCGCGCGAAGTGACACGGACCCATCGGCGGCGATTTCGTCCCGCACGACGTTAAACTGCATTCGTCCGCGCAGCAGGTCATTAAACTGCCAGGCATCCATCGTCCAACACGACGTTAAACTGTACTTCGTCCGCGCTGTAAGAAGTTAAACTGTCAAGCATCTTCGTCCCACATGACGTTAAACTGCACTCCGTCCTGCATGACGCTAAACTGCACCACGTCCGAGCGGAAAGACGTTAAACTGCCAAGCATCCATCGTCCTCAACACATGACGTTAAACTGTACTTCGTCCGGAAAGACGTTAAACCATCCGCTTCGTCCTCAACACACGACGTTAAACTGTACTTCGTCCGGCAAGACGTTAAACCGTCCGCTTCACCCGATCCCGTGCCTCGCACGCAGGGTCCCCCTCCCGGTTTGGATGTGGCCCCCACCCGCTCGTCTCTG
This sequence comes from Viscum album, assembly GCA_963277665.1. Lineage (NCBI taxonomy): Eukaryota > Viridiplantae > Streptophyta > Magnoliopsida > Santalales > Viscaceae > Viscum > Viscum album. Next base: position 1,050,715,208 of record OY728146.1, on the reverse strand, counting down.
CAGGGATGTCGGGATTTCCCCTCTTTAGGGACGATTCATTGGAGTGGCCTTCGCCCACGGGAGTAGGGTATTACAAACCCCTAGTTTCTTGTGGGGGACTGCACGTGTGTATCTCCATTGTGCTTCCCCACTGTCGAAGCCAGTAGAGGGCGTGACAGGGATCGAGGTGTCTCTTACCTTCAGCCCAAGTCCCTCTCCAACTGAGCTTTGCCGCATATGGTCCTCCTTAGAGTGTAAGCCCCAAACACTTTTGTCCAGCACGACGTGAAACTGTGATCCACCCGGCCGTTCCATCCCCCTCAGTGCGAGGTGGTTTGGTTCAATCCTCCGCCCGGCAGCCTCGACCTCCTTCTGAGGCGGCTTGCCATCGTCCAGCATGACGTTAAACTGCATATCCGAACTACGTTGACTTTGATCCGCGCTAATGCGTGGTACGTAGGAAGCCTCTACGGGGTCCAATCTCTTCACTCCATCGTCCATCCTGATCCTTACCCGGGCCGCCACATCTCGGTGGGGTCATGTCATTTCATTCCACTCCACTTCACTCGGGAAGCCGCCCATGTGCTGGCCCCAGCGTCGGAGGTTCTCCGCAAGGGGTTCTGTCATCTGATCCACTCCCCGCGTTGATCAGTCCGATGCCGTCCCCGCTGGACGTTAAACTCACGGCATACCCCGTGTTAAACACCGGAAGCTGAGGAAAACCTCAGGTGACGCAGTTCCCCGCACCCAGCGCGGGATGCCTCAGGCCATCACGCCTTCGAGAATCCCTATTAGGGAAGGAAGGCAGACATGCAGAGCCGCAGTGTTAAGACACGCCCCCAACACCCAGAGCTACCCGGTCTCCTCACTGCAGGTTGCTGCCCTGACCGGACTCCTTGGAGCGTCTGGGCGGAAGCAGCGTAATTAACCGGTTTCCATGAAGATATGGCGCCGAGAACGAGATTCACGAACATTCTTAAATCTATGAGGGAGACCCGGATTAGGCGAAGAGTTCCGAGGAGACGTCCACGGAAGGAAGAGCCGAAATCCCATCATCCCGGTTTCGATCAAGGAGCAGACGTCCCTGAATAAGGGACGGATGCCGCTCGCCTTTGGAAAGCGGGACTGCGGGGCCACAAGCTGCGCTCCCATCCCCTCGGGTCGACGGGCGCACGCGCGAACGCGTCCTGGCGGAACAGCGTCGGAACAGAAACCCGACGCACATCCGCACCGAAACAGAAAATGGTGAACCCGACGTGAATCTCTTCTCCTCAATACGAAGACCGATAGCTTTCAGAGGTGTTGTAAGACTAGCATGTTGCTCGACCGAGCATTCAGCACCAGGGAACGGAACCCGCCAGGGGCTGGGGAAGGGAAATCGGGCACTCCGTCTCACGACGTCGATGGCCTGGGTTCCCCCCACGGAAGGCGTCGTGGCACTAATGATCGGTTGTCGATTTCTTTTCCTGTCAGTATTAATGGGTTCTTCTCCCTATCTTCAGGAATTAGGTCGCCCAATCCAGTGCCCGATCGCCGCCCGCCCACTGGCGCAGGGGTAGGGGAAACACTGACGCGGCTACTCCGCGCGGTCCCGCTCGTTCCACGGCCATCCCAGCAGCCGCAACTACGGATCAACTACGCCCTCTCTCCCCCTCGGAGGTCATCCAGAGAAGGGTGATCAACAACTTGGTGCGGAGATATGAGGAGGAGGGAGTCATCCCCACCAGGGACATGGCTCGCCTAGACCTCGAGGAAGCTGCACCTCGCCACCGACGCCGCCCCCGAGGGCCGCGCAGGGAGGCACCGCTTCCTACCTCGACGTCCAACCGCTTCGAGAGTTTATCCCCGGAACGCTCCGACAGATCCTTCCCCTATGCGGATGAGGTGGAAGATGTCCGGGACCACCCTATCCGAGATTCGCTCCAGGGATCCGCGATAAGGGCTCCTGCCAGGCCACGTCGACACCGCCGCCAGGCTTCTCAAGTCGAAGAACGGGCTCTCCACCTGCCCGCGCTGCTGATCCTGACTCGTCTGTCCCGACGCCAACGTCGGGCACGAGCGGAATAGGATGCCCATATTGGGGCCCTAGCAACAGCGGCCGCGTTGGCCCAAGCCACTGTTGGCTCCAGTCACCAGGCCCCTGCGCATCCTGAGCAGGGGCACTTCTATGCCCGACCTGGATCGAGGCCCCGACCGCCCCAAAGGCAGGTTGGGTTGACTCTCCCGGTTGCTGGTACAGGCAATATCCACCGTGGACCACCTCGCGGTAGCGCTATTCACCAGCAGGGTCTACTCTGTGTGGCCGATCCAAGAGGCATGGGTCATCCCACCTTCCGATCCTGGCCCAGAGGCCTGCTCGGAATCATCTCTCCCCGCGTCCCCTTTGATATCTGTCCCGGTGCTCCTCGCACCTTGGTTTCCAGTCCTCTTGGCCCCAGCACCAGTACGGCCACAGGACGCTAGGATAGAGATCATCCACGCCCCGAAGAACCATCCAGGGGAAGGAAGGTGATGCGTCGACGTCGAGGGAGGAATGTTAGGGAATTCCGGACAGAGATCCGACCGGTTCGTTTCCCTGATACAGAGGCGGAGTATGATTCGGCGACGGAGCCCTCCCCCCGATCCCGCCAGTCAGGGGCAGGGGTAGGAATGCGGCACGTCAGCCTCGTACTCCCCGAGAGCGAGATCGATATGATCCCTGCTTCTCTCCGAAGGTATATCCGGAGTAGCGAGGTCCTGGTGGACCCCCAAGGAACAAGCTTGCGGTTGGTACCGGCCCCTCCGGAAGCGCCTTCTGCCTCGATCGGAGAAGCCGAAGACCTTTTCTGGGGACCGACGGTCGAACCACGATCTAGTGCACCCTCGGCGAGCACCGACGCTATGGCAGGATGTTCGCTTGTCGGCCCGTCCTATCGTGATGTGGTAGCTGGGGCACCGCCACCCTTAGAGGGCAGCCCGGGATATGGAGGCCAATCGGCCTGCTCGCCGTATTCACCGCCGGCCAGCCCGTCGGCCCAGCGGCCCGCCTCGGCACCACTGCCGGTTCCCCATCCATTCCCAGTCGCTGAAGGGGACCAAGAAGACCTGGGTCCCGAGTTTGAGTCGTGGAGCTTCTGGACCGTCCTTGCAGAGGGCCACTTCCCTGAGAAGTTTTGGCCAGTCGCAGGACCGGACTTTGATGCACTAGAATCGCTCACCCCGGATGAGTTCGAATGCTTCCGCCGAACTCTCCCGGAGACTCACTCCCGTCTTCACCGCCTACAAATGCCATAACCCGGGAGTCAAGCGCACCTGGAGGATATTGGTGAGTAGTGCCGTCAGATTGACCTGGCCACGCTCCCCGCGGTTCGGCACCCCGGGTCATTTGGGAACCACAGGGCCCTCCAACAACGATGCGTTGAGTGTTTTCAAGTACTCCGCAAGGTTATCGAGGAAGCCACCCCCCACGTGTATATCCGTGGATGGGGGCAGTACGCTTCCCTATGCTTCAGTGCGATTCGCCGACAGCCTGATTCGCTGGGTGGCCCTGAGGGTACATCCCCAGGGACGGAAACAGTCAATATGGCTGACCTGTCGGGGGAGGGAAACGACTTGGAACTTCTCGATGGGGGCTCTCCCCCCGAAGACAAGCCGTCTTTGGATCCATCGATGAGAATTACTCGTCACCAGAGGAACCTCCTGGGACTCCCCACACCCACTGAAGCGCTGACGTTGAGCCGAAACGTCAGCAAAGGTAAAGAGCACGGCGGGGCTATAAAGCCCGCCGACCCATCTGCCTCCATGCAGAGGGAAGAGGAGGATCCCGAGAAGGCCACGCTACGTCAACAGCTCTCCGAGCAGAAGAAGCTAGTTGACCAGCTCCTCGCCGAGCGTGCTGCAGAGTGGCGGCCTGACTACGGTGATCCTAGGCCAGGACAGCAGGGACAGGAACAACCACTCCTCGATGAGGCTCCCCCGGGTAACCGTGATTATGCCGTGTTTGCCGACAGGGGAGAGGCCATTGCCTATGGCAAGAGGCCGCGGTATGTTTCACCACACCCTCCCGAGCGGCGTGACTACCTGAGAGACCCCGCTCGGATTCCTCCCGGTGCCCCAAGGGCCGCTCCGCCCGCCATCCCACGAGCTTCCGAGTTCGACGACCCGATCGACGACCCGATTGAAGAGCCATGCAATGCGCTCGTGGTCAGAGATCCTCGCCGGGACAGGAACCCATGTCCGGACGATCCGATGGCGGCACTCATCGCCCACTTGGAAGCCTTGGAGACTCGGCAAGTGGCGATCCCACCAGACGGAAAGCCATACCCAGCATGGGTGGATGACATGCCGGCACCTCCGGGATTCGGGAACCCCACTTTCGCCCCCTTCAACGGGACTGGAGATCCGCCACAGCATTTGGTCCATTTCAACTCGAGGTGCGGGCCTATGTTGGGAACTCCGGCGCAGTAGGAGGCCGCTAAGCTTCGTTGCTTTGTCCAGAAACTGGAAGGTCCAGCATTTGTCTGGTACAGCCAGCTCCCCGTCGGGTCGATAACTAGCTGGGAGGACCTTCGTAGACAGTTCCTCTACCAGTTCAGTTCCACGACCCGGAAGACGAGTATCACAGACCTCTTCAAGTGCAAGCAAAGGCCTGATGAGCGAGTCGTGGATTTCGTCGCCCGATGGAAGGGTCTCACGTATTCCCTTGACATTCCATTGACTCAGGAGCAGTTGCTGATAATGTGCGTCGGGAATGTCAAGACCAAGCTGGTCCCTTCCTTGATCACTCAGAATTACCCCGGAGGGTTCAGGGACTTCTCAGACAAAGCTCAACGTCTTGAGGAGGCCCTGCAACAGGCCAGTCAGGCACACCCGATGCCTCCTATGATCCCTGCAAGGAGAGTCAGCAGGGCTGAGCTCGCTGCTATTGCCCAGATAGAGGCCCCCAGGCAGTTGGAGCTGCTGCCGGTGAGGCCAGCTCCACAGCCTCACAGGAATCCGCCTCCACGGGCTCAATTCCCGGCCCAGCAGCGGCAGCCCCAGAACCGGCCGACCCCTCCGCGTAATGTACCGCCACAACCCAGGCGAGATAATCAGGGTCCACCTCCTCGGCAGGCCCCTCCATCCCCTCGTCAAGACCACTCTCCCAGGGGCCCGCGATACCTGACTTACTCATTTCACGAGGATCAGGTCCCCGGTTATTTCCGGAGCACCCTGGAGCAGAGGATTGTGCGACTGCCTGAGTGTTGGAGGCCAGAGGAGGCACATCTCACGGATAACCCCCGCTACTGCCCTTACCATCGGGCCCTGGGGCACACCATCCGGCGGTGCTACGTGTTTAAGGACTGGCTCCAAGACCAGATTAAAAACAATGTAATCAGTTTGGGCCCAGCTCCAGCACAAGTGGCGGGCGTGTTCGTGGGATCAGATGACGATAGTGGCAACGAGGACGAATGGCAGCTGGTCTCTGACCGCGGATCCCAGAAGTATAATAACTGGATGGCCCGCAAGACGGTCATTCGCGCCCATGGAATCATCCGTGCGCGCTTGAATCAGCCTGAGCCCCCAGAATATTCGGGTGCTGCTTCGGCATCGTCGTCCCAGCCTGCCTCTTCCGAGAAGAGAAAACGGCGGCGGCGCAAGAAGGAAGAGCGCACCCTGCCAGTTCCGCCGCTATCCCGCACCTTCGGCGATTTCATGCCCCCGGAGATGGGGATCCCTCCCCGGATCCGCCCGGTGATGGATGATTCGTCCGATGACAGTGTTGGGTACACTTCGGTTAATACCGTCGAGCTGGTAAATCCCTTTTCGGTTCCCGACGTTGAAGAACACCAGGTGGACCTCCCTAGTGTCCCCAGTCGTCGCCACCATCGGAGGAACCGCAACAACAGGAGTCACTGGGGCACAGAAGTTGGTACCTCCAGCCAGGCCGTGCACGCCACTGAGACTAGGCAGCAGGCTCAAAACCGAGCTCAACGCGCGCAGCCCCCCTATCCGGGGATGACGGATTCGCCTCCTCCACTGTTTGTGGTGTGGGACCAGGAAGAACCGCCTCAGCCGCATCGCGACCAGCTCCATCCTGCCACGAGTCCATCCCGGCCTCCTGGCCCCAGTACGGTGACCACTTCCCGGGCTTCAACCAGTGAACAGCGAGATGCGCCAAGCACCAGTCGGCCGCCGGTCCAACCGGCAAGGCCCGTCATGCCTCCAACCGCAGAGAAAACTCCTGCAACCAGGGGCTCGCGCTTGGCAAGAAAGTATGATGTCCTGAAGCACTTGGACAACATCCCAGCAAGTCTCTCTATCCTTGAGGCTCTGCGCCTGTCACCTGAGATGCGCGTGGCGCTCGCTGAAGCCCTGAAGAGCCCCCTCCAGTTTGAGACGGAGGTTGCGGCTGCAGAGGCCTTTCACGCCGAAACGATTGAGGACGCCGAATGTCAGGCAGTTATCTTGTTCAATGGTAAGGATGAAGACCCTCCTATACAGGGGAACATTCGTCCGCTGTATGTTACTGGCCATTTCAATGGCCTTGAAGTCCGGCGCTGTCTTGTCCACACGGGGTCCAGGATTAATCTGATTCCAACTCGGACGCTCCGGAGATTGGGGTTGTCTGAGGATGACTTGATTCCCTCCGACCTCAGGATCCAGGGGTACGACCACACCGATCAAACTCCAGTTGGAAAGATACGTTTGAAGACCCAGTTCGGTGACTTGGTTTCCAACACCGAATTCATGGTGGTCTCTCAGGACACTGCGTATAACGCATTGATGGGCAGGCCATGGCTCCACCTTCATGCGGTGGTTCCCTCATCATACCACCAATTCCTTAAATACTCCCTTAATGGTCGAGTAGGCGTGCTTCAGGGAGATGCCTCTCCTTTTTCCTCATGTGAAGCCCGCTATCTGGACGCAGACTATTACAAGAGCAAGGATAAGCAGATCCTGACAGGTGGGATTGAGTCTGTCACTGTCGGAAGTGATCCCTGGGCAAGTTTGGATGACGCTTACGTCCTCCCGATCCATCGGTTGGACGTAGCCATGGTCTCGATGGCCTGTGAGTCTCCTGATGAGGTGACCGCGACCGCCCATGCCAGCACCAGCGGCCCAGCAGGATCTGGTAGCCCCAATGCAGTTTCCAACGCAGTCTCTCCCGTGGATGATCCCTCCCCGAGTGGAGAGGACGTGGAAGATGCACCCCCAGCCTTTGAGGAGGGCGTCTCCGCCACGATCGATGAGTTAGTACAGGTGAACCTTGGAACCGAGGCAGATCCAAGACCCACATTGGTCAGTGCCGCCATGCCCTCTGAGGAGCGGCAGCAGTACGTGGACTTCCTCAGACAACACCGTGATGTGTTCGCTTGGGGCTATGACGAGATGCCGGGGCTAGATCCTCAGGTAGCCGTCCACCGCCTTGGTCTCCCGGAGAACCATCGCGGGTTTAAGCAGCCTCCCAGGAAGATGCACCCACTCCACAGTGCCATAGTTGAGGCCGAAGTTGACAAGCTTATCAAAGCCAACTTCGTGAGGGAGGTTCAGTACCCCAGATGGCTGGCCAACATTGTGCTGGTCAGGAAGAAGAACGGGAAGATCAGAGTCTGTATCGACTTCTGCGATCTCAACCGCCACTGTCCAAAGGATGACTTTCCCCTTCCGGTGATAGAGCTGTTGATTGACGCCACAGCAGGGTTCCAAGCCCTCTCCTTCATGGATGGATACTCCGGATACAACCAAATCCGGATGGCCCCTGAGGATGAGGAGTTCACTGCCTTCAGGGCCCCCCAAGGTATCTTTTGTTACCAGGTCATGCCCTTCGGCCTGAAGAATGCAGGTGCCACCTATCAGCGGGCGATGCACTGCATATTCAAGCCAATCCTCGGCACGCTGGTGGAATGCTACGTCGACGACTTGGTGGTCAAATCGCGCCAGCGTCAGGACCATCTCAAAGATCTTGAGAAAGTGTTCGGCTTCCTCCGGTCTCGCTTCCTGATGATGAACCCATTGAAGTGTGCCTTCAGGGTCACCTCCAGGAAGTTTCTTGGCTTTGTGGTAAGATACCGTGGTATTGAGATCGACCCAGAGAAGATCAGGGTGATTAGCCAGATGCCTCCCCCAGGTAACATCCGGGAACTGCAAGGGTTCCAAGGCCACTTAGCCTATATACGCCGATTCATCGCGAATCTGGCCGGCAAGTGTAAGCCCTTTTCTCGGCTCATGAAGAAAGGTGCCACCTATGTATGGGATAAGGAGTGTCAGACCGCTTTCGAGGAAATCAAGCAGTACCTGCTTCAACCTCCGATTCTGATGCCGCCTGTATCCGGGAAGCCACTGGTCCTTTATGTGACTGCCCTGGAACGGTCCCTTGGTGCCCTTCTCGCCCAGAAGAACAACGAGGGAATAGAGAATAGCCTCTATTACCTCAGTCGCATGCTCCTCGATGCAGAAGTTAGGTATTCCCCCATCGAGAAGAGCTGCCTGGTGCTCGTATTTGCCGTACAGAAATTACGGCAGTACTTGCAGCACCATGAGGTACAGTTGGTTTCTCGGGTAGACCCGTTGAAGTATATCCTGAGCCTTCCTATGTTGACTGGCCGTCTAGCGCAGTGGGCTGTGATTCTCTAGCAGTTCGACATCAGGTATGTGTCTCAGAAGGCCATCAAAGGGAAAGCATTGGCAGACTTTCTGGCTGCTCACCCGACCTCCGCGGATCAGCCGCTAGATCTAGGCTTTCCTGATGAGGCCGTTCTCTCGGTCGATCGTGCCGATCCATGCTGGCAGATGCACTTTGACGGTGCCTCCCGGAGCCCCACCGGTAGAAGACTCGATAATCCTAAGCTCAACAGAGTGGGCTTGGGTATCGTCTTCATTACCCCGGAGCAAGCCGTGCTGCCATACTCTTTCCTATTGTTAGAGGGCTGTACCAACAATGAGGTGGAATACCATGCCCTCATCACTGGCCTCGAGTTAGCTCTCGAGATCGACGTGCCCCATCTGTGTGTGAAAGGGGACTCCGAGCTGGTCGTTAGGAAGATCAATGGCAACTATGTTGTCAGGAAGCCGGAACTTGTGCCATTGCTGGAGTACACCCTCCTTCTGATGGCCCAGTTCCCTTCTCGGCCAGAAATTGTCCATATTCCCCGGTCGCAGAACGGTCGAGCAGATGCTTTGGCCAGCCTGGCTGCGTCACTCGCGGAGCCTGAACAGGACAACCTGATCGTCCGCGTGACGCACCGCAGGCTCATCGCTCCCGTTATCCCGGAGGGAGATTGCGGCCCGTCGGTAAGTAATCTCACCACGGTTGCCCCTGTGCCCGGAGCCCCGAGTACCACAGATATGGCAGTCGAACCAGCCCCTGATTGGAGGACGCCCCTGGTTGAGTACCTCCAACATGGAATTCTCCCGTCGGATCGGGCCGAGCGCGAGCGAGTTCGACGCCGCGCATCGCAGTTTGTCCTCCAGAGCAGTCCTGGCCGGGAGCAGATCCTTTATAGATGCGGATTTGATGGTGTTCTCCTCCATTGCCTTCAGGGGGTTGAGATCCCACGAGTCATGCAAGAGGTTCATGCTGGTTCATGTGGTGCCCACCATACTGGGCCGAAGCTGTCCCACCAGATTCGGAGGTTGGGATACTTCTGGTCCTCCATGATCCATGAATGCATCGAGTATTCCAAGAAGTGCCATGCGTGCCAGGTTCATGCGAACTTTGTGCATCGGCCGCCGGAGCCTCTCCATACCACCAGGTATTCTTGGCCCTTTGCAGTCTGGGGGCTGGACGTTGTGGGACCTTACCTGCCAGCGACGGCTCGCCAGTGCCGGTTCATTCTGACCGCCACAGACTTCTTCTCCAAATGGGCCGAGGCGATTCCGCTCAGAGAGGTCAAATCCTGTTCGATCGCTGACTTCGTGACCTCCAACATCATTTATCGATTTGGAGTGCCTCACGCTATCCTCATGGATAACGGAGCCAATTTCCGAGCAGCCGAGTTGAAGAAGTTGTACGCCAAGTACAACATTCGCTCGAACCATACATCTCGCTATCATGCGCAGGCGAATGGACAGATTGAGGCGTTTAACAAGACCCTCTCTAACATTCTGCAAAATATGGTTGGTCATAACAAGAAGAGTTGGCCGGACAAGCTCCCCAACGCCCTCTGGGCTTATCGGACGACGACTCGCAATTCCACCCAGATGACCCCTTATTCCTTGGTGTATGGAGATGAGGCTGTCCTGCCCATCGAGATCCAGTTACCGTCCTTGCGCACTGCGGTCTACGACCAGCAAGCGCCGGACAGAGCTGCTGAAGCCCGTCTAGTCGAGTTGGAAGCACTAGATGAGAATAGGCTTCGCGCTTTGCACAAATTGGAGAGGCATCAAAGCAGAATGGCTCGAGCTTTCAATAAGAAGGTTCGCCTCCGCTCCTTCCTGCAGGGTGACCTAGTACTAGCCCTAAGAGAACCAATGATCCCCGGCAGGAAGCCACCCAAGTTGGAGCCCAAGTGGGAGGGACCTTTTGTCATCCACAAGGTCTATACCAATGGCGCGTACTCCCTAGCGACTATGGATGGTGAGCGTGTCACTCCTCCCACCAACGCTAGGTTCCTCAAGCAGTACTTTGCCTGACTGCACTTCGTCCTGCATGACGCTAAACTGCACCACGTCCGCGCTGCAAGACATTAAACTGCCAAGCATCTTCGTCCAACATGACGTTAAACTGTACGTCATCCCATATGACGTTAAACTGCACTTCGTCCCGCATGATGCTAAACTGCACCACGTCCGAGCTACAAGACGTTAAACTGTTCAGCATTCGTCCTGCATGACACTAAACTGCACTTCAAGAACTACGTGCGGCTTGATTCCCATCCTTATGGGATACGTAGGATCGCCTGAACATTCATGTTTCAGGCCCAGCCCCATTTCCCGGGAATCTCTATCCCGCGTGGGCCTCTGGCCCAAGTTCCCCTCCTTTTTGTGCGAGGCGTATGGCGTGAGCGGGGGATTATGTCCTCATTCACGTCGGTCTACTGGTCGCGCCGTACGCCTCCCCCGTGTGTGGGACTACCTCACACCCCTCATCGTCCTGCATGACGTTAAACTGCCTCTCAAGAACTACGTACGGCTTGATTCCCATCCTTATGGGATACGTAGGACCGCCTGGACATTTGTGTTTCAGGTCTAGCCCCATCTTTTGGTTGCTCTCAAGGTGAGTCCTCCGACCCTTTCCGGTGACCTGGTAACATGTTTTGGGTACTCCGGTCTATGACCTGTAGTGTCAGATTCAATCCAGACAAGTCCTGTGTTACTTTTCAGGCCTCGCGCTTCCTCTTGTTCGAGCCTTCACTCAAAGGGATCCTCATTAGCGGTTTGGATACGATGCCTCAGTGCTCTCCTACCGCTCCGGGTCGATTTACCGGCGGGTCCTGGGCCGCAAATCGATATGAATCCTGCGCTTGAGCGGTTGATGCTCGTTTGCTTGCCTCATCCTAGGCTGACGCGATCGGATGTTGTGTTGCGAATATGGTCAGCAACATCCTTGATCGCCATGTCGGCTCTTTCAGGCTCTGAACATTGGTTGCGCAGTCCTCATCACACTCCGCCTCTGTGCGTTGTAATGGAATCTCGGCACTCTCTCTCTTCATACTGACCTTCAGTACACCTCTACATGTTAGGCAGACCAACCAGGGTAATGGTGTCTTTCGAGGCTCTCACGATCTGAGCACCAAGGATATATGATAATGTCCTCCCTAAGGGCCATGTATAGCTAGACCCTCGTCCCCATGAGGAGGAAGGAGTCGCCCGGACAATCGCGTTCTGGGCCCAGCATAGCTGGAGGCTAGCATCTCTGCCCCTCGGTTGATAGACATATGCAGGCCCCTATCCCAGGATCCTTCCCCTGGAATTGTGCGTGACCGCAGGGCTGGGATGTGTCCCCACCTCCGCTATGTCCTCCGTACCGCAATAAGTGGATTCCTCCATGGTCCGAACCACACGACCTTAAACTGTGTTGCCTGGTCTTACCACACGACCGTAAACTGTAATCGTCTTGGCCGCTCGACGAGAAACGGCACTGCATCGTGATGTTCTCCTCGTGGGACACTCACGTTGGGCGCTGGTTAATAGCCACTCCATTTATCAATGCCTTTCATGGCTTGATTATTGTGGCGACGCCAGGGATTTCTTAATCACAGGCATGTCGCTGCACAAAGAAAAACCACCCACCTTTAAGGACAAACAAGAAATATCAAATACCGCTTCTTCTGGGTGCGAGGGCCAGACCCGCACCCCTCCCCGCGCTGGCGCCCAATTATGTTACGCCACGCTTCAAGAACTACGTGTGGCTTGATTCCCATCCTTATGGGATACATAGGAACACCCGGATGTTTGAAACTTCGGGTCCAGCCCCCCACTTCTTAGAGATTCCCCCTTCTCTGGGGAATCCGCCGCCTTCGGGTCGCCCTAAAGGCGTGTCCCTCGACCCCTTGCAGTGGTCCACCGGTTTCAAGAGTACTCTGGTTTATTTCCAGGAGGGTCAGGTTCAGCTTGGTCAAGTTCCTTCCACTTTTCAGGCTTCGTGCTACCCTTCATTCGGACCCATCGCCTACGCCGTGGGTGGAACCCCCGTGAGCGGTCTGGATACAATGCCTCAGTGCTCTCCCACCGATCCGGGCTGGTTCCCCCAAGGGCCTTGGGCAGCAAATCGATATGAGTCCTGCACTTGAGCGGTTGATGCTCGTTTGCTGCCTCATTCCATCAACGGTCAGTGCGATATTGATGCTGCTTTTCCGCCACGGTCGGCAGTACTCCCATATCGTTACGCCGGTTCCCCCAGTCCTTGAGTGAATGTCCGCATGATTCACATTACGTTTTCCACCCCCCATTCTGACCAGGCAAAATCTCGGCACTCTTGACACTATCCCTCAGTGCATCTTCGCATATCCAGGGGATAGGACCACGATGTGGCGTACTTTGAGGTTCCTATGGTCCGAGCTCTAAGACCTTAAACTACGATCTTCCCCTATGGTCCGAGATCTACGACCTTAAACTAAGATCTCCCTAAATGGGGTTCTACGTCCCGCACGATGTTAAAACTGCACTCTCAGAACTACGTGTGGCTTGATCTCTAGCCCGATGGAGTATGTAGGAACGCCCGGGCATCTCGACTCGGGTCCAGCCTCAGGGATCGCTAAGTCCCACCCCTCCTCGTCGCCGGCCGTCTGGACTGGCTTCTGGTAGAGTGGTGCGGTTGTGATATTCTCCCTGATTCAGCTTGGGATGCCCCATTGCAATGATGGGAAGCGACAGTTTCCTCGTCAAAGAGGTTCTGTCTGAGAATTGGGGTGATTCACGGCCAGATTAGTGCATCCGCCTAATACGCTTTCCCCACGGTGGCGCAATTTTGGGAGTGTTAGATTCTGTCCGAACAAATCATCACTTCGCCCCACGCTTCGCATGCCCTTTTGATCCAGATTTCCACCCTTGTGTCTGAAGGAACCCCCAAAGCGGTATTGATGATGACATGTGATCCGCCTCCTGCAATATGAATGATGACCTTCGGTCCGTCTCTTGAAGTAGAATGGTCGATTGATCCATTGTCCGCTTGCCGTCTTGGGCATTTCCTGGAAGGCCGACCATCGTGGATTTCTGAATTTGGGACACGCGATTCACCCTTTCTCATTTCCCTATGTTCGGATAAATTCTCAACGCCCCTAGCGTTGTCCCGCTCGTGTGTCGGAACAAGTTGGGGGGATGGTACATTGATTAGGTCTGAGGTCTCCCTTCCTAGGAATGACCTCCCTCTCTTCCTTAGAAATCCAGGCCCAATTGTGGATGCCTGAAGCTTGGTTAACGCTCCCGCAAGACAATGAATTGTGGTTGAGCACGTTAAGCCAAAAGATGCAGATAAATATGGTGATTCATACAAATGGATCGAAGTATTGAGTAGCGGAAGCAAAATGGCAAAAACAAAGCCCCTAGGGATTAGCGTGCTGAATGAGTCTTTCCAATGCCGCTACCCTTTGGCTGGCGGCCTCCAGAGCTGCTTCTCGCTCTCTGCGTACCCTCTCTTCGTCGGCAGTCGCAGCGCGCAGCTCGCCGATCCTGGCCTGTGCACGCTCCCGCTCGACTTGAAGTGTGACCATCTGGTGGCCTGCCTCTGTCAGCTGTACCTGGGCGTCATCCAGCTGGGCCGTTAATTGCTCCACAATCTCAGTGCACGCTGCGACGAAGGCCTCCTTCTCTGCCTCCTTCCCTTTGAGGCGCCGGACTTCCTGCTCCGCCACGAGGAGCGCCCGCGTGTTCTCCGACATGTCCCGACATTGTGCGACGTCGGCACGCCGGCGGCTCTCGCGCATCTTTTCGGCCATGAAATCACGGACCGTCAGATGGAGGCGTCGAGCATCAGCTCCCCCGGCACACAGGAAGCGCAGCCAGGTTTGAAGCAATCCCATGCGCCCCAGCCACTCCGATGAGGGTCGCTTGAGGAAGCACTGGATGCACTTCCACCCCCTGCAGCGCGCTATCCAGCTCTCCTCGACCGCCTCCGCGTCCGAGTCGTCCATCTCCTCGGGGTCGGCAGGCCGGTAGGCAGGGAAGGCAGCCAGCAGGTCTGCTGCAGGGTCCGTCCCTGGGATGTCCTCACAGGGGATAGGTTCCCCAACATCTGGGCGACCTTCTCTCGCCCCAGCGGCGTTGACACCCTCGTCAGCCCCCGACCTCTCTCCGATGGAAGCACCGCCGGCGTCCGTTGCCCCCTGATCAGCAGTTGGTGGGGCCAGCTCGGTGTGAGAAGTCTGTTCCGGAGGAGGCGGCATGTCTTCCACTGGTCCACTCGTGGATGGCCCGGGTTCAACAGCCCGACGAGCCTCCAGCATTGAGATCACTGCGCAAAGCATGCCGTGGTTAGTCACGGATCGTCAATGGAAAGCACCAGCAGTAAAGTAAGGAGACTTACGGGAGTTCAGAGCGTCATCGTCCGCTGTCCCGGCCGCCGCAGGAACAATTGCAGCAGGGGACCCCTCAGCTCTTGTCAATTCAATGATAGGTGTCTGGACCCCGCCCTGTCCTGCTGGCGCCTCTCCTACTCCTGCTGAGGACGCTTGACTAACATCCGTGCACTCCTGAGGAAGATGAAGAAATGGGTTAGAAGCTGCATAAGAGAATGGACGAAGCAGGTTGAGTAGGGATAGAAGCGGACCTCGAGGAGCTCAGTGATCTCGATATTGTCAGAGTCGGCCACCTCGCCGCTCTCCCGTGGGCTCCCCGGATGGGACCTTCCCTCAGAGCCTTCATCCTCCCCCGTCTCCCCCTCTTCCTCGGAGTCATCATCACTATCATCTTCCTCCGGCGGCATCTGTTCTGGAGCAGGCTCTAGACCGAGCATCACCTTCACCAGAAGGGACGGCTCCGCACGCTGACCACATTGGCACGCGTACTCGTCCATGGCCGTCAGATACGCATACCGCCGGTGGAAGTTCACCCTGTCGGTGACCTGAAGGCGCCCGACCTCTGGCAGATGGATTCCTTCTCTGGTTATCTTCTGCCAGATGGTTTCGGTCCCCAGCGACTGCCGCAGGGTCATCCAGGCCGACCACAGCGCTGGGAAGACTGCATCGTGGGAGGGTTCGAGCAGACGCCTTATCTGCTTCCCGGGCCGCTCCTCGACCACCACACGTGCCCCCTCTCTGGGCGCTGAGGCCGTGGCGGCAGCCTGCGATGTGCCCGCCGCCGAAGTCCCTGCTCGCGCCGGCTCCGCTGCTTGGCGCGCCTCCGTTCTCCCCAGTGTAACGGCGCCTCGCCTCCTTCCTTGACGCCCGGTCTCCGCACGGGTGACCTCGAGCCGCCAAACTGGTTTCCGTAGAAGCCCCTCGGGGTACGCGATGGCCCAGTGTTCGGCGTACTCGGTTTCCAAGCCTGCGTCGACCCCGGTAGGAGGGAGGGTGATGACATTGCCAGAGCCGAAAGCGGCGAACAGTAGCCACATCTGGCGAAGGACGCAAGGGTTCGTCTCCTCCCGGATAGCAACGAATACCCTCTTCGGCATCCGTTGAAGGCACCCGAACTGTCTGGCGAACCGGGTTGGCACGTAGGGCTCGCAGATCACCTTCCCGTCGATCCGAGCCACGAGCACCCCGCCCCGCATGCTCAGGAAGTATTCGTGCTGCTCCAGTAGACCCTGCCCATTGTCGATCATCTGGCCAACGGGAGTGGGGAACGGGCTGAAGTTGAAATTGGCGTGATTGCCAATCCGAATCCTCACGCCCTCCTCACTTAGGGTCATCGGAGCGACCCCCGCGATGTTCAGCAGGGAGGGTCGCAGGCCGTCGCCCGGAGGAATGACGACGTTTGGAAACGTGTACCCACCAAGGTGAGCAGCCACCCAGCTGTGGAAGAATTGAAAGGGCCCAAAGATCCTTCGTGGAGACCCCCCTCGCGAGATGCTTCCCAGGATGGCATACAGCTTAGCCAACACTGGGACCCCGAGGTTGTATCTTTTGTTGGCGGCCATGGCACCCGCCATCACCAGTGTCGTCGGGCGGACGCCCATCCTCGCGTCCCGCACTGGCAGGAGCCACCCACTCAGAAAGGCGGCCAGGAACGCCGCGTACCGGACATTTGGGTCCCGGGCCTCGATGACGCGGTACCCCCATGAGCGGTAGTCTCCCGTCTCCAGGACCCGCCAGTACGACCCGTTCCGGCTCCTCTGAGCCGCGGTCGGGCACCGCTTCCCCCTGCCTGGCATCTTGACCGCTGGGTCATGCTCCAAGAACTGGCCGAACCACTCCTTGTAGGCTATTTCCTTGTGGATGTCCTTGACCTCGAGCCGCTGCGAAGCCAAGTCCAGTAGATGCCATGTCAGGATGGGAGTCCGTGACCTGTCGCCCCATGTGTTCCTCGGAGGCAGGAACTCATCGTATTGGTAACCCTCCAGCGGGATACCTCCGATGCAGTGGATGTCCCAGAGGCCGATGCTGACCTCCCCATGGTGAAGATGGAAGGTGTTGGTATCCGGAGACCAGCGGGTGAAAAGCTCCGGCCCGAGCTCAGGCTGCTGGTAGAAGTGGAACTGTGACGTCCACACCGCCTCAAACAGGCCGATGTACCGCAGTTCCTCCGCGAAGTGATCGCAGGTGTGGCGTACCCAGAACGCCCAGGCCCACTCACTGGTGAAATTTCCCCCAGACCGCAAGTCCCAGTCCTTCAGCCAGCCCTTGGTGTCGTCAGTGACACTCTGGCGATACGTGCTCGAGTAGAGGGCTGGAGAGTTCTCCGCAGTAGGCTCACTCTCGGTAATGGTTCGCGTCCTCGTGTTCAGGACATAGACGTCTAAGTGCCTGGTCTCCCTGGAAGGATGCCCGTTGTTGGTGACGTTGTAGCGGAGAAGCTCGTCCTCCCGAGTCACCCAGGTCCGTGGCGCATCAACCTCGAACCCCGGCACTGGAACCTCATCCAGGATTCCGTAGTTCCAGAGTGGCAGGTTGTCCGACAGCGGATACGTCTTCTGGGCCGGCGTCAGCAAATCGAACAAGGATTGATTGTTGGAAACAATCTCCTTGGCTCCATAGACCTCCTCGTTCGCCGCCATCTCAGCTCTGCGAATGGCGGCATCCCCCCCATTCACTTGATTCGCGGCCATCTCAGAAGCTCTGGGAGCTGTGCGGGTTAAGGGAAGAGGTGTGCGGAGTCGGAGGAGGCTGGTGAAAAATTTGGGAGTTGGCGCGCAATCCAAGTGGACGTCGCGCAATTGGGAAGTCTGTCGCGTAAAACCCCGGGTGTTCGCGCAAAAACAGGCCGAAATCTGGATGAGTTTGCGTGCCGAACGGGTGAATTTCGCGCCGGCAAAGGCAATTTCGCGCACGAGAGCTTGGAAGCTTATTGCGCGGAAGGCCTGTGTACGGCACGCGGGATCCAGGGCCCCTATTTATAGGCGAGGCCGGGTGTCCGCACCGCGCGAAAAGCGCTTTGCGCGACCCCGACAGCGAATTTCGCGCCCGACGCCCTTTTTACGCGCCAAAGTCCCGCGCCACCCAGGACTTCGGCATTCCGGCATCTCCCTCGGAACCCGATCGTTGCGACCTCTCGCCGATCAGATTCCGAGGGGGGGCTTTTGTAGACGCCAGAAAAGTCCGTTACTCCTCAAACGAAGTTTCAGATGCGGAAAGAGAGGTCATATTTGGAGTCAGAAGCACGTTTCGGAAGGCCCGGAGGCCTTGCGCGGAATTTTGGAGGCTCGCACACAAGGTTTAAGTGAGGCGCGCAATCCTCCCGGGATGCGCGCAATGCGCCGGGCCGGCGCGCAATTTTGCGCGCAGGCGGCCCGCGTGACTCCCTTGCGCGCCGGGGCCCCGTATCCGCGCCCGCGTAGGAAATTTCGCGCCCGAGCCATGAATTGCACGCCGGCGGCGAGATTCCGCGCCCGGGTTGCCTATAAATACAAGGCGACCCCCAACGTTTTGGGGGTTGCCAGAATTCGAAGGGTCTCGTGCGCGCAATCCTACCCCCTCCGCGCGCAATGTCGATCTTCAGGTAACCTTTTTAATTTCGCGCAAGTAAGCCCCGGGGTTCGCCTTCGCGCGCAACCCCTCTGGCCTTTTTCCTTTGACCAACTCCTCACCCGAAGGCCTTCGCGCGCAAAAGAAGCCTCTTGCGCGCAATTTCCCCCCCGGGTGCGCGCAATCCAGCCCGATTGCGCGCACCCCCCTTCCTAAGTGGCCATTCGTTAAAGAATGGGCTGTTGCCCCCGCGCGCTATCCGAAGTTCGTTGTGCGCAATCCCCATCTTCCGCGTGCAAAGCGCTGGCCCAATCGCACGCCAGCCCACCCAATTGCGCGCCGACCCGCGGTATTGAGCGCCAAGCTCCTCTTTTGCGCGCACACCGCCAGGGTCGCCCCCCTTTGACCCCCTGAGGGTACCCGCCTGTGTGGCGCCCGATAATCTTCATCGCAGGTGCCCGCACCGTACGTTGTCTTCCCGTGCAGCCCTCCAGGCTCGCGCGAAGTGACACGGACCCATCGGTGGCGATTTCGTCCCGCACGACGTTAAACTGCATTCGTCCGCGCAGCAGGACGTTAAACTGCCAGGCATCCATCGTCCAACACGACGTTAAACTGTACTTCGTCCGCGCTGCAAGACGTTAAACTGTTAAGCATCTTCGTCCCACATGACGTTAAACTGCACTCCGTCCTGCATGACGCTAAACTGCACCATGTCCGAGCGGCAAGACGTTAAACTGCCAAGCATCCATCGTCCTCAACACATGACGTTTAACTGTACTTCGTCCGACAAGACGTTAAACCATCCGCTTCGTCCTCAACACACGACGTTAAACTGTACTTCGTCCGGCAAGACGTTAAACCATCCGCTTCACCCGATCCCGTGCCTCGCACGCAGGGTCCCCCTCCCGGTTTGGATGTGGCCCCCACCCGCTCGTCTCTGCAGGGATGTCGGGATTTCCCCTCTTTAGTGACGATTCATTGGAGTGGCCTTCGCCCACGGGAGTAGGGTATTACAAACCCCTAGTTTCTTGTGGGGGACTGTACGTGTGTATCTCCATTGTGCTTCCCCACTGCCGAAGCCAGTAGAGGGCGTGACAGGGATCGAGGTGTCTCTTACCTTCGGCCCAAGTCCCTCTCCAACTGAGCTTTGCCGCATATGGGCCTCCATAGAGTGTAAGCCCCAAAAACTTTCGTCCAGCACGACGTGAAACTGTGATCCACCCGGCCGTTCCATCACCCTCAGTGCGAGGTGGTTCGGTTCAATCCTCCGCCCGGTAGCCTCGACCTCCTTGTGAGTCGGCTTTCCATCGTCCAGCATGACGTTAAACTGCATATCCGAACTACGTTGACTTTGATCCACGCTAACGCGCGGTACGTAGGAAGCCTCTACGGGGTCCAAGCTCTTCACTCCATCGTCCATCCTGATCCTTACCCGGGCCGCCACATCCCGGTGGGGTCATGCCATTTCATTCCACTCCAATTCACTCGGGAAGCCGCCCATGTGCTGGCCCCAGCGTCGGAGGTTCCCCGCAAGGGGTTCTGTCATCTGATCCACTCCCCGTGTTGATCATTCTGATGTCGTCCCCTCTGGACGTTAAACTCGCGGCATACCCCGTGTTAAACACGGGAAGCTGAGGAAAACCTCAGGTGATGCAATTCCCCGCACCCAGCGCGGGATGCCTCAGGCCATCACGCCTTTGAGAAGCCCTATTAGGGACGGAAGGCAGACATGCTGAGCTGCAGTGTTAAGACACGCTCCCAACACCCAGAGCTACCCGGTCTCCTCACCGCAGGTTTCTTCCCCGAACGGACTCCTTGGAGCGTCTGGGAGGAAGCAACGTAATTAACCGGTGTCCATGAAGATATGGCGCCGGGAACGAGATTCACGAACATTCTTAAATCTATGAGGGAGACCCAGATTAGGCGACGAGTTCCGAGGAGACGTCCACGGAAGGAAGAGCCGACATCCCATCATCCCGGTTTCGATCAAGGAGCAGACGTCCCTGAATAAGGGACGGATGCCGCCCGCCTTTGGAAAGCGGGACTGCGGGGCCACAAGCCGCGCTCCCATCCCCTCGGGTCGACGGGCGCACGCGCGAACGCGTCCTGGCGGAACAGCGTCAGAACAGAAACCCAATGCACATCCGCACCGAAACAGGTATCACACTCATAGTAGTGACATTTAACATTCCTCGTTGGTAGATCACTTTAATATCACCCATTAAACCATTTTTTTAAATATCATATAAATCCCCAATTTTTATTCTTGTGAAGGCCTAATATTGCTCCAAACAATCTACCTAACCATGTAGCCAATCCTTCTTCTTCCTGGGTAGTTTATTCTATACATGAAGTAACCACAATATCACTCATCTACCATTTCACCATCTACTATTGGATATTTATCCATGGAACTTCATCATTTACCATCACTCATCAATAATAGTATTTTCATTTCTATTTCCAGAAACTCAACATCTACCAATGCATTATTCATGATACTATCATCGATTCTCAATGGTAGTTCAGTAACTATAGTGAAATCAATGGTAGCACAACATGTTCTAACATTCCATCCTATTCCCGGGTCATCTATCACAGTGGTGGTCAAATGCGCACTGTAGCATATCCTATTTTAGGTGCATCTTATATATATATATTTATACATGTATGTAGTTGAATGTATCATCCCTAATGAAAGAATCATCATCTTCATTTGTGAATTTTTTTCTTTAGTGTAGTGGTGTTTTAATGGCAGAGGTCAACTTCTGAACCTCATCTAGAATTCACAACGTCCAGATGGAACTTATCACCATCATGTATAGTGCTCCCTTTGTAACATCCCCAACCCGAGAGCTACTAAACCGGTGCTCCGAACCGGGTTGTTACATGACCTCAAGTGCGCATCCCTGTATGCTAGAGGTTTCTGACTAGCATCAAGGGTCCAATAGGTCACATGGGGAGACTATACCCTTAATACCAAAGCAAGACACAATAGATAATAACAGAAATAGCAGAAAAATAAGAGAACAATCCATAACATGCATAATAACCAAATCCCAAAACTTGGTACAACCATAACAATGATAGATATTCCATGTCATGATATAGTGTCAAGTGATCAAAACCCAAAATAAAGAAAATGGTAGTATCCAAAAAATGTTTTGGATCCCAAGTCTAGAACCTCACCCAAACATGTCCCATGTCCAACTCATCTCCCTAGCATAGGGCCCTTGCCCTTGTCCTAACATGCAAGCATCAAATCTGCTCGGGTACCCAACGACGGCCCAAGCATGGTGTGAGTATAACTCAGTAGGCCACCACCAACGATGTCTAAAAAATATATAGCAATGAATATAGTGCATGAAAATGATAAATAAAGGCAAGTTAAGGTAAAAAATTCAATATTCTAACTTTACTTATGATAATTTAAGTTAACCTATCACTTGACCCATGTTTATTACTATGTAAATTCATTTATCAGGTCACCCTTTTAGTGTGTTCAATGGATTAGGAATGATCAACGTTTTCTACATGTGATAATTAAACAAGTCCTATCTCACTTGGTGTCATATCACAAAAATTACCAATATCCTCACCTCGAAGCCTCAGTATGTATGTAATGAAACCGTTAGGGGAATAGAACTCTTTCCCCTTCCCTAACCCGTACATTTAGGGGAGGAGCTAGAACCTTGGTCCAAATCAACCCATGGGAATAGAACCTCAATTCAATACCTCAGTCAGCAAAACCATGTGCATGTGATTATTTATCATTCACCAAAAATCACCATATCACAACAATATAGCCAAAATCATTTACAATCATCACAAGAATCTCAATAAATGGGAAAATAACATTATTCCCCCAATCTAGTAACACATTCATCATTTTTAATTACTTAACCCTTTATCCCCATTACCCATTACCCATGACTATCTCACTAAGAATATTAAAAAATAATCTATTCACCTATAACTTCCCATGAATCCATTTAATCATTTAACATATTCATTAAGGGCTCTACGTTCTTGCACAACTATCTTACACTACTTAGCTAAATATAAGTCCAAAAAATATCATCACACCCCAAGGGTGGCCCTAATTGGTCAAGTCATCCTTCTTGCATCCCATGGGGATCAAGAGGGTTTAATTTAACAATTTAGACACCCGTTACCCCATCTTAAGTCAAAATCACCCAGAACTCATCAAAAGAGAGAAAGAACAAAAACCCTACATGCACAAATCTACACAAAACCCAAGGGATGTAACTTGTAGACCACCTACCTTAAATCCGTTGGTGAAAAAACTCCCAAACAAAGCCTTGGGTCTCTATTAAGCTAACCATTTAAGATTTACCCTAAATTTCATCAAAAAAGTAGGGTTTGAGAGCTTTTTATACAGAGGGAAAAGAAATAGAAACCCTAAACCAAAAAGAAAGGAAAGAGGATGATTAGCCTTACCCGAATCTTCAATCCACAATTAAAAACACTCCAAATGGATAATAATCGAAGGAGATTGATCCTTGGGAGCTCTTGGTCCCTTTGGTTTGTTCTTAGGGATGTAAGGGATGAGGAGTAGGAAAATACCGAGGAGGTTATAAAATCACAAAGTGGCATTTTGGTAAATTTTTAAAGGTTTCTAGGCTGCACGGTTTACCTGCACGGTTTTCCAAACCGTGTGAAAAATTTGCAGATGATTCTATCCCAAAGAGCCCACCTTGCACAGTTTACCTGCATGGTTTTCCAAACAGTGTACAAACCGTGTAGAGGCTACTGTTCAAAATTTTTCCTCTTGCATGGTTTACCTGGGCTGCCCGCACAGTTAGCACTAACCATGCACAGACTGTGCGGCTAGCCTTGAAAACTCATTTTTCCCCTTTTTTGTGTCTCGAACCCCCAAAACACCCCTAAGACTCTTTAAAGACTTTTTAAATCACTTAATTGACCAAAATAAGTGCTTAAACTGAGAGGTAAGTAAAAAATACCATACAGAGATATCTGGGATCTTACAACCTCCCCACCTTATAGTGGCTCATCCTCGAGCTGCTCTTACTAAGCATCATTGAGTTTATAAAGAAAAGAGATCAGGCCACTAGACCCACATGTCAGATTACCACTCCCATGTTTCCTCCTAAATGTTTCCATGTTTCCATATAACACAAACAAGGGGCACAAGCTTACCATGAAAAAATTTCTCACTATGATCCATAATACGAACTGGGTGCTCCTCAAACAATATATTAGCCTCAAGCTCAAAATCCTTGACATTTATCACATGAGATGGATCTGGGTGATATTGTCAGAGTTTTGAAACATGGAAAACGTCATGCATACCACTATACTGTTGTGGAAGATCCAATAAGTAAGACACCCGCCCGATTCTCTCCACAATCTCAAATGGCCCCACATATCTAGGTGATAATTTGCCCTGCTTCCGAATTTGATGGTGACCCAACCTTGGAAACACCTAAAGAAACACAATATCACCCACCATGAACTCAAGAGGTCTATGATGCTGATCTACATATGACTTATGCCTACTCTAAGCTATTTCCATATGCTTTTGAATCAAACAGACCTTCTCTGACGTCTCCTGCACAAGACTCAGCCCTAACAGTTCAGACTCCTCTATCTCTAACCAACACAATAGTGATCTACACAGTCTCCCATAAAGTGCCTCAAAATGTGCCATCTGGATGGTAGCCTGAAAACTATTGTTATAAGAAAAGTCAACAAGTGACAAGTGCTTTTCCCACGAACCACTGAAATCCAAAACACATGCTCTCAACATGTCTTCTAATACCTGAATTATACGCTCTGACTGCCCATTAGTCTGTGGGTAGTAAGCCATACTCAGAAACACTTTGGTACCAAGTTCCTTCTATAGTCCCTTCCAGAAGTGGGAGGTGAAACACGGATCATTATATGAAACTATGGTTCTCGATACACCATGAAACTGTACTATTTACCAAACATATAACTCCCCCAACTAGTCAACTGTATAGGTTTCCTGAATTGGAAATAAATGGTCCACTTTGGTCAGCTAATCTGATACCACCCAAATGGGATCATTCTTCCAAGGCATCCTCGGAAGACCAACTATGAAGTCCATCATGACGTCATTCCATTTCCACTCTAGAATAGGTGATGACTACAATAACCCAACTGGGCGCTGTTGTTTGTCCTTCACCTTCTGAAAGGTAAGGAATCGTTCCACAAAACCTACAACTTCTCTCTTCATTCCCAGCCACCAAAACTCCATACGAAGGTTACGGTACATCTTAGTCAAGACCAGGTGCACTAAGCACTTTGATGGATGGAACTAACACATCAAATCCACTCGTACAACTTTTCGTACCATGACATGACCATGAACATAAGAAACTCCATTGGCACTGAAGTTCCAACCAGATGGTGACTCCCACCTTTAAGACTACTTTTCATAGGCAAGCACTCTGGATCTACCAATTGACTTTCTTTAACTCGGATCAAAAGTGTGGACTTAATTAATATATAAGAAAGGGTATTCTGCCCATGCCCCTCTTGTACCTCCAAATGCATCTCCTCAAACGAGGCCATCATCACCCACTCTGAACTGGATTCTTGAAACACCTTCTTCTAAATCTTCTAGATCAGATAATCAACGACACTATTACCCTTTCCCAGTGTGTAAACCAATTAAAAATCAAAGGACTATAAGTACTCGACCCACTGTCATTGTCGAAGATTCCAATCCCATTGAGAGAAGATGTATTTGAGACTTTTGTGGTCGATACACACTGTAAAGGGTTCTCCCAACAAATAAATCCTCCAAAACTTTAAGTCATGAACCACAGTAGCTATCTCTAGGTCATGAGTAGGATAATTTATTTCATGTGGCCTCAATTGTATCGACCCATACACTATAACCCGATCATCCTACATCAACACTACCCTATGTCCAACACCAGACACATCACAGAACAAGGTATACTTCTTACCTAGTTCAGGTAAGATCAAATTCAGTGTGTTGGTCAAATGCTTCTTTAGCTCTTGGAAATCATTCTCACAAGCCTATGAACAAACGAACATAACCCCCTTATTGGTTAGTCTTGTGAGCGGCGTTGACAAACAAGATGAATCTCTAATAAACCTTCGGTAATAACCATACAAACCCAAAAAACTACGAATATTGGAGATGTTATTGGTCTGTTCCCAAGAAACTACAACCTTCACCTTTTCTGGATCCACCAACACACCTAAATTAGATATGATATGTCCTAAAAAGTGCACCTCATCAATCCAAAACTGACATTTTGATATCTTAGAATAAATCCTATGCTTTCTTAGTGTACTCAAGATGATTCCAAGATGTTTGGCATAATCGTCAAGAGTTCCGGAGTACACCAAGATGTCATCAATGAAAACAACTACAAACTGATCTAGGTAATGGTGGAATATCCAGTTCATCAAGGCCATAAACATAGCTGGTGCATTGGTCAAACCAAACGACATTACCAAGAATTCGTACAACCTGTACCTGCTTTGGAAAGTCATTCAGGGTATTTCAGAAGGTCTCACCCTCAATTTATGGTGTCCCAATATCAAATCAATCTTTGAAAAATACTAAGGCACCTATGAGCTGATCAAATAGGTCATAAAGTCTTGGAAGATGGAATCAGTTCTTAACTTTCATCTGGTTCAGCTTCCTATAATCGACACATAGCCTCAGTGATCCCACCCTAGTGTTCCACGTCCACTGCCCCTACCAATACGACCCATGGAGTTCCAACTTTCTACCTGATATAGGGTAACCAACCCCCTTCTTACACTCATCATCTGTCTCTGACCTCCATAATTCCCCGACCCCCACGGGTTCCTGCAGAATCTCTGCACATGGCCTAGTTTACCGCACGCACATCACTCTACTGGTGGGAGGGGACACTGGTCACGCTTGTTCCCTATCCTTCCACACTAAAAATAGAATACCTGGTCACCACCCTGAGAATTTGACCCCTCTTTTGATTATTATGCTTGCTTCCAGTCTGCTGAAAGGTTCTGAAGTGGCACTTTCTACTATCAGAAGTCGGACCACTTACTCACCCAAATGGCGCCACAAGTTCACTACCTAAAGCTACCTTCAGGTTTCCTTATGAGATAAGGGATTTATCCACAACTTCAACAAACCTTAATAGTTAAACTATATTCACCTGAGACCTGATCTCATGTCTCATCCCATCATGGAAGCATTTCACCATAGTTGCCTCATCTCCCCGTCAACGCCCGAATGAAGCATCTCAAATCGGTGAAACGACTAGCATAGTCCATCACCAATATTTTTCCCTGATTCAACCTTATAAAATTTGTAGCCTTCTCCTGCCTCAAGGTTTCTGGATTGAAGTGGTCAAGAAACTTCTCTTAAAAATATTTTTACATCATCCCCTCATCCTGCTCTGTCTGAACCATAATATCCCACCAATGGTTTTCTTTTTCCCTCAGTATATAGGCCACTAACTTGACTCACTTATTGAGAGGAGTCTCTATATGGTCAAGAATAGTTTGGATGGACTCTACCCATAACCTTTCTACTTTTGGACCACCCTCTCGGTGAAGGTCGGAGGGTTCTGTAGCTGAAACTCCCTAGGAATCTCAAACATGCTTGGTGAAACCCGCCCTGGGTCTCGTTCCATCATCTGCATAAAAGGAGAAAAGTTCTCTTGGAACTTATCTTCCATATATCATTGAACCACTACATTCTCTTGCTCCACTACTGGAGGAGCGTTCTTGGAAACTTCCTCATGTTTCCTAACAAGCGCATGTCTTTAGGGTGGCATTTCTCTATAATTCCAAACACGAGCTTTAGAATGCAACCATATATATTTTGTGAGAAGGAAGGGATATAGAGAGGATTTTCACTTGTAATAACCAAACTTGTTGACATAAACTACCCAAAAGAGCCAACTCGCGACCGGGTCACTACCCTCGGACATCTCCCTAAGTCTATGGTCAACACGATATCTAATTATCATGGTTACAAGCCTTATATCTTACTCCCATTCGAACTATTCTGATATTCCAATTTACCCCTACAAAAAAAATTATTACACTTTTACTTCTTTATCAAGAACTATTTTCTAACTACTAATTGACATTTTCACTCCCCCTTTTTACTCATTCATACCATCTTATTAGGAATAATTCATTACTTTTAAGAGAACATATGCATCCTACCCTTTATATCTCGCACACCCATCTCGTGTGTGTACCTATCATGATGCATATCACTTTCCTACATAGGTGCCTAGAATGATGAATGAATGCAAAACCTCGTACCTTTCTGGCCATGAGAGAAATATCAAAAAACTGTCAAATCACACAACAAGTGCATCACCCAATGGTGAAATATCATTAAATGTAACAACACACAATAAGAACAACAATCCCCTCCAAGGGTGACTTGGGTTTCCCCCCATACATGGGTTAGATACTCCCAAGAATGAGCTCATTACCAAGGCCTGACACATTCCTAATATCCTATATACCATCCCTAAATAGTAATAAAGAGAAAATAACTCTTTTGATACCACATTGTAACGTACCTAACCCGGGATCTACTAAAACGGTGCTCCGAGCCGGGTAGTTACATGACCTCAAACACCCCTCCTTGTACGCTAGAGGTTTAAGAATAGTAGAGAGGGTCCAATAGGTCACATGGGGAGACTATATACTCAATAAAAAAGCAATAACAATAACAATATATAATAACTGAAATAGTTGAAAAATAAGAGAACAATCCATAACATTCATAATAACCAAATCCAAAAACTGGGTACAACCATTACAACGATAAATATTCCAAGTCATGCTATAGTGTCAAGTGATCAAAATACAAAAGAAATAAAATGGTAGAATCCCAAAAATGGTCTGGACTCCATGTTTGGAACCTCACCCAAACATGTCCCATGTCTAACTCATCTCCCTAGCATAGAGACCTTAGCCTTGCCCTGACCCGCAAGCATGAAATCTGCTCAGGTACCCAACAGCAGCCTGATCAGGGTGTGAGTATAACTTAGTAAGCCACCACCAATGATTTCTAGAAAATATACATCAAGGCAGATAGTGCATGAAAATGATAAATAAAGTCAAGTTAAGGTAAATGGTTCAATAGGATAACTTTACATATGTTCCTTTAAGTTAACCCACCACTTGACCCATGTTTATTACTAAGACAATTCATTTATTAGGTCACCATTTTAGTGTGTTCAATGGATTAGGAATGATAAAAGTTTTCAACATGTTAGAATTAAACAAGTCATATCTCACTAGGATTCATACCACAAAAATTCCCAATATCCTCACCTTGAAGCCTCAGTCCAGGTGGAATGAAACCATTAAGGGAATATAACTCCATCCCCTTCCCTAACCCGTGAATTTAGGGGAGGAGCTTGAACCTTGGTCCAACTCAAACCGTGGGTGTAGAACCTCAAGTCAACAACCCACTCAGCAAATCCATATGCACATGCTGATTTATCATTCACCACAAATCACCGTATCACAAAAACATAGCCAACATCATTTACAATCATCACAATAATCACAATAAATGGTAAAATAACATTATTTCCCCAATCCATTAACACATACATCATTTTTAATTACTTAACCCTTTAACCCCATTTCCCATTTCTCATGCCTATATCAATAATCATATTCAAAAATAAGATAGTCACCTAGGATTTCCCACCAATCCATTTAAGCATATTAACATATTCATCAAGGGCTCTATGTTCTTGCACAACTATCTTACACTACTTAGATAAATCTAAGTTCGAAAAATATTGGCACACCCCCATGGGTGGACCTAATTTTTTGATTCATCTTAATTACATCCCATGGGAATCAATAGGGGTTAATTTAACCATTTAGAAATCTATTACCCCATCTTAAGTCAATATCACCAAGAACTCATCAAAAGAGAGCACGAACAAAAACCCTACATGCACAAATCTACACAAAACCCAAGGGATATAACTTGTAGACCACCTACCTTAAATTTGATGGAAAATGAACTCTAAACCGAAGCCTTAGGTCCTGATTCAACCAAAACATGAGTATTTACACTAAAACTCACTGAAAAATTAGGGTTTGAGAGCTTCAGATGGAGAGGCAAAAGAAATAGAAACCCTAAAGCAAAAAAGAATGGAAAGAGGAAGATTAGCCTTATCCGGATCTTTAATATGGAATTGAAGACACTCCAAACATCTTAGAATCTAAGGATATTGATCCGTGGGAGATCTTGGACCCTTTGGTTCGTTATTAGGGATGTAAGGGAGGAGGAGGAAAATCTCAAGTGGGTTATAAAATCCCAAAGTTGATTTTTTGTAAAATTTTAAAGGTTTCTAGGCCGCACGATTTACCCTCACAGTTTTCCAAAATATGCGCAAACTGTGTAGATGCTTCTATCCCAAAGATCCCACCTCACACAGTTTACCCACATAGTTTTCCAAACTATGCGCAAACCGTGTGGAGGCTACTGTCCGAAAATTTTCCTCCTGCACGGTTTACCTGGGCTGCCCGCAAGGTTAGCACTAACCATGCTCAGACTGTGTAGCTAGCCCATAAAACTCATTTTCCCCCTTTTTCATGTCCCAAACCCCCGAAACACCCCTAATACTCCTTAAGAACTTTGGAAATAACATAATTGACCAAAATAAGGGCTTAAATTGAGATGTAAGTAAAACATAACTTATAGAGAAATCTGGGATCTTACACCCTTATTTAAGTGTGTTTTCTTAGCATCATCCAAGATTTTATATGGTTTTTTGAGGTCCCTGAGATCATCCCTGGAGATTCTGAGCATTGGTTGTAAAAATCAGCTCAAATTTGAGCTCCCCAGTGGGGTTTCCATGGAGATTTTGGTGTTTTGTGGTAGTAGATGATGACATCAAGGAGAGGTAATGGTGGAGATCAGTGATGAGGTGTTTTTGAGGTGGGGGAGAATATGAGTGATGTAGAGTGGAATCATTCAAGTTAAGATGAATAATACCCATGAAATAACCATATCATGTCAGAAATGAAGATGGTCAGACCAATCATTTATCAATCAATTACCGACATTCATTCATTAGATTCTTTCTCAAGGGATGGGCTCATAGTACACCTTCACACACAGAAATGGGTCACACTGACCCACATAAGCCATGAAGAATTTTTCCCACTTATGATCCATAGGATCACTCCCCTGCTAGATTGAGCAAGCACTCCATGTGGTTTACTTGGCCGACCAACCCCTTCGAGGTCGACTAGGCGGCTGGCTACCTCTGGTTGATGGATAACCACTACTGACCCTATTTTTATTGGAATGTTTTTACAAAATTTAGATAAATTGTCATATAATATTCTTAATTAAAACAAAACATTAAAAACTACATTAAAATCCAATTTAATTATTTATTTGTGAATCCCAACAATTTATACAAACATTGAAATACATGGGAATATTCACTAAAATCCATTGAAAGTCATTAGACATTGTTTAAATAATTGCATGAAAATATAAGTGGATCAAAAATAATCTTATCTTAAGTTCTTATTCATTAAGTCCTCTTAGTAGAAGATGTTAAACACTATAGAAGATGTTCCTAATGAAGTTAAGAGATTCTTTATTGGGAATTCCATTGAATGTTGGAAAGAAGGAAAATATTGATTGTCTTGTCTCATAATTTCTAGATTATGGTGAAATCCTAAAATGTGATGGATTGATAGAGATAATTGTTAATAAAAATTCTCTCAGACTATTCCTCTCTATTAGCTCATTTCCAAGTGGATTGTGGTTATTAGGTTTTTGATTATTCCGATTCTCACTGTTTTCCTAAAGATATTCAATATAATTTGATTTTTCAATTTGAGATCAAATAAATGTATATTGATTTTAGGTATAAAAAGATCTTGGTGTTTCTATGTATATATTTTATGCGTTAATGGATTCAATATATTTTTTATCATTTTTTTTAATATTTTTTTTGTTTTGTTTTGTTTTTTTTATATGTGTTTTTTCTTAACTTAGCCCCATGTTCCTTCCCCAATAATTATTCCAAAATCTTACACCAAACCTAGTTCATTGACTATGATTGGGTCAAATTAATTATTTGAAAACACTATTATGATCTAGTATAGTGGGGGATATGGGTTAATCTAAAGGGAAGGACTTCCAATGTATCTATGACTAAGAAAAAATGAAAATATATATGATGGTAGAAAGAAATTAAAGTGATGAGAACATATTATGGTTATAAGAAAGTAACAAGCACGAAAAGAGTAGAGAAACAAAATGAAGAGTATATCATAAACAAGATTTAACCAATTGATGATAGAGGGGAATTTTATTTAATATTTCCCCTCATTCATGAATACAAATGAAAAAATGGAAATAATATTAAAAGTGGATAAAAAATGGAATGACAATCAACCATTTATCTGATGAATCTTATAGTTCATAAACAATAAAACCCATAAAATCACAAAATGATGAATCTAACTTTTCTCTTGAATCAAATTTTTAGTTTATTTAATAGTTCTACTCATACGAGATTGATTTACTGATCAGTAATATCCTTAAATTATTCAATATATTGGTAATTAATTTAGAACAAGATCAATTTTTTAACACTCAATGCTTTGAAAATTTTATTAAGAAAGTAAATAAGAGAAACATCTAATAGAATTGAAGCATGAATAAATTAATAATATTCACTAACACAATATCATTCCCTAACTAGAATATTGAATAATATCATAGTTGATTCACTAAAATTTATGAAAGTTATTATAAAAAAGTCTATAAAAATTTGATTAAAGAGAGAAATAAGAAGAATATTCTTTATTTTATTAGCTTCAATATTTTCTCCAACTGCTCCGGTAAACCTTGATCTATATTCTCCAATCCTGTTTTCTTTATTATGTATCCTTATATATGTTATATATCTTCTGATATATAGATTCTATATGATTCTACTAGAATATATAGAAATATCCATGCCAAAAACTTTTATGATCTCACGGTCAAAGCTATGAGATGATCTTTCTGGTCTCCATATAGAACTTTCACTATACATATATCCCCTCATAGGTGATCAGAGCCAAACTCTTAAAACAGAAAATGCTTCACCATATATAGTTAAATGTTTTGAATATGATATCACTAAAAAACTATAGATGCACATGAATGGAAAAAACTAATCCACAACTTCCATCAATATTATCTATCATTCTTAGTGCATTCTAAAATCTTCTAGACCAAGCACTACTGGAAATAATAGATTTACCAACGGTTGAGAAACGTTGGGAAAGGCTGGAGAACCGTTGGTATAACATATACCAACGGTTCTGCCAACCGTAGGTAAGTAAGCCGTTGGGAAAAACATTTCCCAACGGTTTACAGTAAACCGTTGGGATATGGTGGAGAAAGGTTACTCTATCCCAACGGTTCATTAAAACCGTTGGGAAAAAGATTTGCCAACTGTTCAAAACCGTTGGCAAAAGGGCTTAAAATTATAAGTGTTTTACCAACGGTTTGTTGAACCGTTGGTAAAACTAATCCACAATTTCTATGCCAATGGTTTTGAACCGTTGGCATAGCCTCTGCTGGGCAAATCACCCAGAAGCTCCCCAATTTGCCCAGCAGCTCCCAACCAGGTCTCCAATTTGACCAGCACCACATCTGGTTTTGTGGGTTCCCTCTCATCTTTCAATCCAATTATTGTACCTGCAATAAACTAACACATACATATATAATTATTGTACCTGCAGTAACCAACTAACACTTACATATAGAGAAAAAATTCATACACGTTTAACATATAATGGTAGAACAATACACATCCATAATTAAATTATAAACATACATAATTCATTTAGATTTCAATTTAAAATGTAGATGACAATTATATGTGGAATCTGGAAGTCAATTCATAATTTGATCTGTTTTTTGTATACCATATATTTTTACCTAAAGTAATGTCCGTTTTAAACATAATACATACACCTGGAGTGCTACCGTCCACAACGTGCCTCAGATTGAGGCGTGGTTGACTCATACACGTCACATATGACCCATGGATCGTTGTGCTAATGTATCGACACAATCCGAATGCGTTTGGTCGGTTTTCCGTATGTCAGTTGATGTTTTTCAATTAAAATGACGTACTTTTGAAACAAAATGCAGACACTTTGAGTGGTTCCAGCCACACCGCGCCTCAGATTGAGGCGGTGTTGACTCGTACACGTCACATATGACCTATGGATCGTTCTCCTAAAGTTTCAATGGAAACCGAATGCGTTTGGTCGGTTTTCCGTATGTACTTAAATTGTTGTCCATTTTAAGCAAAAGAGACACAGTTAGAGTGGTGTCGGCCACACCGCTCCTCAGATTGAGGCGGGATTGACTCGTACACGTCACATACGACCCGTGGATCCTTTTCCTAAAGTATGGACACAATCCGAATGCATTTTCTCCGTTTTCCGTATGTCACTTGATGCTTTTCACTTAAAATGATGTCCCTTTGAAACAAAAGACAGACACTTTGAGTGGTGTCGGCCACACCGCGTCTCCAATTGAGGCGGGGTTGATTCGTACACGTCACATATGACCCTTGGATCGTTCTCCTAAAGTTTCAACGGAAACCGAATCCGTTTCGTCGGTTTTCCGTATGTACTTAAAATGATGTCCGTTTTAAACAAAAGAGAGCCACTTAGACTGATCTCGGCCACACCATGACTTGGATTCATCCCGGGTCAGCTCGTACATGTCACATATGACCCATGGATCGTTGGGATAAATTATCAACAAATTTGGAATGCGTTTGGTCGGTTTTCCGTATGCCAGTTGTTCTTTTCACTTATAATCCTGTCCATTTTAAACAAAAGAGACACAGTTAGAACGGTGTCGGCCACACCACTCCTCGGATTGAGGCGAGATTGACTCGTACACGTCACATACGACCCATGGATCCTTGTGATAAAGTATCGACACAGTCCAAATGCCTTTGGTCGGTTTTTCGTATGTCACTGATTCTTTTCACTTAAAATGACGTCTTTTTGAAACAAAAGACCGACACTTTGAGTGGTGTCGGCCACACCGTGTCTCCGATTGTGTCGGGGTTGATTCGTACACGTCACATATGACCCATGGATCGTTCTCCTAAAGTTTCAACGGAAACCGAATCCGTTTGGTCGTTTTTCAGTATGTACTTAAAATGGTGTCCATTTTAAACAAAAAAGAGCCACTTAGACTTATCCCGGCCACACCGCGACTCGGATTCATCCCGGGTTGGCTCGTACACGTCACATATGACCCATGGATTGTTGAGATAAATTATCAACATATTCGGAATGTGTTTGGTCGGTTTTCCGGATGCCAGTTGATGATTTTCCCTTAAAATGACGTCCTTTTGACCTGAAACCACCGTGCAACATTCTAATTATTATTCGTGACGTGTACGCGCAGACGACACGTCAATCAGACGTGCGGTTTGCACGGTACGGCTCAATATTCGTGTTTTAAGTGATGCGCGCGCTTCGTAAACGCGCGTGAGGGGGGTCCAAACGGGCCGAACGATGTCGGAATGGCCTGAAATCAGACGACAAATACGGGTGACTGATTTCTGAAGTGGTCGAGCAGACGGCACGTCAATCGGACGTGCCGTGTGCCCGCGGTGACCGACAACGCAGTTCTGGTGTCATAAACGGCCAGAACGGGCGTCCAACGGTCAAATTCATAGCGGACGGCCTCGGATTGAGCTGAAACCACCGTGGAACATTCTAATTATTATTCGTGACATGTAGGCGCAGACGGCATGTCAATCGGACGTGCGGTTTGCGCGGTACGGCTCAATATTCGTGTTTTAAGTGATGCGCGCGCTTCGTAAACGCGCGTGAGGGGGGTCCAAACGGGCCGAACGATGTCGGAACGGCCTGAAATCAGACGACAAATACGGGTGACTGATTTCTGAAGTGGTCGAGCAGACGGCACGTCAATCGGACGTGCCGGGTGCCCGCGGTGACCGACAACGCAGTTCTGGAGTCATAAACGGCCAAAACGGGCGTCCAACGGTCAAATTCATAGCAGACGGCCTCAGATTGAGCTGAAACCACCGTGGAACATTCTAATTATTATTCGTGACGTGTACGCGCAGATGGAACCTCAATCGGACGTGCGGTTTGCGCGGTACGGCTCAATATTCGTGTTTTAAGTGATGCGCGCGCTTCGTAAACGCGCGTGAGGGGGGTCCAAACGGGCCGAACGATGTCGGAATGGCCTGAAATCAGACGACAAATACGGGTGACTGATTTCTGAAGTGGTCGAGCAGACGGAATGTCAATCGGACGTGCCGTGTGCCCGCGGTGACCGACAACGCAGTTCTGGTGTCATAAACGGCCAGAACGGGCGTCCAATGGTCAAATTCATAGCATACGGCCTCAGATTGAGCTGAAACCACCGTGGAACATTCTAATTATTATTTGTGACGTGTAGGCGCAGACGGCACGTCAATCGGACGTGCGGTTTGCGCGGTACGACTCAATATTCGTGTTTTAAGTGATGCGCGCGCTTCGTAAACGCGCGTGAGGGAGGTCCAAATGGGCCGAACGATGTCGGAATGGCCTGAAATGAGACGACAAATACGGGTGACTGATTTCTGAAGTGGTCGAGTAGACGGCACGTCAATCGGACGTGCCGTGTGCCCGCGGTGACCGACAACGCAGTTCTGGTGTCATAAACGGCCAGAACGGGCGTCCAACGGTCAAATTCATAGCGGACGGCCTCGGATTGAGATGAAACCACCGTGGAACATTCTAATTATTATTCGTGACGTGTAGGCGCAGACGGCACGTCAATCGGACGTGCGGTTTGCGCGGTACGGCTCAATATTCGTGTTTTAAGTGATGCGCGCGCTTCGTAAACGCGCGTGAGGGGGGTCCAAATGGGCCGAACGATGTCGGAATGGCCTGAAATCAGACCAAAAATACGGGTGACTGATTTCTGAAGTGGTCGAGCAGACGGCATGTCAATCGGACGTGCCGTGTGCCCGCGGTGACCGACAACGCAGTTCTGGTGTCATAAACGGCCAGAACGGGCGTCCAACGGTCAAATTCATAGCGGACGGCCTCGGATTGAGCTGAAACCACCGTGGAACATTCTAATTATTATTCGTGACGTGTAGGCGCAGACAGCACGTCAATCGGACGTGCGGTTTGCGCGGTACGGCTCAATATTCGTGTTTTAAGTGATAGGCGCGCTTCGTAAACGCGCGTGAGGGGGGTCCAAACGGGCCGAACGATGTCGGAATGGCCTGAAATCAGACGACAAATACGGGTGACTGATTTCTGAAGTGGTCGAGCAGACGGCACGTCAATCGGACGTGCCGTGTGCCCGCGGTGACCGACAACGCAGTTCTGGTGTCATAAACGGCCAGAACGGGCGTCCAACGGTAAAATTCATAGCGGACGGCCTCGGATTGAGCTGAAACCACCGTGGAACATTCTAATTATTATTCGTGACGTGTAGGCGCAGACGGCACGTCAATCGGACGTGCGATTTGCGCGGTACGACTCAATATTCGTGTTTTAAGTGATGCGCGCGCTTCGTAAACGCGCGTGAGGGGGGTCCAAACGGGCCGAACGACGTCGGAATGGCCTGAAATCAGACGAAAAATACGGGTGACTGATTTCTGAAGTGGTCGAGCAGACGACACGTCAATCGGACGTGCCGTGTGCCCGCGGTGACCGACAACGCAGTTCTGGTGTCATAAACGGCCAGAACGGGCGTCCAACGGTCAAATTCATAGCGGACGGCCTCAGATTGAGCTGAAACCACCGTGGAACATTCTAATTATTATTCTTGACGTGTACGCGCAGACGGCACCTCAATCGGACGTGCGGTTTGCGCGGTACGGCTCAATATTCATGTTTTAAGTGATGTGCGCGCTTCGTAAACGCGCGTGAGGGGGGTCCAAACGGGCCGAACGATGTCGGAATGGCCTGAAATCAGACGACAAATACAGGTGACTGATTTCTGAAGTGGTCGAGCAGACGGCACGTCAATCGGACATGCCGTGTGCCCGCGGTGACCGACAACGCAGTTCTGGTGTCATAAACGGCCAGAACGGGCGTCCAACGGTCAAATTCATAGCGGACGGCCTCGGATTGAGCTGAAACCACAGTGGAACATTCTAATTATTATTTGTGACGTGTAGGCGCAGACGGCACGTCAATCAGACGTGCGGTTTGCGCGGTACGGCTCAATATTCGTGTTTTAAGTGATGCGCGCGCTTCGTAAACGCACGTGAGGTGGGTCCAAACGGGCCGAATGATGTTGGAATGGCCTGAAATCAGACGAAAAATACGGGTGACTGATTTCTGAAGTGGTCGAGCAGACGGCACGTCAATCGGACGTGCCGTGTGCCCGCGGTGACCGACAACGCAGTTCTGGTGTCATAAACGGCCAGAACGGGCGTCCAACGGTCAAATTCATAGCGGACGGCCTCGGATTGAGCTGAAACCACCGTGGAACATTCTAATTATTATTCGTGACGTGTACGCGTAGACGGCACGTCAATCGGACGTGCGGTTTGCGCGGTACGGCTCAATATTCATGTTTTAAGTGATGCGCGTGCTTCGTAAACGCGCGTGAGGGGGGTCCAAACGGGCCGAACGATGTCGGAATGGCCTGAAATCAGACGACAAATACGGGTGAGTGATTTCTGAAGTGGTCGAGCAGACGGCACGTCAATCGGATGTGCCGTGTGCCCGCGGTGACCGACAACGCAGTTCTGGTGTCATAAACGGCCAGAACGGGCGTCCAACGGTCAAATTCATAGAGGACGGCCTCGGATTGAGCTGAAACCACCGTGGAACATTCTAATTATTATTCGTGACGTGTAGGCGCAGACGGCACGTCAATCGGACGTGCGGTTTGCGCGGTACGGCTCAATATTCGTGTTTTAAGTGATGCGCGCGCTTCGTAAACGCGCGTGAGGGGGGTCCAAACGGGCCGAACGATGTCGGAATGGCCTGAAATCAGACGACAAATACGGGTGACTGATTTCTGAAGTGGTCGAGTAGACGGCACGTCAATCGGACATGCCGTGTGCCCGCGGTGACCGACAACGCACTTCTGGTGTCATAAACGGCCAGAACGGGCGTCCAACGGTCAAACTCATAGCGGACGGCCTCGGATTGAGCTGAAACCACTGTGGAACATTCTAATTATTATTCGTGACGTGTACGCGCAGACGGCACGTCAATCGGACGTGCGGTTTGCGCGGTACGGCTCAATATTCGTGTTTTAAGTGATGCGCGCGCTTCGTAAACGCGCGTGAGGGGGGTCCAAACGGGCCGAACGATGTCGGAATGGCCTGAAATCAGACGACAAATACGGGTGAGTGATTTCTGAAGTGTTCGAGCAGACGGCACGTCAATCGGACGTGCCGTGTGCCCGCGGTGACCGACAACGCAGTTCTGGTGTCATAAACGGCCAGAACGGGCGTCCAACGGTCAAATTCATAGCGGACGGCCTCGGATTGAGCTGAAACCACCGTGGAACATTCTAATTATTATTCG
The DNA here is from genome assembly GCA_963277665.1 of Viscum album. NCBI lineage: Eukaryota > Viridiplantae > Streptophyta > Magnoliopsida > Santalales > Viscaceae > Viscum > Viscum album. The sequence continues at coordinate 1,050,676,170 of OY728146.1, read as the reverse complement.
TGACGTGTAGGCGCAGACAGCACGTCAATCGGACGTGCGGTTTGCGCGGTACGGCTCAATATTCGTGTTTTAAGTGATGCGCGCGCTTCGTAAACGCGCGTGAGGGAGGTCCAAACGGGCCGAACGATGTCGGAATGGCCTGAAATCAGACGACAAATACGGGTGAGTGATTTCTGAAGTGGTCGAGCAGACGGCACGTCAATCGGACGTGCCGTGTGCCCGTGGTGACCGACAACGCAGTTCTGGTGTCATAAACGGCCAGAACGGGCGTCCAACGGTCAAATTCATAGCGGACGGCCTCAGATTGAGCTGAAACCACCGTGGAACATTCTAATTATTATTCGTGACGTGTAGGCGCAGACGGCACGTCAATCGGACGTGCGGTTTGCGCGGTACGGCTCAATATTCGTGTTTTAAGTGATGCGCGCGCTTCGTAAACGCGCGTGAGGGGGGTCCAAACGGGCCGAACGATGTCGGAATGGCCTGAAATCAGACGACAAATACGGGTGACTGATTTCTGAAGTGGTCGAGCAGACGGCACGTCAATCGGACGTGCCGTGTGCCCGCGGTGACCGACAACGCACTTCTGGTGTCATAAACGGCCAGAACGGGCGTCCAACGGTCAAACTCATAGCGGACGGCCTCGGATTGAGCTGAAACCACCGTGGAACATTCTAATTATTATTCTTGACGTGTACGCGTAGACGGCACGTCAATCGGACGTGCGGTTTGCGCGGTACGGCTCAATATTTGTGTTTTAAGTGATGCGCGCGCTTCGTAAACGCGCGTGAGGGGGGTCCAAACGGGCCGAACGATTTCGGAATGGCCTGAAATCAGAAGAAAAATACGGGTGACTGATTTCTGAAGTGGTCGAGCAGACGGCACGTCAATCGGACATGCCGTGTGCCCGCGGTGACCGACAACGCAGTTCTGGTGTCATAAACGGCCAGAACGGGCGTCCAACGGTCAAATTCATAGCGGACAGCCTCGGATTGAGCTGAAACCACCGTGGAACATTCTAATTATTATTCGCGACATGTAGGCGTAGACGACACGTCAATCGGACGTGCGGTTTGCGCGGTACGGCTCAATATTCGTGTTTTAAGTGATGCGCGCGTTTCGTAAACGCGCGTGAGGGGGTCCAAACGGGCCGAACGATGTCGGAATGGCCTGAAATCAGACGACAAATACGGGTGACTGATTTCTGAAGTGGTCGAGCAGACGGCACGTCAATCGGACGTGCCGTGTGCCCGCGGTGACCGACAACGCAGTTCTGGTGTCGTAAACGGCCAGAACGGGCGTCCAACGGTCAAATTCATAGCGGACGGCCTCGGATTGAGCTGAAACCACCGTGGAACATTCTAATTATTATTCGTGACGTGTACGCGCAGACGGCACGTCAATCGGACGTGCGGTTTGCGCGGTACGGCTCAATATTCGTGTTTTAAGTGATGTGCGCGCTTCGTAAACGCGCGTGAGGGGGGTCCAAACGGGCCGAACGATGTCGGAACGGCCTGAAATCAGACGACAAATATGGGTGACTGATTTCTGAAGTGGTCGAGCAGACGGCACGTCAATCGGACGTGCCGTGTGCCCGCGGTGACCGACAACGCAGTTCTGGTGTCATAAACGGCCAGAACGGGCGTCCAACGGTCAAATTCATAGCGGACGGCCTCGGATTGAGCTGAAACCACCGTGGAACATTCTAATTATTATTCGTGACGTGTACGCGTAGACGGCTCCTCAATCGGACGTGCGGTTTGCGCGGTACGGCTCAATATTCGTGTTTTAAGTGATGCGCGCGCTTCGTAAACGCGCGTGAGGGGGGTCCAAACGGGCTGAACGATGTCAGAATGGCCTGAAATCAGACGACAAATACGGGTGACTGATTTCTGAAGTGGTCGAGCAGACGGCACGTCAATCGGACGTGCCGTGTGCCCGCGGTGACCGACAACGCAGTTCTGGTGTCATAAACGGCCAGAACGGGCGTCCAACGGTCAAACTCATAGCGGACGACCTCGGATTGAGCTTAAACCACCGTGGAACATTCTAATTATTATTCGTGACGTGTACGCGTAGACGGCACGTCAATCGGACGTGCGGTTTGCGCGGTACGGCTCAATATTCGTGTTTTAAGTGATGCGCGCGCTTCGTAAACGCCTGTGAGGGGGGTCCAAACGGGCCGAACGATGTCGGAAGGGCCTGAAATCAGACGAAAAATATGGGTGACTGATTTCTGAAGTGGTCGAGCAGACGACACGTCAATCGGACGTGCCGTGTGCCCGCGGTGACCGACAACGCAGTTCTGGTGTCATAAACGGCCAGAACGGGCGTCCAACGGTCAAATTCATAGCGGACGGCCTTGGATTGAGCTGAAACCACCGTGGAACATTCTAATTATTATTCGTGACGTGTAGGCGCAGACGGCACGTCAATCGGACGTGCGGTATGCGCGGTACGGCTCAATATTCGTGTTTTAAGTGATGCGCGCGCTTCGTAAACGCGCGTGAGGGGGGTCCAAACGGGCCGAACGATGTCGGAATGGCCTGAAATCAGACGACAAAAACGGGTGACTGATTTCTGAAGTGGTCGAGTAGACGGCATGCCAATCGGACGTGCCGTGTGCCCGCGGTGAGCGACAACGCAGTTCTGGTGTCATAAACGGCCAGAACGGGCGTCCAACGGTCAAATTCATAGCGGACGGCCTCGGATTGAGCTGAAACCACCGTGGAACATTCTAATTATTATTCGTGACGTGTAGGCGCAGACGGCACGTCAATCGGACGTGCGGTTTGCGCGGTACGGCTCAATATTCGTGTTTTAAGTGATGTGCGCGCTTCGTAAACGCGCGTGAGGGGGTCCAAACGGGCCGAACGATGTCGGAATGGCCTGTAATCAGACGAAAAATACGGGTGACTGATTTCTGAAGTGGTCGAGCAGACGGAACGTCAATCGGACGTGCCGTGTGCCCGCGGTGACCGACAACGCAGTTCTGGTGTCATAAACGGCCAGAACGGGCGTCCAACGGTCAAATTCATAGCGGACGGCCTCGGATTGAGCTGAAACCACCGTGGAACATTCTAATTATTATTCGTGACGTGTAGGCGCAGACGGCACGTCAATCGGACGTGCGGTTTGCGCGGTACAGCTCAATATTCGTGTTTTAAGTGATGCGCGCGCTTCGTAAACGCGCGTGAGGGGGGTCCAAACGGGCCGAACGATGTCGGAATGGCCTGAAATCAGACGAAAAATACGGGTGACTGATTTCTGAAGTGGTCGAGAAGACGACACGTCAATCGGACGTGCCATGTGCCCGTGGTGACCGACAACGCAGTTCTGGTGTCATAAACGGCCAGAACGGGCGTCCAACGGTCAAATTCATAGCGGACGGCCTCGGATTGAGCTGAAACCACCGTGGAACATTCTAATTATTATTCGTGACGTGTACGCGCAGACGGCACCTCAATCGGACGTGCGGTTTGCGCGGTACGGCTCAATATTCGTGTTTTAATTGATGCGCGCGCTTCGTAAACGCGCGTGAGGGGGGTCCAAACGGGCCGAACGATGTCAGAATGGCCTGAAATCAGACGACAAATATGGGTGACTGATTTCTGAAGTGGTCGAGCAGACGGCACATCAATCAGACGTGCCGTGTGCCCGCGGTGACCGACAACGCAGTTCTGGTGTCATAAACGGCCAGAACGGGCGTCCAACGGTCAAATTCATAGCGGACGGCCTCAGATTGAGCTGAAACCACCGTGGAACATTCTAATTATTATTCGTGACGTGTAGGCGCAGACGGCACGTCAATCGGACGTGCGGTTTGCGCGGTACGGCTCAATATTCGTGTTTTAAGTGATGCGCGCGCTTCGTAAACGCGCGTGAGGGGGGTCCAAACGGGCCGAACGATGTCGGAATGGCCTGAAATCAGACGACAAATACGGGTGACTGATTTATGAAGTGTTCGAGCAGACGGCGCATCAATCGGACGTGCCGTGTGCCCGCGGTGACCGACAACGCAGTTCTGGTGTCATAAACGGCCAGAACGGGCGTCCAACGGTCAAATTCATAGCGGACGGCCTCGGATTGAGCTGAAACCACCGTGGAACATTCTAATTATTATTCGTGATGTGTAGGCGCAGACGGCACGTCAATCGGACGTGCGGTTTGCGCGGTACGGCTCAATATTCGTGTTTTAAGTGATGCGCGCGCTTCGAAAACGCGCGTGAGGGGGGTCCAAACGGGCCGAACGATGTCGGAATGGCCTGAAATCAGACGACAAATACGGGTGACTGATTTCTTAAGTGTTCGAGCAGACGGCGCATCCATCGGACGTGCCGTGTTCCCGCGGTGACCGACAACGCAGTTCTGGTGTCATAAACGGCCAGAACGGGCGTCCAACGGTCAAATTCATAGCGGACGACCTCGGATTGAGGCGGGGTTGACTCGTACACGTCTAAAATGACTCATGTATCGTTGTCTTAAAGTATCAACACAATCTGAATGCGTTTGGCCGGTTTTCCGTATGCCAGTTGATGTTTTTCACTTAAAATGATGTCCTTTTGAAACAAAAGACATACACTTTGAGTTGTTCCGACCACACCACGCCTTGGATTGAGGCGGGGATGACTCGTACACGTCACATATGACCCATGGATCATTTTCCTAAAGCATCAACACATTTCGAATGCGTTTGGTCAGTTTTTCGTAAGTCACTTTTTGTTTTCACTTAAAATCTTATGGAAATTCATATAGAATATTTTTATATCATATTTATTATGGATTAGATTTTAGTTGTTCAGGGGGTTGTCCGGGGTTGTTCAGGGGGCTGTCCGGGGGTTGTTCAGGGGGTTGTTCAGGGGGTTGTCCGGGGGTGTTCAGGGGGCTGTCCGGGGGGTGTTTGGGGGGTTGTCCGGGGTCCAGGGGGGGGGGGGTGGGGGGGTTGTCTGGGGTCCAGGGGGGGTGGGGGGGGGGGGTTGTCCGGGGGGCTGTCCGGGGGGCTATCCGGGGTCCAGGGTGGAGGGTTGGGGGCTGTACGGGGGGCTGTCCAGGGGGCTGTCCGCGGGGCTGTCAGGGGGGTGTTTGGTGGGTGTTCGGGGTCCAAGGGGGAGGGGGGGTTGTCCAGGGTCCAAGAATGAGGGGGGTTGTTCAGGGAGTTCTCAAACACACAACCACTAAAAGACAACAACATCCATAAAAACAGACAATATATAAAAATAACTCAACTCCAATACTATACTACGAGTCTAGATAAAACCAACAACTAGAATAGATTAAACATCAAATCTCAAGTCAAAAATGTAACGGATCAATATGTCCCACATCAGCATCACCATCTCCATCATCATCATCATCATCGCCCTCGTCATCGTCCTCCTCATCGTCCTCACCCTCCACAGCGCCTTCCTCCTCGCCTTCGCCCTCCTCCTCGCCCTCCTCATCTCCCTCCTCTTCCGCATCAGACTGCTCGCCATCATCATCTTCAAGCTCGACATCGGCCTGACCACCACTGGAACTGCCACCTGGTGCACCATATATAGAATGTATCGACGACATGTATTCATCAATCGCTGGGCTGGCCTCTGCTGGAAGTGTTGGACGTAGAACTTCAATAAATTTCATAAATGCACTGTTTTCCCTTGCAGACTATTCTGCCGTCTCTGTGGCCCTTTTCTCAGCCTGTTCTGCCTGTGCCCTAACTTGCTGCAGCTCGGTGGCACTACAACTCGTACCTGAGGCAGGCCAATACCTCGTCGGGGCTATCCTAGGTCGGCAGCGTACTCTGCCAGAATGATCCTCTCCCAACACCTGATGTAAGTGATCAGATGACCCAAAATTGTCTGCTTCTTGGGCATCGAGGGCCTCTAAAGCATCCTGTTACAAATATAAATATATTATTAAGTTACGAAATAGATATTAAAATATAAAATCAACAGATTAAAACTTACAATCTGCTGCTGAGTCGCTTCGTTGACAGCACGTCCATCCTTTTTTCGTCTACTCGAGCAAAACAGTTTTGCTCGAGGCACACGTCCTTCAATATTTTGTACTTTCCTCTACAATGACATTGAAAACAAAATTTATATAAAGACTTCAGCAAATAATTAAATAATTGAGGAAACAAAATAAAATGTAAGTCGTAAAGAAAACTTATAAACAATTGTCATACCTGCTGCCTCTCATGATCCGGCATCGTCGTGCGTCCTAGTGTATGGAGGTATTTTTTTGCATCAATGTTTTTTTTATTTTTTCCAGATGATTCCTAAATAAAATTCGATAATGCAAAGGATAATATTAATGCAAAACTTGAAAGTTATTATTTAAATACCTCAAATGTAATTCATACCTTAAACTGGGTACTCGTCCAATGAGTAATCATCTGACGATACTGCTCTATAGGACAATCATCCACGACTGGTACCGCCTCTAACTCAGTGCCAACTCTAGCACGCCAGCCAATATACAGCTCATGCTTGTAGGCTCTCCAAAGCTCACCTAAATCCTTTAGACGTTCCAGTCGTGCACCCTCACCATCAGGAAAATTAAATCGAAGCTGAAATGAAAATATTAATTTATATAAATACAAAAAAAATTCATGGCATTAAATACAACAGATTTTTTTACCCATATCTCTGCCCAAGCTCTATCTTTGACCTCATGTGGCAAATGTCTCCACGACAGCGGGCTGACAGGAATGATGTCGGAGTATTTGGCAAGCGTCGCCATAAAACTCCGACATTGCTGCCCTGTTTTCTCAACCATCTGATTGTCTTCATTATATTCCACCATAACCTGTGTGCGACGGTTCCACACCGAACGCATGCGTGTACGGCCCCGCCCCCGCCTCCTGTCAGTAGATGTATCTGTCATGAAAGAAAAACAAATATTTTATCAAAACATGTCATAATGAAAATAAATATTGCTATAAAAATTTGATAGGGTTTTATAAATATACCTGTGCTAGTCTGATCAATGAGTGGCGCCGGATCCACAGAACCTGATGGAACACCCTCTGGTGGAACAGGAGTCGAAGACTATGGAATATAAAAGCTCGGAGAGACAGAAGTAGAAGGAAAAGAAGATGGAACAACTGTATGACCTGATGCTGACTGGGGAGTGGGAATCATCATGGGATGTGAAAATGATGGGGCAGAAGATGCAGAAGGTAGCGAAAACATGGGAGGTCTAAATATCCCGTGTGTCCCTAACGACACACCGGGATCAGAATGTGGGAAGGCTGAAATGTCAGTGGGAGGGGCAGGGTCTAGTCGGGCACGCGCAGCTCTATGTCCACCTCTGGTACGAACCCTCCTCGTACCACCGGCCTGAGTACTAGGACCAGTACTAGGCTCCTCTTCGAATAACTGTCGACGTAATGGTGGATCCTACAAAAAAGTTTTCAAAAAAAATTAATCACATGACATTATATATTCTGTAAATATATATATATATATTTGAAATAAAGTACTCACTATAGGCACTAATGGTGGAATGCCCATCTCCTCCATCCGACGATTGTTCTCCGCCATTTTTTTTCTTCGTCTCTCTTCAATTGGCTTCATTTCCTGCATTGGAAAACAAATATTTAATTAATTAGAAAAAGAAAATTAATGTGTAAACCAAAAAACTAAATATATGAGGGAATGAGGGGATTCATTGGTAATTTAGCTATCAATTGTTTTAGAAGAGCTTGAATGAATTTAATAAAACATACAAGTTGTAATGTTCACCAAGTTAGAAATATTGTTTGATTTGGTTTGAATACATAATCACACACTTCACTACTACCATAAAACACATAAACCACACCACCACCACACAAGACGCATAGCATTGGAATATAATTCTACATTCAATAAGTCTATCTATGGAATTATCATAAGAATCCATGTATCAATTGGAATATAATTCTACATTCAATAAGTCTATCTATGGAATTATCATAAGAATCCATGTATCAATTGGAATATAATTCTACATTAAATAAGTCTATCTATGAAATCCCTCCCTTGGATCCATGTATCACCCATGGCTTAATCAATATTCAAAGAAATGAGTCTATCCGTGGAATTCCACTGTGAATCCATTTATCACATAAAGCGTATAAGTTAATAGAAACAAGATTATATACCTGACATCCTAATAGAATCCATGTATCACTATTTACTATTAATCATTTAATGAATTCCATTTCATTTAAACAATTCATTAAACATACCAAGGTCAAAAACAAAGGTATTTAATACAACTCACCTCAAAATGGCGACTCAATCAAATAATAACCTGAAAAGAATGAAGCTTCATTTACTCATGTTGTAATGACAAGATAATGAGATTCCCTTGCTTAATCAATCAATTCCATATCATGGTCTCAACATAACTCATAATGGCTAGCAATTCAATGAAAATTCAAGCACTCACATGGGAATTTTTAATAGAACACTCCTAAGAAGACTATAAAGATATCACATGCATTAGTTATAATATATCTAACATGGTAACATAAAATATAAGATAAATTCAATCCAATTTCATAGATTCATAGCATAGTATCTACTTTACTCACATTGGCAAGGCAATACAATTAAAACATGTGTTAAAAAATAATTGGCATTCATGTGTTAAAAGGGGAATGCAAACCATAAAATACCCTTAATTAATTTAATTTACAATTCAATTCAGAAATCGAACAATCAATTCGATTTATATAACCTTTCACAAATGACATCCCATGTTCAAGGGGTAAAATCCAAAAAGGAATTTTCAATAAAACTCACCCTTAGGCTGGTCCAGCCGACAGTAGCACCAAAATCACCTAAACTGATGGGAAAAATGAAAATAGGTTTAAATACTATCCAAACATTTGAATACATTTTCAGTTAAGAAGAAGAATAACCTGAATAAGAGCTGGAAAATTGAAGGCCGACAGTACCTCCAAAATCGCCTAAATCGGCTGCTGCTCCCATTTTAGGGTTCTGTATCGCGAATGGGGGAGAGAACAGGCGGCTGGGAATTTGGGGAGGACCTTTGCCAACGGTTTTTAAGAACCGTTGGCATATGTATATCTATCCCAACGGTTCTACAGAACCGTTGGAAAAAACCTGCAAAAACCTCATCTATGCCAACGGTTCATGAGAACCGTTGGCAAAAAAACCATCTATCCCAACGGTTCATGAGAACCGTTGGGAAAAAGCTCCCTGGAAACCTCTATGCCAACGGTTCTAATGAACCGTTGGTAAAAACCTCCTTCCCCAACGGTTTCATAGAACCGTTGGTATCTAACCGTGGGGAAAGGCCAACATTCCAGTAGTGAAGCTTCTATTGGCTGAGTTTGACTATGTTTTTACTTATGTATTCACAATCTCATTGATATATTTATTTGAATGATCTTAGATACTATTGATCCCCATCTGTCTGATCTCTAGGAGACCCAAAATCCCCTTCTATTTCATTTTTTATTGTCAAGGTCTGGTTTGTCCAAAACTATCACCTCCCTCTCCAGTTGATCAAATATTTATTAAGGCATTATCCTTAAAAAAATTTGTGGACATTGTTACCGACATACAACCTTAGTAATTAAGGATTGATACTCCATCCTATTACTCATTGAAAATTGAAGTCCAAAAAACAAATGAATCCCAAAATCATTTAGCTCAAACCCTAAAATTGATATTTTCACCCTCTCATTTTAGCTTGTCAAGATTTGGACTTTTGGGAACATAGAGAAAATTATTTGTTGGATTTTTTTGATTATTAGTGATTTAGTCGTTCATATTCAATCTTAGAACTTGGATCATTGATCCTCAATTGGAAATGGATGTTTTCACATCGTCTTATATAATTTATTGAGCTCCATGTTGGCAGTTTTTTCACAACACAATGATGAAGTGATTCTGTCAATGTGGTTTAAATGACATTAAGAGCTCAACCAGCCTCACAAAATAGATCCAAGACTCAGTTAATGGGATGCATTCATCCTTAGTGTCTACATTGGCTGATGATTTTGAGCTCGGTTAGGTTTGGACCCAGTTCGACCTCACTTGTCTTCTTCATGTGAGCTCAATTGCCTTATTCAATATTGGGTGATTATATTTTTATATGGTCGATAAATATTGGTTTTCATTATCTCTATAATTAATTAAACATTTTTTATTTAACACCACTCAAAACCACATAGTCCAGGTTTTTCATTCCCAATAGTCTGTCTTCATCGTTTTCAAATTTAATTCTGGGCTCAGGTTCACAGATGATTGCTTGGGTAACCACAATTTCTTTCATGGTCAATCTACTTTAATAAGAAGAATCAAGTATAGTAACTTAAGGGAATGGAATTATATTTTCATGGAGGTAGGATTCATGGTCATAGAAATGGTTCACGGTAGTAGGGATGGTTTATGATACGAAAATATTTCTTCTCATGAAGGTAGGTCCATGACTGCAAAAAACATAACATGGCTTCACGTATTATTTTCTCATGATCATTGAATCATTTTTTATATTGTACTAGACTTCATGGTATCATGAAATTGTTTCACAACCTTCACACATTCGAGATACATATACATAATAGCATGATTCTTATTTCATTATAGTAGACTGGGGCGGTGTTGTGCACAGTCATAGCAGTACTTTTATATCATGTTTGTTGTTGGAAGATCGATACTATTAAACCTAAAATACATATATTTACTATCAAAATTTAATATTTTATTAAAATGAATCAAATAAAATATGGAATGAATTTTTTTAAAAAAATGATCATTGAAAATTTCTTATCATCAAAAAATATTAATTTAAAAATATATGTTTGATTAAAGAATGGAATTTTTAAAATAATTAATTTAGAAAATTCAAATTCCTTAAGATTTCACAAATAATTTTTTTTTATTTAAGATAAATAGATAATTATCATGATGAAAAATTTATAAATTAAAACACCAAAATATAACTTTTAAAAAATATTTTCAATGATTTCATATTAAAATCTCTATTTATAAAACAATAAATAATTCTCCATTATAATCAAATTTAATCAATAAAACTTCATTATTTCATAAAAAATATATTAAAACATTTGTATAACATAGTCCAAATTAGTAGTTAACTCCATAAATCTCACCTTATACATTAAAAACCATTTATTTAACTTTATAATTTAATTCCATTCACACACTCTCATTTACTTATTATCAATCACCTAACTTAACTCGTAAATTTTTTCCTTGTCTATTAAAATTTAACAAAATTAATTTCTATTTTTATATGTTATTAATATATATTTCTTTATTTTACATCTATTTATTTCCATAAGATAGATTATATATGTTATAATACTACATAATTACTTATTATATATCATGATTCATAACATTATAATAAAATATCAAGGAAATCAAACTTTACATGAATTCACCTCATAAGTAATAATAATAAGATATCTTCCATTCCCCCCAATAAAATTCTTATAACCTCCTATTCCACATCACCATAATCCTGTTTTGCCATAATTACCTTCTACCATTTATTTTATATCATTATAATTTCCTCATTTCATGTTTTAAATCAATTTACCTTTCTTTTTAATTATTTCCATGTTATATGAAAAAAATTTACCCATCAACACGTCAACAAAATTATGAAAATACACTAAATATTCATAACATAGATGTTATAATTCCCCACCTAATAAAACATTGATCCTTTCATTGATTTTCCATGAATCTCATTCTAAATTCATAAATATCATTGATCACAACTTCAATATGATCACTCCTATGAAGAAATATGGTGAATGGTGTTGAGGAACCATAAAGATATCTCCCAAATCACACAAAGTCCATTTCAAGATCCAATAAGAAGATATGTGAGATAAAATAAAGAATTTAAGAGGTTACTCAACACACACACATACATATATATTTTTATTTATATCCTAACAATCAGTAATGTGATGGAACTAAACATGGATTGGTTTTATTAATTGAAGTTTCATCTTAAAAACATAGCATAAAAATAACCCCTCACCATAAAATTCACTAGTTTTTTTCATTTAAATGTCACATAATTAACCAAAAACATTAAATAATCTAATATATAATGGTGTGGTTTCACCAAATCAATTATAAATATGATACAAAAACCATGGCGTCCTCTCCTAGAACTAAATCATTTTTAAAACCATGATATTAAACCATTATATTATTTATATTAGATCACAAAATTTTCCACAAAAAAATTCACCAATAATTCATAACACAAGAAATGATTATTTAAAAAAAACTATATCACAAAAACCAAAACCATTACATAGTTTCACTCCTCTTGGAATAAATTATCTCCCTTAATATTCTTGTTCAAACCATGAATTCAAACCATGAATAGATCCAAAAACAATAATGAATTAAAGAAATTCATGGTGTAGTGAATCCATAACCACAAAATTTTTTCTCTCAGAACTCAATTTTTCATCTAAACATATATATTTATCATAATATTAATTATTTATCTCCCAAAACCTTAAATTTACAAGTGAAAGAACTAGGAATTTTCAATTCTCTATATTATATACCTCTTAAATGATTTTTTTTCTTTAAGAATTAAAATGAAACTAGAATAATGAAATCCAAAAAAATTAACCACTGCATGAGATATCTATTAAACATGACCAATTCCATCAATAAATATAAATCTAAAGTGTAAACAAGTAATTCTATTGGGTAAAATTTTGGATCCTCACCTCACATACCTCTTAAAACATATCCATCCTCAAAAATCAAATTCTCTAATATTAAAAAAAACCTTATTACTTCTAAAATCAAATCACCATGATATATAAATCTCATGAAGATCATCTTTATCTCAGACATGATCCTATCCTAAGTAGGAATGGAAGTATGATGCGGAAAAACCACACCCCATGGATATTTCCCCATGGAGAACATAGTTTGGTAGAAAAATTTTCCCTATGTTTTAAATTTTTACCTCATAAAAAAAATTATGTAGAGGAAATATTTCATTTTTCCCTATGTTGCCTCAAATATATATATATATATATATTCATATACATATATCAGTATTATTTTTTTGTTTCTCCCTCCATGTTTTCTAACTTTCCCAATGATAGTGAGCCTCACATGACCATGACTAATTCCCCTTTTACAACTAATAATCCCCTCATGCCACCAGTTCAATAGAGGATTTTACCCAAATCAACAATCCATAGAAACTAGTGAGACTTTATATGGGTTCACTTATCCACCTTCATCTAAATAGTTATTTCACACCATGTATTTACCTTGTTTCCTAGAAAATCAATTTACCAATGTTGACATTTTTCTACACTAAATAAATCCAACCTATATAAAATTCCCAAAGTCCACTCATTCCAATGGTGGGAGGTAAATTTTTGTAAAAATTTCCATCAAATTTAGTCACCATGCCCCATTATTCCCCACAAGTTCTGGGCACGAGAAACCTATCTACCTTTTATGTAAAGCATAGGGTAAGGAATGTAATGGATGGTTAGTACTAGGTGGGGAAAGGTAGCCTGAATCTACACCCTCCCTGCCCTATTTCCATATCTAATCCTAAGGAATGAAACTACTGTACATCCAGTATCTTATAATCCCAAATCACTCTCACAATCTCATGAAACATACATATTAAAAAGTATTTATCATAATATAATGAATAAATGATCATTCATAAGGGAAACCACACTAAAAATTTATACACTAAAATATCCTCAATGTAACCCTAACACCATTATGCATACTTAAATCTAACAAGGAACATCCTAATTTATTTTTATAAAAAATCCCAAAACTAAATCCATCACAATACTTACCATATTTCAAAGAAACATGGAAAGCTATAAACTCATGAAAAATAGATTTTAAAAATGCTAAATTCTTAACCAAACATAAAATTAAATATCAAAAAATGGTTAATTAATTTTTTAAAAAAAATCCCATAATCAATCAATTTTTTTTATAGAATACTTTTTTAACATATCTTTTGAAATTAAATTAATGAACATGTAAAAAATAATATTTTTCCTTTAAATTAAAAAAACTTGTCAAAATGAGTTACAAACAAAAACTATATTCTCTCCATGAACATAATTTGAAAAATACCATAAATCATGTTATAGATTTGAAAACTACTTAATATTTTTTATATACTAATTCAAATACAATAATAAAATTTACTCATTAAAGGTATAAGGCTGCCTATCTATAACAAAATTCTACCCAAATGACTAAATCTACTCAACTATATCAGCACAAAAAAATCAAAACCATATCCAAATTCAAATTAATCTTACATCTTAAATTTATATAGAAATTGATTTAAAGTAACCTAATATATTGAACCTTTATATTGTAATCCCATTCCCAATTACTCTCCTTCAAGATTCTATTCTCCCATAAAACATAAAATAAAGGTATAACTCACCCACACAACACCTCCTCTACGATCTCTTTAATTTAAAAAAAAAAATCAACAAATGTTCACTACCATTTACATAAAAGTTTGACCCAATTAGTAAAAAAATAATAATCATGAAGGCAACTTCAATGTTTCAATACATATGAATTGTTTAACTATAATATTCATCAATTGAATCTCACATATAACTCATAAAATTTCCTAAAAATTCATATTAAATTTTTTATAACAAAAATCCTTATATAAATTTAATATTATCAACCTCCATCCTCAAAATATTTTACACCCCTAAGGATTATAAATCATTAATTAAGTAAGTATTTCTATTCTCTAAACATTTATCCTCCCACTATCATTCCTCAAATGTCTTCATCCTCCACGTATAACAAATTCTATCCAAAACCAAGGACACACCAATTATACATAGACACTAACCAAAAAAAATAATATCTAACTAATATAGCTCATGAAAGGCTCAAAAAACATAATAGCTACATAGAAACATTTTTTATATCCTTGACATTTAAGAACTTAATCGTCGAAACCTTCTTCATTTCCACTCAATTCATCCAACTCGGAATACATCATACAATCTCCACTTTGTCAAATAATAATCCTATACATAAAGAGGGAAATATTAAAATAATTTTCATAAATAATTCAAGAATTTATTACCACTTATATACCATAATTCAGACATTTTATCCTTCTCTATAAAATAATAAACCAAATAAATCCACTCATTATCATATAATCAATCACCATATCAATTTTTACACAAAAAAACCTCACATTCAATAGAAAATAATAATTCTGAGTCACTTTATCTTGATTCCAAAAATTCATCACAATCCTCACCATACTTATATTATGAATGAGAAATCTCACCTCTACACAATTAAAAACCAAATGAATTACAAGTTAAGAAATGAGATAATATATCACCCCATGATTTTCACTAATATCTCCCAGAAAAATTCTATTTGAGGGAATCCAACATAGGTTTTAACTTATACCTCAATACCACCTTCAACTATCTCAATGACATATAATAACCCATGATCCATTATTTCTTCCAAACAACTTCATATGTTTCTTCAACCATAATCTAAAAATTATCCAATTTAGTCCTTAACAAAATCCATGAAATACACATCAAACTACTCATCGTCTATAGTATCCAAAATATACTCACATCATAAGAAAATAAAGTCAATAATCATAGATAAATTTTTAGTATCAAATCAACAAATTATCATTCATGTTTTTATATGACACTTCTTCAGTTTAGACATTGTTCTCAAACAATAAATCCACAACCAAAAAATTACCATAATAACATGAAATCATTTATCTCAAATAGTCATTCTAAAATTCACACAATAGGTTATTATATCAATAAATTACATAAATTTACCATTATATATGTTTTTAACCTAATAAGTTGATTATCAATATAACAAAAATAATTTATATATGAATCATATTTAAAAAATTATATTTTTATCGAATGCAGTTACAAAAATAATCTTAGTATAATATGGAATAACATTATTTATTCATTATTACTTTCTTATACTATCACAAAAAAAATTTAATAACATTAAATTAACACCCAAAAACATATACAAGACTTCACATATCAATATTTTCAAATAATACATTTACTCGTTTACTAAACTTCATAAATCACACCATTAAGTCTTATTCCAATATACCAACCCACATTTATTGGCCTTATAGATTTTTATTATAACTTTTTAACATATATATTTTAATTTAGAAGGTCCAACCATCACATACTTTCTCACAATATATAATATATAAAAAATAAAATAAAATACTTATATCATGACATCATATATAGAATTTCAACATTTCATTAACCTAATCTCATAATTATCCTACCAATAAAATCAAAATAATTCAGTTGATGAAATTTTATAGTTTAGTTCTAAAATATTACTTTTAATATGATCATATAATGTTCATTTTACTATAAATTTAAATTATTATACATTAAAATTCTAAATTTTTTCAAGAAATAAACATGATCATTTATATTACAACATGATATTTTACTAAAATTATATGAAAATACTCTTTAAACTGTAAAATTTCTCAGTATATTTCTATATATTCCAATATAACATCATCAATTTAAATCACGCCAATAATCATATAAGAAATAAACCACACAACCCATGAAAAAATGAGGCCCAAATCATGATGTAAGAATCCTCACCTTTATAACTACCCTACTCACAAAATAATTTCCATTTAGCAATGATTCATAAATAATATTATCCCATAATAAAAATCATAGAGGGATGCTACACCTTGATTCAAATACCTTGGTCAAATTCACATAGACTCAAGTAATATAACATCCCTACCAACCCATGAAACTATCACTAATTCCTACTCTAAACTCCATCCAAGGAAACGTTCTTTGATATTATTCTATCATGGATCGATCCCACTAATACTCCCCATGATCCAACAATGAGAATGGGAGTAACCCTCAAAACCCACCTTCAATAGATCATGAGGTAGATACTAGAAACAATGGTATAAATTTGAGATTATTTGAGGTATTACCCTTTTAAATACAAAATAAAAACTATAGAAAAAAACTATTACCATAATTACCAAAAACCATCTCCAACATCAACATGATCCAATAAATCTAAAATATAAGGAAAAATGATAGGGTGAGTATACGAGTTTACCAAGTAGGTT
Source organism: Viscum album (assembly GCA_963277665.1). Lineage (NCBI taxonomy): Eukaryota > Viridiplantae > Streptophyta > Magnoliopsida > Santalales > Viscaceae > Viscum > Viscum album. The sequence continues at coordinate 1,050,658,977 of OY728146.1, read as the reverse complement.
CCTCCTCCAACCTCTCATTCATAAAGTGACTATAAATAATAATGATTTTGTGAATAAAATATATCGATAATAATCAATTAAGAAGAATAATTAAGATAAAATTCAGCACTATAAAATCCTCATTGCATGTCATTTACCACATTATCCTCATCTTCATTTCCGCAACCACATCAAAATATGAACAACCATAACCATGTAACTACATGATCAACCATAACCATTTAATAACCTAAACCACCACATCTCACAGTTAACACCTCATACAATAGTATAACTAAAACTACAAAAAACCATTTGTTGTTATTTCTACAACAAAGACAACTATAGCTGAGAACTATGTTGTTAAAACAATAAAAAATCTATAGTGATACAACTACTATAGTAATAACTCCATCAATGGAGAGAATACCACATCACACCTCTATATAAACATTAAGTAATATTATATCCCTTACATCACAACCACTTAAGGTAATACCACATTCTAGGTAATTCAAAATTTCCATATCTCATAAATATAATGACAATTCACATCACTCTTGAAACCACATAATAATCCTATCAAACAATTTTAGAAAAATTTCACAACATAATATTGACACCACATAGGGAAATAATAATATAAAATTACCAAAATATATACAATACATAACCCAAATTTATAACAAAATGATAATTATAACATAGAGTCCACAATATCTTCATTTATCCTAAATATAATCATTACAATTTCTAAATTAAATTCACATGATCTTGTAATATTACCCTAATGTGCCACATTAAACCCACCATCCACCATTATAAAACCCCACCTCATAACATCTTCCTCCTTTTCAATCTTCACAGTTCCTAAAACCTCATTACACAACATTAGTCACAGATCAAAACTTTTTATAATAACAAAATATTAATAATCACACACCCATTCATCATAGATATTATAAATTAGAAATCAAATATAAACATTATCCCTATATAACATAACCAACTCTTACATAAAATTCACATTATATTAAATTTTCACTCTCTTATTCATGTTTTTTTATTCACCTACCCTCATATATATATATATAAACATTCTTTTCCTATATAGACATTAAAAAATTCACTACCAATTTTACAACTTCACAATATTCTATTATTACATATCTATTCCTTTCCACAAGATTGATTTCATCACATATATCATCACATCATAACTCAACTATGATCTTGATTCATAACATCATAAAATAATATCAAGAAAATTATAATTCACATGCATAATAACTAATAACAATAAGTTAAATTCCATTTCCCTTGATCAACTTATTTTTATATCCTATTCAACCTAATTATGTCATATTAATCACATTAATCATATTTTATCAGAATTACCATATCTAATTTATTATATGTCTTTCCAATTTCATAATTTTATGTTTTTCCATAAGGTTAACTATATTTATATTAGTTTCACGTGAACTGCAAAAAAATTACCCATAACCATGTAAATGAATTATACTAAGAAACTAAACATTAATAAAAGAGAATTGAGAACCCCTTACCTCATCAAAGCTTGATTGTTTTGTTGATCATTATTAATTATTTTCCTCTAAATCCCCAAATCCCATCGATCTTGAATTCAATTGATCACTCCAATAAAGAAATCTATTAAATGATTTCTAAGAACCATAGATATATCCCTTAAATTTATCAAATTCCTTCTTAAGATCTAGTTATAAGATATAAACACTAAAATAATGAATTCATGTTGTTTCATAACACACACACACACACAAAAATGCACATCCACACACACACATCCTCACAAATCATATCACGGTTTTACTGATCAAAGGTAAATCCTAAAATCAACGCATAAAATCAATCTATATCTATAAAACATATAATTTTTTTCGTTTAAATTTCATATAAATATCCAAAACCATGACATGGTATTACCTAACACAGCATGGTTTCAAAAAATCATTGCAAAACATTATATGAAAGCCCCATTGTTATCTTATCAAACCATGTCTTTTTTTTTAAATCACACCATTAAACCATGATAATATTTCCTCCAATTTTCTAAAATATCTCTAATAAAATAAATATTCAAACCATAACATGTTATATGATCATTTAAAATGAACCACGTCATTTAAACTAGAATTAGGATGCAGTTCCACTTTTCCTAGAAACCTATAAATCCATTAATATTATTTTTCTAACCACGAATTCACACCACTATGAGATCTATAAACCATGATGAATCATGGAAAACCATGGTGTAGTAAAGTCTCAACCTTGGTGTGGTTTCTCTCAAAACTCAATTTTTTATTAACTCTGACATCTTGATCCAAAAATTAATTATTCATATCCCAACACCTTTAAAATTCACAAAGGAATATACTGGGAATATGTGGACGAATAAGTATAGAATTAAACTCCTTATATGAATGATACAAGATTTATAAGAAGTAGTTTAAATAATTTAAACTAAATCATACATCTATTTATAATTTTAACATTTTATATCTATGAATAAGAAAAATTAGGGAATAAAAAAATAAAAAAATAATTCAAATATTTAGACATGAGACATACATTATCAATATTTTATAAACAAAGTAATTATAACATTTTTCTAGTTTAAAATAGATTTTATAGATATTAAATAAAATAAGATATGAACACTTTACATTCATATCACAAATATGGAAACTTTATATGTCATTGTTTACGTGGAATATATATAAAATCCTTCATATTAAAATATTTGATACTGTAATGAATACAAACCCTTTATATTCCACAATATATGAAAACTTCATATTAATAATGAAAAAAATTTACATTATTTTTATTTCACATATTTTATAATTATTTAAACCTTTGATCACATCCACTAAATCTATTCTATATTAGTTTAAATAAAATTTTCAAAATAAGTCATTTAATATGAAAATTTATATTATAATTTTGAAACATTTAATAATTAAATATAAATATTTATATATTTAATATTGTTTTTAATTTATAAATAGTTTATAAATTAATTTATTGTTTTAACATAAATATTTTAAATTAAAACCATAAACATAAAACATTTAAATTAAAGGATTTAAATATAGATCCTATCCACTAAAATATTAGTGTTTGTTCTCAATTCTCTATCAGATTGAGTGTGGGCCTATTGAGCCTCCACTAGAGAAGGTTTTTGAGTATTTAAGAAAAATATTTTTTCTAAATATATCATAAAACCATGTTATGATCATTTATTCACAATGGTTTGATTCATTAGATATGATAATGACTTTTAAAATGAATAAGAACACACTGTTTTATATTTGATTGAAATTATTTATAGAAAAATAATCAAAATTTATACTTTTGAACCATGAAATGGTTTTATTCAACCTTTTCACGGTTTTCATGAGTAAATAATCTTCTCATATAAACTATGAAAATATTTTATTAAAACTATATCATGAAAAATATAGATTTTTAATATCCTTCTTCTTAGAAACATTTTTCAAGATCTATTTGTTTGAAACCACATAGAGTTTTAATAAATTTCTATAAACTATAAAAATTTTATATTAAAAACATAATAGTTATGAATATCACCATAAAACTTAATTTTTTTTATTAATATGTTTTGGTTATAGAAAAATTCATTTTTATAGGTTCTTAATCCACTAAAACATTAATCCAAATGAAATGTAAGTGGATCTGATACAACTATTAGGCTTTATTAGGTACAAAAATTATTTCAATAAGGTGAAATTAAACCTTAAATCCCTTCTTAATAAGATAAAACCATTGTTTATTTGAATTCAATTTAAACATTAAGAGAATACATACCATTATACGTGTGAATAAATCAATATTTATCTTTACACAAGATTATAGGATATCCCTTAGAGTAATTCAACACAAAACTTTCTCCAATGGTATACACAGGTTGTATAAATCACCTATCACCTAATACGTGATTTCTCTCATACTTATGGATTAATTAAACCGTTGAGTTAAAGAGAATATACAATTTATATCATGAATAAAAGAGTCTTTTTTTCAGAGATCGTATATCTATAACCATGCATAGTTTTAAAAGTATATAACCTATTTATACATACATCCAAAAATGAATTTTTTTAATACCTTATCAAATTTTAAAAAACATTCATATAACCATACATACTAGTATATGTTACAACTCTCTTTAACATTTTATTTAATCTTAAATGTAATTTTCAACTCTTTAAATAATTTAATAAACACTTAAAAAACTTTTTTAGATATCGTCACATTATATTATAACCAACATATGATATATTAAGGTGGAAAAAAGTAACAACAGATATGTGTTATCATAATATGCATTCACTACCATGAACATAACCATGGATTATTAACCATAACTACATCATGGGTCTATTTATCCCAAATCATGATGTTGTGACATTAATCGCATCATGGTTTTCCTTTAGTGGATATTTCACTCATATAGATATATAAGATGCATAATGTCATTATAGTCAATGTTTTTTCTCCCTCTCACTATTTGTAAAATTTTTATCCATAAATAATATGTTTTTAGTTATTTTTTAATTGTTTATATAATTTTTAAAAACTATGATTCCACTAGAATATAGATATAATATTCGTGTTTTTATAGGTTCCTATAATATGTTATATAGATTTATTTCAAAAAGTTTGTAATAATTTTCCTTTTTTATTCCTAACTATGACTGATTTTTTAGATAGATCATTTTAATCAATGATTTATATTTTGGATAAATGATTCCTTTTATTAGCTAATATTTTTTTAAAGGAGTGTATTAAATAAATTAGAAATTTTTTCCTACCTTATATCTATATTATGATTTTAAAATATTTTATCCCGTATTTGATCAAATAATGTAATTATTCTAAGAAAAGTTTAGTTGTAGTAAGTATCATATGATAAATTACTTCATTTATTTTCACTATAAAATAATCATAGAGTTACTAAAATAATTTATTTGTATTTTTTGGATTTTAAAAGTAATTTTCCTATAAAACTTATTTATTATGTTGTTGATGTGTCTCTGATACACAAAATTCATTTTATGTATTTAATAATTTCTATTTTTATTTTTTTAAAGAAAATATTTATTATTTTATTATTTTTTTGTGATTAATAGAATTATCACTATGGAAAAATGATTCTATACCCACGGTTCAAAACTGTGGGTATAGACCCCCAAAAACATTGGTATAGGCTATACCCATGATTTGGGGAACCATGGTCATTGGTGGCATCGATATAGGTCCATGACCTATATCCATGGTTTGGAAAAACTATGAGTATAGGTTTTTCCACAGTGTCATAACTCTATACCCACAGTTTGGAAACTGTGGGTATAACATATTTTACAAAATATCGGCCCATGGGATTCGATTTCGTGACCACTTCTCCATTCACGAGCGGCCTTACCACTACCCCATCACCACATATATATATGTATTTATATTTTATTAAATATATTTATTTAAATTGTGGGTATAGAGTAATAAACTATGGGTATAGAACTCCAGCCAATTTTTTTTGTTCCCACGGAAAAAATAAATTTCCCGTGCACACGTGGGAAACCTATACCCAGAGTTTGTCAAAACGGTGGGTATAAGTGTTTTTATCTGATGACTATAACCATGGTTTTGGGGACAACCGTCGGTATATGTCACCCTATCCCCATGGTTTTGGGAAAACTATGGGTATAGGCATTTTTTGATACCTTATACCAATAGTTTAGAGAAAACCGTGGGTATAGGGTAGCCTATGCCCACGATTTGGAAAAAATGCGGGCATAGACTATCAAAAAATGACTATACCCACGGTTTTCCCAAAACCGTGGGGATAGGGTGACCTATACCCATGGTTTTCCCCAAAACCGTGGGAATAGGTCCATTTTCCAGTAGATTATTATTTTATTATTTTTATTATAGATAATTTTTATGTATAAAATAAAAAATTTAAAGTATTATTAGAATTTTTTAAATGTTATACCTTAAAAAACCATGAATTTATTTTAATTTTATTTATTTTTTATATTTTCTAAGTGGTTACAAGATTATTTTTAATTATAAATAATAGTTACCTTATAATAAATAAATATTTTATCATAATTTTTTTAATATATTTTTAAATATGAATATATGTTATTTTCTTGAATAGGTGAAATAAAATTTATTTTAAAAAATATTTTTATGTGTTTTTTGTCTTGAACATGTAAATTTTATTAGTTTTTAAAATCATTTTACATGCTGTAAAAAGTTTTATATGAAATAGAATGTAAATATCTACTAATTTGAAAATGTTTTTTTGAAACTTATATTGTGTAATATTTATTACTTTAAAAAATAAGTTATAGTTTTAGGTTTTTGAGATTTGAATTTTTAAAGAATAATAATTATGTGATATGAAATGTCTTGAGAAATTTAATTTAGTTTTTTGATATTCATAACATGCAGTATATGAATTTTTTTTATTAAATAGATCAGATTTATTTGATCCTTAATATATGATGTTTGGAACAAACCAAAAATATAGAAAAAATCCACAGAATAATTTAAAATTACAATAACTGAAATTGAAACCAAATCCAAACTAAGGTATTTATTAAATATTAATTTATATTTATTAAACCACATTCTAAGAATATCTAACTGAAAACAAGAAAAAACACTCTTCAAAAATCAAATCAAAACACAAGAGTTTTATTAATCAGGTTCATATTTTTGGTCACATTCCTCAGTAGACATGTACCTATGAATTTTATGAAAATCAAGAAAATATAAATCTATATATTCACGGATAGATATACTTATAAAATCATTGTCATTTACCAGAAAATTTTAAATTCATCTCTTATATAATATAAACACACTTAATTTTATACATTTTTCAAAATCATATAACAAGAATGAAAAAAATTCTTAAATAAATATAAATTTAAATATTTATAAATAGAGTTTCCCAAATATGATACACCCCTGATTAATCTATGGATATTCCACTCCTGTATGAGATACCATGATCTAACTAACTGTCACATTTTTTCTTCCTTTTTTATCACTTTTCTCCTTAGATCCTCATTACATTCTATTTTCCATCTCTTTCTTTCTCTATTGATGCTTATAAACCCTAATATCCCAAATCTCAAAAAACAAATTATCATGAAAAATAGATTCCCTATTGGTTTTAATCATTAGTATTTGGGAATGAATTACCCCCACCATGCCTCATGTTATCATATTATTTTTTTGTTCAAATTCTGGAAATAAAAAATATAAAAATATATACAAAAGAAAATTGATAAAAATAAAATCCCAAAATAATATATCATGTTTTCACATGGAAATTATTATGCATAGAGTTGAATTTTGATAAATATGGTTTAGTGTGAATAATTTTTATCTTATAATACATGATATTGCATCAAGTATATTTTTTTGGTCTGGTATGAAATGTTTAAACATATGTTAACAAATGATGAGAATTATATCAGGTAGGAAAAGGTGTCATAGTGCATTCCCCAAGTGATTTATAGAGTAGACATGAAATATTTGTATAGATTAAACTTTCTCAAGTTATGCAACAAGTATATTCTCTTTTCTATATTGATTATAATTCGAGACTTAATTAAGGAGATATACCCAACCCCTGTGATTGGAAAAAACATAATAGTATATGTCTAGAATATTTTCAATAAAATTACATCCAATAGAGAAACATGGAGTTTAATATATTATAAAAAACTAGACTTTATATTAGGTAGTGAAAAATCATTTCCACGTAGATTTACACAAAATTGGAATTTTTTATAGTAACCAAAACCTGAGATACATAGATTATAAATTCTAAGAGTATCTAAAAACTTAAATGAAAATTAATTTAAATTATTTACATGATATATTCTCATAAGAAAAACATTGAAATGTAAATAAATTTAATATATTTTATGAAGACATTGAAATTATATGATTGGGATTTTCCGATTTTTTGGTTATTTTGATCTTTTTGAGTATAAAGGGTGAAATTATAGATTTACTAGTCTGAAAATGAAATTTTAATCACACCATTGGATTTGGGAAAAAAAATTTATCCTTGGGTGGAATTTTGGTAATTTTCTACGGTGGTTGCAAATTTTGGTAAATACCATATTTTGATAGAATTGATTAATTAATTCAATTAAGTACCTTATTTTTAATGGATTATTTTTATAACATAAATAACTTAAGATATTTTGGTGTTATTGACATAAGATTAATATAGAAAATAGTTGATATATGTTTTGATTCAATAAAATGACCCATGATCTAATCAATATTTTTAATGGTAGATTTTGAATATAAAAGTCAAAGGAGGATTAATGAACCATTTTATTAGACTTTTGATAGTGGTTCACTATAAATATTATTTAAAGATATATTTTTTCACATGATACATTTATTTATTATCATTTATATTTTCTTAAGATATAATTCTTTGGAATTGGGGTGTTAGGGATGATCAAAGGAAGGTGGATGAAAAAATGAGAATAGATATATGAATAATGAAGATAAAGGATTAAATATCACCCTGGAATAGAGATAGGTGAATTAATATTCTCATTTATTTTTTTATGTGAATTTATCAAGATTTTTTATAAAATGATGAGTATATAATTCATGATAATCTGAGATAAATATTATAATGGTTTGTTTGAAAATAATATATGATTAAAATATTGTTTATGGGATTATTTGAAATAAATACAATTAAAGAAAAAAAGGATAAAGAAGGATATTAGAAATAGTTTAAAAGAATAATGAGAATTATTGGAAAACAATCTATAAATATAGAATGTAGATATATTATGAGGTGTGGTTAATTAAAAAAGAAATTTTGATATGATGAGAAATAATTAAGGAAAATCTAAGTGGGGGAAATGATTATATGTTTTTTATGATGACATTTAGTGGTGTTATATTATTACAATTGATATATAAATATTTTTTTAAGTTATGGAATTAATTTTATATATTATTTATTAATTAATTTTCATTTATTCTTTAATTAATGAGAAAATTATTTTTTATAAATTTTGGAATGGTGATAAGTTGGATTCATATATACTTTTTTCAACCATTTAATTATGGATTTTAATTTCTTTATTCAACAATGTGCTTGGTATGTGCTTAATTTTGTAATAATGAGGCTTCCATGGATTCAAAAGAAGAAATTCATAAAAATTGCACAATTCACCTATTACATGTCACACATCATCAGTACACATAAATTAATAGGATTTCACAACCTCCACCAAGCCGTGAACCAGGTTGTGAACCATGTCTTGAAGATATAAGAGAAAAAATCTAGTACACATCATGAATTGAAAATACATGATGTCAACATAATCAAACCCATTGAATGAGAAACCTACTCTGTATATATAGTTGGAAGTCTAGTAAACATCGTGAGTCATTAGTACACAATGTTAAATCCGTCAAACCTTATATCTCTGGCGAGATACGCATGAGATACATGTAAGATTCAAAAACACAGAGATCAACCTGTATTGGCAGTATACAAAATGTAATCCATTACACTTTGTGTAATTTTTTGACTATATATACAGTAGTCTGGTAGTGATTTTGAGAGAATCCCATAGTATAATTCCTTGTGTTTTTGTTCTCTTTTGTGTTTCCTTTGACCCCCTCTCCCTTAAACTCAAATTTATTTTCTGTTTTCATATTTTATTTTGATAAGAGTCATGGATTGTGTTTTATTAATCTTCTTCATTTCATTTTCACAAATCCACCATCGTTCATCATCATTTACCAATAAAATATTGTTGGATCCATTTCCACTTTTATTCCAAGTAACTATTTAATTGTGATTTACAGCTCATTAATCTTGATTTCATTCTCATTCCATTTTGTGAATCTAAACCAGTGTATGGTTATTAATTATTTTAATTCCATAATTCTTAGCATGTCAAGAATTTATTTATTTATTTATTTATTTTAATCCCAATATAAAATGAGTGGATAATCCACCTAGTGGTAGGGATCGAGAGTATGTGAATCTTAAATCACAATAAATCTTAATTCTGAACTTAGTAACCTTAAGTAATAGTAATTAGGATAAATAATCAATGTATATCCAGTTCATTCAGGTAACCCAATCATGGGATACTCAAGTGAATTAACCTATCCTAGTTGGAGTGGATTAGGCTATGACCAATAGCCTAAGATACTTTCTAGCTTAGAATCCAAGATTAATGCATCTAGATTGTCACTATCTCCTATCAAAGAATAGTTACCTCCTAGGTAGAACTAGGTGACTTGAAAAAAGTCAACTAGTGACTTCTACTTGGTTCTCAAAATAAATCTTATGATCCTAACAAGATTATAATTAAGTCCATCCTTCATACATATAATTTAAATTGATCCCAACCTCTCCCTCTTTCTTGAAGTAACCATTAACCACCATAGATCTAGTAATTCCCAAACTGAAACAAACTTGAAAGGACTCCTACCTCAAGGGTCTTAAGCCATTGACTCCTAAAAATAAAGTTACATTCCCCATGGGACTGACCAGGATTGTATTCATACTATGTATTATTATTAATTGAATTTTAGGAAGAAAATCTAATCTGACCACATTCCACACGAATTCAAAGATTTGTGAGGGAACATCAATTTTTTTTGTCATTTCTAGGGAGAAATAGAGCTTTATAGACGACTTGAGACCAATTATTTAGGTCAAAGAATTTTCTAATCCCATTTCTATTTATTTATTTTAGTAAATTTAATTAATTTTTTATTCATTTTATTATTATCATATATTAAAATTTTGGAAGTGTTTCATGGTGTACAAGATGAGTTTTCAGATAACCCAATATTATTCTGCACCACTATCAGAATACATTGAATATCCGGAGTATCCGACCACATGAGAAGCACTGAATTCATAAAGGTGGGCACAAAAAAATGATGGTCAGAATGATTCATATTTTCATGAGTGTGATAAATCCCAACCCCAACATTAGAATGACACCTACTATCATCCCAATGGAGGAGATCTTGACTATCAAGGCTACCAAGTCATTTTTCGGGATGAGCAGTACACTCATGATGACTAATACTTTCAGCAATCTCAAAATAAACATCCCAAAGAAAGAATAACCAACTTGCTCACCCTGTGTATTAATGTTATGGATAAGAGGATGGAATATAATGAGGCCAAACTCAATGAGAAGGGATAATTGAATAATCACCTTTTCTAAATCATTTCAAATTTTAATTTTCACCTACCAAAAGTTTCTAATGTAGATACAAGTTGGATTGAGTATGATGAATTTCAAAAGGTTGAGGAAGTCCATGATATTGATATAGAAAAACTTCCATATTAGTACATTCAATATGACCATTACTTTCAACAACCTCAGGAGCAGAATTAAGATGACAGACTGGCCACATTTCTCACAGAGTTCATTCCAGTAATGGATAAGCATATGGATGATCATGAATCCCAACTCATTGAATAAGGAGATTTGATTACTCACCTTTCTCATGTTATTTCAAATTTAAATTCTCTAGTATGAAACTTATCATTAAAATATAATTCAAGGATTGATTTGTTTAAAGGTGAAGAAGATCAAAATGTGGATAAATTCAATACTGTGGAAATAAAAAAGGAAGAAAATTTAGAGGTAGTGAACAAAGAGACTTACCTAGAGTATATTGGAATCATTTAAATAGATGAAGATATAGAGTTAGGATAAGAATCATAACCTGAGGCATCCCTTATTTATATACGAAAAGTCCAAGAAAAAAATAGAATTCCTTTTACAATGGCACTAAAATTTGATGCACCCGCACACATCGTTGAATTCGCACGGGCTGTAGTTAGATTAGTTTTTTCCCCAAACATCACTTACTACTAAGACGTAGTATAGTGATAGTTAGATGTCAAACCCACGGGGAGCGTAACATTATTTTTAAGAGTAATTGGCTTAATACTGTTAGGTCCACTAGGCTGAGTACCCTGAGAGGGTGGGTGAATCAGGGTATCACTAATTCAAAAATAAAGCCCGTTCTGATCTTGTTTTGCTGTTAAGAAAAACACTCTTCTCTCACTTTCCTGTTGCACAATATAAATAGAAGGTAAATCATGCACATGACACATCAATTTTTACTTGGATCACTACTAAGGGCTACGTCAAAGGAGCATATGCCAACAAGTTGTCGTTCGTACCAAATTCCACTATTCTTCAATAGATGTGGATTACAAGGTTTGGGTATATTCACTCTGACTCAGGCTCACTGCCTTTACAAGTTTTAGGGTTAGCTCACTGCTTTCCCAAGGGTTACTCCCTATTTCTCTCTCTCTGGCTCACTGCCGGTGGAGAGGATCACCTTCTTCCTCTTTCTTCACTCACTGCTCTGGAAAGGATCCACTCAAAGTTTATAGACCTGTAGGTCTCTTCATTATCACTAATGAAATCTGTATCTTTAACGGTTGATAGATGATCTTTTGACGTCCAACTTTCACCCATAGATGAATCTAACTTTGCACCGGGTGTACCGGGCAACCCCAATTTTTACGTGCAGCCCTTACGGTGCCTTGCGCACAATTCCTTTGTTTTGCGTGAAATTCACTTTTCGCACAACACCCCCTTTTTTGCGCAAACCTCTACACTGTCTTGCGCACAATTTTCTACCTTTGTGCGAAATCCATGTTTCACGCAATACCACTTTTCCGCGCCTACACCAATTTTACGTGCAGCCTTAGCTTTGCGCGCAACACCAGACATTACGTGAAAACTTCAAGTTTGCGCGCAACTCCCTTGCAGACTCCAATTTCGCACACCAGAGCTCGGGTATTCTCTATGTCTTGAACTAACTCGAATGGAGGGGGTCACTTCATATTTAAAGGCAAAATCGACCCGCGCGAGAAACCCTCCTTGAGCGCGTAATCCACTTTGAGCGCGAAAAAAAAATCTTCCACAAAACACAATTTTGCATGCACTACTCCAAGACTTTGAGCACCTCATGCCTTTGACAATTTTCGAGCTTCAGACCACGAAACACCCCTTGCGCAAAATACTTCATCCCACTATTTCGCGCAACCCGCTGTTTTTCCGCACATGTCAATGTTTTCCGCGCGCCACATTAAATTTTCACGCACCACTCAGATTTTGCGCGCTCCACTTAATTTTTCCACGCACCTATTTCCTTTTCCATGCCACACCCTTTTCCAGAAACATATCTCTCCATTTTCCAATTTTCAGGCCCAAAAATTTGGCAAACACTGTAAAATGGAACCACCTTGTATCTGTTATTTTGTACTGCCTCCAGATTCTCCATTCCTTTTGTCAACGTTCTTGAGTCAAACATGGATCATTGACCTCATCTCTTGAAATCGACATTCTATCATGAAATCCTCTTTGTCAACAAATTCGCATGTCATTATTTTGCTTTGTCAACAATCACCACTCAGATGTTCACTTTGTCAACAAACACAATCACCTCAAAAATGCTTCAATGATACCTTGAGGGACTTTTTCCCAACAATCTCCCCCTTTGGGTTTGTTGAAAACTCTTCCATAAAAAGATACATCGTTGAATCTTCAACCACCATTCGCCTCATAGCGATTCTGATAGCAATCAAGGATTTACTCAACACATACTCTAAGCCCACATGAGCAATACTCGGCGTGAGAAACAAGAGTAAATGAATAGTTCATCAATGAATCCCTTCAACTCTGACACCCTCTGTTGACACCAAACTGATACCAATTTCCCAATTGATACCAATTGTTTATACTACACTGATACCAATTTTTTGGAAATATTCATACCACATTCCAACACCACACTTCTCTTCTGCATTTATCATGATCCTCAGCTGTCGTGATATCTATTCTTTGATCGATCACTTCTAGCATCATCAGATTTAATACTCTCCCCTTTTCTCATTGCACTCCCCCTATCTGGTTACTCCACCTGTCAGCTTCTCCCCATATCAAACATGATTTTGTCAAATAGCCACACTGTCTCCCCCTTGAACAGTCACCATTTTCTTCCCCTTTGTCAATGAACCCAAAGGTCACTCCTTTGTAGTCTGTAACAGAGTAGAGAACACATATCAGCACATTAGGGAAAAACACATCATACCTCGGGGAGAGGGGGGGGGGGTCCCACATCCACACACTTTTAAGTGCGGGGAGTCGACTGAACTCCCAGAGCCAGTCGATGCCTCTCAAAAGCTTCCTTGGGTAAGGCCTTTGTCAGAATGTCTGCAACCTGTAGCTCAGTAGGCAGATACTCCAACTTCATGATTCCCTTCTCAACTTTCTCCTTGATAAAATGATACTTTATCTCAATGTTCTTTGTCCTTGAGTGATGGATGAGATTTTTTCTGAGATTTATAGAACTTGAGTTATCACACTGGATTCCGATCATAGACTTCACTTAAACTCCCATATCTTCAAGCTGCTGCTTCATCCACAATAACTGTGTGCATGCTTGAGTAGCCGCAATATACTCAGATTTCGCGGTGCTCAATGAAATGCATTCTTGCTTCTTGCTAAGACAAGAAATACACAATCCACCAAGATAGAATGAACCACCTGACGTTGATTTTCTATCATCCACTGAACCGGCCCAGTCTACATCAGTATATCCCAATAACTCTGTCTAAGATTTGTCAGTATATGTTAAGCCGAAATCCACTGTGCCCTGGATATACAGAAGTATTCTTTTCAGTGCAAGCATATGACTTTCCTTGGGATCACTCTGATATCTCGCTACTTGGCATGCGGCAAAAACAATATCAGACCTTGTTGCGGTCAAGTATAGAAAGCTCCCAATAATTTTCCTATATTCAGTAATATTAACTGCGTTGCCATCCTCATCCTTTGATAATTTCATCCGGGTAGAAACCAGAGTCTTCAACTCCTTGGAATTCTCCATTCTAAACCTTCTCAAAACCTCCTTGGCATATTTAGATTGAGAAATTAAAGTTTCATTAGTTCCTTGTGTCACCTGTAAGACAAGGAAAAATGTTAGCTCTCCAATCATTGACATTTCAAACTCATTTTTCATGAATTCAGAAAACAGTCTGCATTGAGTTTCATCTGATCCACCAAAAATTATGTCATCGACATACAACAACACCATCATCCTTTGATTACTATCATTGCTGAAATAGAGATTGTAATCAACTCCTCCACACTGGAAACCAAGCTTTTTCAAGTACTGATCAAGCCATGAGTACCATGCCCTTGGTTCTTGTTTCAGCCCATACAATTCCTTATTCATCCTACAAACATTGTTCTCATCCTCATGAATGAGAAAACCATCTAGCTGCTCAATATACACTTCCTCTTCCAGAACACCATTCAAGAATGCAGATTTGATATCCATCTGGAACACTTTGAACTTTCTTTGCACTGCTATGGCCAAAAATAATCTGATTGTCTTTAGCCTTGCAATCCGTGCAAATGTCTCATCAACATCTATTCCCTCTATCTGGGAGTATCCCTTTCACACTAGCCGCGCTTTGTACCGAATCACTATGCCATCTTCATTCATCTTGTTGCGATATACCCATTTAGTCCCGATGACATTCTTGTATGCTGGCCTCAAAACAATCTCCCATGTCTGGTTCTTTTCAATCTGATCAAGCTCTTCATTCATAGCCTGAACCCAGTTTTCATCTTCAGCTGCATCGAAAAAACATTTTGGCTCCACCTGAGATAAAAATGATGTTTGCTGTAATGAATTCATTCTTCGAGTCTGAACTGGAGCTGTCTGATCACCAATGATATTCTGCCTATCAATTTCAGCTCGACTCTTTGGCTTCTTGGCAGATTCAGAATTTGTTTCCTCTTGCTCATCATCAGTATCTTCTTCTGAGTCATCCTCGACCACTTCTACTCCCCCTGTGTTGCTTACCTCGTCATCACTTTCATCTATAAACTATTCACTAAGTCACTGAGTATTCTATTAATTTTCGCCTATAGTGACATCATTGATCTCAACAATTTTTCCCATCCTCTTGTTGAAGCATTTATATGCTTTGCTTTTCCCTGATTATCCAAGGAATATCCCTTCATCTCCACGTGCCTCAAACTTCCTGTGAGTTTCTTTGTTGAGAATGAAACACTTACTTCCAAATATTCAAAAGTATTTCAACGTTAGCTTTTTTCCGTACCACAGTTCATACGGAGTATTCCCTTGCTTCGTACACAATAGAGACCTATTCGAAACATAGACCGATGTCAAAACTGCATCCTTCCAAAATTTCTCTGGTAGGTCTTTATCAATAAGCATCATTCTGGCCATGTTGTTGATGATCCGATTTCTCCTTTCAAACACTCCATTATGTTAGGGAGTTATTACTGATGAAACTTGATGCCTTATCTCATGTTTCTCGAGATAGTTTTCAACTTGACTGTTTATGAATTCCGTACCGTTATCAGTACGAAACTTCAGAATATTCTGCCCAAGCATCTTTTCTGATTCCCTCCTATACTGCTTTATGAAACAGAACACCACTTTCTTATGGGTAATGATGAATACCCAAGACATTTTTCTAAAGTCATCAATGAAAAGGACATAGTAACTTTGCCCATTTATAGCTCGTGGCGAAATAGGTCCACATACATCAGCATGTACCAATTCAAGCACTCCGGATAATTTCTGTTCCTTTAGCCTGTATGTTTTTATGATGATCTTGCCTTGTTGAAAAGCATCGCATGTATGAGCATGATCACATGATAGTTTGGGAAGGTCTCTAGCAGCATCACACTTTACCAGATCTTCCATAGATGGTTGGAATATATGACCAAGTCACTTATTCCATAGCTGGTTTTCTTCCTCTCTAGATAAAATACATATATCTTCTTCCTCACTTACAAGGTAAAGATTTCCCTTTGTCCTTTTTCCTTGCAGAACAACTGCCCCATCTTTTCCCACGATAGTACAGGTCTTCTTGGTAAACCGTATAGAATGTCCTGAGTCACACAATTGACTGACACTGAGCAAATTGTGACTGATACCTTATACAACCAAGACATCAGCACGTCTGATTTCTTTTCCCCCAAACCTAGCCTTTACTGATCCAATTATCTTCAGGCCTTCATCATTTCCAAACTTGAAAACTCTTTCTTTGTCATATTTTATGCCTGTAACTAGATCCTTGTTCCCTGTCATGTGAGACGTACAACCACTATCAAGAATTCACACACCATAATGATATGATGCTTTAAGGGCTATTTCAACAACTAATGACTTCTATGATCTCTTCTTCTTGGTCCATATTTTTGTATCCATACTCAGTATAGATTGAGACTCATGATCATTATCAGAGTACGATGGACCAACTTCATCTTGCAGAGCTACAAATCTGTTCTGAACTTTTAACTCACTTGTCGGTTTATTGATCTGCTGCTTGTGAACATTTTGATTCTGCTTTGGCACATTTCTCTTAATGATCGAAGTGCAGTACCTAGCCATATGCCAAAATCATCCGCACCAAAAACAGTGTCCTTCAAAATATGTTCTGGAAAACTGTTCTTTGTTTGGCTTCCACCTCTGTTCCCTTCTATATCTCTTGGCTATGGAACAAACATATTGTGAATGTCCCATCTTCCCATAACAATAACACCTGATATAGTGTGAATTCCTTCGTGTTACTTCAGCACTATGAATTTCCCTTTGGGATCTCTGAATATTCTGATTCTGTTTTGTGCCCAAATCAACCTTCAATTTCAGGACGGGTGCTTGCGGTCTGACATCAACTACCATAGATTTTTGTTTCTTATCATGCCCTGAATCAACCTTAGCATTTGAGCTTTCTTGATTCTTCACTCCTTCTGAACTACGAGCCTCCTATTTCATCTTCTCTGTCTTCGGAATGTCTTACTTTTCTGATATCACATTGGGGGTCAAGATTTTTTCTTGATCCTTCATTTTTCGTCGTAGACTGACCACTTATTCTTCAAGCTCTTTGATGCATCTAACCTGTTCTTTTCCTGTGTTAGTCAAACAATCAAATTCCTTCTTTTGTTCCTCAATTTTAAGCTTATGCTCAACAAAATTTTCTGAGCTCTCTGGTGTTGAGGATTTTAGTATTTCTATTTCTTCTAACAGCTCTGACTTTTCTTCATCCTGTTGTTTCATATAGAGTTTGGAATCACGAACCACTTTATTGGATTTCTTCGTTTTGGCTCTCCAAACGTCTATCTCCTCAAGAGCTTCTTCTAATTCAGCTTCCATATCAACTCTCCCTTCAATTTCTTCTTCTTCTTCAGCGTCAGCTTCTTCTTTTTTCTGAGAACTACCAACAATTGCCACCAAGGAATTTGCCCCATGATCTCTGCAATTTTCTATCTCCTCAACCTCTTCATCCTCAGACTCATCTGAACTTTCAAGTTCTTGTGAAAGAAGATTCTTCTTCTTGAAGAAACTTCTCATGAATTGTTTCTTCCCTTTCACAAACGTTGACGTCTTCTTCTTGGGAAATTCAAATTCATCATCATCATTATCATTATCTTGAAACATCTTGGGGAATATTTCCGCAAGATGACTAACCCTTCCACATCGAAAGCATGCTTGTGGAAGTTTCCCATTAAACTTTCCTCTTCCTCTTTGCAGATTTGAAGAAAGTAATGACATCACCTCATCTGTCTCTTCTTCATCTTAAGAATCTTCAATGGTGAGCTTCTTCATGGCATTGAATGACACTTCTTTGGATTTCCCCTTTTCTACAGCCTCGTTGTCATCATTCCTCATCTCATATGAAACCAAGGTACTATTGAAGTTGTCCAGTATCATCTCTTTGGGATCTTTATCTTCTAGTACAGAAACTTTCGGATTGAACTAAGGTGGAAGCTTCCTCAAGATGCGCGTTACGATCATTATGTCTTCAATTACTTCACCAAGACCTCGCATATATTCCACTATAATATTTACCCTGTGAAAAAATGCATCAACAGACTCATTCGGGTTCATCTTCAGATCTTCATACTTATTCCACAACACTTGCATCTTTGCCTCTCTGACCTTTGTATCTCCTTCATATATATTCAATAGCTTTTTCCACATGACACATGACGTTTTTCATGAAATCACCTTTGTATAGATAGGATTGGATAGGTCTCCCCCTAAGGCATTAATTTCTTTTGAATTTGCATCCAACTCTCTACGTTCATCTTCTGATAATGAGACACTATTAATATCAGCTGTTATGCCATGCATTGCTGCTGTGAATACATCCATTCCAAAATATCGGAAGTAGTGTTGCATCCCATTCTTCCATAGCTGAAAGTTTTTCCCATCGAAGATTAGAATCCCTTTATGATTGGTGACCTCAATTGAGAGAAGGACTAATATTAACCTCCCTTTGATACCAATTGTTAGGTCCACTAGTCTGAGTACCCTGAGTGGGGGGGGGGGGGGGAGAATCAGGGTATGACTAATTCAAAAATAAATCCCATTATGATCTTGTTTCGCTGTTAAGAAAAACAATATTCTCTCACTTTTCTGTTGCACAATATAAACAGAAGGTAAAGAATGCACAAGACACATCAATTATTACTTGGTTCACTGCTAAGGTCTACATCCAAGGAGCATATGCCGACAAGTTTCCGGTCGTACCAAATTCCACTATTATTCACTAGATGTGGATTACAAGGTTTGGGCACAGTCACTCTATCCCAGGATCACTACCTCTATAAGGTTTAGGGTCAGCTCACTGCTTTCCCAAGTGTCACTCCCTGTTTCTCTTTCTCTAACTCACTGTCGGTGGAGAGGATCACCTTCTTCCTCTTCCTTAACTCACTTCTCTGGAAAGGATCCTCTCACGGTTTGTAGACCTATAGGTCTCTTCATTATCACTAATGAAATCTACATCCTTAACTGTTGATAGATGCTCTTTTGACCTCCAACTTTCACCCACAGATGAATCTCACTTTGCACCGGGTGTACCGGGCAACCCCAATTTTTACGTGCAGCCCTTACGGTGCCTTGCGCGCAATTCCTTTGTTTTGCACAAAATTAACTTTTTGCGCAACACCCCCTTTTTCGCACAAACCTCTACACTGTCTTATGCACAATTTTCTACCTTTTCTCAAAATCCACGTTTCGCGCAATACCACTTTTCCGCGCCTAAACCAATTTTACGCGCATCCTTAGCTTTGCGCGTAACACCAGACTTTAGGCGCAAACTTCAAGTTTATGCGCAAATCCCTTGAAAACTCCAATTTTGCGCACCAGAGCTCAGGTATTCTCTATGTCTTGAACTAACTCGAATAGAGGGGGTCACTTCATATTTATAGGCAAAATCGACCCGTGCGAAAAACCCTCCTTGAGCGCGTAATCCACTTTGAGCGCGAAAAACAAATCTTCCATGCAACACAATTTTGCGCGCACTACTCCAAGATTTCGCGCACCTCATTCCTTTGACAATTTTTGAGCTTCAGACCACGAAACACCTCTTGCGCGAAATACTTCATCCCACTATTTCACGCAACCTGCTTTTTTTCTGCAAATCCCGATGTTTTTCGCGCGCCACTTTAATTTTTCACGCACCACTCAGATTTTGCGCGATCCATATAATTTTTCCATGAAACTCTTTCTTTTTCCATTCCACACCCTTTTACAGAAACATATCTCTCCATTTTCCAATTTTCAGGCCCAAAAATTTGGCAAACACTGGAAAACGGCACCACCTTGTATCTGTTCTTTTGTACCACCTCCAGATTCTCCATTCCTTTTGTCAATGTTCTTGAGTCAAACATGGATAGTTGACCTCAGCTCTTGAACTCGACATTCCATCATGAAATCCTCTTTGTCAACAAATTCATATGTCATTGTTTTGCTTTGTCAACAATCACCACTCAGATGTTCACTTTGTCAACAAACACAATCACCTCAAAAATGCTTCAATGATACCTTGAGGGATTTTTCCCAACAAATACTCTTTAGGGTAGGAGTCATTTCAAGTTTGTTTCAGTTTGGGAATTACTAGATATATGGTGGTTAATGGTTGGTTCAAAAAATATATAGAGGTTGGGATCAATTTTTGGTATCTTTTGGAATGATGAACTTAATTTTAATCTTAGTAGGATCATATGGTTTAGGCTTCAAAGAATGAAGAAGTCGCTAGTTGACTATGGTTAAGTCATTTAGTTCTACAAAGGAGGTAACTATTCCATGATTGGGAGATAGTGACAACCTAGACGCATTAATCTTGGATTTTAAGGTAGAATGTATCCTAGACTATCGGTCATAAACTAATACACTCCAACTAGGATAGGGTCATTCACTTAAATATCATGTGATCAGGGGTACCCAAATGATTTGGATAGACATTGATTATTTATCCTGATTACTATTAACTAAGGTTACTAAGTTTAGAATTAAGATTTATTGTGATTTCAGATACACCAAATATTGATCCCTACCCCTAGGTGGTTTATCCACTCATGGTAGGTTGGGATGAAAATAAACAAATAAATAAAACTATGCTTGACATGCTAAAAATGATGGAATTAAAATGGTTAAGACACGTACAATGGTTTAGATTCACAAAATGGAACAAGGATGCAATCGAGATTAAGGAGATGTAAATCATAATTAAATACTTACTTGGAATAAAATAAGAAATGGATCTGACATGAGTTTTTCAGTAAAAGATGATGAAAAATAGTGGCTTTACGAAAAGGAAATGAAGGCGATGATGAAAATAAAATCAATGACTCTTTTATTAAAATAAAATATTAAAACGAAGAAGAAATTTGAGTTTAAGGGAGAGGGGGTATAAGGAAACTCTAAAGAGAATAAAAGAACAAGGAATTATGCTATAAGATTCTCCCAAAACTACTGCCAACATACTATATATATAGGTGAAAAAGTACATGACATTTAATGGATTACACTCAGTGTACTGCTGATCCATGTCGATATCCGTGGTTTTTGAATATTACATATATCAATCTCGAGATATGAGGTTTGACTGACTTCACAACTTATACGGATGACTGACGATATGTACTGGCCTTCTAGCTGTATCACCAAAGTATATTTTTGATTCAATGGGTTTGACTTTGGTAACATCATGTACTATCAATTCATGACGTTTACTGAATTATTTCTTTACTTTCTTCACCACTTCTTTCACGGCCTAGTTCACAACTTGGTGAGAATCATGAAATCCTATTAAATGAAATGTACTAATGGTTTATGAAGTGTAATAAGATAATTCTACACTTTTTCTACATTTCTTCCTTTGAATCATTGGAAGCCTCATTCCTAAAAAATTAAGCACATTCCAAACACATTATCAAATAAAGTAGTTAAAATCCTTAAGTAAATGATAGTAAAAAGTATATATAAATACGTCTTATCAAATTTCCCCACACATAAATAATTTCTTGTCCTGAATCAAATAGTTCTCAATAGTGATTTCAAAATGATAAGTAATTTTTAAAATATGAAACATTCATTATGTCCAGACAAATAAAACTAGGTGTAAGTAAAAAGGTTATTTTACAGAATCATCTTTGCATATAAAATCAGTCAAGCCTCGTAGATTAGTTATTTAAATAAATTATAATCTATTAATGGTTCCTTGAATTCTATACCCATTTGTTATTTACCTCACAATGAATCTTCTCTCATCACTCGGGGTAAAATGAAATTAGATTTATGCTCATACCCTGAGTACATGATCCTAACCATAAGCTTTCATTGGTTATATCATCTTCACTTTTTTAATACAAGTACAAAATTAATCATAATGGATTCATAAGTTAGGTTCTAATGAATTTAAGGCTATGAGTGGGTAGGTAAAAATTGAAAATCAAGCTCAAAAGGAGGGTAAGTTCTAAAGTAAAATGCATGAGTGTCATGAACAATGTACATAAATAACTTCTCTTTTCAAATAAAGTTCACACTCACAGCAGATCAGGTTGGATCTATATATATGTCAAGTATGTACACAAAAATTATCCTATTACTTTCCTTTTTATTTTTTATTTCTATTTTTCTAAATTCATGTCTTTTCCAGATCTCAAATCCATCCCCTAAAAACATATTAACCTTCAAAGGATTCATCAGTCTAGAAATGGTGTTTTTAACCTTCTAGTTCATGAACCTTGTTAGATTTTGTTTTCTTTTGAATTTTGAAAAGGAACAAAATAAAAGTGAAATTATAAAAATTAAATATGGATAACAACCAAGTCCGACTAGTGCACAATATATCTATACAAGTACGATAATCCCGTCAATCTAAACGCCTCCCTTACAATTGTTCTAAAGTAATTCATGCATTATACAAGGAGTGTTGTAGGAAATGAAAAGTCATACTGGAATAGCCTTAGCATAAAAGGTCATTCATGGAATATATGGGCTAACAAAAAAAATATGTCAGGTGGTTATCAAGAAATAGTGGCTCAACAATGATTTCCTCAATCATTTTAAAAATTTATATGTTCAGTAATAGATTTAATAAGATCTCAATACAAGTTCTGATAGTTTTACATTCCCCAGGTATCTCCCAATAAATATACTCAGAAAAGAATATGCAATTGTAGAATTAGAATCCTATCAGGTATTGAGAATATAATATAAAATCTTGAAATTACAAGGGGTATAGAACTAAGTAGTGGGTCAATAAACCATAATTTTAAAAATGTTTAATTTGAATTAAATTTCTATGCACAAAAATCATTCTAAAAATCTAGAAAGATACAAAACCTAGATTCTATCAATTTTAAACATAAATTTTTCTTTTATTTAAATGGGAATAATAATTTTCAAGTTTAAATCATGCTTAAAATTAATAAAAACGTCTCCTAGATAGGCCAGTACAAAAAAAAGTGCATCAAAAGTTAAAGTCATGTGAAACTCCCCCATACTTAGAAAGAGACAGTGTCCACACTACCTATGTAATTTTTGTGGGAGTGTTTTAGCAAATGAAGCTTAAAAATATTGAAATGGAATTGGAAAATTTTAAAATTGATGGAATCAAGAGCTCCCTATAATACGTAGTATTCCATGAGGGATCCTGGTCCATCTGTTTCAAATTTCGGGGAACCTGAAAAATGGTTAGAAAATAACCCCTGCACTAGATGAAACATTAGTCCATAGGTATTAAGCATTTGAAAACTAGAATAAAAGGTAGGTGCATAGTATAATGAGCAAAGGTAAAAAAATTTATTCAAATGTGTGAAATGTGTACAATGAATTTCAAAAGGGACTCAAAATGAAAATAAAAAAGACTCTATCATAATGAATCAATCTAAAACAAATGATCAACTATGGGTTGCCTCCCATAAATCACTAACAGAATGTCATGATCTAGAAATATAGACCAAAAAATCCTACAGTGGGGTCTATTGGCTCAATGGATCCTCTTGAGTTTGTAACTACTAGTGTCAGTGTCTTCCAGTTCATGAGGCTACTTCACCAATTTAGTTACTTCAGGTGAAGAGAATGAGCATGAATAGGATGTGGAAGAAATGGAATCACAGCTCATGGTGGTCGCTGTTGGGCATGGATCTCCAAAAAAAGTTCCTGAAGTAGGTGTTTGATTTCTAGAACTCATTGTGTAACCATTTGTACTATAAAAGAAGATATAATAGGTCCATCGACTACTGTGGATGATGTAGAAGAGATAGACATGGATATTACTTTTTTTTTTGAAATAAATGACAATTAATCCAAATAAAAATAAGGATTCAAAAATAAATCTCCATACACACACACACACATATATATATAAATGATCAGTACAAAAAATGAGGGAATATAAAAATGAAAAAAATGAAATGAACAAAACTATCATAAAAAGTCTAAAGACCAAAAAGAAACAAAAATGGAATATCATCAATCTGGGCCGAAGATATCCTCCATCGTCAACCTGCCCACTGGTGGTGAAAAAAGCTGTAGGTATGGATCAGTGACTATGGAGGTAACAAAAGTGGGTAGATCAATGATGGATGGTGGAGTAGCAGTGCTGGATACCTGGATGGGGTGGGTGGTGGATAGGTTTGAATCAGTAAATAGGTTTTCATTATGGCAGCTGGATCGATGAAAGGTTTCTCTGTGGATGTATCAGTGGCTAGCCCCTTGCCCCATTGGGCCTGATCAAATAAATACTCCTACTTGGACACAGGGTCAGTAATATTGGTTGGCAGGTCAGGATGGGGTTTAGGTGGTGTGTAAATGGTAGAATATAAGGGGACTAAAAATGCTAGTGGTGGTGGGGTGGTGAAATCAGAGGTGTCGATGAAATGGAGATGAATATGAGTGAAAATCTAGAATAGTTTCATCAAGATACACTTATTATTAGTACAAATATCTGATTGGATGGGATGGGTGGGTAGAGGGATAGTGGATGAGGTGAAGGAAGATGTAGGTAGATGAGTGGGTAGTGCGGGTTGGGAGGTAGTGTTTGGCTTAGCTGTTGGGTCTGCTACCACTGGTGGTGTTTCCTCTTATAGTGTTGCCTCCTGCATGCCTGGTTCCTAATGGTAAACATCATCCTCCCATAATAGTAGCTGCATATTGTGAAGAATTACAAAATTGATGAGCTCAATAGGTCCCAGGGAGGTGAGGGAAAATGTTGTATCAAACACTCTGAATAACCTATGTAGATGAGTAATAAATTACCCTCCCATCAAAGTATCTTGAGTTTGTTGGGTATGGGATTTTTAATAGTTGGGAAATTGGGAAACCTTGTTGATGGATAGTACACACATGGCTGTTGTGAGAATAAGAACATCGATCTGGATGACACTCCCATGAGTCTCATCCATGGAGAACCATCCATGTGTCATAGCTCGATATAGAATCTGTAAGGCTAGACCCCATGGTTGGGTGGATTTCATGATGCACGAGTCATGGGGTAATAGAGGATCTTGGGAAATTAACTCCCACAGATGATGAGAGTTGTCTCGAGGTGGATCCATCTAAAGAGTTGGAAAAATCTCGAATGCTAAAAATTCTTCTGTATAAATTCTTAGGCCAATGCCAAACTTGAAAAATGAAATCTCATGTAGCCAACCACTCAGGAAGAATCTAAGGCTTTCAATGGACATATCAAAAGTGGATAGGAACTCTAGAAATAGATCCCAAAAATTATTCTCATGAACCTCGATAATGTTGTCGATATAGAGTGTCTCCAAAAGGTCAAGGAGGGCATCGTTAATGTTAATCATGGATAAGATAGGCAGGATCATGGTCTTATTCATCTGCATCGACTTGGCCTGCAAGCTGATAAGATTTACCTGATGATTCTAGTAGGCGAAGTATAGGATAGGGTGCAGGTGGAGGTTTTCATCACTAGAGGTGGATGTGAACTCTACCTGAGTAGGTGGTGTAGCACGGGCTGCTACATGCAGTACAAAAGGTGCGGAAGGTGATGCAGACATGGCGCCATGTGGGTGCTACCCTAATGGCTATTCATTAGAAGTTGAGTAGTTACACAATGTGTAACCCATGTTTACAATGTTTAATGTTCAACAAAAAGATATTTACGAAAGAAAGTTACATGTCATGTAATTATGTTGCACGATGTGTAATTGGAAATTTTAGCTCAAAATTGATAAACCCAAACCTCTGTCCCTTATCTTAAATAAGACATTCCCAAGACTATCATACTCTATTCTAGGCTAGGATGATCTTACCTGGGTTCCCTCCTATTTAGTACTTTTTCGAGATCTTGACACAGTTTGGGCTCAATTTAACTTAAGGCTGATGAGACAGCCCTCACGAAAAGGTTATTGGAATATTTTCAGTATTTGACCACTAAATTTAAAAGCTGGTCTACCTTATCTCTAAATTTCGATGGTTCCATAAGGAAATAATTTTAAATATTCAAAATGGATAGATGGTTGTGACTTTATCTTACTAGGGAATAGTTTAAATCATGATTTAAATAGAAGGACCTTATTCCATGGTAAAAAGATACTCCTAGAAATCCGTTTATCATGAAATTTCATTGTTTTTTCCTTATAGATCCTGGTATTATCTTAGTAATCCCTCTTTATCTCTTCTAATTCAGTTAATTACAACATCCTAGATTCTTCAGACTTCTTAGAATCTCAATTCAGTATCATAATTGCTCAAAAATAATGATGTTGCAGTTCAACTGGGTGATGACAAAGTTTCCTATAAACCAGTCTGAATGGTGTTGTGTGTATGGGTGTCTTATATGATGTGCGGTATTCCTAGAATGAATCATCCAATTTGAGACTCTAGTAACTTAATCTAATATTTACAGCCTTTCTAAAATTTTCTTTATCTTCTTGTTTGACAATTCTACTTGCCCACATATTTTTGGGTGGTAGGGAGTTCTTATATTATATATGATTCCATATTTCTATATAAATTCATTCAAAAATAGGTTTCTAAAATGTGTTTCTCGATCACTAATGAGTAATCTTGTAAATCCAAATCTTTCAAACACATTCTTTTTTAGAAAGTTCATGATCACTTTCATTGTGTCATGTGAAGTTGCTTCATTTTCAACCCATTTTGAGAAATATTCAACACCAACCAAAATGTAGGATTTTATGTATGAAGTGGGAAATAGTTCCATGATTTCTATGACCCAAAATTCAAATATTTCGACTTCCATGATGGTATTTTGCAGCATCTCATTCATTTTTCCAATTTTTTTAGTCAGATGGAATATATCACAACTATGGTAGAATTACCTTGCATCTTGGTGTAGTGTGAGCCATAAAAATACACTTTGTATAATTTTGGATACTGTACACTCAGGTCCATGATGTTCGACATCTGGTGACGTGTGACACATCTTAATTACATTATGGGCTTCATTTTCAGGAATGCATCGTCTCAATAATCTATCAGAACAATGCTTGAATAGTAGTGCTTCATCCCAAAAGTAATGATTTGCTTATACCAAGAATTTTTACTATGTTGATATGAGAAATATTGATATAAAAATAATGTGGTGAAATAATTGGATATATCAAAGAACCGCAGTTTTACCATGATACTAAATAGGGTTTAATCTGGAAAATCTACTTCAACGTCAGCCTCCTCATATTTCTTGATGAATGAAAAAGGAATCCAGAACATATGGTCAGAAATCACATTTTTTGTGCATTTTTCCCTTCATCAAAATCTCCAACTCCTTCCATAAGAGGATCCACTATATTAGTCTTGGTTTGGCATCCTTATTATTCATCATGTATCTTAAGGCAGCTTGATCTGTATGCACAATCACTTTAGAAAAAACCAGATAAGAGTAGAATTTCTAAAAGGTATATACATAGGGGAAGAGTTTTTTCTCTATAGTCATGTAGTTGAATTGAGATTCACTTAGTATGTGGCTTGTATAATATATGGGAAAAAATTTGACCAATTCTCTGTCCTAACACATCACTAACAACAAGGTCTCTAGCATCGCACAATAACTCAAATTCTATATACAAGTTGGGTGAAATGATGACTGGGGATGCTATCAGGATTTTTTTAAACAACTTAAATTCCTTCCAATATTTATTAGTGAAATATAAGGGGCTTATTTTGACAATAAATAAATAAATGGATGGGAAACCTTTGAAAATTATTTTACAAATTTTCTGTAAAATCTAACATGCCCCAAAAAGCTTCTTATTCCCTTCACTATTAATAGTTTGGAAAATTCCTTAATGACTTTTATTTTGGCTGGAATGACCTATATACCTTATTTAGAGATCTTATTCCTAAGGACTATCCCTCATTGGGCCATAAAATTACATTTCTCCTAATTTAGGAGTTGGAATTTTTCTTCACAACATTGGAGGACTAATTCTAGATTTCTTAAATAGACCTCAAAATGTTTTCCATAGAATGAGAAGTCATCCATAAATATATCTACAAATTCTTCTGTCATGTCATGGAGAATATGATTCATGAACCTATGAAACCTTTTTAGATAATTTCACATTTTGAATGACATATTTTATAAGAAAAAGTACCAAATGGTCTTGTGAATATGTTTTTTGGGTAATCAGTGGGGTCGACTACAATTTGGTTGTATCACAAATATCAATCCAAGAAATAGTAGAATCAAATTCCTGCAAGTATTTATAGAATTTGATTCATGAAGGGTAAAGGAAAATGATATTTCCTTATTTCTAAATTCAGGCATTTGTAATCAACACAGACTCTCCAGCTGGTGATGATGTGTGTTGAAATCAATTCATTTTCATCAGTTCTATCTACTGCGAGTCCTCATTTTCTAGGTACACCTTGTAGAGGGATTACCCATTCAATATCGGATATGGAAAATATTATTCCTACATCCAACAGTTTCAAAACTTCATTTTTAATGGCTTCCTTCATCGGCGGTGTGATCCTCCTTTGAGGTTGATGTTTTGGCTTTGCACCTTCTTCAAGTAGAATCTTGTGAGTGAATTCAGTGGGATTGATTCCTTTGATGTCTTGTAATCCCCATGAAATTGACTACTTATGTATCTTCAATACTTAAAAAAATTCTTCTTGTTCCTGAGATTGTATAGAATTGATAATTACTGTAAGATAGGTTGAAAATCCTAAGTACGAGTATTGGGTAGTGGTTTTTGTTCTAGATTTTGTGGCTGAATGATAAAGAGGATGAAAGGTGGAAAGGTGTCCCTTATTAGAGGTTCAATAAAGATTAATTCCTCAAAATAGTACTCTTATTAATTCTCAGATAGTGACTCTTCATTTTCTTCTTCAATAGCCATGCACTCATCTCCTTTTTGGGTAAGAGAGATGGCATTGTAATCTACAAAATCATCTGTTTGTTGGGAATATTTTAGCAGGTTGAAAATTACATGTTTGTCTCCAACTCAGAAGATTATACATCCTTGATTCACATATATCAAATCCTTTCCTATGGATATTAATGGTATTCTATGTATAATGTAAATGTCGCCTCCTTCTTCCTTGTCCAAAACTAGGAAGTCTATTGGAAAGATGATTTTTTTGACTTTGAATAATATATCTTCAAGAATTTTTCTATATTACTTCACTGATAGATCATTGAGTTGTTGTGATACTTGAGTTTTTTTGAGTTCTTGGAGTCTTAGATTGCGGAAAACACTTATTGGAATTAAGTTGATATTGTCTCCAATATCACACAGATGTTTATGTTTACATAAACTGGCATTTATACAATGGATTCTCCAAATGGTATGTTGATGTTTAGTTTCTTGATCATTTACAATAAATTTTTGTATTATAACTTCTATATTCATTATCCCATTATTTTTTAGAATGGAATTGGTGTATTTTATAGTGGTAGGTAAACATAAATTGGTTACTTGGGTTTCTCAGGGGTTTGGTCACTTTTATCTGGTGATACTTCTTGAGGTTTAGTTTTCACTAGTGATACTTATTATTCTACTGGTTGTTGTTTATTAGGATCTTTTGGTTTCCTTTCATATCTTCTTATTTGTTGTTGAAAGTTTAATATCTTCCTACATATCATCAATACATTTTTAGCTTCTTACCTTGGGTATGTATCTGTATTACCAGATAGGGTTCTTGGTAATCTATCAGAAAAATTATTCGATATTTTACCCATTTGAACTTAAAGATTTCAGAAAAAAGCTATTTGGTTTTACTTTTCCATTTCTTGATTTTTTATTCTTTGATATGATTTTTGAACGAATGTAGCGAGGATGTTTCCCAGGTTACTCGGGAGAGGAGAAGGTTGTTGCTAAGGTCTAGGATGAGTGGTTTGGATTTGCTGCTAAGCTCTTTGTGGGAATGGCTGTTGTTACATATGCTACTAAGGTCTTGGCACTGAGTTCATAGGTGGACTCCCTAGTAGACCTTGATTCTAAAATGGTTATTGGCTATTTCACTATTGAAAATATTTTTGATTGTTTTGAGGTTGCTTCTGGGGAGGCCTCTACTGGTAATATTTTTACTGGTATTTAAAATGTGGGTTCTATTGATTGGAATTAACATAATTAAAATATTGATCTTGTGGTTCTTCAACTCTTTCTTTTCAATATAAATATAGATGCAGGACACCACACATATCACATGATTGCATATCCATTACGAGGGTAGGAGGGGGTTGTAAAACAAACATTTTAAATGATTCAAGATTATTCATGAGCACTTTGACTTACAATGAAAATATAGTGTTCTTATCATTTTGGTGGATTCTATGCTGATGTGGTCCACAATCACTTTTCTAAAGGCTGGAATTGTGATAAAATTCATCAAGAATAGATCTTATGTCTTATAGGGTCTTGAAAATTAATCCTCTATCAACTGAAACATTGATAAATGTTCATGCATCTGGATGGAGTTCTTGGTAGAACATATGTTACTGAATCCACATGTCTAGTACATGGTGTGGACACTTCCTCATCGGCTCCATGAATCAGTCCAAAACATCCCAATATGATTCTCTATCAGACTGAGAAAAGTTCTAAATGTTGTTTTCGAGCTTCCATGTCTGGATCAGTGGGAATTATTTATCTAAGAAATTTTTGGAAAGATCATTCCATGTCATGATTGACTTAGGAGCTTCATTTTTAAGCCAATCCATATCTTAATATCTTAAATAAAATGGGAATATTCATAGTATAATTTCATTAGAATAAACTCCTTGGTTGAGAGAGGTATCAAAAAATTCTAAGAAGTAAGAGATATGTTCATGTGGATCTTTGATCTAATCTCCACTGAATTTCCCCATGTTATGGATCATAGGAATGAGTCCATGTTTGATTTATAAGGTATGAGATTTGATGGATAGATGAACAATTCTTGGTGTGGAACCAGAGATTTATGTCATACCATAATCCATGATGGTTCTCTCTTGATGCATCAGGTGCTCTCTAGGAATAATTCATTGTTGGTTCTGAGGGTTTGGAAATTTGGGTCCCACATGATTGTTACGGTCTACTATTGTGGACCACTGATGTTCAAAAAGATACCTTTCAATCTTGGTATTGACGGTTAATTGTTTGTTTGTCTCCGGGTTCTTCAAACGAGTCGATGGACATTAGTACATTCACATTACCATGAAGAAAATACATAATGGAGTCTTGAAAAGGAAAGAAAGAAAGGGGTCAGGGAAAGGTAATCCCATGTCTTAATTTCCAGAGTCTTGTAAGATGAGCATTTCTTTCTCTACAATAATTCCAAAATTTGATGTACCTGAAAGGCATCATTAATTCCTCCAAGCATGGGTAAAAATATAAATTTATATTAACCCAAATCATACAAACTATAAAGGCATAGTGTATAAGAAGTGCAGGGTCGAACCCACAGAGAGAGGAGAAAACATCGATGAAAACTATCGAATAATGGTTTGGTATCTCCAATTTCTGTTTTTTTTAATTAAATTAATGATGCAAATTAAAATAAATAAATTCAAATAGAGAAAAAGAAGAGAGGGGAATCAGTTTCTAGGGGTCGTTTTGGTAAATAAATTTAACATCACTCTTAAAAATAATTATATAAAATAGCTCCAAAACCAAAAAAAATCATCAATATAGGAAATTTTCGATCCCTATCAAACTAACCTATAATCCCAATACATCATGGTAATATTAATCAAAACAGCTAAAGTGTATTCAGTTCATATTGCTATATGCAGAAGAGTAATTCAATTAAAATATTGTGAACAAATTATCTCAATCATATTGGGGTTTGTTTATTATTTAAAACAATTTTTCAATTAATTAATGATGAATAAAATTTACATGTAGGAACAACTTGATACTATCACATAAAATTATTATTACGAGTAAAGGTAAATTGAACTATGATGGTGCACACCCCCTTTGACCGATTCTACTCTCCCCTATAGGGTTTAGTTAATCATCATTGGGTGTTCTACAATAATGAATAAACCAATACCCATAGTGTAAAGATTAGAAAAGAGTGAAGGATAAGGAGAAATAATGAAAAGATAAACTAAAATTAAAATAGGAAGCATTCAACAATTACATCAAGTAAAGGAAAACAAAACTGAAAAAAAATCTATATATGCTAGCCTCATTTTGGTTGTGCCTAAATTATAAAATGGAATTTAATCCTCAATTTCATGGCTATAAATCCTATTTATAAGTACCAAATTTATCCTCAGGCCTCCTTTGGTAAAAAATAACCTTTAATGGCTGCTACAGGTCAAAATAAATCATCAAATACCATCGGAATATCCATCAGAAATCATATATTTTTGCAATATTAGGGAATTAAAAAACATGTAATGGGTATTCACATCATGTAATTATGATCCAATATTTTCTATATAGATTTTAAATCTACACATATCTCATGTGAATCTCGTCTGAGATCTGGAATTTTGACTCATTTCATGGTGTGAAACTGTAGTTCACGTAGTGTATGGATGATTCACAACATACTTCACGATTTTCTTTATGACTTGAATCACAGTGTGAAATAAAACTACACGTCATTTAATGATGTTACATGATGTGTAATATGCAATTTTTGTGCCAAAATCCTTATTTCATCCTGCTTCTTTAGTTTTGTTATTCCAGAAGTACTCCATGATCATGCTAAAAATATGGTATCAATCCATGAGTTTGTTCCTCAGTTGCCATGTTTTCCTTTATATTTCTCCAAATGTAAATCATGCATAAGATATAACAAAACATTAATATAATGCATCAATATTATAATAAATCAATTAATATCCAATGAATTCATATATAAAAACACATAAACATATGTATACAAAATAAAGTTATCAAATAGGGATCATGCCACTATTTGAAAATTCTCTATGTGATGAAATGATTTCTTTATCCATAGAGGTAGTTAGTTACACAAGGGCAGTGATAAAAAATCATAGTTGTTATGCTACATACTATCGAATATAGAATTTCATTCTATGAGGTATAATATAGTGTTTTAGTTCTTACAAGAATCATGAAAATTGAAAATGAGGCCATTACATATCATCATGAGGATCATGAAACCATATAACTTTTAGTTTTCTTCTATGTGATAAAATATCGGTAAATATGAAATGATATAATGGATAAAAATACTACTTTGGAATTGTATTTTTAATATGATATGGAAATTGAAAATATTTTGTAACTTGTTAAAGATTAATACCTAGGAAATGGTAGAGATGTAGTGATTAATTCCTTAGAATATTGTTTATGAAAGATGAATGTATAAGTGTGGTATGCAATCATTAAATATTTATTTAATCACAAGGAATGGTTTTAATTTAAATGTGTGGTTTTCCAAGGTTAGATATATAATGGATAGTGGGCATCTAAATCCATTTGTGATACTAGATGCTTGATGATTAAGTATGTTTATGACTTTGTTATATTTTGGTTTTTGGTGTTTGATATGTGGTGGTGATGCAGTGAAGAAGATGTAGGTTGATGTGGTGAGTGTCCCTTTATATAGACACCTAGAAATAGTGAGAGTCATAGTGGAAGGAAAACTGAATAACCCTTATATTACTGTGGATATGGTTTATAGTAGGGAGAGTACATGTGAGTGGATACCTATAAATAGTGAGAGTCCTTAATGGTGTATGGATACCAAATAAATACATATATGAGGGGGTGGGTTGTAGTAGGAAGAGTCCCTGAGGGTGGAAACCCTACAACAAATAGAGTCACTATAGGTGGAGAAATACACAACCATTAAATTTTTATAATGAGTTACATATAAGAGGATAGGTGAGTGGTCTTGGTTTATATTCTTTATTGGATGATTTATTATGGTTGGGGATATATGATGTTTTTATATAGGAGGGGTTCCAAATATGATCCATGAAATGGATTTGGATTAGTATTTTGACTTTGAAGATAAATGACTTATTATTTTGTTTTATTTACTTCATTCATGAATGCATTATCAAGATTCATTCATAAGGATACATGATATTCTTAGGGAGGATCCTACTAAGTATACTTATATCATCACCCCTAATTTATGTATACTATTTTCTATATATTTATAGTACATTTGGTCGAGGTTTTTTCCATTATACATTGTTCAAGGTATAGAGGAATTTTAGATCAATGAATTTTTGTCCATTTTATTTTTCCTTTTATAAAATAACATGCATTTGATTAAAAAATACTCATGTATTTTTTTATATGAATTAGTATTTTTATTATTTAAGTGATGTGTATATTTATTTCAAATAGAAAATTTCTTCCATATATGTGTGATGATATATTATTGGTGTTATTTTTTAAGGAAGGCTTAGAGGATCACATTCAATCTCATTATGAACTATGAAGGAGTCCCAACAAGTTCGGGTCAAGATAGAATGGTACCATAGAGAGTGTTTTTATGGTGGATTTTGGTTTAGTTATTTTTGATAATTTCATAGATTAATAAGGAAATAATATTACATAAACCTAGTATGTTAAGTAGACTAGATAAATATGTAAAATATGAAATATACCTTATAATCCCTGAAAAGACTATGTTAACCTTAAATTCAATTATAAGGTAGTATTGTTCTAACATTATGGTATATTTTTTAGGTTTGGATTCATGAATTATAAATTTTTAGGTCATAATGATTCTGTGTTTTGAGCAGGAGGTGATGGTTTTTGTGGACGAAAATGATATGATAGTATTATTCGACATTACTCATAAATATACTTTGGATTAAGTTGGTTTTTTTCACTTGTGTGATTGCCTCAAGAGGTTTAATATGAGTAGGTTTATTAATAACCTATGGGAATACGCTAGAGGATAGACCCAAATCTAGGTTTAGTTTAGAAGATATAATTGAATTATTATTATTTTTAAAATAAGTTTCCTAAGTATTAAGTATTTATCTCTTGTCATGAGAATTGATTTAGTTAAAATATATTGAAATTGATTTTCTATTCATCCAGATAGTGTATGGTAACAATTTTTCATTTAGTGGTGAATTTATTTTTGGGAGTCACATGCCAGTGGTGAATGTATTGCTTGGGAGATAATAATCTGTCCATGATCATTTAGACTTAGTTTTGGGATATTTTAAGTAAATAGTTTTTATTTAATACTCTTAGAGTTGAGAACTATTAGGAACTATTGGTGATTCTATAGGGGAGTTATTTTTTTCAAGAGTCTGATGCATGGTTTATAGATATATTGTATTATTCCCATGATTTTATGATAGATGAGAAACTGAGAGGAAATTATTTTTAGAGATTCCTATGATCAAATATTAAAAGTTAGTTGAGAATATTTTCACTGAGTTATTTTAAAGAAAAAAATTAGAGAAGGTTGGGGTGGTAGATAATTTTTTCGACCACGAAAATATATTTCAAGGATATTTCTCTGTAGAGTAATGATCAAAATGGTACTATAGGTGTAAGTTATCACTTTTCAGGTTAATCAAAGTTTAGTTTTAGTATTTGGATTTGGCTTCCAATGAAATAGTATTCCTCTAGTATCGGTAATATATATCCATTTAGTTGAAAATAGGGAAATAGATATTTTTCTTATGGAAATATGAATTATCTCACGTCTATATGCACTTTTTTCTAAGTGACCAATGGAGACCTGAGAAGACTGTAACTATTGATAAACCACTTTATCGGCTTCATTGGCCTCCTCAAAAGACATTTTTATAGCAGTATCATAATAGAAAACTATTGGAAGCACCAGTATGGGGAGATATTGGGAGATAACATCATGGAGTAGCTCAATATCTTTAGGGAAAAAGATTTTACCTGATAAGATGTAGTATCAAGAAACATGGAAGAAAACAAGGATGATTTGGTAGAGGAAAACTTTAGTATGTAAAAGTTTAATTGTCAGAGGGACCTATAAAGGTTATAAAATTCATTACCTTAATATTTATATAAGTACAAGGGTGGTCTAGTCATTTTATTCTTGATGTGTAAAATAATTATTTTACCCTAGAATATGACCTTAGAAAAAAAATCAATGACACCATTGAGATTATAATGATGTGTTCACCATAGTGTGGAAGGTTAGTGTAATTCAGAGAAAGATAATTTTTTTTTAAAATTTAACTAATTAATTAATTAACCTTTGTAATAGATTTAATGGGAAAAATTTATTCTCTCAAACCATGACTTGTATTATTAATATATTGTGTTTCATGATGCTCACATCATGGTGTTCCACTATAAGTAAGTTTCACTAAATATATTCTCTAATTTGATACACGTATCTAATTATAAAATCATAAAATAAGTGATTAAATTAAAAAAATTTAATTTAAGTTAATATAATTTTTGATTTAAGGATGATTAATAATTGGAATTCAAAGTCTTATATTGTATTAAAATTTCTTAAAATAAAAATTTTATGATTATAATATTATTTTGTTAATGGATTCTTAGAGATTCAATTACTAGATGATAATGGGATTGATATTTTTGAAAGGGGTTTACTAAAAATTGATTAAATTGGTAATAATATAGAAACATGGTAATCTCAACATCTTATCTTTGGTTATCCTTGGTGTAACAACCTGAGATTTTATAAGATACATTATTTTTAATTTCATTCATATCTTCTATTATATGACACACCAAGATTATCTTGCGCTATACGCAACACTGTATTAGCTTGCAGTATACGCAACACTTTTCTTGGCTCTTGTTACACACAATTTTCAAGTTCGTTTGATAGAAGTTATTCTACGCAACATTGAGTGTATATATATATATATTCAATGTATAAATAAAATATGGTTGGATTCTATTATACGCAACAACAAAGTAGTCGTGCACTACACGCAATCCTGACTTGGCTAGCATTACACGCAATCGCGACCTTCCTCGATAGCGTGTGTTGTACGCAATATCGGGATTTACTAAACAACGATATATTATTATAATATTGTTATAAAATAGCTGTTATGAATAGTGTTAACTAAATTTTGAATTTTATAACATTATTATTCATCTTACACATTTTCTAGAACATGGTATAAGAACAAAATAAATTTTTCGGGTAAAATAAGTATTTTTAAAAAAATGCAGTTTTACCGCCTTTTGAGGGTGCACCCACATTAAATCTAGTTTTTGACATGTTTATAAGTTCCATTTGACAAAATAAAATTATTCTTTGGAATCAAGAAATAAAAATTTACTTTGGATAAATTTTTCATTTTATTCTGATGACTTTCATATTTTAATGAATAGTAAAAACACGCTATATTTTAATTAAAAACAACTTTTTTCATCGTAATATATTATGTTGATAAATTATAATATTGAATGGTTTTAAAGTATAAATAGAATATATTTTTACCATTTAATATAATGTATGTCATTAGCATTGATTTTACCTTGAATTCATAGGTTAAATCAATTCAATCTTTTGCAATGTTTTAAAGAAAAACCCGTTTTCTTTCGACAACGGGATTAATTTTAATTTAATTTCTGCAAATTTTGTGTATTAAATTTGGAAAAATGGATTCCATATTTGGAATCAGTGGATCCAAATTATGTTAATAAGCTACTTTTTATTTTTGGGAATTATGAATAGTAACTACAGTAAATTTGTTTCTATCATAGTTAAAGGTAAATCGGGTAATTAAGGGTAAATATAATATTATAAAATTACCCTAACACATGTCAAAATCTTATTGGATGACTAAAAGTCAACCCATATCACCTAAGGGTTAGATTAGATTCATTTAATGGACTTTTTTCCATGAAAATAATTTAATTATTATTAAAACCAAAGAATGTGACAATATGTCACTTTCTTAAATCTTATAAGTATAATAATTTTTATTTAGTGAAAAACTTCATGAAAATTCGAACATGAATAGTCTACAGAAATCTAATACAATTATATACATCATAGGAATTTATTTATAATTTTTAGGGATTAAATAATTATCATTTATTATGACACAATGATGATGCAGTAATTGTCTTATTAATGAAATATTGACATAATTGATGTTATAAATGCCCAAATAAATGTAATTTGAGACTTTTTATGACTTAAAATAATTTTATAGGTTAATATGACATGTTATTGTTTATTTAAGTAACTTTTTTCGAACTTATCATTCTGTTATAAATTTCATAAAAATCATGTACCAAATAGTGTCAAAATTGACATAAATTAGTTTTTAAAACAAATATTATATTATTAATTGTTATTTAATTCCTAAATATCTAATGTTCGGACAAATGACTTAGATAAGGATATATATATTAATACTAAACAACTTGGGGTTATTTTGGCTTGATATGGTAAGTTTATTAACCATATAGTGTAAGAAAACAAAAAGACACGGTAAAAGTTAAATTATTTAACTTAGAGTTAAATATAATTGATAAGGATAAAATAATACCCTAAACTTGTATAAATCATATTGGATGAGAGTATTTCGACCCATCCCAACTTTAGCTTCTAAATAAGAACCTTTGGAACCATTATAAACCGAATTTGACGTTAATATAAAATAATATTTGGAGATTTTCCTAAGGTGCCTCTCTCCTCCCTTATAAAAGGGCACCTCCTCCCTCTCCTCATCACACCAATTTGAGAATTCAAGCTCGGCCAAACCCTGACAAAATCTCTTCTCCACTTCCCTAGTATCATCCTAGAGGTCCTTTTCTTCTTCAAAGACCATACTTAGTTCTTTAAGTGGAGGTTAAGTGAAGGTGCGTCAAAAAGAGGTAATATCCATTACCGATCTTTTTCAATTTCTTTCTTCTTCAACTTCTTCTTATTTAGTTGTTTCATGGTAAATTAATAACATAAGTATTTCTTATATACTGATATGTTATTATAAATATGAAACAACTCTAATTAACCTTCTATCTGTCCTACGGAAAAAGGAAATCACCGCGCGTGCGTACGTACGGAATACCGTCTCCACGCCGCGGTGTAATCTATTTTCCACCACCACATTAATTGGATGGGTATAATGGTGTAATGAGTAACTATATATGATTATTATAAATTGATATTGATACTGAAATAGTATACATACACTTCAACACAATTCCATAACCATGGGAACGATATCATCGCTCGTGCGTACGTACGGACTACCGTCTCCACAACGCGATGAGATTCATTATCCATGTTAACCGTTCCAGAATGAT
This sequence comes from Viscum album, assembly GCA_963277665.1. NCBI lineage: Eukaryota > Viridiplantae > Streptophyta > Magnoliopsida > Santalales > Viscaceae > Viscum > Viscum album. The sequence continues at coordinate 1,050,618,871 of OY728146.1, read as the reverse complement.
TATAAATTATATATAATGAATAATAATGAAATATATTACATGGTAAATCTACTGGATTTATGTATATATATATGTATGTCATCTACTTACTTCCATTCAAGACAATAAGGAAAGGAAAACAACGTTCATGTGTACGTACGGACTACCGTCTCCATGAATGGTGTGTTTCATTTCATTTATCTATCTATTATATATATATATAATGAATATATATGATATATAAATCATGTTTTATATTCTGGAAGTAATTAAATCATGATATAAGTAATAATAATTTCAAGAACAACAAGTCCAAACACCTACGATAAATGAAACGATTTTACCCAAAACGATTCTTTAACATGGAATTTACAAAAGAACGGGTAATATAAAGTCATAAGTGAACCATATATGATATCATAACAATGAATATGATTCTTTAATAAGTTAATGACATTATTTAAATCATTATACAGGAGGTTTAGATACGTACAAAGCATATCAGACATAAGGTAAGGGAAATATCACAATCTCATTTTTATCCGAGATTATTTATTCTTTGGTATTTACTGGGGTGTATTTTATCATCCACATCCATGTTTCCTCAATATGTAATATTTATATCCTTCTATAATATTTTATATCAAATTTTACCCTTCGGTTATTTTTTTAGTAAAAGATATGAAAGGAATCTTTTGTCGTTTTTCATACGCGGTACTTTTTGACTTTTCCGACAAAAGTAAAAGAAGAATGTTTTTTTAACTTATACGGCATGAATGGATTTTTAAAACATTATTTCCAAGAATCTTGATTTAAAAGTTTTCAAGTTTATTTTTAATCAACTTCTTTTAGTTTATAATTGTATGACATGTTTCGAAAGGAAAAGTGTTTTTGAAGTAGAAATGATATTTTCCTCAAGAATGGAGTTCAAGTGTTTTATCAAAATTATTTTCTATCTAAGATAATAAAGGGTTATATTTATATCCCTATTATTACATTGATCTGATTATGTTGTGATGGAATTATTTTTATGAATTCATTTATCTTATATGAATTGTTTTATGATGTCATGATTTTTAAGATTCTCATTTTTATTACATGGGTTATGCTATGATGTATGGTTTATGATTTTGTGGCACACATAAGAATGGTATCATTATGAGATGGGTGGAACCTATATCTCCCTCCAATACATTGGGTAAATATTTTATATCTCATGAGATAGATATGGCTGGAACGGTAGGTTATACCGGTTCAGTGAAAGAGGACTGAAACGAGGGTGACTCGGTTCAGAAATGGACTTTGTCCACTAAGATAGTCTTGGAAATGAGTCTTGACTAATAAGATATGATTCTCTATGATTATGTGTGTATGCCACAAAGTTTCATGTTTTAAGTTATGATTATTGGGATTACATTTCACTACTATGATGTATCCCATGTTATGAAACTATGATCTCTTTTGCAGGTTAAGATTTCCAAAAGATATGTTCTTATGAATATGACGTGATTGATATTTATTTTTATTTACCCTTACTGACCATTTGAGCTCACCATTTTATGTTTTATTTTCCCCATGATATAAAGATAGGATTTAGGTTTAAAAAAAGAAGATCTTTATGAGAGATGTTGAAGATCTTTCACCACGATTAGAAGATTATATTCCGAGTTTCCAAAGACACTAAACTATTACGGTCCTTGTGTGTGTGTTTTTGTTATGTACTAAGGATTCTGAAAAAGTAATGTAATTTCAATGTACGTCAAGCTTCGGGTCTCTACAGTTGGTATCATAGGAAAGGTTTAGTTAACCTTTTGAAACTAGGATGCGAGAACCTTAGTGAGATCCCTAGAGATATTTCGAAGGTATGTCTAGGGATGTCCCTAAGTTTAAGTATACGTATAGGTTATAGTACTAGAATTACGCTAACGATCATAGAATTAAACCTAAGATGTTATATATTGAAGGTAATCCCCATTTATTATGTTGTTTTCCTTAGAATGATTTTTTTCCTCTCACACTATTCTTTTTGGCATTTAGACGATGGCTAGAACCCGAAGGAACCGTGTTGATCAATGAAATGGACAATGCAATGATTGTCCTCCTGAACAAACAAATCTTATGGGAGATGGAGTGAAAAATATTATTGCTATACTTACACAAGCTATGAATCATTCTTGACTTCCAAATGAGCAGAGAAGGGAACAATATTCTATTGAGTCCTTCATGAGGCAACGTCCACCTTCTTTCAGTGGGTCTTCTGATCCACTTGTTGCTGAACAATGGATCAGTACCACTGAAAAGATATTTTCAGTTCTTCAATGTTCTGAACATGATAAATTCATATTAGCAGTATATCGTTTGGATGGTGAAGCTGATCAATGGTGGAATCTTATCAAGAATACGAGGCCAAGAGATGAAATTGAGTCCATGGAATGGGACGAGTTCAAGAAATTGTTTTTCAGTAAGTACTTCCCTCGTATTCTACGAACAAAGATGGAAAAGGAGTTTCTTGAGATAAAGCAGAAGGATGATGAATCTGTTGGTATATACGAAGCGAATTTTACAAGACTTGCAAGGTATGCATCTGGCATTATCATCCAACCTGAAAGTAAAGTTGATCGATTTTTCAGTGTCTTAAAACCACGTCTTCGAAGGGAATTAGCTGTAAGAGACTTCAGTAGCTATGAAGAAATTGTGCGTTGTGATATCAAGGTAGAAATAGAAGTTGGTGTTACATATCCATCTCATGGTTTTGACAAGAAACGAAAGATGGAGTTCAAGGAGAAATCTCAGAATAATGGTGAAAAGAAGATGAATGTTTCCTTATGCACAAAGTGTGGAAAGAAGCATGGTGGAGAATGTCTTAAAGGGACTAGAAAATGTTTTAAGTGTGGAAAAGAAGTTCATCGAGCAGATGAGTGTCGAAGTAATGGAAAAAGGGTTTCTAATGATGTGAATAAAGCAAAGACTGTAGAGAATGCACCACCAACACTTCAATGCTTCAAGTGCAAGAAAATGGGGCATTATGCTAATAAATTCCCTAATACAAGGGTTAGTGATGATCGACATGAGCAACCGCTTATGGAAAAGGACAAAGGGAAGTCACATGCAATCACTATTGGTGATGTTGAATATGACAACGATGTGGTGGACTGATTAAGTGTTTATGTAATGGGATTCCAAAATAATGTTGTATCATGGAGTATTGGAATATTTATGTATTGGTCTAATGTGGTATTCAAAGTGATTGAGATATTTTTGGAAATAAGATGATATGTCCATAATGAAGGGAAAACTAGAAAATGAAATGTTTAACAGTATTCATAAGCTCATGATTGATATAAGGACTAAGTGATATCATGGTTTGAGTATATAGAATTTTGAGGATTTTTGTATGTGGAAAGTGTTAACTTTTAACTGCATTCAAGTTTTCACTATGGTTCAATGGGTATTCATTTTGGAATTTGAACAACAAGATATATCTTATGATATATGGGGGATAAATGATGGCATTCACGTGATTGTTATGTAATAATTTTCTTTACACTATGAGCTTAGACCGAAGTATTTTAGATAAGACTAAAGATTGGAATGGATTATGTTGGACATAAGTTAGTATTGTTTAAGGATAAAACTTTTTTTCGATATTATGGATGGGATGATATAGTAATATAGCTTTAGAAAAAGGACAACCTGCAGGACGGGCGACAGCCCATTGCGTCGGACAAGGCTGTGGGAATCGAACCCACAACCGAAGTGCGACTGGCCTTTATCGCATACCACTGGCCTACATGAAGTCCCTGTTTAGTAGAAACTAGTTTTATTTTATTAAACGGTATGATATATGAAGTATAAGTTCATTTTTGGAACCATATACGATTAATCTAACCATAAGATGGACTTATAAATTTTTCTAACCTTTTGTTTGAAAGAGATGGAATGACCCATCATTCTATCAAATGATCTGCTAACACATCATGAATAACAAATTCAACTTCATTTCTTTAAGGGATGAAGTGGAAATTGTTCAATTCACGAACAACAGTGAGATTGTACCAAAATCATGCAAGTATTTCTTTTAATTCATCAAAATTAGGGAAATGATCTTGAAAACCAAAAATGTTGTCCTAGTTACCTTATATCTGATGAATCAGATGGTACCTTAGATAGTCACAAATTTATGGCTTTGTGATTGCTGGCTTTTCCATAGCCATGTTCTCTACCACTCTCCATCAGAACATGATGGTTAGATTTCTCTTCCATATCTATATTTCCACCTATGTGGAAACACAGTGAGTAGTTTATTTGGGTAACCGTTACATTTCATACTTTTGTTTTTAAAGAATGGTTTTGGTATTCCTTTTTACGATGTGGGTTTCTATTAAAGAAACTTTCAAATAGTAAACCATTTATAACCCCGACGAATTTTGAGGGCGAAATTCATTTTAAGGGGGGTAGAATGTAACAACCCGAGATTTTATAAGATACATTATTTTTAATTTCATTAATATCTTCTATTGTACGACACACCATGATTATCTTGCGCTATACACAACACCATATTAGCTTGCAGTATACACAACACTTTTCTTGGCTCTTTTTACACACAATTTTCAAGTTCGTTTGATAGAAGTTATTCTACGCAACATTGAGTGTATATATATATATATATATATATATATATATATATTCAATGTATAAATAAAATATGGTTGGATTCTATTATACGCAACAAAAAAGGAGTCGTGCACTACACGCAACCCTGACCTGGCTTGCATTACACGCAATCACGACCTTCCTCGATAGCGTGTGTTGTACGCAATACCGGGATTTACTAAACAACGATATATTATTATAATATTGTTATGAACTAGCCGTTATGAATAGTGTTAACTAAAATTTGAATTTTATAACATTATTATTCATCTTACACATTTTCTAGAACATGGTATAAGAAAAAAATAATTTTTTCGGGTAAAATAAGTATTTTTCAAAAAATGCAGTTTTGCCGCCTTTTGATGGCGCACCCACATTAAATCTAGTTTTTGACATGTTTATAATTTCCATTTGACAAAATAAAATTATTCTTTGGAATCAAGAAATAAAAATTTACTTTGGATAAATTTTTCATTTTATTCTGATTACTTTCACATTTTAATGAATAGTAAAAACACGCTATATTTTAATTAAAAACAACTTTTATCATCGTAATATCTTATGTGGTTAAATTATAATATTGAATGGTTTTAAAGTATAAATATAATATATTTTTACCATTTAATATAATGTATGTCATTAGCATTGATTTTACCTTGAATTCGTAGGTTAAATCAATTCAATCTTTTGCAATGTTTTAAAGAAAAACTCATTTTCTTTCGACAACGAGATTAATTTTAATTTAATTTCTGAAACTTTTGTGTATTAAATTTGGAAAAATGGATTCCATATTTGGAATCAGTGGATCAAAATTATGTTAATAAGCTACTTTTTATTTTTGGGAATTGTGAATAGTAACTACGGTAAATTTTATTTACCATCGTTAAAGGTAAATCGGGTAATTAAGGGTAAATATAATATTATAAAATCACCCTAACACATGTCAAAATCCTATTGGATGACTAAAAGTCTACTCATATCACCTAAGGGTTGGATTAGATTCATTTAATGGACTTTTGTCCATGAAAATAATTTAATTATTATTAAAACCAAAGAATGTGACAACATGTCACTTTCTTAAATCTTATAAGTATAATAATTTTAATTTAGTGAAAAACTTCATGAAACTTCGAACATGAATAGTATCCAGAAAGATAATAAAATTATCTACATCATAAGAATTTATTTTTAATTTTTATTGATTAAATAATTATCATTTATTATGACACAAAGATGATGCAGTAATTGTCTTATTAATGAAATATTGACATAATTGATGTTATAAATGCCCAAATAAATGTAATTTGAGACTTTTTATGACTTACAATAATTTTCTAGGTTAATATGACATGTTATTGTTTATTTAAGTAACTTTTTTTGAACTTATCATTCTGTTATGAATTTCAGAAAAATCATATACCAAATAGTGTCAAAATTGACATAATTTAGTTTTTAAAACAATTATTATATTATTAATTTTTATTTAATTCCTAAATATCTAAGGTTCGGAAAAATGACTTAGATAAGGATATATATATTAATAATAAACAACTTGGGGTTCTTTTGGCTTTTTATTGTATGTTTATTAACCATATAGTGTAAGAAAACAAAAAGACATGGTAAAAGTTAAATTATTTAACTTAGAGTTAAATCTAATTTATAAGGTTAAATTAATAACCTAAACTTGTATAAATCATATTGGATGAGAGGATTTAGACCCATACCCACTTTATCTTAGAAATAAGACCCTTTGGAACCATTATAAACCGAATTTGACCTTAATATAAAATAATATTTTGGGATTTTTCTAAGGTGCCCCTCTCCTCCCTTATAAAATGGCACCTCCTCCCTCTCCTCCTCACACCAATTTGAGCATTCCATATCTTCCAACCCCTGCCATAATCTCTTCTCCACTTCCCTAGTATCATCCTAGAGGTCATGGTCTTCTTCAAATACCATCCTTAGTTCTTTAAGTGGAGGTTAAGTGAAGGCGCGTCAAAAAGAGGTAATATCCATTACCGATCTTTTTCAATTTCTTTCTTCTTCAACTTCTTCTTATTTAGTTGTTTCATGATAAATTAATAACATCAGTATTTCCTATATACTGATATGTTATTATAAATATGAAACAACTCTAATTAACCTTCTATTCGTCCTACAGAAAAAGGAAATCACCGCGCGTGCGTACGTACGAAATACCGTCTCCACGCCGTGGTGTAATCTATTTTCCGCCACCACCTTAATTGGATGGGTATAATGGTGTAATTAGTAACTATATATGATTATTATAAAGTTATATTGATACTGAAATAGTATACATACACTTCAACACAATTCCACGAACATGGAAACGATATCATCGCTCGTGCGTACGTACGGACTACCGTCTCCACGACGCGATGAGATTCATTATCCATGTTAACCGTTCCAGAATGATTATAAAGTATATATAATGAATAATAATGAAATATATGACATGGTAGATCTACTGGATTTATGTATATATATATATATGTATGTCATCTACTTACTTCCATTCAAGACAATAAGGAAAGGAAAACAACGTTCATGCGTACGTACGGACTACCGTCTCCATGAACGGTGTGTTTCATTTCATTTATCTATATATATTATATATATATATATATACTGAATATATATGATATATAAATCATGTTTTATATTCTGGAAGTAAGTAAATCATGATATAAGTAATAATAATGTCAAGAACAACAAGTCCAAACACCTACGATAAGTGAAACGATTTTACCCAAAACGCTTCTTTAACATGGAATTTACAAATGAACGGGTAATATAAAGTCATAAGTGAACCATATATGATATCATAACAATGAATATGATTCTTTAATAAGTTAATTACATTATTTAAATCATTATACAGGAGGTTCGGATACGTACAAAGCATATCGTACATAAGGTAAGGGAAATATCACAATCTCATTTTTATCCGAGATTGTTTATTCATTGGTATTTACTGGGGTGTATTTTATCATCCACATCCATGTTTCCTAAATATGTAATATTTATATCCTTCTACAATATTTTATATCAAATTTTACCCTTCGGTGATTTTTTAGTAAAAGATATGAAAGGAATCTTTTGTTGTTTTTCATACGAGGTACTTTTTGACTTTTCCGACAAAAGTACAAGAAGAATGTTTTTTTTAACTTATACGGCATGAATGGATTTTTAAAACATTATTTCCAAGAATCTTGATTTAAATGTTTTCAAGTTTATTTTTAATCAACTTCTTTTAGTTTATAATTGTATGACATGTTTCGGAAGGAAAAGTGTTTTTGAAGTAGAAAGGATATTTTCCTCAAGAATGGAGTTCAAGTGTTTTATCAAAATTATTTTCTATCTAAGATAATAAAGGGTTCGTTTCTATCCCTATTATTACATTGATCTGATTATTTTGTGATGGAATTATTTTTATGAATTCATTTATCTTATATGAATTGTTTTATGATGTCATGATGTTTAAGATTCACATTTTTATTACATAGGTTATGCTATGATGTATGGTTTATGATTTTGTGGCACAGATAAGAATGGTATCATTATGAGATGGGTGGGACCTATATCTCCCTCCAATGCATTGGGTAAAGATTTTATATCTCATGAGATAGACATGGCTGGAACGGTAGGTTATACTAGTTCAGTGAAAGAGGACTGAAATGAGGGTGACTCGGTTCAGAAATGGACTTTGTCCACTAAGATAGTCTTGGAAATGAGTCTTGACTAATAAGATATGATTATATATGATTATGTGTGTATGCCACAAAGTTTCATGTTTTAAGTTATGATTATTGGGATTACATTTCACTACTATGATTTATCCCATGTTATGAAACTATGATCTCTTTTGCAGGTTAAGATTTCTAAAAGATATGTTCTTATGAATATGACGTGATTGGTATTTCTTTTATTTACCCTTACTGAGCATTTGAGCTCACCCTTTTATGTTTTCTTTTCACCAGGATATAAAGAGAGGATTTAGGTTTAAAAAAAGAAGATCTTTATGGGAGATGTTGAAGATCTTTCACCACGATTAGAATATTATATTCCGAGTTTCCAAAGACACTAAACTATTACGGTCCTTGTGTGTGTGTTTTTGTTAGGTACTAATTATTCCACAAAAGTAATGTAATTTCAATGTACATCAATCTTCGGGTCTCTACACTTGGTGCGGTCATTGGATTAATATATCCACCGTATATTTTTTTATGGGAAGGGAAGTGAATCTTGGGGTAAATCAAGAGAGAAAGAACAGTGGTGGAAGTTAGATCTAGATATAGGGTTATATATAAAATAAACCATAAGAATATGGTGTTTATTTTATATATATGGATTTTGTAGAGGAAAAATGAACCAAAATAATTTGTAGTGGTTTATAGTGATAAAGGAATGCATGCGACAGTGGCCGGGGTTTGGCTAGAAGGGTGTTGATGTTGTCCAGGAGGTGAGGTAGAAGGGTATTATAAATAGGGATTGAGATAAATAAGGTATGATTTATAAGAGGAATAATGTCTTGAAATATTGGGGTGATTTTAGTTGGGGGTCCAACCCATCATTAGGTTTATTTTTCATAGGGGAGGTGGGTTTCCAATAACAAACCAAGCACCACCATCCCCACTATTTTTCCCTTCTATTTAAAAATAAAAAAATTACAATTATGTGAGTTAGAATTGGTATTTAAAAATGATTTATTTGAATTATTTTAATAATTATTATAATAAATTATTTATTTATGGCCTTATTAAAATATATTTATTAATAATTATTTATTAAGGTCTTTATTCATTTTGTGATATGCGAGTATCACACAGGATGTTAGTGGGAGTACTAATAAGAGTCTAACTATACCATTGAATTATAAATATTATTATATACTGTGATGTGGGAGTAATTTTACACATAATTTTAGCGGGGGGTACCATTTAGGTTTTATACGTAGAATGGGAATATTACCTCCCCAATATTCTATGATATGGGAGTACACACATGATATTAGTGGGAGTACCACTGATGTATGAGGTTAACTATGTTTTGGTATTTGTGGGGATATTCCCTATTGTATTTATTATTATTTCAGGTGATTAGAGTACTATTAAATATATAACTACCACCAATGTAATTCCCTAGTCCACAAGACACTCAACTGGTTCCCCGTTATGGTTCACCACATGACCTTAAACATGCCTTTCTATATACTAGAGGTTGTTGACTAGAAACAGAGGTCTAACGAGGTATTATGGGTCTATACCACTATATTATAGTTCATAATCATAAATAAATAACCAAGTATCATACATATTAGAGTATAGAAAATGATAAATAAACTAAACATGCTATAATAAAATTGAATGCTACATACAGACCTAAATAGTCATGCTATACACATCAACTGGTTTCTCACTAGTCTGACAACATATAAAAGATAATTAAACTAAAAATAAACACAGAGATCACCATTTATAACTTCATGATATACTCTACACCCATTATCCAAAACCTTGTTGATCTAATCAATCTTAATTCTTAGACTCCACCCGAGTGGCTCCACTCGATCATGAAATCCTAGGCCTCCACCATATCCCCTATGCATTATGTTAAACCAAAAAACAAACATCAGGTCTTCAGGTACACTGAGGACCATATGTTGGGGGTGATAAACGAATCTTAGTAGGACACCCCCAATGATGAACTTATAACCCACTGTCATAAGTGAATTCTCATGAAATATGATCAGCCAAGCTGATAGATAATTGTAATAAAAAATAAATAAATAACAAAACCACTCTCGATCTCTGATCCTGTGACCTCAATCAACCATACCTACTTTTTCTATATTCAAGGTGTATATGATCATGTATTGATGACCATGAATTTATATAAATATTTAATCCTAAAGTGTATCCTAGATATCCCCAAAAATCAGAATCAAATGGACAACACATCATCCAGAAAGACTACAAGGCCAGATCCCAAGTGTCCTATGAATCTATCCTAATTATTATATAATTAATGGCTCAATGATGATTCCTTATATCATAGTAAATAACTGGATCATATGTCATCCCCATGTAACCACTTCTAATGGCTAGATCCCAGGAATTTTGGGCATCTCAATTAGGAATGAGTAATATCATTAGGCTCAACTGGATAAATCCTACACATAACCTATGCTTCTCATCATAACATTTATAAAAGTGATCATAATCCCCAATCATTAATATATGGATCCTAGAAAGAATAGAAAACCTATGGAACCGTGGAATCTGAGGAATCCCATAGAGACTCATGGTTAAACCCTGACATCCCAGCCATTCTTCAAATGGCTTAACATCTGGATCCCATGAGACACTGGGAATCCAAGGTGACATCATCGTGTCCATGTTGTATCACAAAATTATCCAAAGATATCAAAAATTGGGTCCCCAAAAGTACCTCTAGGAACCCTCCACATTATCATAATATAAAATAAGGATCATAATCTGTATCCCAAGAATTACCTCTAGGAATCCACCAAGATCACCATTACCTATCCTTAGGCCCATTGGTTGTGTCCCAAGAAGTACGTCTGGGAATCCATGGCTGCATAAAAAATAATAATTGAATTCATAAATAATAGAAAGGGTTTGGCTGAATTTTTAAACATATTACCATAGTTTATAATCCCATGGGATCACTTGTTCAGTATGAGTTTTAAGGTGACCCCTAAAACCATATATACCCATAACCATATACACCCACTCGGGTTTGTTCAACTAATGGATACCCACATGGGTCCTCTTAGTCTAGACATATGCAGAGGTATACCTCTTTGGATACATAGGATTGGTATGAAAGAAGATGAATCTCTCTTGGAATCCTCTTGGTTAGAACATATGCAGAGGCATCCAACTTGGGATCTTTAGTCACAATTATTTACTCGAAAAAAATCATGAATCTCAGTTAAATACACCCCATACCCCCATCCTATAACATCTCATGACCTCATAGTCCTAATAGGGTCAATATCATGAGGGAGATTACCTCAAGCCCATCCTCTTTTAATGTCACTCTAGGTTGGCCCAAACACTCAACCTATCTAACTCCACAAGTCATAACTTAGTCCCTATAGCCAAGGACTATCCCAAGATACACCAGTTGAGGAACTTGGTGATCCCATGCCACATTCTCCAACCATTATTATTTCCTTTATCTAGTTATCATACCATGTTTTTCTTTCAATATATCATTGAATTAAATTACTGGAGGAAATCATCTTTGTCTTGGATTCTCACCCCAAAATGCCTCTTAAAATTACTAAAAACATACCAAGGGTTCCACTATCATGTTCTACATATAAAAATACAAAAAAAATCAAATCTTTTTATGTCTTATTCGATATCCTGAGTTCAAAATCACCCAAAAACCTCAAATGGGTAACAAGAGAGTAATATATAGTGTGTACCCTGAGTACATGGAATGTAATCCAAATTATCAACCCTTTACATGTACTTATACATGGACTAGGTACACCTAGGTTCTAGTTGTGTACTACTACATAGCTAGGGAACACCAGGGGTCTGGAAGTGTAATGGAGGGATTTTCCCATGTCCCCCTTATATGGGATGTCTGGCCAAGTACAGTTCACATAGACATGTCCCAACACACAAAATGTACTCACAGTACAATATTTTTAGTCCCAAAAACTCCATACTATATGAATAGAAAGAACAAATGACATTTGTTCTTGAAACCTCGCATGGTGTGATCAGGTTTTCTAAATGGGAAACCACTACAGTCCTTCCAAAACCCAGGTTTCCCCAAAATATCTACAAATTGACCCCCACTAGATCCCTAACAACAGATATAATATTTCAAAACTATAAATTAGTAAATTTATGGGGATTTATTGAAATAAAAACATAAAAAGGTACTACATCTAGGAGGAATCTGCTGAAGCTTCACCCACACATGTGCTACACAGTTATCGCATGATGACCCAACCCTTCATAAGCTCTACAACGATATCTTCCTCCTTCCACAATCTCTATCAATATCTCTATCGCTCTCCCAGTTTTGATAAAGGAAATCTCAAAAGAGGTGATACTCGATAAAAAATGGGAGGAGAGGAGAAAATAAAAGGAAAAGAAAAAAAAAGAAAAAGAAGAAAAAAGAAAAGAAAAAGAAGAGAAAAAGAAAAATGGGTGTGGGCTCTGGCCCAATGCTTAACTCAAGGTTATGCATTACCTTGGAAAATCCCTCCATTACAAACTCAACAAAAAATTCATAATCTCAATCAAATTATCCATTTAAATTATTTCACTGAACTAATTCACTTGAATGATTATTATTTAATTAATTAAATATTAAATATTCTGTAAAAAATAAAATGAATTGGAATATATCCAAACATATATACTAGGGTAAACATCATATTTTAAGACTAACAGAGTGATCATAAAAATTATCTAAGATCATATTCTAGGGTAAAATGACCCATTTACCCATCAATAGTATACAAAATCCAAAAATTCAAATTTCTTCTCATTTTTTCAACCTAGAAAAACATGAGGTATTAGAATCTCCCCACCCTAGCACTTATCATCTTATAGAATTATCGGTGGAATACCACTTTACATTCCATGACTCTAAAAATTTGAAAAATTGATGTTATCTCGACCATCTACTAACTATTCCTACAATATCTATAACTCTACCATCATGAGAGACATTCAACCATGACTGATATGATACTCCCCACTATATGAGTATCATTTTTCATTTCCCCACATCTAATTTCAATGTCCATGACCCACGCTATATTCATCACCAAATTCAATGACTGTACATGTATAAATTGGTCACACCACATCATCAACATGAAAAAATCAACCACCCATACCTAACACACCAATAATGTCAACCTTAACAATCAAAAAACCCCTTAAAATGTGGATCAAATCCTATAATGGACTAAAGTCTACTCCCAAACATAAATATTTCCTTACACCATTCCTCGGGTTCCACCCTCAATAGGTCCACTATGGATACAACACTCAGATTTCTCCAAAATTTGAACAAACATAACACAACCAAACATAGAAAAACTGGAACTATACATATCCCATGAACACTTGTCTTCTATCAATAAGGATTTATCTAGAAATACACACTAACCAACACTATCCTCCTCAAAGTAGAGTGATTCCCAAAAAACCTCTCACAGGCTCTCATGATCACCTAATCCATGAACCAGGAACCTATGATATTGTGCCTAAAACACTAACTGATATTCTCATGCAGGTTAGTTCCAACAAGCTAAAGCACGCTCGCCACTCTTCAAAATCAATCATATCTCCTACCCTAAAATTAACCACATGGTTATTTTCCATTGAACACCATTATAAGTCAATATCTTCCATCCATTCTCTTTTCTATGTACTAAAACACATACCAACAAAAGGACTGGGAACCAGACGAGCCATGCCCTCAAAATATTACCATGATAACAAGGCTCCTCCATTTACACACATTTTAAGGTTCTATAAATCAAAGTTATTAATCCCACAAAACCCAAGGCATCATCATTATTTATCATAACCTTAATGGAAACTACTATTCATCGACCTCAAACACAAGCACCTACCTTGGATTCTTTCATCAATAGCACATGGAAACCCATTCCAACCCCTCTCATGACTTTCCCTTAGTCATCACAAAAGTCCCGACTCACTAAAAACTGAGTCATATCCCAAGGTATCTAGGGCCCCAATTATTCCAAAATCTAGTTCTCATCATAGGTCACAACTCATGGGACATTATCCATGCTCTAGTCTCAATAAAATACAACATCCAATTTGTTAAACACCCTCTCAAGGGTCCTATGTACATATAACCTGTATCACATGACAAAACCAACAATATCATCCAATATGATCTGTATTAAGGGAAACATAACCACTAGAATAGTAATGTATAATGTTATTCCAATATATATGAGAAAATACCATATAGGTTGTTAATGACACTTTAATTAACTGATCTAGAATAATAATGACGCATAGGGGGTTTCCCACTAAGGAATTTTGTTCCTTATTGTCTTACTATGCTCACTACACATCCCACACACCAAGGTATTGTATTTTCATCATCATGAATGTCTCACCATAGATCCAAATAACATTCCATTATAGAGAAATTAATAAACAGGTCTACCCAGCTGAGTTGAATTCTACCAAGTACTTATATTGGAAAATATCATATAAGTAGTTGTTGACACTTTAAACAACTTAACCTATCATTAGTAAAAAAATTCACACTAGCATGAATCTACATCTATTGTAAATACTATGTGAAATCAATAAAGTTTTACGTCCTGACCCAGGTTCTACACACCGGTGCCCTGAGCTGGTTGGCCACATGACCTCAATCATTCCTCCTCGTACAACAGAGGCTTCCGACTAGTAGTGAGGGTTTAATGTCAATTATGGGAAGAATATATCCTCTTTATCAAATTAGCACAAAAGTAGAAATAATTAAACAATATCTAAGAGATATAACCAATTACTAGACAAACCATTATCAAATAATGACTAAAACAAGAATATAATATCCAAAAAAACAATAGATATGTCATACCAATTATGTGTCAGGTGTCATACAAAAAACAAAAATTAAGACACAATGGAATTCCCTAGAAGGTCCCAACACCATTTTTGGTTCCCTAATCCATGTTCCATCCTAACACATCCATATAACATAAGTCTCTTGACCTTATCTTGTCATACTCCCATGAAGTTTATTCGGGTACCGATTAGGCAACCCAAGTAGGGTGTGAGTAAAACTTAGTAGAACACCACCAAAAACATATAAAACAATATATGATCAATAAAAATGTATGTAGTTTTATAAAGAAAATACTAAAATAAATAAAGTAACCAGTTACATATTTAATTATTCTTTATTTAACCACATAAACCCCTAGGTTCCCAAACACAACCAAACCCTCAATATCTGCTTTGACCCGTTCCGGAGTCTGAATAATATCACATATTCAATTAAAAAATCATTATAACACATGGGAATTCGTTATCCATTTCATTTCAATTCATAGCATGACCACTTGGAACAATAGTACAATGCCAACATTTTGGTCCAAGAACACCATGTATATCACCCCATGTGTATTTGGAGTATCAATCCCTATATCACACCTCATTTATTGGTCAATCACCTATGGGTATTTAGAGTATTTGTCTTTATACTTCACTCATATATCAATAAATCACATATGGGTATTTGGAGAATCAATCAAAGTTAATCAACATTAACATTGTTATCACATTTCACATCATGATATACCTTTTCAACTACTAAAAAATCATGATTCAATACTTTAATGACACGAAATAATAAAATAAATTCACCATTAAACCATTTTTCAATATTTAAATAATATAACCCATTAACCCATTAAGGTCAAGTCAACCATCTCATAATTCTCATTGTTAATTAATTTATAGTCACATTAATTTACCAATTACACAACCCTAATTTCCCATAAATTCCATAGTCACAACATTCCATTTATTAGTTAACCAATTAATTAATCTAATTCCAGAAATTTCATAACCAAAATTACCAAAATTTAATTTTCCCATATTCAACTAATTTCATAATCACATGAAAATTAAATTAATTAATTTTATGATTCCATAAATTAAATAATCAATTAATTTATTCAATTCAATATTCAACTTCTAAACATTCCAATTGAAATTTCACAACATTAAATTAGAATTCAAGACTATGGGAATTGGATTTACACCACCCACTTCATAATTAGTGATGAATTATCACCAACAGAAACCAAAAAATCAAGTGGAATAACCAATATCACGAAGAAGAATGAGATCTAGATCCAAGATCAAACTAATTAAATACATTAAAATTTAGATATAGATCCACTACAAATATAATAAATAATCCCATAAAAAGATTGTAAAAATATGGGATAGAGGGAGGAGACCATATGGGATGAGAATATATTACTAGTAGTGGTGCAGATCCATCAATAGATCTTTGATTCAATAAGAACAGAGGTTGGAGGGCCTTGAAATCCATTTGGGAGCCTCTAAAAATGAAAGAAAATAGTTTAGGGTGAATTTAAGGTGTTTAGGGATATAAGATGGAGGTTTTGGAAAATTTTAGTGAATTTTTGTAATAATTAAACCCGTGCACACAGTTTCCTAGAAAGGGATGCATGGTTTTTTAAATCATGCGCCCTAAACATGCGCATCTCCTGTGTGGGTTTCATGGTTACTCGTAATAGGGAACATGGTTTGAAAAACTATTCACCAACTATGAAATATTTCTCTTCCTGGGGTTGTATGTTTTTCTAGGGCATGGTATGTGATTTGGGAAAATTTTTCACCAACCATGTACTTCCCAAAACCTCTCAAAAAACATCAAAATTTCACCCAAACCCACCAAAGATAAAACAGAAACAACATATAATCAAAATAAAGAAAAATAGTATATGTAAATGAGCCCGATACATCTCTATAAAAGGTTGGGATCTTATATAAAGCATGAGACACCTCTTGCTTCTATGGGCCAATATCCAAATCCAATAATTGGATTTATACCAATGGGTTAAGAACTAGAAATAAAAAAACATAAATCTTGAACATTGTTTCAATTACATGAAGTGAAATTCATATAAAAATGTAACATCACATTCCAAGAACAATAATACCAACCCCTGTAACTTGGAATTCCTACCGGTGAAGTTGTTCATGCCACACCATCCTGATATCCATCACAGGCTCTAATACATCCCTATATCTCCTAGATACCATTCCCTAAATAGAAATTCAAAATAAAAAATAAATATATGATACCAATTTGTAATACTCTAATATAGAGGTCACTCAAATGGTGCCCAACCTTGTTCACCACATTGTCATAGGCACACCACCTTATACCCTATAGGCTGGAAACTAGAAATAAGAGTTTAAGGAGGTACCGTGGGGAGACTATACCCCCATATCGAAGTGCACAGTTATAAATAAATAACCAAGAATGATATATAGTTTAGTATTATAAAAAATAATGAACTAAAAATTATATAATAAAATGGAATTATAGATACAAAACCAAAAAAACATTCTATACACACTAACCAATTGACCACTGGGGAGACCACATATAACAACAAGCAAACTGAAAATAAATGTAAAAATATCCCCTCATAACTCTGAGCCATGACACATACCCAGTCTCCAAAACCCTATTGATCTAATATATCCCAATCATAAGACTCTATACAAGTGACTTGACTTGATTATGAAATCATGGGCCTCTACCTTATCCATTATGCCTTGTGATCATCCTAAAATCATACATCAAGTTTTCATGCACATAGTGGTACAGGTACAAGGGGTGAGAAATGAATCTCAGTATGCCACCACCAATAATGAACCTTTAACATTATATAATAAGTTTATGATCATAAAATATTCACATCATGAAAAATAGATAATTTGAATAAAAAACAAAAAATGAATATAAAAATCACTATTTATCCTCTGGTCCTTAACCTAGATAAACCATACTTGTTTCAACCAGTGATGGGGTGTCTCTAAGAATGTCTTTATGAAATTTCCTCTATATAAATATGAGATACAAGGGTATATTCAATACATAAATAAATATTAGGCTCAAACATCCACTAAATGTTCATGAATGTATCCATGACCATAACCCAAGAATCCTAGGAATTCCTCCAAACTCTAGTATAATGAATGGATTGAGGATAATTTATAATATCCTAGAAAATAAATGAAACATATTTCATCCCCATGTCCCCATTCCAAATAGATAGATACTTGGAATCACAAGCATCCTAATCAAGCACGAACGATGTTATTAGGCTTCACAGGATAGATCATACGGCTGACCTAGGCATCACATTTTAAAAATAATAAAACTGATCATAATACTTGAGAATATAGTTTAGATCGTAGATAGGATAAGTATTCTAGGGACTCATGGAATTAAAGGCATCCCATATAGACCTAAGGTCGAATCATAAAATCCTAGTCATTATTCACATGGATTAATAGTGAGATCCTAGGTGACATTGGGCATTCATAAAGACTCGTAGTGTATAATCCTTATCACAACAACGTCTCAAGAGCTCAAAAAATGGGTACTTGGAAGAACCTCTAGGAATCCAACACATCATCATCATATCATATTAGGATCATAAGCTAGATACCAAAAATTAACTCTGATAATCCACCAAGATCATCATCACCTATCATTATTCCCATAGGTTGGGTCACAAAAATTATGTCTGGGTATCCATGAATGCATAAAAAATAAAAAATTGAATGCATAAATAAAATATAAGGGGTGTCGTAATTCCTAATAGTCCATATCCAGAAAAGCTCACATGTTTGGTATAGGTTTGAAGGTGACACCCACAACCATCTCTAACTACAACCATACTCACCCACTCAGGGTTAGTATATCAACAGGAACCCACTTGGGTTATTTGGGTTTTCATTTATGTAGATAAATCCCTCTTGGAATATTTAGGATTGTTATGTAAGAATAGGAATCCATCTGGGAATCTAACTTGGGTTCCTCAGTCATAACTAGTCTCTCAGGACAATGCCCACTACTCAAGGTAATAGATCGTACAACCCATCCTCTGATATCTCATGACCTCATAGGCCAAATAGGTTCAATATCATGAGGGGTATGGCCTCAAGATTATCCCCATTACAAGTCACTACTAGGTTGGCTCGAACACCCAACCTCTCCGCCTCCATGAGTTATAACCCAATCCAGCTAGCTAGAGACTATCTCAAGCTACACCATTCAAGGAAATTAGAAATCCCATACCATATCCTCCAACCATTCTCATGAACCTCATCAGGGTCTCATCCCATGTCTCACTCTCAAGAGGATACTGTATTCAATTACTGGAGTAAAATATCTTCATCATGACTTTAACACCATAAAACCCCTCTTAGAAGTATTCAAAACATCACCAGGGTTCCTCCATCATGTCCTTTGTGAAAAAATACTCAGAATTTACTCCTCTTATTTCCAATTCTATCTATAGGAAAAAAAATACAAAACCCTTAAATGTCTAATAATAGAGAAGTACGTGATTTTCACCCCAAGTACACGACATGTACTCTAAAATCTCCACCCGACCCATGTACTTCTACATATACTGGGTACATTTGGGGTCTATCTGTGCACTACTACATGGAAAGAGAACACCTAGAGTCTAGTCATGTACTTCTACATGGCCATGTCACCATTACATGGGGTTTCTGGCCAAGTACCCAACCACATGGCAATATCCCACTACACAACATGTCCTCTTAGTACATGGTGTGTAGTCCCAAAACAATACATCTTACCTAAATAAGTCGAAATTATGACATGTGTTCTTGAAACCATTCACAATTTGATTGGGTTTTCGGAAATGAAAACCCCTACAATCCTCTTGAAACCCCCATTTTCCCTAAAAACCTAAAAAATAGACCCACATGGGGTCCTCAACAACTCATATAATACTTTAAAACAAGAAAGTAGTAAATATAAGGGTATTTGTGAAACAAACTCAGAAAACAACCTACTTATGGGTGGAATCCTGCCAAATCTTCTCTCATACCCACACTTCATATCTATCGCACGATGACCTAGCTCCTCCCAATCTCTGTGGCGGTATCTCCCTCCTCCCCTCTATCTCTATATCTCTCCCTCTCCATACCCCTCTATAATCCATGATGAAGAGAATCCTCAAGGGATGAGTATATAAGAATAAAATTGGAGGAAAGGAGAAAATAAAAGTAAAATAAAAAAAGGAAAGGAAGAAAAAAGAAAAAGAGAAAGAAAAAGAAAAAGTGGTCTGAGCCCGACCTCAATTCCAAAATCGAGGTTATGTCTTTCCTAGAAAAAACCCTCATTATGGACTCAACCAAAAATTTATAATCTCAATTATAAACTTCATTCAAAATATATTACCAAATTAATTCATGTGAATAAATAATATTAAATTAATTAAATATTAAATGTTCTACAAAAATTAGAACATCTCAAAATTCCACCAAACTTCTATACTAGGCTAAAAACCAGTTTCCAGAACCAAAATGGTGGTCATAAAAATTATTTGAGATCATATAATAAGTTACATTGAGTATTTAACCCTCACAAGTATACATAAGCTAAAAATTCACAATTTTCTTCATTTTTACAACCCAAAAAATATGGGGTATTACAACTAGAAGGAAAATTTCTTGGGTGTGACCCAACATAGAATAAGTTAGAAAGGTAGTGTGATTTTTAACTAGTAGATCTAGTTCTATCCTCACCTATGAATATTTATTGGAAGATTAATTTATCATGATGATAAGGGAACATGATTAATATCATTTATGATATTTATAGTCTTAAGGTGGAGGAAATGAGATTTAAATCCTTTATAACTATGATATAAGGTGATGGGATATGATATTAAGGTGTGTTGGAGTTTGGATGTTATGAGTTATAAAACATAGTTACTAGTTGGTGGGAGTGGTTTCTAGGGGATCTTATTATTATTTTGTTTTGAGTATAGTGTATAATTATGTGAATATATAGTCTGTATGGTTTATTGAATCAATGAATCATTTTATGCTTAGTTTTGAATGAAAAAATATACTTATGTTTTAATTTTACTTACACTTTTTTTATTATGTTTCATGTTTCAGAGGATGATAATATGGTATTGAATTTCTGAAAATGATAACACGAGATGGTGTATACAGAGAATTTGGATAAACAATGTTTTTTTGCTAGATTTCATCTAACTAATGATCAAACACAGCAGTGGTTAAATATTAGTTTTATCAAAAATTAAAGATCTATGTTGAGTTAATTAGAATAATATTATAAAGAATTTAATGTAGTTACAACTGAACTCAAAGAATATAAAATATGGCCATTATATGATTTTATATAAATAAGACTAATATTTTTAAGATCATGAGAAAATACCTTTTTAATTTGAAATAAAGAGATTCATTTTATCATATTGAATTTGTGTAACTTCTTATTTCATAGATAACATTTTATTAGTGAAATATTTTTTTTCTGAGTGTTTTTATAAGAGACTCTATCATGTGAGGTTTTTCATTATAAATCTCTTTATAATTTTATAATTTTATTTATTATTTTTTATCTCGAGTGATCGAGAGATTACAAGACAAATAAAAAGATACCATTGATAATTTAATCAAGGGATTATAGGTTTGGAACCCAAAGATACATTCTGATAGTTATAGTTAAGGGATTTCAAGGATATGAAGAAAAATTTACCTATTGACAGGTTTACATTAAAGGATGTTCCAAATATTAAATAATTTATATCTATATTTTGTTTTTTATCCTCTTTCCACTTAGTATAAAATCAAATACTTATATTGAATGGAAGGTCTTGGTAAAAATATACTTTTGTATTTTAAGGATTGAAATCATTACTTCATGCATTATTTTTTAATATTTATTGTATTTTTTTTTAATTTCTACAATAATTAGAAGTTTCATACTTATTTATATTTCTAATGTGTTTAAAATTATTATTACTTATTTAATTTTTATTATATTTACATCGGTTATACTAATTTTTTAGATTTTTCTATATTTGTTAACTCTTATTTATGAGTCCATAAAAATTTCACAACTACCAAAAAACTAAATGCTTGAGTAGGATTGAAAATTGTAAGTTTATTTAAAAATACAATTCACGTAATGGCCTAATGTTTTGAATATGAAATTAACTTTTCAAATGAATAAATTCCTTGTTAAGTAATGTAGTTATAGAAAACACATGCACTAATTTAGTTAGTTTATACTCTTATAAGTTATATCCCATAAGATTTAAAATACTACTAAGAATCATAACCAATGATAATATATCTATTATATAGTGACTATTATGATTATTATATATTAATGGTTATGATAAAGTCTAATTGAAATAGAAATGAGAATAAATTTCCTCAACAAGTAGGATCATACCCTATGAAGTCCATTTTTCAAAACTTCCTAGGCAGATGGAATCAATGAGACTTTCCCTTAACCAAGACCAAGACGATATTCAATAACTAAATCATGTTTGAAACTTTTTATAGGAGAATTTTAAGCTTAATGAGATCCCGACCCAAACCATGTTCACAAAACCACCCCAAGAAAGTGTCCCCATCACACACCTTACCCTAATGACATACACTAGTGCAATAAAGGGTTGTGTATCTATACCATAACATTATTAATATTTTTATTTTTATTTTTTAAAAATAGTGATAATATTTATCCATTTTTATTATTACTTTATAAATGATTAAATAGCGTGTTTGATAAAAATTAGAATTTGGTACAATGAAACTCAATTTTTGTGTGTGTAATATATATATTCAATCAAGGCACTCTTTTTAATGAATCCATGAATTTTTTAAATCAATTTTATTTTAATAAAATATTATTATTAATTAATATTTAATTAAATATAAATGATAATATAATTTTATAAAGTAAAATGTAATTTTTATAAGGGTCAGAAAACTGTTATTTTCAAAAAACATATATTTTTCAAAAAATGATGAATTTTCATAATTAGATAATTATTTTGATAAAATAAATAATATTTTTAAAATTATCACATCTAATATGTCTAATGGTGAATTTTTCATAATTTCATGAGAAATTCAAATTTTTGGGAAAAAATTAAATACCGTATAAATATATGGTGTGTATTATAGAGTTATAAATTCACAAAAGTGATTTAATAAATACTATAAATAGTATACATGAAAAAAAATTATTATTACCCTTTAAAAATTTTATTTTTGAAGTTATTTGATTATTTTTATAAAACCTTAATGAATCCTCAAAGATTAATATTATATTTTATGTTTTTTAAATTAATTATTTATGAACATGAATCACTTCCACATCAGTAAGGGTATTATTTTAATGAGTTTGTTCTTAGACTTATAAAATATTTAAAACCACTACTCTTTGGTAGAAACCATGGGAAAAATCATGGCAAGGTTTGTGGTTTTGACTACTTTATCACATAAAGTCCAAAACCCATATTTAGAAATTAATAAATAATCCCCCTCTATTTTTATATAATACCCACTCAACCTACCATTCATCTTCACTTAAAATAATTTTTGTATAAATTTACTCTTCCATTACCACTCTATTCCTTATGCTCTGAAGAAGCAATTCCCATGATTTTAGAAGCATTCTCTCAAGGTAAGGGATCATCTCCTTTTCCTCTTTATTCAAGAACCTTATTTATATTATGCCTTTTGATTTCAAATTTTTCATGTTGGTATATGTTTTCATACATTCTCATTACTTCACTTATGATTTCCAAGTGATTAGAGGCCCCTTTCACTCTCATTTAACCCTTCTATGAATCTTTATGTTCCCTGGTTATATTACCAAAATTATCCTATGATTTTCCATGACAAAAATTTATATATTGAATACCCATCCCCATTTACACTCAACAATATTCACCTAGATGTACCTATCCTTCATTTATTTGGAAATTCCATTTATGTAACCCACTCTTCTTAATCATGGGGTCAAAAGTGATGAAATACATTCTTATATTGTATGATCCATATGGAACACTTTTGCATCTACATGATATAAAATTGATGGGTGGGATTAGAATTATATAGACCTCCATTGCATTGGGTAATGTTTCTATCTCATGAGATAACATGTATGGTGAATATGAGGTTATCTTAATCACACTATGTTATGATGTCTAGGTGGATAGCCTAGACCTATTTTTATGATGTCATCTTATATATTTTTTCCACATTCCCATGTTGTCTTTATGTTATCATGTTATATGTAGGAAATTAGTGGCGTTGGAGAGTTAAATTTGTGTTTTATTCTACTTACAGTGGGGTTCTAGGTTATTTTTGAAAAGCATAATAATTTTATGTTTGATTATTTTCATTTTTATATTATTGGTATGAAGGTTAGAAAAAGATGAATCATAGTAGAGTTTTATGGTATGTTCAAGTGAAAGGATAGGTCTCATATTCTTAGAAGCCTCATGTATCAGTTACCTTCCCCATAAGACTTGATCAAGTTGTCGAGCATGTCAAATTAGTTGTTTTGTTTTAACAAGAATTTATGTAGTATAACAGGATCCCTAGGTCATCTCTCGAAAGATCCTTATATCATTAATTCAAAAATAAGGTTATAATTATTAAAATAAAGGGGTAATGGGGTTTTATAAAACTAGGATTTTTTTGATTTAAAAACTAAAATTGAAGCTATATTACTAAGTGAGAGAAACTAGTTGGAGAAATCATGATCAACCTGGGTAAGTGTCCCTTATTTCTCAATATATCATCACACTCAAGGGAATGGGAAGGATAATTGATTACTTGATTTTATACATACAGAAACCAGTTTGGTATGTGTGTTCTTACTAGATTAGCACCTAGGATTTGATCGATCGATGATATTGATTACCAACGACTGCTCAGAATCAATAAAATATTGTTGATGTAAGAACCAAAATCAATCAAGGAATTTCGTCAAAAATGTGATGAGATGTCCATATTTGATTCTATTAAAAAAAATCTCAACCAAACATGCATAATAATGTGTTATACCTTATGGATTTAATCAAATGATACCATCCATAAGAACACCCATGAAAGAGAATAGGTGAGAGAAGAGGAAACCACACTAAAATAATCACACGATCCAATTTGTACATGTAAGAATAAGGATTATTCTTCCTTTGATTTGTATTTTATCAAACTAGAATAAAGAAAAAATCAAAAGGTTTAAATGAAGAACAATAGACTACAAAACTAGAAATTCAATTACCTTCCAATGGTTACAAGCTTGGAGCTCAGTATTACAATAAGGAACACCCCCCAAATTTATCACTAAGAGGATTAAAAGTACATGAGGGAAAAGGTAATTAAAATTTAAGAATATATATCTCATGTTTGACTCACCCTTAACCATGTTCATGTAACAATAATGTCCAAAATAATTGTTTGTTTGTTTGATTGTCCTTTTTTTGATTTTTTTTATTTTTTATGGAATATGAATAAAATGACAACAATTAATAATAATTACAGTAGAAAATAGAATAGAATGTTATATTATGAAATTATAGAGAGAGAGAAGAAGAATAAGAAGAAGGGAGAGAGGAAATACACAAAAAAAAAACTAAAATAAAAATAAAAATCAAAAGGTGGGAGATATAGAAAGGAGTAATAATTACAATGAAATGTAAAGAAATAAAAATAAATAAATAAATAAATGATCTTGGATCCCTATCATGTTATTTTATTTACAAAATTTTTGGAAGATAATTTTCTAGAACCTTGCATCTTTATCTCACCGATGGTGTTTTCCCATTTTCCCACATGAGTTCGTAGGTATTGAATAGCCGATTATGTGGTCTATTGGAACTGGAGGTTCTGGGTTTCCATTTTCTTCACCATATCCTCGAGGATTGGTATAGATTTGGGAGGAGGATGAGGAAGATGAATTTTTTAAATATCTGAAGGATAAGAAGGTTGCATACCTTGACCTTATTGATACCAATTCTGCTTGGGGTAGCTTGAGTTTCCTCCTTGTTGGTACTATGGTTATTCTTTCCACCCAATGTATGGATTTGGTCTGAATGGTTCTTTGATAATGGTTGGTTCTTAATAAAAAGGATTCCATGGAAATACAATTGAACAATACTTAGATGAATCCTGAAGTTGTGGGCACTGGTCAGAAAAATGAGTATTTTCAAAACAAATACCACAGTGAAATGGAACATGGGGAGAGTTTGAATTTCCATGTGTTTGAGCTAATTGCCTTATACAGGTATACATCACATCACGTTTATTATATATTTTTTTTTCTAGGGATGAATAACTTACCTCATGAAATCATCAATTTGGTGCAATTTCTCATGTACCAAATTGTTGTGCATTCTGATCCATGATGGCTATTAAGTCATGAGGGGCAGAAAGAGTTTTATCAACTAGGCCACCGCCAGATGAAACATCTATCATTCCACGATCCATGGGGAAAAGTCCCTCATAGAATTATTGAATTAATAGTTTTTCACTACTCTAGTGGGGTCATCTTGAGAAAGGTCTTTTGAATCTCTCCTAGTATTCATGAAGTGTCACTCATTTTGATTGACTAATGCCACAAATTTCATTCCTAATTGATGTAGATTGGGAGGCCAGGAAGAAAATATATAAAAATAGTCTTTTATGTAATTATATCCCCCAATTCTGGTAGGAAGATAGTATATCCAGTCTTTGGCTACACCATCAAGGGAGAAAGGAAAGGCCCTAAACATAATTAGGTCCTCAGGCACATTTTCGGGTTTCATGGTGGAACACACTATGTGAAACTCTTTGAGATGTTTGTGAGGGTCCTCACCAGTAATACCATGGAATTTGGTAAGGAGGTATATGAGTCATTATATTAGATAAAATTTTTATTATTACTTAGTATATTGTATGTACACTGGTTGGTACTCCACTTCCGAGGTGGTCGGTTCTTTTTAGGTATGGTTATTTGTAGCCTTGTTTTCTTGGGCTTGTTTTGGTTCAATTTTTGATTTGTTTAGGACCACTTGATGTAAAAAAAGGGGTTAATAAATGTTACTTTAATTTACTACTCTATATGAAATAATTTTTGATTGAATTGACTTTTCAATTTCAGGTTCAAATTCAAGTAGTGTTTCTTTTCCAGATCTTGTCATGCAACAATGATGTCCAATATTATTGTTTGTTTGTTTGATTGTCCCTTTATTTTGGATTTTTTGGAATTTTTTTAATGGAATATGAATAAAATAAAAAAACATAAGAATAATTATTGTATAAAATGAATCCTAATGTTATATTACATAATTAGAGAGAGATAAAAAGAAGAATAAGAAGAAGAAGAGAGAGGAAAGACACACAAAAACATTCTAAAATAGAAAAATAAAATAAAAAATGGGGGTTGGGGATATAGAAAGGACTAATAAATAAAAATTAATGTAAATAAATAAAATAAAATAAAAAATTGATATTGGATCCCTGACAATGGCACTAAAGTTTGATTGTGTTGCCGAGTGCGTCAAATTAGTTGTTTAGTTTTATCTAGAATTTATGTAGTATAGCAAGAATACTATGTCTTCTCTCGATAGAGCCTTATATCATTAATAATAAAATAAGGTTATGATTTTGAAAATAAAAGGGGAATGGGGTTTTTAAATCTTGGGTTTTGTTGATTTTAAAACATAAATTGAAACTATATTACTAAGTGAGAGAAACTAGTTTGAGAAATCACGATCAACCTGGGTAACTATTTTTTGATTCTCAATCTATCAATGATCTCAAGGGAATGGAAAGGACAATTGATTACTTGATTGTATACATACTAAAACAAGTATGGTATGTGAGTTATTACTATATTACCACCTATGATTTTATCAATCGATGATATTGAATATCAGTGACCACTAAGAGACAATAAAATATTACTGATGTAAGAACCGAACTCAATCAAGGAATCACACCAACAACGTGATGAGATGTCCAGATTTGGGTCAAAATGAAAAATTGTTCTAAACAAAAAATACACAATAATGGGTTATACATTTTTTATTTAATCAAATGATACCATCCTTAAGAACATCCATGAAAGAGAAGAGGTGTGAGAAGAGGCAACCACACTCAAATCATCGCAAGATCCGATTTATGGATGGAATCATGAGGATTATTGTTCCTTTGATTTGTATTATATAAAACCAAAATGAAAAAATAAAAAGGAATAAATGAATAAAAATATACTTAAGACTTGGAAATTAAATTATCTTCCAATTGTTACATGCATGGAGCTCAGGATTATAATAAGGAACACCCCTCAAATTGATCACTAAGAGGCTTAGAAATACATGGGGGAGGGGAAGGGAATTAAAATGGAAGAAGAGAGCTCTAAAGTTCAACTAACCCTTAATCCTAGTCATTAAGCATGAGATAATGAGTGTGAAGGGTAATTTTATGGGAAAAACATCACAATTTTCAAAAAATCAGTCTAGTGCCTAAGGGGCTAGGAAACTATTCATGGAAGACTTCTTCTTCATTCTTTATCCAGCTAGTTGAATGACCAAAACGTGTGAAAATAACTTAAAATTCAATGGAGATGTGGGCCTTAAAGTTATATGTAAAATGGATTTATAATCAGTCCAATTAGAGTTCTGAGTGCCGATTTATGGCCCAAATACAGAAGGGTGGTCCAATCTGGACTGGCCAGAATTTCTTCAAATTGTGGGCCTATTTTGGGCCTCCAAATGGATGAATTGAGATCCCTGGTCTTCTAGAGAAATGTATACCACATGTTTTTTCATTCATATACCTATTTTTGGACTAATTGGATACACTAATTATCAAAAGTATGTATTTATGCCCTCATGGATGCTTTGGCTCCTGCGTTGTTTGGCCCATTTTGCTTGAATTCCACCATGGGCTCTCCAAATCACCTTATCATACAATATAAACACTAAAAATGTAAAATTACCATATTAAAAAGTGATAAAAATAATTAATTGAATAAAAAATGAAGTTAAATTTATTAATATACTTTTAATATTCACTAAAAAATAGTTTTAAACAGTGGTGTAGGGGTGGAAATGAATAGTGAATCACTATGCGATCAAGAATCTATTAGAGGATGTGGTAATTGGGTGTGTTGGAATAAGATAGTCTATAGCTTGAAACTCAATGCCGATGGGTCCTAGGTGTAGGAGATTATGATAGGTGGTGGTTTGGTCTAGAATAGTTAGGGATATGTTTCAGTGTCCTTCAGTTCTTTTTACAGACCTAGAACTTCTCTTATGGATGAGACTAATGCACTTTTCAGTGGGATACTTATATACATGCTTTATAATATCATAATTACTAAATTTTAAATGAAATATATTTTTATACCCATATTTTTCATAACTCAGTCTTCTCCACATTGGACAATTGTTTATCAGATTAGATCATGTATTGATCTGTTAGATTATAGTGTGGATATCATGAACACTTGGCATGTGGGAAATAGAGTGGTGAATTGTTTGGACTCTTAATGTCATCATCATGAAACTCTTTTAATTTATTTTTTCATTGGGTCACTTCCCAAATAATTTATGTGTATTTTAATATAATACAACCAAGGCCTCAACCATTTTAGGCCTATATTTTCCAAGGTTTGGCCACTCATTTTATAAAATTATTTATTTTGTGTGTGTGTATCATTTTATATTATGCATCATTGTTCATTATTATGATTCCCACCCCTCTTATGTTACCTTATATACCTATTGGATCACATGTACTTATTTACCTTATGTTATTATTTTTTTATTCCAATACTGGGATTTATATCCCACCCATTTCTTATGTACATACATAGTTTATTCAATGAATTTGTAGAAGAGAAAGGGAATTTTAGAGGAATTTTGTGGAGTGTTAAATGATATCTTAATAACCATGTTCATGTTGTTGTGCTATGTACCAAATATCTAAAATACATCATGCCTCATTATCTTCTAGGATTGTATTATGTGTACCTTTATGTAATAAATCATGAATTAATATATATTAAAGATATGGGTTTTCATATTGGTATCAGAGTAAAATTGATTTATTTTTGGGGATTGGTATTAGAAAAACCTTTTGATATCTTTAGGGATAATAATAAATAAAGGAAAACATCCCTAAATTTTTTAATGTATATTTCAAGTGGTTTCTAAGAAAATATATCCCTATCTGGATGCTATAAGTGGATGTGGCCCTGACACAGTTGTACCTTGGGGTAATAACCCCGAAATAATATCATTGAGTGAGACTCAGTCATCACCTAGTGCATTAAAAAGATTCATTTCTACACACTTAGTTTGAAACTCCATGGAGATATGCTTTGGTAAATTTTTAAGCTCATTAAAAATTAATATGATGGGAATAAAATTGACTAAGAAATTTTATATTAGGAAATAAACAATGGATAACTTATATTGAAACCTATAAATTTATATATTAAGGAATATATATAATTTATGAGTTACCTCTTCAATGTTCATAGTTTCCCATTTATGTGTTTATTAGTTTTAAAATTATCATCACTAAGACTATTTTGGATTATGTAAATTATGAGAACCAAAATCAAATAATGAATAGTTGGTTTATCATCTATTCATGAATTTTAAATGACCTATGTGACTATGGTTATATGAATTCCTTCATATCAAGAAAGGTTTTTAGAAATATTCAAAAACCAATTCAAAACATGTAAGTAGATATATCATTGAAAATTATATAGCAATTATAATATCCCAAGTATATAAATCCTCCCCAGTTAAATTTTTTGGATGAATTTCCTGATGAACCTTGTTATATTCCCATTAGTAGAATTTTATTCTATTTTGGGGATTAATTGTATTTATTTTTATATATAGAACAAAAATTTATGACGGAATTAAATAAACCTATGTAGTGCAAATCGCCATATGATTCTATACAAGTTCAAGTAAGAGGATGAATCTACTTTGGGATTGTAATCTCAATCATGGATATTATTGTCGTATGAGCAAGCATATCCAGGTAAAATGATTGAGACTAAGGATAATATCATCCTTAATGAAATTTTCATTTTAAGGGAATATGTTAATGTATTTCTCAAAGAACTATATGGTTTTCCACAATGTTGTGAGTCTAAGTTCTCAATAAAGATTATACCTATAGATTTTCCAATATCCAATAATACTTATAGAATTGAAATTTTTGAACTTGAGGATCTTAAGAAGAAAATATATTAGAATCTAGACAAAGGGTTTTTATGCCTAAGTGCTTCACCATGGGGTTCCGCGGTACTCTTCATCAAGAAGTAGGAAGGGTCAATGTGCCTCTGTATTTATTATCATGATATCAACAAGACACAATAAAGAACAAGTAGCCTCTACCATGGATTGATAACTTGTTTGATAAACTATGTGGAGCCTAGTACGTATCCACAGTGGATCTTTAATCAAGATATTATCAAGTAATGGAGAATAATACTGATATCCCCAAGACTTGGTTTTCATATAAGCTATGGGAACCAATATTTCATAGTGATTCCATTTGACACACTAATGCTCTAGGTATTTTCATGGACTTGATGAATCTAGAATTTAAATTTTTGGTAATATTTATAGAGAATATTATTATATATTATTAAATCATGGTGGAAGATTAGGGTCATTTTAATTCTATACTGAAAACATTGTAAAAAGAAATTTTATTTATAAAGTATAGTTAATTCAAGTTCTATAAGGTGAAAGTAACATTCTTGGGGCATGTTATTACAGGAAAAGAGATATTTTTGTATGCTTCAAACACTAATGTAATTGAATAATGGATTAGACTTACATCTATGATGGAAATATGTATTTTCCTTGTATTATATGGGTACTATCATTGATTTTTGATAAAATTATCCTGATTTTCAAGCCCACTAACCAAGCTTACTCAAAAGGGAGTTAAGATTGTTTTGAAAGATGAAAGTGAATAAAGATTTAAAGAGTTTAAGATGAGGATAATCATTAAACCTATGACCACATTACCCACTATTAGGGAAGGATTGTTTATTTCAATTGATGTATCCAAAAATAGATTGGGTTGTGTACTCATACTAGATGAAAAAGTGTTATCCTATTCCTCCAATCAATTAAATATTTATGAGAATAACTTCCCAACCCATGATATTGAATTGGACACAGTGACATTCTCTCTAAATATTTAGTGAAGTTATCTCTATAGGGAGATGTGTGGAATATATATGGATAATAAAATCCTCAATTATATATTTATAAAAAAGGATCTCAATATGAGACAATGATGGTGGCTCAATCTGATCAAAGATTAAGATTGTTCAATCCATTACCATCCTAGGAAGGTGAAAAAAGTGGAATATTATTTTAGTATAAAGCATATTATAACCATATCCATGATTAGGATTGGAAGGGATCCAATATTCTTGGACATGCAAAAGATGGACATGATAATAATAAAGGGATCTTCATCCTACCTTCCTCAAATAATTGCACAACTATTTATTCTTAATAGGATCAAGGAGGACCAGAAAGATGATGAGGTTCTATAAAAAATGTATCAAATATTATAGAGTTCAATTATGATAAATATGGATTAATAATGTTTAGAACCCAAATACGCATCCCATAAAAACAATAACCGAATATGAAACTTATGGATGATTCTCATAAGTTATCCTTATCTATTTATCTAGAAAGAACAAATATGTATAGAGATTTGAAGTAAAACCTGTAGTGGTATAACATGAAGAGGAATATTATAGAATTTATATCACAATTCTTAGTATTCCAACAAGTAAAGGTTACATTATAAAAGTATAAGGGTGTGATTA
This sequence comes from Viscum album, assembly GCA_963277665.1. Taxonomy (NCBI): domain Eukaryota; kingdom Viridiplantae; phylum Streptophyta; class Magnoliopsida; order Santalales; family Viscaceae; genus Viscum; species Viscum album. Next base: position 1,050,585,697 of record OY728146.1, on the reverse strand, counting down.
AACCATTTCCCATACCATTATTGAAATGGGAAAACATAACCATGAATTTTATCATAGGATTCCCCAAGACCCCTTATGTAAATAAAAAATTTTGGGTGGTAGATGATAACCTTAGTAAGTCACTGCATTTAATTAATATCAAGTATGATTTATCTCTTGACCAAATTTCCAAGATATACATAAGATAAGTGGTAAGACTAAATGAAGTAACACTCTCTATTTTATCTGATTGAGATCTGAGGTTTAACTCAAGGTTATAGATAATCCTTTAGCATGCAGTAAATACTAAGCTAAGTTTCAGCAAACTTATCACCCTTGAATGGATGAACAATATTAAAGGATCATTAAAAATTATAAGTATATTTTGATATCATGTTCAATGTATTTACAAAGATGTTGGGTTCAACTTATTCCACTAGAAGAGTTATCATATAACAATAGTTTCCATTATAGAATTCAAATGAAACTTTATGATCTTTTTATGAGAGGAGGTGTTGGAGTCCAATATTTTGGGAAGAAGTTAGTGAGCATAAGCTAATGGGGACTATTATTGTCCAAGAGATGATATATAAGGTTCAAACCATTCAACTATATATGAAATCCATAAAAAGTTGACAAAAAATCTATGCAGAAAATTTTTGATGAGACCTAGAGTTTGAGGTTAGGGATAAAATTTTCCTTCATATATAAAAATGGAATAAAATCATGAGGCTTGGAAAGAATAAGAATATTAGTCCCAGATACATTATCCCCTTTGATATCCTTGGTCATATCAGAGTAGTGGCCTATCGACTAACACTCCAACCTAACCTATCTAAAGTACATGATGTGTTCTATGTATCCCTCTTAAGGAAGACATACCATACCCCTCACATGTAATGAATTCAGTGGTGGTACCATTGGAGAATGATATTTTATATGAGGAGAATTTGTGAAGATATTAAATCATATAGATAAAGTTTTATACAATAAGAAAAATCACCTAGTCAAAGTACTGTAGTAGAACCTAAATTTTGAGGAAGAAACATGGGATCCATAAGAGTAAATGAAACAAAAGTACCCTCATATATTTTAGTGTATGAAATAAAAATTTTCAGGGAAAATTTTTTGAAGGGGGGAAGAATGTATTGACCTAAAGCTCTAAAAATGAAATACCCTTTTTCAAATGAATAAATTCCTTATTAAGTAGTTGTTATAGAAAACACATACACTACTTTGGATAGTTTAGAACATTATAATTTATATAATAACATATTCAAAAGACAAGTAATAATCATAACCATTGATAATATAGTCATTATATAGTTACTATTATGATTAGTACATATTCAAGGTGATGATAAATTCCAATTGACCCAGACAGAAGAAGAGATCACCTCGACCAGTAGTATCATACCTTATGAGGTCCATTAATATAACTTCTATGGAATATGACATCATTGTAATGTTCCCTTGAACTATATCAAGACGATATTCAACAACTAAAGTATGAGTAAAACCATTTATAGGAGAAGTTCAAACTTATTGATATCACAACCCAATCCATATTCACTGAGCCACCCCAAAAAAGGTTTAGAATCCTATAATTTACCCTTAGGTCATATACTATTTTAATAATGGGTTATGTATCTAGACCTTAAAATTTGAATTTTTATATTTTTAATTTTTAAAATAATGATAATATTTTACCCTTTTTTATTATTACTTTACAAATAATTTAATAATGAGTTTGATAAAAATTATATTTTTATATGATAAAACACAAATTGTATTTTTGGGAAATATATAATTTAAATCAATAAAATTTATTTGATGAATTAAATTTTTTTAAAAGTGTATTTTAATAAAATATTATTATTATATAATATTTATCAAATATAAATGATAATATAATTTTATGAAGTCAAATGTAATTTTTTAAGGGTTAGAAAACTATTATTTTAAAAAATAGCATTTTTTTAATAAATGGGTTTTTTTATTTAAAACTATAAATTATCATATTTAAAGAATTATTTTGATAAAATTAATCTTATTTTTTAAACTAGAATATTGAAATTATCCAAAAATTATTTTTTTATAATTTTCTAAGACACTTGAATTTCTGTGTGAAAATAAAATACATTATAATTATATGGTATGTATTACAACATCATAAACATCCAAAAGTGATATAATAAATACTGTAAGGAGTATCCATCATAAAAATTATGTTTTCACTTTAAAATAATTTGTTTTTATGTTATTTTATTAATTTTATGAAAACTTAATGAATCCTATAAAACCTATATTACATTTTAAGGTTTTATAATCAATTATTTATAAAAATGACTGAATTACACATTAATAAGTGTATTATTTTTTTTTTCTTAACCACATAAAATATTTAAATAAACTCATATATGATATAAACCAAGTGAAAAAACCAAGTTATGGTTTGTGTTTTTGATTAATTCATCATATAGAGACCAAAACATAAGTTTTGAAATTAAAAAATAATTCTCCTCTCTTTTTATATAAAAAACCACCCAACTTCCCATTAATCTTAACTAAAAACACTTGGATAATTAATTTACTAATAGCTTACCTCTCTATATACCTCATAAAATTCACCAAAGCTCTTAAGAATCTCCTCCCAAGCTTTTCAAAGTGCCCTCTCATGGTAAGAGATCTTCTCCTTTACCACTTTATTCAAGAACCTTCTTTATATTATAAATTTTTATTTCTAATTTTTTATGTAGGGATATGTCTTAACAAATCTATATTACATTAATTGTGATTTAAAAGTGATTATAGACTCATTTCAATATTATTTAACTCCTAAATGAATCTTCATGTACCCCCGTTATGCTGTCGAAATTATCCTACAATTATCTGTTCCATACCTTTAGGTAGAGAATACCCATCCTCATTTCTACTAAAAGGTATTCACCTATATGTACCTATCATTAATTTATTGTGGACTTCCATGTATCTAACCCCCACTTCTTAATAATGAGTTTAAAACTGAAAAAATTTGTTTTTATATTATATGATATATGTGGTAAACTTATGCATGTAATGATATAAAAGTGACAGGTGGGCCCCTAAATATATAGCCCTTCAATTAATTGGGTATTTTTTATCTCATGAGATACCATATATAGTGCATGATAGGTAATACTATGAACATTATGTTATGATGTCTCAGTGGTTATCCTTGACCCATTTTTATTATGTCATGTTATATGTTGTTTCCAAATTCCCATGTTTTATTTATGTTATCTTACCATATCATGCCTCATTGTTCATAATTTTGATTCCCACCCCTCTTTTATTAGATTTACAAGACTCTTGTCTCACATTTACTACTTTACCATATTATATTCTTTTTTTATTCTCTTACTGGGCTTTATATCTCACCCCTTTATTATGTATGTCCCTAGGTTATCCTATGTAGTTATAGATGAGAAAAGAAAATTAAAGGAACTGTTGTGGAGTTTTAAATAATTTCATTATATCCATGTTCAATTTTGAAGAACCTTTGTGTTTTTTTGTTTTTAACAATTTTTTTATTTGTTGACAATTATTTTTTTAAATATTTTTTTGAAAAACAGGTGAAAGGTATTGAATGTTCGAACCCAAACACAAAGTGGGAGAAAATTTTTTCTTTTGAGGAAGTTGTTTTTCAGAATCAAAGTGCTATACTGAGCATCAATAGACTTATATTTCCAGACTGAGCAGTACGAGATGGAATTTTTTTTAGGATGTTGAAATCTAGAAATTCTAAAATACTGATCATAAGGCTCAGGTCTATAAACATGAAGAATCAGTTGAAGTTTATGTTAGAAAGATAGTTGTTGCTGAAAAATGTGAAGTCATGAGTTTGAAATTTCTATACTTGCTAACCTAGAATCAAATAGTGATATGCCAATATCAAAAATTCTCAAAATCATGAGAGATTCATGATAAAAATATGAGTTTGTGTTTGAAGAGTTATGAATTCATCGGTGTGATGAAACTTGTGAAGATAAAGATACTCGTTTTCAGTGAGATCGATAAATCAAATATACACATAATAAAATCCAAAAGAAACAGAGGCATAAATTGTAGATTTTTGGATGTTTTCCTTTTCTTTAATTAGAGGAAGAAAGAATTTTTTGAGTAAGAAAGTCTGAATGTTGCTGAAGATGTTGAATGAAGACAGTGATGTTAGGAGTTAAAACATTCTTAAACTTTATAAAATTAAGTTATATGATTCTTTGGTAGTTTTTAATTATAAAATATCATAAGTTATCTATAACACTTGTGATGCAATACTAATGAAGAAGACGAGGGAATAGGTATAGCCAAATGTATTTAGTTTGGGTTGGAAAGAAATAAGGTGATGAAAGTAAGGGAAGTAATAATACATTCCTATGTATGTTAGACGATGTTTTTCAAATCTTGAAGCTCTCATAAATCATGAAAACTATCCTAATAAATATATTTTGATGAAATGGAGGAATCTTAAATATTTTATCAGTTCTAGGAATCAATACAAATTTTTTATCAGATCCAGAAGTACTAGACACAGATATTTTTAGAAGTCTAAGTGAGTTATAACTGAAGTGGTTTGAAGAATTTTAAAGTTACATATTGGAGTTTCCATCATAGTTATAATTTCATAATAATTATAATTCCATAATTTTGAGGATTCCATCAAACAGATGTTGACAAAGTTCCATCATACAAACTCTAAGAAGAAAAGTCAATCAGACTGATTATGAGGAGGAAAGTTAATCGAACTAGATCTAAGAAAAAAAGTCAATCAAACTAAATTTGATAGGAAATTACAATCATAATGAGTTTAGTAAGTTCCATCATAATGAGATGATGAAGTTCTGTGGTACTGAAAAAGTTATGAATTATGAGAAGACTGGTTATAGAGAAGACTCATGATGATTCATAAATATTAGTAAATAGTTTAAGTGGTCCAAATTGAAATTAAAATATTCATAGATCTCAGAGTTTTTGATTTTGAGTAGGTGATAAATTTTTTTGTTTTACCACCTTTTTATTTTTGGGATGCATATAAATATAAGAACTTACATTTATTTTTTTCAACCTTTTTATGTGAGTGGAAAATGTGGAGTGCTGTAGAATTCATGTAGAACTTATCTTCCTAGACTGAGACCTCATTAGAAGGCTAGACATATGAAAGTTTAGTTTACCAAACTGATGAAGATCAAACTGAATATTTGAGAAGAGTCTGATTAATGAATATTGAGAATGGGTTCATCATACTTAGTCCATCAGACTTAATTCATCAGACTTAGTCCATCAGACCCATCCCCATCAAACTGAGAGAATCAGACCCAGCCACATATGATTGAGGATATGGAAAAATAACTTGTGGAGCAGTTTGAACAAATTCATTATTATTTTATTTTGAATTAATTATTTTTAATAAAAATTTATAAACTTATGATATAAAAATATAATCATTTATATTAGGAGATAAAATCTGTCTAATGGGAGTTTTCACAAGTTGTATCCACTTCTTCATAATAGTGAATTTTCATAGACCCACAAGATTGTCTGTAGAAAGGATGTAGTTTCTCATACTGATGCCAAAACCTATTACTATTATGATCTTTACTTTATTTCCTACTTTTTCATGCATGAGTATTTACTAAAATATGATAAGAATATAAATTTTAACAGTTTATAGGGGTTAAGTTTTTAAAAGTATTGAAATGTATAAAAGTGAACAATTAATCCACCCCCCTTTTTAGTTGTTATTAGATCCTTTGGAAATTCAATTAGTATCAAATCCAAGGGTCCATTGTTGAATACTTATCATGGATAATCTCAATTTGACCAAAATTATAGTAATTCCTACCTTTGATGTAAAAAATTATTATTGATAGAGAAATAGGATGATTCCTTTTCTCTAATCTCTTGACTTGGAAGTTGATGATGCTGCTATAATTGGCTTTCCACCTACTGAGAAAGATGATCCCATGATTTTTGAAAATAAGATAAATATAGAAGTAAATGGAAAGTATAGAAATTATATCCTTATTTCCAAATAAAAAAATTTATATATGAAGGTGATGGGTCTCAAAACATCAAAGAGTTTGTGGGATAAGAAGAAAAGTATATTTGAAGGGAACATTAAAGTGATGGAAGAGAAGCTAAAAATATAGCATAGTAAGTATGAATACATAATAAAGAGAGATAAATAATCCATTTATGAATAATTCACTAGAGTAAATGAATTATTTTACAACATTAGAGGTTTTTTATATGTTCTCTATGATTCTAAAATCATAAAGAAACTTATGAGAAACTTTCCAGATAGGGTTGATTCTAAAACTTCATATTTAAAAGATAAAGCTGATTTATATCTTAATGAATTGAATAACATTATTATTGCCTATGAAATGTGGAAAAATCATTTTTTCAAAGATAATATGAAAGATGAAATGGATTTTGAATCCATGAGAAAAATGAAAATACAGGATGTTGAAGATACTGATCCTTGTGACACCTAATATAAAGATGATGAAGGGTTGAGTGAAAAAATAATGTCTCTTATATCCATTAACTATCAAATAGGATGAAAAAATTCATGGAGGAAAACTTCCACTCATGTTTTTTAAGTGTGTAAGAATTAGAAAATTTTCTATGAATTTACCCAAGAAGAAAGTTGGTGAGCATCAATATAATTTTGATGAAACACCTCGATAGAAGAAGTGGAATAAAATTTCTAAAGAATAAAATTCATCAAAAAACACTAGAAAAAGTTCAATAGATAAAATAATTATTTTGAGTATAAAAGTTGAATCAGAATCAACTGAAAAAATTTCTTCAGAAGATTAATATTTAGAAAAATTAAGAACCTTTATTTAAAAAGTTGAGAAAACAAAATATTACTCAGATAGAAAAGAAGGTGGTAAAGAATCATATATAGAGAGTATCAAATCAGGACATAACATGCTTCATGTGTTGAGAAAAACATAACTCTCAAGAAATAAATTAATCTATTGAAGAAATATTGTGAATAATTTAATGAAGGAAGAAAATATGTTATCAAACAAGAGGAAGAATACATTCAAGATATGTTAAGTTACAAATTAAGAGTTGCTGAATGGGGAAAGATGGTTGAAGATCTCAATAATAAATTGGAAGCTAAGGAATAATAATTCAATAAGTTTTAATCAAAACTTCTTGTGCAAGAAATTACCTCAATAAAGATGAATGAAAACTTCTTCAATGTTTTATAAGTAAAAGATAATACTTCTAAAATTGTTAAGAAAGTTCAAATCAAAAATATTATAAAATCCTCACCCAGAAAAAATAATGTTTCATCTGATTTTTCTAACCATCCAGGTGAGAATAAAAGTGTTGGGAAATATTGAGTTGAGAATGTATGTGAGAAACCTATCAGATTTAAAAGATTTAAAAACTCCTTCTGTAGGAAAATGTTCCACACCCAAAGTATGTTAGAGAAAAAATAAGTTATCCATATAAACAAAGTTTTTATAGAGAAAGATCTTACTTCAATAGAAAATAAACATTTAATGGTTTTTTTTTGTTCTATGGAATCTATGGGTATACGGATTATCATTTTTGGTATAAATTATATCTTCCCAGAAGATAGTTTGAAGAAAGTTGATGAAATAGTTAAATTAGAATGAGTAACTTTCATAACTTAAAAAAAGTTAAAAAAGTGAAATCTGAAGATGTTAGAAACATTCTAATGAAAAATTATTTTGATTTATTGAAAGATGTTTGTGGAATATGTGATCAAATATGTCATTTTTATGAAGAATGTGTGACTAATATTATGGGACAAGTTTTCTATTGAAGAAAATAAAACGAAGTAGGAATGAATAAAGTTTAAGAAAGATCCTTTATTATTGATACTTCCTTGAAAGCATTCAAAAAGAAAAAACCTTTGATACTTGATAGTGGTTGTTCTTCACACAAGGAATGTGACTTAAAAATATTTAAACATGTTGAAAATAATTATGGTGGTGTTGAGACCATTGGTAATGATAGTTCTATAAAAATAATAGTAATCAAAATGGTTGATATTGAAGATAAAAAGTTGAAATCTAAAGAATTCTTGTTTGTTGATGGACTAAAATAAAACCAACATAGTGTAAATAAATTTTTTTGATAATGAATGAGAATTTATCTTCATAAATGATTCTTATATTATCAAAAGTGTAAAATATGAAAAAATTATTACAAAAGGAAAAATAACCAGTGAGAATATCTTCCAAATAAGAGAATTTAACAACTCCAGTTACTTAAGAATAAAAGATTAGAAAAAGTTATGGCATCGAATACTTGACCACATTAGGTAGAAAAAATGTGATCAAAAATTATAAAGTTTATTTTGTATGAAATTTTCTAGAATTGAAAAGAATATAGTAATATGTTTGTGTTACTTGTCAGAAAGGGAAGATAACTAATAAAATTCATAAGAAAGAAGAGATTCAGTCTACCAGACCTCTTGAACTTATTCATTGAAATTTATGTGGGATAATGAGACATTAATAAAAAAAGGATATTATTAATTTATCGATTTTATTGATACTTTCACTCATATGAAAAATATAATTTTTATGAAACACAAGTTAGAGGCTATAGAAATGTTCAAGTTGTTCAGAAAAGAATTTGAGAAAGAAATGGGGTTTTATATAAAGAAGTTGAGAACAAATAAGGTACCGAATTAAAAATAAATAATTTTGACACTATTATGAGAAAACTGGGTATCAAATATTATTATAGTTCTCCCCACACTCCAAAAAATAGGTATCATAAATAAAGAATATAATTTTGGTGGAAATGAGAAGAAGTGAGTTTGTTGAATAAAAATATTCAAATTTCTACCGAAGATAAGCTATTAGTACTACTCAACATATTCAGAATAGAGGTTTTTTAAGGATAGAATCAAAAATTACTTCTTATGAAATGTGGTATAACAAAAAACAATCATTTAAGTACATAAAAGTTTTTGGAATTCCATGTTTACTTCAAATAAAAAATATGGATCAGGGAAAGTTTGTTGATAAATTTGTAGAAGGAACTTTTATGGGTTATTCACCCAATTAAAGATGTTTCAAATATTGGAATTTTTTTTACAAAAGTTGGTGGAAGCATATGATGTAAAAGTTATTGAAAATCCAACTTCTTCAAAAAAAATTGTTGGGAATGTTGATGAAGAAAAACTGAAAGTTTCCAATGAAAATGAAAGTGATAATAGTAATGTGCATCAAGATTTAGATGAATCATGTCATGGAGAAAGTGAAGAAAGAATAAGAACTATAAAATTTCACACTTAAAAAAAACATTTTGAGACTGAAAATATTCTTTGGAATCAAAATGATTTAGTTTAAACTAAAAGAAATAATTGATTATAAAATCAAACTTCACTCGTCTCAAAAGTTAAACAAAAATTAGTTTCAGAAGCATTAAAACAAAAAGAATGGTTGAATATGTAAATAAATATTTGGATCAAATTGTTAAAAATGAAACATGGGAACTTGTTATATTCATGAATAGTAATAATGTTATACAAACAAAATGAGGTTATAAAAAAATTTGAATGAACATAGAGAATTTTTAAGAAATAAAATAATCTTGTCTGTAAATTCTATGAACAGGTGGAAGGTGTGGATTTTAATGAAACCTTTTCCCCAATTTCAAGGTTAGAAACTATTATAATATTTTTATTAGTTTCTTCTCACTGGAATTACAAAGTATATCATATGGATGTAAAGTTATCATTTCTCAATGGAGAAATTGAAGAGGAAGTTTACATTGATCAAACATGTGGGTTTCTACTTACTGAGGATGAAAACAAAGTTTTTAGATAGAAGAAATCTTTTTGTGGGATGAAAAAAGCTCCATGTTCATGTTATTATAATCTTTACAATTTTTTGATAATTTTAAATTTTTCTAAAGGAAATGTTGATTTAATTTTATATGTGAAAGATGTTGACTATGAAACTCTAATTTTAATTTTTTATGTGGAAGATATAATTTTTAATGGGGATAAAGAAGATGTTTGTAAAACATTTTCTATGGAAATGAAAAATAACTTTGAGATGTCAATGTTAGGATAATTAATATTCTTCCATGGTTTAAAAGTTCAACGAAAATAAAAATAAATTTTACTATTTCATGAAAAGTATGCTAGGGAATTGTTATAAAAGTTGGTAACAGAAGAATCAAAAGAAGTTTCTACTCCTATTTTAGTGGGGATAAGTTGAGTAAAGATGGGTCCAGTAAAAGTGTGAATTAAAATGACTTTGGGAACCTGATATTAAGTCTACTTTAGTTTACAACCTCAAGGCCTATTATTGTTTATGTTGTGAATTTTTGTGCTTGATATCAAAGTAATCCAAAATAATCACATATATTGGCAAAAAATATAATTCTGAGATATGTCAAATAAAAATCATCAAATGAGTTATTATACAAAAGAAATTTTTAGATGAAGTTTCATAATTATACCAATGCCAATTAGGCTGGAGATTGTAGTGAAAAAAATCAACTTTAGGAGGAAAATTTTTCTTGGGTGAATGTTGTGTGAGTTTTCATAGTAAGAAAAAAAGTTCAGTAACATTGATAATAGAAACATCTGAATATGTTGTGGCTAATCAAACTTGTACTCTGATGTTGTGGATGAAAGTTCAGCTGGAATATTTGAATGCAATAGTTTCTAAACCATTCAAGATACTTTGTAATAATCAAAGTGAAATTTCACTTTCTAAAAATCCTATCCAACATTCATGATCAAAACATATTGATATAGTGTTTCACTTTATAAAATAGAAAGTTTGTTTTGGAGGTGTTTTGCAAGAATATATCTCAATGAAGTATCAAATTACTAATATCATCACATATGAATAACCAAACGAACGTTTTATTGAGTTTAGGTAGAAAATTCATGTTCAAAATCCTCCAATGACTTACTAAATCTCATGAAGAAGTCCCCAACAATGTTAGGATTATATTGAAAAATGGGTAGAGAAAGTAATACCTTGTTTAATTTTTAATAAGTTTTTCATTATATTTCTTTTATGAATCTAAAGTTGTGGTTATCAGATAATGGGGGAGATAACAATCAAGGGGAGAAAGAAAAAAAGAAATGTGAGAAAATATAAAATTGATAGGGAGTTTATCTTTATATGGGGAACACAATTTTATTTTCAATAAGGGATGAAATTACATAAAAATAATACTTTATCCAGAAGTGTGGTGTCAGGACACTGTATTTTGATAAAGTATATGCTTTTATAAAAGTTTAAAACATTGATTTATTTCAAAAAAATCTGGAAAAAATTATGAGTGTTTGAAAAATGTTGAGCTATAAAAGTTGTTAATGAAAGTTGTCAAACAAAGAAAAAGGTGAATATTTAAGAACCTTTTTGATGTTTTGTTTTTAACAAATTTTTGTCTTTATTGATATCTAATAATTTTTAAACTAATTTTTTTGAAACAAATAGGTTAATTTTTCTTAATGTTCAAACTCAAACATTAAGGTGTATAAAATTTTTGTTTTTGAGAAAGTTGTTTTTTCGTACATAGAGTATCAGACTGAGGACACCAGATGCAGAGTAATGGACTAATAAGTACTAAATGTAAAAGTTTTAAGTAAGATGAATGTTAAATGTTCTGAAATATTGATCACCAGACTTAGGTGCATCAACATGAAGAATTGGATAAAGTTTCTTTTATAAAGATATTTGTTGCTGAAAAATGTGAAGACATGAGTTAGAATTTTTTGTACTTTCTAACCTAGAATCATATGATGTTATTCAAATCTAAAAATTTCTTGACATCATGATAGTTTCGTGATACAAGAAGGATTTTCATCGGTGTGAAGAAACTTGAGAATACAAAGGTACTATTTTTCAGTCAGATCGATAAATCAAATATACAGATCATCAGATCCAAAAGAATCAATGGTAGAAAATATTGATTTTTGGAAGTTTTTTTCATGATCTAATAAAGAATGATTTTTCTAATTTATAAAGTTATAATGTTGTAGAAGAGGTTAAATGAAGATGTTGATGTGTTGAGTTAGAATGTTTTTAAACTATCTAACATTAAGTTAGAAGATTCTTTTCTAGTTTTTAATTTTCAAACATCATAAGTTGTATGTAACACTTCTGATGAAATCATTATGAAGAAAAGTGGGAGGATAGGTGCATCCAATTTTATTATGTTTTGGTTGGAAATAAAGAATGTGTTGAAGGTAAGGGAAGTCATAATACTTTCATATATAATCCAGATGATACTTTCCCAATCTTGAATTTATCATAAACCATGAAAAAAATCATAATAAAATATGTTGAATAAATAGAGGAATCATAAATATTGTATCAGTTCTAGGAATTGAGAGAAGTGTTAATCTAATCCAAAAAGTACCATACATAGAAGTTTTTAAAAGTCTATGAGATGTATAGATAATGAGGTTTGAAGAATCTCAATATTGAAATGTGGAGTTTCTATTTTAATGAGAATTCCATCATAATTAGGATTACATTGTTATGAGGATACCATCATACTAAAGATGAGGAATTTCCATTAGATTGAATCTAAGGAGGAATGTTAATTGGATTTTCTCTAAAGAGGAAATACAATTGTACTCGATTTGAGAATAAAATTCAATCATACCAACTCTAATGATGAAGTTCCATCATAATGATCTTAGGAATTTTCATTATAATGAGATGATGAAGCTTCATCACACTGAAGAAATGTTAGGAAGTCGAAGAAGAATGTTTACAGAGAATATTCTATAATATTAATGAAGAGTTAAAGTGGTCAAACGTGAAATTCAAATATGAATATAAATTAGATTTTTTTTGAAATTGAGTAACTTACCTTTTTCTTTCTGGGATGACTATAAATATAAGCACAATACATTAATAATTTGCAAACTTTTCATGTGAGTGTAAAATAAAGAACACTAAAAAATTTGTGTAAAAGTTATATTTCTAGAATGAGACCTCATTAGAATGTTAGGAATCTAAAAATTTTGTTTAATGGACTGAGGAAGATCAAACTGAGCATTTGAGTAGAGTTTAAGTAATGAAGATTGAGAATGGGTCCATTGTTCTATGTCCCTCAGACTGAATTCATCAAACCCAACCCCCTTAGACTGACATAATTAGACCCAGCCATAGTGAACTGAGGATCTGAATAGGGCACTTGCAGAGCAGTTTGAACAAAGTCTTCAATATTTTTTTCTCAATTGTATGTAAGACAACTTTATAAACTGACGAGAGTCAGTATAATCATTCCTATCAAGAGATAGAAGGTGTCTAATTGGAGTTGGCACATTTTTTATTCACTTATTTATCATAGTGAATTTGTATAGACCCACATGAGTGGATATAGAAAGGATGTAAGTTCTCAAATTGAGGCCAAACCTTATAAATATCATGTTATTTAATTACTTTAAAACTTTTTAATGCATGATTATTTACTAAAATATGATAAGGATATAAAATTCAATAGATTTCAGGTGTTATATTTTTAAAATTATTTAAACTTATAAAAGTGAACAACTAATTCAACCCCCACTTATCGGTTGTTATTCGTTCCTTTGAAACTTAAAGGTTATTGTGATATGTAAATAATTTCATAAAGACTCTAGGCCTCACAATATTTTGGGATTTAATTATATATACCCTTACATAATAAATCATGGATTAATTTGTATTAAATATATGCGTTTGCAAAATTCACCTATTTTTTTATTTATCTGACATATAGGTTTATCTTCCATATCTATCTAGTATAACATTTGGCATCAAAATATGAATCTATGTTTGAGACTATATCTGTTTATTTTTTTAATATCCATTGATTTATTAGATTTTTCATATCTCAGTTTCCATAAACTAATCACATGGTAGAGGGAATTTTTTTATAGTAGTAATTTTAGTTTTAATTCTTGAGAATTTTAATCATAGTAGACCAACCATTTTTGACATAATAGATTATAAATAATAGGTTGATAGAATTAAGGCATTAATAAATAATATCGATGTAGAGAACATTCTTATGATGAAATGAGGTTATAATTTTTCAGATATAGAGGTTATACGTTTTAGTTAGGAATAAAATATTGAATATACGGTAAATCAAAAAGTATAAAATATGATATTTGTGTTTGATGACCAGAATAATTTATAACTAGATATCTTTTTCTGAGGACACTCTTGAAATATGAAAAAATTTAGAAGTTACTCATTTTGAAACTATTATAGTAATTGAGACCTGAAGAGATATGTTAAGAGATTTTTATCAACCTTTTGATTTTTTACCTGGTAAAGATATATACCAAATCCATCAAAAGGTTCATGAATATTGTTAATGAATTAAAATATTCGGGTGAGAAAGAATTAATGGATAAACATATTTTAGAAAAGGTTATAGGAATTATTTTGAAGGAATATGAATTGAATAAAACCACTATTGATGATTCTAAACATTTGAGTAAACTAATTATTAACAATCTCATCTATACTTGAACTCTATATGAGAACCATGTGAATAGAGATGTTGGGAATGACAAAAGAAATGATGGAGTAGATTTCTCTTAAACTTTTGATACTTTAAATTTTGGTTCTAAACATTCTATGTATTTTAGTATAAAGATAATGTTTAAAAATTTATTTTATATTATCATTCAAATAATAGTGGAGGAGATATTTCAAATATTTCAAGGTGTATGAATAAAATCATCAAAATTAATAACTTCCATTAAGATAGAAAGAATAACATAAAATAGAATTTTGAAAAGAAGGATTCTTTTGTGACAATTTTTTACTAATGTAGAAATATGAGTCGTATAAGACCAGATTTTTCAACATTAATAAAGATGAATATAGATGAAAAAACTAATAAGAAATAAATGAATAATTTTTGCGCTTATAATGATACTTGGAGTATCGATGAGGTTCTATCCTCTGATTGAAATATTGAATTATATAGTTAATATTGTAGAAAAAGTTTTCGTTTTTAATCTAATATTTCTCAAAATAATATGTATTGGATTGGAATGGTAAATCTTGAAACTATTTTTGAAATGTATATTGAAAAAAATACTTTTAAATTAGATAATGAAAATAGTTCATCTTCATCGGAAGAAAAATAATTTATTCTATAAATTAATAAAATGTTCAAGTATATGGATTTTCTTTAAATAAAGAATAAAAATATAGAAATAAAACATAATATTTATAAAGGTGATGTAGCTAAATTTTATGATAGAATTTATAAACTTACATTAGAATTTAAGATCTCAACTTTTGAGCTGAGTGAAAAATCTATTTTAATATTGAGTATTGGTGATTAGAAATTGAGATTCAAACTAAATTATGAAGTTTCATGTTTGAAAAAATAATTGACAAAATTTTCTTTGGGTATAGAGAATTTTAATAAAATTATTAGATAATTAAAACCAAATAGAACTTCTTCCAGAGTTTGAATTACTTTTGATAATTCACATTTTCAATCCAGATATTTTATTCTAAAAAGTGAACATTTTTTATAAAATGTCAAAGAGGTTGACACTGGAGAAATTTTTTTCGTCGAATAATGTTCATTCATTTAGATTTCATAATGCTTATATTTATATGGAATTATAATCTACACAACATATAATAGTTGGATAAATTTAAGTTCCTAAAATACTTTTTTCTAACATTTCTGTACCCAATTAAGTGTGGGTACCAAACAATTAATTTTTTAATTTTTTGAAAAATAAATTGAGTAAAAACTATCAGAACTTGTGGTATATATATAAAGAACATAATAAATATATTATGGGATTTAAGTATAATTCTTGAAACTTACACAAATTAAAGGTTGGATGAATCACTTTTAGAGACAATTCTCATGGTCAGATAGTGTGTATTTGTGATGTTGTGTTTTGTGAAAAAGCCACATTTTAAATTTTTTTAGCTTAGTAATTAATCACAATACCATCCACATAAGTCAATTATGTAACGCCCCGACCCTAGTTACCTAGAGTCGGTGCTTTATTACATAACATTGGCATGATCACGAGAAAGATCAAGTCTCGAAAGACTGATTAGTTTAGTATCCTTGGAATAACTAGATACATCCATAAATTTTTACATTACATCATAAAAAAAACATCTTGTCTTCATATCCCCTCATACTATCCTTGCAGGTCATTCATAAATTACTTCTTCATAATCCTGGGAAAAATAAAACATTGAAAGGGGTGAGCTCAGATGCTCAGTAAGGATAACATTATAGCAGAAGATTTCATAAATAAGCATAAACACTTAAGGCAGTTTATAACTAAAACAAAAGCCTTTTAAACTTGAACTTCAACATAAAATGGAAAAGATAAAATAAAATAATGCCATTTACTTACTCACATGGATATTCTACTAGTCTAACAATCCCATGCATTATCAATAACCACTTTCATAATGATGGAATGCATAATTCCAGACTATCATAACCACATATCCAAGGCCTCGTGCCAAGACTACAAATAAGATTTTTCCAAGGCCTTGTGCCAAGACACTAGTTTGTCTCATGAGACCTACCGATGCATCGAGGAGCTATAGCGGGCTCCACCCGTCACTTATTAAGTCCAATGCATTCCTCATATGAATAGGATTAAACATAACATAAACATTCGTATTAAAACTAGCATACGAAATGTCAATACTTTTACCACAAACCATGAATGGTATAAAAATAGCACATCCACAGTCAAACATAACTCATTCGATACAATATATAAGATTGTATTGTATCACATTAACCTCAATCAAGAATAATGAAGGATGTTGACATAGATGAAAATAATCATCAAAACTATTTGAGAGAAATATCCCCCTTTTCTTGAAAACATTTAAAAGTCACACTATTTGTCAAGAATCCATTTAAAAATAGATTTTTGAATCAAAGTGTCCCATACCACATTGAAACTTTTTAAAAGGAGTTTTAATTTTAAAACTTTAATGTCCATATAAATAAATCCTTAAAACCATTTTTAAAACATGGACATTAATGAGCAAGATTTAGAAGAATAAGTCTTTAAAACATTTAAAAATGGTATTTTAGTTAGAGTTTCTAACCAAAAGAGAGACACTTGAATACAAATAATTGAGGTAATCAAAACATTGTAATATCATGAGAATAAAGGTATTAATGATATACTATGTCAAAGTAAATTATATACACCACATAAAAGCGATTTGGTGTATATCAACAAAGAATTCTCAATGGAATGTAAATTGAGATGAAATCTCTCATAAAGGCCATACCCTTAGGATAAGGATAAATCAACGACATAGTTATGTGTGAAAAATATAAATACACTAAATATTATTGGATATTCAGTGTAAAACAATCAAAGTACATTCACAAATAATCTTGTAAAAACAACACCAATGAATTGGATGTTTAACTCAACAAATGGAGAATGAGTTAAAATTATTCTTATCAAATTCATATCGATGACTTGAGAAATTATCAATGGAGTGATTATGTGTATCAAAAGTATATCCACAGAAAAGGGGAGTGGAAATTATTACATAAGCAAATGAATAGAGATTCCACACATAATCTTGGAGTAAAATAATCAATGGAGTTTCCATAAAGCCGAATAAATGGAAATTGGAATTTCAAATTCCCTTATCGATTTGGTAACTTATGAAACATGAACCCATGAAAGAAGTATAACAAAATGATGATGTAAATATACATGAATTAAAGTATATTACACAATGAATACAAACATGGGCATAACACACACCACATGCAATAAATAAGTGGTGAATAATGGAATTCTCACGAAATTAAGAGTGAGATAAGAAACTCCTTACCACGTTAATCAACTGATTCATATGGACAAAAGTTAATAAACAACAAATTATTTACAGAATAACATGAATATAAAGATAATCATGATAATATATATCAAATGGAAGTACACAATACACCACTTTCAATAATTTAGTGGCGAACAATGGAAATCTCACTGAATTGAAAGTGAGATAAGAAAATCCCTTACTTTGTACTTTTTCCTTGGTCGAAGGTAGTTTTACCTCCTGTATAATGGTGAAATAATTGTTATTGAATTATACAAGAATAATTTACTTTAATATTATATCATGTATGATCTTTTAACATTGATTTGTTAATAATATCTTAGAATTATCGTCATTTTGGGTGTTAACGGATTCATTTTACTTTATATTCTTTGTTATGTGTGCCATATTCGTTATTAATGGGATGTATATTATTGATATCCAGAATGATATCAAGTCCTTATATACTATTTTTAAATCATCAAATTATAATTATACTTGAATGGATATGATGGAGAATGAATCTCATCGCGTTCGTGGAGACGGTAGTCCGTACATACGCACGAGCGACAATATCATTCTTTTGATATTAAAATAATATATAATTTGATGTTATATCATATATACAGAATCATTATCATGTTATATTTATTATTTAAATGAGTTACACATCATTATTATACCCATCAAAATAATAATATATTAAATAACAATTACACCACGACGTGGAGACGGTAAGCCGTACGTACGCACGTATGGTGACATGTTATTCAAAGGATGGATAGAATACTGAATATGGTTGTACCATATTTATAATAACATCACAGTATATATATGATACTGGAGTTATTATTTTATAATGGTAATAACAAAGAAAGAGGAAGTGGAAGAAGAAAGGAACTTGAAAAGGGGTGGTGAAAACATTACCTCTTCTTCGGGTTCTTCCTTTTGATTTGATCAAAAGGGCTCCTTAGGTTGGATTTCTGATAAAACTAAGGCCTCTAGGTTGTATTGAGGGAAGTTGAGATAGTATTTGGGCAGGGGTTGGCCGAACCAAAGGGCTTTGAAGGTGTGAAGAAATGAGAAGGAGGAGTGCCCTTTTATAAGAGGGGTGAGGGGCACCTTTGGAAAAGCTAGAAATATTAATTTATAATAAATTCATATTAGTTTTATAATGGATCCAAAGTTTATTATTTAAATTTTAAGGTGTGGATGGGTCGAAAAAAACTCAACAAATA
The DNA here is from genome assembly GCA_963277665.1 of Viscum album. NCBI lineage: Eukaryota > Viridiplantae > Streptophyta > Magnoliopsida > Santalales > Viscaceae > Viscum > Viscum album. The sequence goes on along the minus strand of OY728146.1, from coordinate 1,050,566,607 downwards.
GAATTTAGACAGGTTTGGGTCATTATATTAACCTTATCTTTAAGTATTAACTCTTAGTTAATTAGTTTCACTTTTACAATGTCTCTTTGTATTTTTATATTATATGGTTAATAAACTTACTATATACATCCAAGAGACCCCCAAGTGGTCCATTATTGATGAACCTATCATTATATAAGTCTCTTGGCCGAACAATAGATTTTTAGGAATTTAATATTAATTAATAATATAATATTTGTTTTAAGAACTCTTTTTTGTCAATTTTGACACTATTCAATAGTTGATTTTTTTGAAACTCATAACAGATTGATTACTTCAAAAAATGTAAATTAAATAAATCATAATATGTAATATTATCATATAAAATTATTTTAATTCATTAAAAGGTTCATATTATATTTATTTGGGTATTTATAATATCAATTATTGTAATTTTTCACTATTAAAGTAATTAATTCATCATCATTGTGTCATAAATAAATTAAATTATTTAATGTTTAAAAATTATAAATAAAATATCATTATATAGGAAATCGTTTTATCTTTATAATTAATATTTATAATCTAAAATACAACATATATATCCCTCTGTAACAATTGTTTTGTTAAAATATATATGCTTGTGTCATTTTTGTATTTATTTTAACTTAATTAAAATAAAGTGTCATTATCACTTACAAGTGGATCCATGGGGTCCCAAAATCGACCCAAAGATGCCCATGGTCGACCATGTATCATCCAATAGGGTTAAGACACGTTTTAGGGTAATTTAGTATTATTATAATATTATTTTTTAACCCTTGTTTACCGGATTTACCCTTTAACCATGGTAAATAAAATATTTACCGGAGTAATTATCCAAAATGTTTAAAAATAAAAGTTACCTATTTACAAAATTTGAACATCCTGATTCCAAATATGGAATCCATTTTTCCAAATTCAAAACACAGAAGTGGCAGAAATTAATTTAAAATTAATTCCCGTTGTTAAAACAAAAAGCGTGTTTTTTAGAGATAATAACTATCAAAAGATTGTCACTTGTTTATGTCTGGTTTGAATGTGAAATTTTGTTCAATGACCCACATTATATTACATGGTAAAAATATATTCTAAATATACTTTAAAACCACTCAAATTCATAATTTATCACTATTAATTATTTTGATTAAAAAAGTTGTTTTTAATTAAAATTTAGTAATTTTCACTATTCATCAAAATATGAAAGTTATCCGAAAAGTACCAAAATTTCACCCTAGGCTAATTTCGATATTCTGAATCCAAAAATGAATTCCATTTTGAGAGATATAATTTATAAAATTTCAAAAAGTAGGTATTACTATTCATAACGGCTAGTTTGATTGGTTATGGTGTGTTAAAATCTCGAAGTTGCGTACAATGCACGCCATTGCATTATTCGAAAGGAAAAATACCAAGAAAGATTGGGGTGTTACAAATTATGTGATGAAGGGTACTCCATGAATTATATGAATAAAAAATGTACTATACAAATTTCAAATGGATTTCATGGTTTATCTTCCAAAAGGAAAGATAATGTCTGCACTTTAAACATAGAAGATATTCTTAGTAAAAAATTACCTTATTTGAGTTTTGTTGAAGATTTTTAATGGATTTGAAATAGATGAATATGCCACTAAAAATTTCAGTTCTTTTCTAAATTTTTCAAGAAAGGACTATCAAGGGTGTTATAGGGACTAAAGTTTAATTTAACTAATTTTTGTAATCCTTATCAATGTGGAAAGTAACACAAGTATAGTTTTAAACCGATGAGTGATGTATGATTTTATGATTATTTATAATTAGGGTGCATGTATCTTTTTAGTCCTTCACAAAATTAAAGTATTGATATAAAATACTATGTGTATATTTTAGTTGATTATTATAATATATTTACGTGGACCTATTTTTTAACATTTAAATTTTAAGAACTCCTTTCTTTCAAATTGTTGTATTTACCATTCAAAATTCCAAAAACCTGCCTATTTTTACCATAAAAAGTTATAGAGATAGATATTTTATAAATTATTATTTCCAAACCTTTTGTTTTGAAAGAGACATCACTCATATTTTTATAGCACCGTGAACACCTCAATAGAATAGTGTCATTAAATGGAGAAATATAAATCTTTAAGAAAATAAATGTTTTATAATGAATGACTATTATATGGTTAAACATTTTTAGTCAAAATCAGTTAATATTTCTTATTATGTTATAAATAATATTTCAATTAGACCTATTTTGAATAAATTCGCTTTTTAATTATTGAATGTAAGGAAGCCAAAAAATTATTTTAGAGTTTTTAGATGTAAAGTTATTTTCTTGAATTCTATAGACCATCTAAATAAATTTAATAAAAGAAAATTTAAGAATTCTATTAGTTTATTACATAAAAAAAATTATTATTGATTTTGTAATAAAATAAAAAATTCTCTTGAAGAATCATTAAATTTTAAGTTTGACAAAATTGGCCCTTATTTATTTTCAAAATATTCAAAAATTGCACCCACAGACTATCTTTCAGATACTTTATTTTTTTGGAATATATTATTCAACCAATGGATATTTTCATACTATAAATTTGACCAACATAAGTTAATATTATATTTTTTTAATGAAAGTTAATCTATCTAAAGAAGAAATCACCTTTTACATAAATATCAATTGATCTTAAAGAATCACCCTAGTGATAATATCATTGGGGATATAACTCAACTAGTTCAAACTCATAATACTGTAAGAAATGAGTTTGAGAATATGGTATTTCTATTAAATATAGATTCAAAAATGGTAGATTAATCCTTAGGTAATGAATGTTTGATAGTTTTTATAAAATATGAACTTAATCAATTTGAAAGGAATAAATTTTGGACTTTGGTAGAGATAACTAAAGATCCTTCAGTTATCTGAGTGAAATGGGTCTTAGGAAATAAATGTGGTTAAAATGGTTTTAATATTCAGAATAAGGAAAGAATCATTATAAAAATATATAATAATGAAAATTAAATAGATTATGGTGAAACTTTTTCATTAGAAAGTAAACTTGAATCCATCTGAATATTATTATCTTCTATAAGTCATTTTGACTTCATCCTTTTTCAAAATGGTTGTTAAAATTTCCTTCCTTAATGGATATGTATAATATTAGGTCCATGTATATCATCCACCAAGTTTCAAAGATATATATTTTCTGAAATATGCTTTAAAGATACAATTTTATTTATAAAAAAATGTTTTTATGGACATACCATAGTTTTAATTTATGTCAATGACATAATTTTTTGTTGAACTCAAAAAGTTCCCACTAACAGTTTTTCAGAACATATACAGAGTGAGTTTTAAATTTTTATGATGGGTAAACTCTATTTTTTTGTTTTAAAATTTATTAAAACCTAGAAGGAAATATTTTAAATCAACATTATCATAATAGATATTTAATTAAATAAATATGTTTTGATAACACTTTTAGTATAATTACACTGATTGGTATATCCTATAAATTGGATCTTGATGAATTCGAGAAACCAATAGATCAAAAAATATTCATAAGGATGATAAATAATTTACTATAATTTAATGAAAATTGATTATATATTATGGATTATATATTCTTGTTCATGATATTTCAAGATAATCTAAAGGAATATCATTTCAAAGCTGTTAAGGGTATTTTCTATTATCTTAAAGGAACCATAGAACTTGGATTATTTTATTCTTCTAGAACTAAATTTACACTTAAAATTAATTTTTATGCTAAATTTAGAGGATTTATAATTGATTGGAAGAGTACTTCTTGAAATTTTAATTTATCTAGTGAATCATTAGTTTTATAGTTTAATAATAAATAACATTCAGTTGTACATTCTATTGTTGAAGTTGGATACGTGGAATATAAAAATTATTACGCTCATGTTTCAGGGATGCAACACACATTCACAGATTTTGGATTTAGTTTTACTCAAAGTTTGATTATTTTTCATTTTGTAAGTTCTATTTATCTTTCTAAGAACACAACACATCATTTTCATGCAAAGAATGTAGATTTAACACACCACTTCTTTAGGGATCACACATAAAAAAGAGATATTTTTATTAATTTTATTGAAAATGAAAATTATCTTTATAAAATTTTCACTAAAACTTTAAATTTATATATATTTTAATACACAAAACATAAATTTGGTATGATAAATATCAGATGATCATAATTTCTACCTTTTTTTCCACATATCTTCTTTAATTGAAAAAATACTTTGAAAAGGGGTATTATATTTTTTAGAAACTATAATAACTTTTCTTTATAGTATACACTTAATAATGATTAATGTGATAAAAATTATGTAATTTTATGATAATTTCTTAGAAAATTAATAATCATAAGTTACATAAATTTTTGATTTTATTGGTAAAAATACATCTGAATGTATTTTTTTCTTATCATTGTTCAAATAAAATGAAATATTTTCTCAAATATATTCTAACATAATTTCCTTAATTTAATTTTTCTTTGTTACTTTAATTTTTTTTAAAGAAACCCAATTTTTTTTACCAAAATATCATAGAATATTTTTGATTATTTTAGAACCACATTCAAAATGAGAGGATCAATGACAAGGATTGAGATACAACTTCTAAAATGGTCTAATTTATTAAACCATAATCATTCAATCATTATATTAAAATTTTAATTTAATAGACTTCACTAAAATATGATATGATATTTTTCTCTAACTTGATTGTTCAACAATGGTATTTTCTTATCAATTTATTCACACAAGGGGAGTATGTTTATTTTTTTATTATTTATTACTTATTTATTTTATTAGTTGGATTATTTTTAAAAATAAAAAAGGTTAGGAATTTTTAGAAAAATAAGGTTGTATTAGCTTGAATTAATTCTAATAATTGTTGTTATTGAGAATAGTTTCATACAATATTTTAGTTCAAATATGGCTATAAATGATTTAAAGTGAATAAATTGGTTTTTATGTAGATTTTATAAATTTTATATTGAATTTTATTTTATATTTCATGTAAAATATTAACCATTAATTTTATTATTGTTTTTTTAAATAGGGAGATTATTGATTCAAAGACTCATTTAATCATTAGTTTTGGAAATCATAGTAAAATTATGTTTGAATTTGAAAAGTTATTTTTTGTTAAGTTTCATGTTTCATAAAATAAACATAAAATATTTTATTTTTGAAGATTCTAACTTGAGATGATGTATAATGAAAATCTATAGAAATTAGGTTTTGTGCTAGAGTTCATCTATAAGATGATCGAGAATTTCAGCAGTGCATGATTGACTTCATAAGAAGATGAGAAACTATAATGAGTTCATTAAAAGATGACAAAAAAGATTATGATGGAGTTATAACTAAACCCAAATAATGAAAAATTGGATCATTGGATGATTGTTTACAAATATAAACACTACTCTGAGGATTATAAGAACATACTTTGGTTATTTAAAAGAAATAACTTCCATTGATTATTTTAAAGATGTGTAACTAATTTTGGATGAGGGAACTTATGATTAGTGTAATATTTTTTCAATTATTTTTCTTTGAACGACAATCATGTAAGGTTTTCCATTTCAAATTTCTTTATCATTTTTAAATTTCATTCACTCTTTTTAATCCTAAGTGATCGAGGGTTTCCATGAGGAATACAAAGCTCATGTTAATTGATTGATTGAGCAACTTCAAGCATGGAAGATAGAGATACCTCTAGACATGTTAAATTTTAGGGTTTCTAGGGATAGTAAGAGAGTGACACATACCGAATGAATTTATAGTTGAGATCATTTCTATGATTAGAGCATGGATAAAAAGAACATATATGTGATCTTCTTGTCAGTTAGGATAAAATATAATACTTTTTTTGGATTGGAAGGTGTTGGTAATAATATCCTTTTGGATTTTAAGTTTTGTAATCCAGAATCTATGAATTATTTTCTAAACGTTGTTGTGTTTATTTTTTAATTTACTCTATTCTCACAAGTTTCAAACTTTTTCATATTTCCACCGTGTTTATAATTTTTTTTACTGTTTGTATTTCCTTTGTATTTACATTAGTTTTATAAATTGTTAAAATTCCTCTATATTTGTTAAATTTGATTTGTGAGACTTAAAAAAGTTCATAACTACTAATAAAATAAATACTCAAATGGGTGTGAAAATTAAAAGTTTCTATTAAACTATAATCCACTCCACTCTTATAGATTTACATATCTTCCAATGTTTTCTACCATATCTATCTTGTAAAAAAATTAGTATCAAAGAATTTATCTACATTTTAGAATATAATTTTTTTTATTAATTTCTATCGATTTACTGGATTTTCATATCTCAGTTTACTTATGATTATAATGTGTTAGAGAATTTTATTTAGTTTAGGACTTCTTGTTGGAATGATTGAGATCCCAAATCCTAGTAGACCACCTATTTTTTATGGAGCACATTATGAATGCTAGAATTTTATAATGATATTTTTTATAATTAATAATAGTTTGAAGAGTATTCTTGTAATGATAAGTGGATATAAAGTTCAAGATAAGAAGGTTATATATTTTTCTTACGAAAACAATCATGAATATTAGAAAAATTACAATTTCTATAATGTGTTTTTGTGTTTGATAAACAGATGCATTTATATCCAGATATCTTCTTGTATGACTGATAATGGAATATATTAAATTTTTTTATTTACTCATTTTAGAACTAATAAAGATATTGAGACTCAAAGAAAAATGTTAAGCGATGATTATCAAGATTTATATTTTTTACCTAGTGAATCTATAGAAGAAATTCATCAAAGGTTCATGACCAAAATTAATTAATTACACACTTTTAGTGATAACGAATTAAGGTATGAATATATTATATAAAATGTGTAGAGATTCTTCCAAAATAATGGGAATAAAAAATAACTGTTATAGATTATACTAATAATTTAACTAATCTTTGTATAATTATATCATCAGTAATTTAATACAATATATGGACCGAGTAGAGGGGAGTGTTTGGAAGGAGAAAATAAAGGATGGATTTTATTTCACTAAAAATTATAGTACTTTAATTTATCATGCTTATCATTATTAGTAGTCTAATAAAAACACAGTGTTTAAAAATTTATAATATATTAGGAATTTTAAAAATAGTTAATGAGAGATTGACCAACTTATAAGATGTATGAATAGGATCACTGGAAGGAAGAAATTCCATTATGATGAAAGGAATAATAGAAAAGTGAAGTTTGAGAACAAGGATACTTCTGAGAATTTTTTTATAAATGTATCAATTTGAGAAATATAATACCTGATTGTATGATATTGAGGAAGACTAATAGATATGTAAAATATAAGAATAAGGAAAGATAATCTTTCCATGCTATTAATGATACTTGGAGTGCTAGCGAGGATCCATTCTATAATGAAAATAATGAATATAACAATGAAAATTGTGGACACATTATTGATTTTCATTCTAATATATCTCATAATAATATGTGCTTGATGGGAAATATATATATTGAAACTTTTTTTAAATGTCACTTGATTCTAATTTAACTTTTAAATTAGATAATGAAAAAATTTTATATTCATCGGAAGATGAAGAAGATGTTCCATGAATGGATAAAATGGTCATGTATATGAATTTTCTTGAAATAAAGAATAAAAAATTCGAAAGTGAACTTAAGTCACCATAATATAATGCATCTAAATCAAATGAGAGTATTTATAAACATACATAAAAAACTAATAACTTAAATATCAAGCTTAGTGAAAATTCATTTTTAATCTTGAATAATTGTGATAATAAATTGACAATTAAACTAAAGTATAAGTTCTCTAGATTGAAAGAAAATTGTTAAAATTTATTCCCTATAAGGAGGATTTTGATAAATTTATTATATAGTTAAAACCAATTAGAACATCTTCTAGAGAATTATTTAATTTTGTTAAGTTTCATTTTCTGTCAAATTCTTTTTCTCAAAAAATTGAACATTTTGTATAAAATGTCAAAGATGAGGAAACAAGAGGAAATTTTATTTTTTGAATATAATTCAATTATTTAGATTTAATAAAATTCATATTTCTAATGAATTAATAACAATAAAACATAGAAGAGTTTGAAAAAAATTATCTCATAATGTGCATTTGTTTCTAAAATTTCATAACCAAACCCTGTGTGGGAGATAAAATATTAATATTAATATTTCTAGGAAAAAAAATTGAGTAACAACCACAATAAATTTTTGTCTAAATTATATTGAAATATTACGGGAGATAAGTTCTTTTTATAAAACTTATAAAAGTGAATGGTGGATGATTCCCTTTTAGATAAAATTCTCAAGGTCATATAGAAGGTATATGTGATATTGTGTTTCTTGGAAAAAGTCTTATATATAATGTTTTATTTTTATTAAAAATTAATAGCATAGGGAAATTATGTGATGAAGGACACTCAATGGATTTTAGGAATAACAAATGTATAGTTCAAATTTGAGATGTATTTCTTATTTTATCATTGTATAGGAATGGTAATGTCTAAAAATTTAACTTATAAGACCCCTGTAGTAAAAATATCCCTTGTTTTAGTGTTGTTAAAGATTCTTCATAGCTTTTTCATATATTTCTAGATCACTAAACTTCTGAATCTTTCCTAATATTTCAAATAAAGGACTAGTTAGGGAGTTATTTAAATAAAAGTTTAATTCAACCAATTTCTATAATCATTTTCAATATAGAAAACAATAAAAATAAAGTTTTAAACTATAAATTGAAATCTCAACATCCAATACTTTATAGTTAGTGAACATGGATCCTTTTAGTCCTACACAAATTGAGAGTACAAGAGAAAAACACTATGTTTATATTTTAATTAATGATGACACTAGATTTACTTAGACATATTTAATAAAATTTAAATATAAATCACTCCATGCTTTCAAATTTTTTATCTCTTCCATTTAAAATTTCAAAAAACAACCTTTTGTTACTATCAAAAGCAATAGAGGTGGAGAGTTTCTAAATTAAAATTAAAAAAAATGCAATGAAGGAAACATTAATAACAATTTTTATTCACTAATAACACCTCTACTAAATGGTGTTATAAAATAAAAAAATAAAAATCTTCAAGAAATTACACATTTTATGTTGAATGGATATTAAGTGGCTAAACATTTTTTGGAAGAAGTGGTTAACAATTCTTTATACATTATAAATCATGTTTTACTTAAAATTATTTAGAACAAAATACATTATGAATTATGGATTTTTAAGAAGCCTAAAGTTTCATATTTCAATGTTTTTGGAAGTAAATTTTTTATCTTAAATAATAAATATCATCTCAATTAATTTGATTCAAAAGTAGATGAATGAATTTTATTCGATTGTTCCATGGAAAGTAAAGACTATAGAGTTTTTAATAAAATAACTGGTTCTCTTGAAAAATCTATAAATATTGAATTTAATGAAAGTGATATATTTTTTTTAAAACATTATTAAATGAAACCCCCAAACTATGTTTTAGAAAACTTTATTTTACCAGAAGATATTATTCAATAAAAAATTTTAACATATTAGAAATTTGACCTATGAAAGTTAATCTTCTTGGAGTTAGTTTCATATGATTCAATCTACCATGAGAATAAATAAAATATATTTTTACTTAAATATTAATTTATATTAAAGAAGAAAAAAAGTTACAATATCATTGGGGATGTTATTCAATTAATAAGGTGAGACTCATTAATTGAATAGTGTATAAAAGGGTGTTATTTTTCATAATAAGGTGAGACTCATTGTAAAGGGATATAATCATGAATAGGGTATGAATTATTGTGAAATATTTTCAATAATAGCTAGGAATAAATACATCTAAATATTATTATCCTTTACAATTAATTTAAAATTTATCCATTTTTAAATGGATATCAAAAGTTTATTCCTTAATGGGTTTGTATAAGAGGAGTAACATATAGATCAATCACCAGGTTTCAAAAATAAATACATTTTGAAACATGTTTTTAAACTTATCAAAGCACTCTATAGACTTACATAAGACCCAAAATCTTTCTATAAATATTTATCCACATTTTACAGTTCAATGAAATTTTATTAAATGAATGAAAGATGAGAATATTTTTATAAAAAAATTGTTTTAATGAAAAAATTATAGTTCAAATTTACATCGAGGAAATTATTTTTTTTCAACTAAAAAAAACTCATTGATAGTTTCTCAAAACATATATAGAGTGAGTTTGAAATGATTATGATGAGTGAACATAACTATTTAATTGGTTTTAAAATTTATCAATATATGAAAGAAAATATTTTAACTCAACATAAGTATATATGATACTTATATGATTTTGTTATGATAATGCTTCTAGTATATGTATACTAGTTGGTACCTACTATAAATTTAATCTTGATAAATCTAGGTAATTAGTGGATCAGAAAATGTACAGAGTGATGATCATAAGTTTATTAAATTTGGATAAAATTTTACCGGATATTATATAGTCTATATTCTTTTTAATTATATTTCAACATAATTCAATGAAATCACATATTAAAGTTGTTTAGATTATTTTTCAGTCACCTTAAAGGTACTTTCAAAAAATGGATTGTTTTATTATTTCAAAACCGATTTTCACATAAAATTTATTATTATTATGACTTTTCTAGTTGTAGAATGGATATGAAGAGTAATTACAAACTTATGATATCTGAGGTGAATCTTTAGTTTGATTGTCCAATAAGAAAAGACAATTAGTTTCTCTTTTCACTACTAAATATAAATATGTTGAAGCCGAAAATTATCTCAAATGTTGTAGATGCAACGCACACACACACATGCTCACACAAACTACTCTTAGGTTGAGTTTTACTAGAATTATTATTCCTTATGGTATAAAAAAATATATTTCTATTTATAGGAGCCCAATAAATCATTCATGTGCAAATAAAATAAATATAATACATCACTTCCTTAGAGACCAAACATAGAAAAGAGATATTATTCATAAGTTTACCAATACTGAAAATCATCATATTGAATTTTTTCATAAACCTTTAACTTCTGATAGATTTTATAACATTAGTTTAAGTTAGTTATGATAAATATAAAATGATCATAATTTCATCTTTATATTCCATCTATCCCCTTAAATTAAAAAATTCCTTAGAAAAGAGGGAATATATTTTTCTAGAAAATGTATTGATGTTTTATAAAGGTTGAACTTTATTTCAATTAAATATATATGAAATCATCTTTTTTATGATCATTTATTAGAATATATATCATTAGAATTTAGAATACCTTTTGAGTTTAATGGTAAATATACTTCTAATTTTTTTTATATCATTGTTTTAATAATATGAAATATTTTCTCAAATTATTATAAAATAATGTTCTAAATTTTATTTTTATTATTAACATTAATTTTTTTTAAAAACCATACAATTTTTTTCTAAATGATAAGAAATTTATTTATTTATTTTGAAGCATATTCAAAATGATAAGGTCACTTATAGGGATCAGTGCAATAAATTCCAAAAATATCTACATTATTAAAACCTTATCATTCATTCATTATCGTAAAAATTAAATTTAATAGAATTTAATGAAAATACTAATATTTTTCTCTCTCACTTTTTTATTACCCAATGGTATTTATTTATTAATTACTTTAGATAGGGGAATAATTTTATTTATTATTATTCCTTACTTATTACTTGTATCCTTTGAAATATTTTTGAAAATAAAAAATGGAGAGAAACTTATAGAAAATTAATTTTGTATTAGATTGGATTTCTTTTAATGATTGTCGTTGTTGAGAATAGTTTTTTATAGGAGTTGATTAAAAAGGGGTGAGAAATGAATCAAAGTGAAGAAATTGTTTTTAGGGAGAGTTTATAAATTTTAAATATATTTTTTTTAAATATCATTTAAAACTTGATATTTCATTTCATGATTGTGTTTTTAAAAAATAGAAAGATTCTTGAGTCGAATACTCATTTTATTCCTGGTTCTCAGAAATTACAATACAATTATATTTGAATTTTATATTATATTTTTTATGTTTCATGTTTCACAGGATAAAAATATAGTATTGAATTTATGAAGATTATAACTTGATTTTAAGTATAGAAAAATCCAGTGAACTACAGTTTTGTGATAGAGCTTGTATACCGGATGATCAAGAACAACAGTGGTTCAATATTGACTTCATTGGAACACATGGATAAATATTGAATTTATTAAAAAATGATGAAGAATATAATTATAGAGCTATAAATGAACCTAAAAAATATATAATCTTACTGTTTTATTATTTTTTATACATAGGACTACTACTTTCAGGATCAAAACAATATACATTTTTTCATTAAAAGAAAGATCCCTATTTGATCATTTTGAAGTTTTGAAACTACTTTTTTCTAATTAATCTTATAATTAGTGCAATATTTTCTTTTTGAGTGTTTTTCAATGATCTAAAATTGTTTAATGTTTTATATTTTAAATATAATTATCATTTTATGATTATATTAATTCTGTCCAATACTATGTAATAATGGGGTTCCATGAGGATAATAGAGTTACTATTGATAGATTGATGGAGGGAATCTGGGTATGTAAGATAAATATACCATTGTAATGGTTAAAAATTTGTGGGATTCTAGGAATAGGAATACATTTATTACTAACAAAGAGTTTACTATTGAGTAAATTTTAGTTATTGGAGCATGGATACCTGGATCAGGTTTGTGATCCTCCAACCACATAGAAAAAAATTAAAGACTTCAGTTGATTGGAAGGTCTTGGTAATAATATATTTTAGAGTTTAAGGATTTTTATCCTTAACTTGTGCATTGTTTTTAAACATTACCATGTTTCTTTTTTAATTATTTATTTACTTACAAATTTTATACTTTTTATATTTCTATTGTGTTTTCATATTGTATTAATTGTTGTATTTATTTTTTATTTACATTAGTTTTACCATTTTTTCAAATTTCACTGTATTTGTTTACTCTCATTTGGGATTTTATTAGTATTTCATAACTTTCAATAAACTAAATACTCAAGTGAGATTAAAATTTTCAAGTTTATTTTAAACTAAAATTCACCCCTCTCTTGAATATTTACCTATCTTTTAGGTATGTCTATCATATCTTTATATGATAACAAGGTTATTCATAGACTTTTAGAATGATCTAATTGACCCTTAGGTTGATAATATAGTAATGTGAGATCAAATTATTACTTTTATTTTACACATTTTTATTATTATGCATTATCTTCAGTGGAATAGTACAGAATTATGATAGGGGGTGGGGGTAAATTAGGTGTGGCTAAATCTTTTATAAAGTTACAAATATTATTTTAATATTTTACCCTCTTTGGAATTTGAACCTATTTTTTTGGTTGATACATATGAATATTGTTTCTTTAACCAACATGAAACACTAACATGTAATGAAATATGGAAAGTAAATAGAAACAAATAAAGTTTTTATAAGTTTTAACCTTGATGTGGAAACCTACTCCTCACCATGTTGGGTTATTATCCCATGACATAGATTTGAATCTAATAATTTTATGATAAATTATAGTAACATGGGTAGGTATTTTGAACTATATTTAAAATGGGGTTAGGTATCATCCTGAAATAATTTACATTTACATCACCCCACTAGATTTGTAGCACCCCAATATAGTTAAACCTTCATGCCTGATCTTGAAACTACCTTCAACTTGTAATATATTTTCTTTTACAACTAGATTTCATTGAATCAATTTCATCATATCTCTTTTATATTGACAGAGAGTATTCAAATTCATTAGTATCTTCCTGAAATATTCTGTGTAACCCAGTTTATTTTGCAAAACACAACTTCTATATTTTCATTAGAATCTATTTTTTGATCTTTCTAAAATAATACTCACAGGGTCACAAAAACCAATGAATATTCTATGGAGATTCCTAGAAATAGGAATTTGTTAGTTCTACTTCACTTTATCACTTATATGGTAATGTGTATCATCGGAATTGGTTTGTGAACTAGTTTATTCTTCTTCTTTGATACTCAGATGATCTTCTTCTTTAACTTGGTATTAGGTACTTATTATTATCTATGGATCAGTTTCTATTATTTTTCTCTCCTGGTACTCACAATTTTAGTTGTAACATTTATTCCCTATATGAGATCCTCATATATTTTCTTTTTTGATTTATTTTCCATTTTTCATAAAATTGAAATATTTTAGGGATAACATTATATTTTGATAAAGATAATTTTTAGGAAATGACCCATGATATCCAATTCACTTTTTTTTCAAAGTATTTTACATTTATGTATCCCACGATATCCAATATTTTTTCCTCAATGGATTGTCTCCTATGTAATATTGGGAATAAAATTCTTCTATTTTTTTTCTCTACTAACTCATTTGAATATATTTTCAAGATATTTCTTCAATAGGATCATCCCATTTATCCTTCTAAAAAATATAACATAAATAATATAAAGCAAAATCACTCCTTAAAATTTGTTTTAAATTCATATGGGAGTATTATTTTATAGTGTTCCACTTCCTTTAGAGTGTGAGAGCTTCGATAAAAATAGTACAAACCTAATCTCAAGTCTATAAAACATACTAGTATCTTAGCATAACTTGATTCATTTTCATCTTGAATCAAAAATCCATTTGTGATATTTAAACCAATGAATTAAAATTTAGGTATATTTTAGATTGAGTTCCAAGAACTCCTTTAATTGGGATCATCAAAACTGACTTTCAAATATTCTCATTTGAAAATGATAGCATAATAGAACAATGATATTATCCCTTAATATTATTTAAATACAAGATTTAATGATGTATTCACCTAGCATCATATTGTTTCAAACATGAAAAAATGACTTTGACATCATCTTCTTTAAATATTATTCAGAAAATATAATTCTAGAAACTCATATTTTCATTCTATAAAATTATCATATTTTCAATAAGGCATGAATCATACATAGATTGTATATGACTCATACAAAAATTCCAATAAAGCATACTTAAATACATATGACTCATATGTAGTTTTAGAATCACTCATACACAATATTAAATCACTATACACAACATCATATGATATGTATATAGATATAAATGACTTGTATAGAGTCCTAGACGTATCCATATATATAGTTGAAACATACATAGTGAGGAATGAATCATGCATGGATCCCAAAATGGATCAAATAAAGTGATAGGGGTCTCTAAAAATGAATCATACATATAGTTATAGATGAATCATTTGTGAAATAGGGCTATCTAAAAATGAATCATACATATAGTAATAAATGAATCATATGTGAACACCAAGACTTATCTATTTTTCCACCCTTAACCGCAAATACCAAATTTTATATAAATAATACTATATGTAATTTAATTCATTTAAGGGATTCTCAAATACTTAAAATAAATATAGAACAACATTAAATTATTATTTTAATTATAAAAAAATTAAACCAATTTGAATTCTTCCATGATACCTTTCAGTATGAGAATAATAAAGTTGGAGTATTTCACGTACTCTATTGTCATTAAATTACAAGATCATACTCAATCATTTCATCCTTAATGCAAGATATTTTAACAGTGATTATAAAAACATTCAAGATAGTTAATCAAAGGATAATTCTACATAACTTTATCTATATTCTCTCAATACTTTTAAACTATTTAAATAATTTTAAATAAAACTATAAAAGATGTCCATAATAGTCTAGTTTAGCAATTAACTTCGTTAATTTCTTAAATCTTGTTGTACAAAATACTCCAAACTTCAGAACTTTTATTTTCCAAAAAATACAAGTCTATGGTCATTTTATTTTTTAAGGGATACTCTCCAAACAACATCTTCATAATTTTCCATTTATGATGGTAGATTTAATATTCTTTACCAATCAATGTATAAGGAGCCTTTGCTTCGCCTTTAGTGGGTGGATTCTTACTTCATTATCCATATTTACTAATAAGAAAATATTAACACTTATTGACACTTATTAACAAAAATTATAACAAACACAAAGCATTGGGAAACTTAAATACCCCCTTTATGTTTATTTTAAATACCAATAACTAATTTTCATGAATACATGTCCATTTATATTTATAATTTCAATTCTCTTCTCCCCTTTATTGATAATAAATAAAAAGTAGGAAAATATTTCTCACCCATATTGATACCATGAGTGTAAGGTAAGGTCCTACAAGGGGAAATTCTTCCAAATTACTCTTTTGAATTTTAAAAACCATATTATCCCCTTTTTTCATTATTATACCCTTTTTTGAGAGAATCAATCAGTTTTCATGAGAGATGGGTGGAACCACATTTTTAGGAGAAATGTTCCATCAACTAATAAACTATATGTATACTTGGTATAACCAAATTTAAAAAAATAAGAGTGATCAATTTAGATAAAAAATATATCAATATACAAACCAAAATGTGATGCCAACTCAAATCCACTTATTTGGGGATTCCTAACATATTTTCAATAAATTATATAAACCTACACTAAATATTAACAAATAAATCAAAAACATTCAAGTGAAAAAAATTACCCCCAATTTTGTTATGAAATCACAACCCTTAATAAACAAAAAAATATATAATCCAAACAAAATTAAGAGAGTGAAAATCATACCTCAAAATTTATCTTCTATAAGGATTTTCCAAAATTATATATTGATAAGAGAGATTAAATTCTTGTATATTTATCTTATTTATATCTCCCTAAATGTATAATCTTCAAGTATCTTCATTATAACATGATTTATCTATAAATTAGCATGATTACATTTTTTATTTATCATGATGGTTGGATATTTTTCATTTTTTATAAACATCACAACATTGTGTAGTAATCTTATTTTATTCATCCCCTTAAATTCACTCTTAAAAGTATCATAAATAGATATATATGGAAATTATGTGATATTACATCATCTTCTTAATGTGGGGAATATGGTTGATGCATATTTTTTAACCCCAAAACTTCTTTCATTGAAGATCTTAAGTTTATGGAACTCTTCATGATTATATCAATCTTGATTTTCTAAACCCATTCCTTATTGGGAAGCATAGATTTCTTATGTTTTTTTATTTATCCTTCTAGTTTGAATAAACTTATTTGATTTATCTAGTAAGTAACTTTCACACTTTTGAGACCCATCCATCATCCTATACCTTTATAATTACACTTTCCATATTTTCACACACTACATTGATAAATGGTCATCTTTATTTTTGGAGTGTGGATTTTTTCTTTACAATAACATTTTTATAATTTAGCATCACTGGTGGTTTACTTTTAGATTTCAATAGTTTTTTTTATTCTCATATCCATGTCATGTACTTATAGATATGTGTACTACCTTCTTACACTATTCAAAAATATATTATATTTATTTTAAATACCTTTCTTTAGAAACCTCTCATGAAATAAATATTATTTAATTTGAGTTTCAACTACTAAAAAAATCCAAGTATCCATTTGTTATGTTAATTCCCTTATTATTTCTAGATTCCTCCATTATTTCATGAAATTCATATCCATATTACAGTGGTACATGATTTTTTCATTGTATTCCAAAATAGAATCATATTTTCTTTATTTTTTTACATCCATGTCAACTTTTTTCATTAACTTCTTGGGAGTTTTATGTTCAACCTTAATTTTCTGATTGTACCCCAAGGCTGACTTGTCATCTTAATTCACCTAAAATATTTTTTATTATGGTATTATTTTCACACAAACAAAAAAATATTACATGGTTATTATATACCAAAACTCCTTATAATAATGAAAAATTATGTTTTAATACTCATAAAAGTTATTAAGACTTTTTAATATGTTACAAGTTGACATATTTTTCTTATTCTTTGAATTATGCCTTTATAAAAAATGTTTATTCTTTATTTTAGATCCAATACCCCTGAATTAATAATTTATTAATATTATATAAACTAATATATTATTCCTTAAATTTATAACCATGTTTCTGAATATCTAACATCACAAAAAATAGCCAATAAATCTCTTTTTTTCTTTTACATTCAATCTGAATCGATTTTTGTGTCTAAATTTTTTGGGTTGAATCACCCTTATTTTAGGATTAATTTAAGGATTTTATTTTCATGGAAATGATTTCATCCACCCTATATAAATTTTTGGTTTTAAAAACATTTTCCCCCTCCAAATAATTCAATATTTTTAATTTAAACATTTACTATTTTTCAAAATAGATTTAGTGAAAACTGAATTTTAAGAATAGTGGAATACCTTTTTATATAATCTAGTTATGGTTTGATCAAGAGATGATTCCTATATATTATTTACACCAATATTAGTATTATTATAAGAAATACCCTTTTTATAATTTTTTTGGCAGTACTTATTTTCTCATATTGTTGGGAAGTTCCAAGTTTAGCCCCATCTAGATTTTTCAGTTTGATTTCCATCTCAAGACACTTTAAGTTAGGGATGTTCTTTTCACCTTCCACTAACCTCAATCTATCTCCCGATTATTTATTCATCTTAATAATCTATTATTTATGAAACTTACTACTTTATTGTAAGGTATCATTTATCTCCTTCACTCTTTTGGATTTAATCTCTAATTGAGAATTCTTGGCCCCCATAACAGCTTTATGTGAATCTTAAAATGAATATATTTTTTATTGACTAACTTTAATGACCACTAATTCCTCATAAATTTTATATTTAAAGTTATCTTAAACTATTAATAATTTATATATTTTTATTTTTTGGTATTTATCCTTATATTTCAACTCTTTGATAAGAGAGTTTCATTTTTGCAACTGACTTGCTAATGCCTTTTTTCATTACTTCAGATTAATCTATTAGTTGTGATTTTCTATCATATTGTTCGTGGGTTAATTAATATATATATATATATATATATTTTTTGTTTGAATACTTCAACAATATCTTTATTTAAGTAATCTTTGACCTTAAGGTAGAGGTGTTCAATAGATTAAACACCACCTTCTTCCACAAAGATTGAATTTTAATAAAAAGATATTTTTGAACCATTAACAATTTTATTAAATTAAATTATTGGTGTATCATATAATAATTTTGAAATATTTTTTTATCTTATTTACTCCTTATTTTATCATATTTTTTATGTCCTTGGCTGGGACCTCCATATTTGTATCAACAAGAATAGGAAAAAAAAATTCTATGTGAGGAAATTCGAAAAATAATTCATATATTTTAAATAAAAAAACCTGAATCTAAAATAATATATAAATATAGGTAACTTTATTATATTTAATATCAATTTTTAGTCCTAGTTTACTATTATAGACACCTAATAGGTGGGGTGAATCGGGTGTGGCTAAATCTTTTATCAAATTCAACATTTTCATTTAATCTTTAACCTCCTTGGGTATTTAAACCTTTTTTTGTTACGAAATATAGATATAATTTATTTAATCAATAAGAAACACTAAAATTCAATGTATTATGGAAATTAAAGAAAAACACATGATTTTCTTACAAGTTTGAATCTAAATTTGGTAAACCTGCAACTTACTATGCCCAGTTATTATCCATGGATATAGATTTTACACTAATTATCATATGATCAATTATAGTGGGTTGGATAGGGATTATCCTAAATCTAAGTATTCTTATTACACTTTATAGGGATTATGTATCATCCTAAAACCATTTCAATTTCTATAATCCTATTCGAAGATAACAAAAAAATGGATTTGTATTTTTTATCAATAAGTGTTTAAAGAAGAAAAGTACAAGTGTGTTGGATTATGTTTTGTGAGGTTATTCCATGTTGAATAGAAAAGAAATTTTGGTGTTTAAATTTGAATACTTTGTACATATAGATTAAATGTAGTATACTATAAATGTTATGATTTATGATCTATGATTCATGTTTAATAAAAGTGTTACTGATGTGAGTTTCATTTAAATCATTTTACGGAAGATGGAAGTTTCAATCTAGTGGGGGAGTTGTCATTGGATTTCATACTTGATAAGGAAGTATTTTAAGAAATTGAAAAGAGTGTCTAGGTGATAAGAGAACCTTTGGATAAGGTTTTAAGTTCATTTGAGATAGTGAATATGGATGAATATGGGTTGTTTATCCTTTAATGTTTTTTGAGTAATGATTTCAAATTTTGAGTGAAGAAATATAGATAATCCCTAGATCATATAATGTTGAGAAAACCACCGATATATGGTGAAAATGTCTCTATAAGTTTGAGACAACTATCATTGTAAGGTTGATATGAGTGTCAAGTGACGTCATAAGGTACCATCATTGGGTACACCTGAAGAACTCATGAAAAAGAAAAACTTAGAAAGATTCACTTCATTTATTTTGTAAGATATATGATTTTTTATGATATACTTAATAAAATATCAGTGCCTCATATGATAATAGAACCACATAAGATACAAATATATTGTATTATATAAGAAATGCATAATATAAGAAACACCTAAGAAATTAGTCTGTGTAAGATGATATGCACATAAGATACATATGACAAGTACAATTAAGTTTTTATAAAATATAAATTTTGTTTGATATCAAAAACATAATTTACAAAATTGATTTTGAAAACTAGCTAGAATACATTAGAATATTTGGAAGAAAAAATATCAATGTTTGCAGTGGAATTTTGAAAATAAATTGAGAATAATTCAGAAAATGCACAAACTGATATTCAGGAAAACTAAATATTGGTGTCACACAAAGTGGATTATGATGAATTATAGGAATAAATAATCAAACTGAATTTGATATTTTTCAATATAGAATTATGAGATAAGATCCATGTCACAGAAGTAATATGCCACATCGCAAAGGCACATGATGGAATTCACACATATATATTTCAATGAAAAAGAAAGTTATAATTTTTTAGAGGATGAAAAGTCTTGATATTAAAATTTATATGATTAATGGAATAATATTAAGTCTTAAGGGATACCTTAACTAAGAATTAAAATAAAAATTAATTAGGGGATTAATTGAGAATCTATTGACTGATTTTGAAGAAGGTGATGATATTTCAACTATTTACAAAGATCAAGGAGATTCAAAAATTACATTTTGGAATCTATCATTTACAATATTATTTTTTATATATAAATATATTGAAAATAATTAGTAAGGTAATAAAATAAAAAATCACGAATACTATGTCAGTTCAGAGTGATGAGAAATACCGAGATCTAGATAAATTATAGTATCATGGAGAGGAGAAGATACTGAAGCAATGATACATTTTAAGAGAAGGAAGCAGACTATTCCCAAGTGTTCAAGTTTCTAATAAGACTTGGATCATTAAAGTTATGAATTGAGTGTTTGAGACTAATAGTTCTAATTGAAACGATTGGTTATTGATGTTATTAATGGTGGTGTACACAAGTAGACCAGTTAATCCAGTTTTTTATGTGGAGTAAGATCAATATCAATTGGTTTAGAAGAAAATTGGATTAGAATGTGGTATATTTTTATTTTGAATCATACCTTGTAGTGGTAAGTTTTACCCTATTTTGTTACTTAGAATCTGGTTCTTAGTGGGACTCTAAGATGGATGAACTACAAAATTCCATTATATAATCACTTGTTTATATAGTGGAGAATCCATGATAAGGGTGCTAACCATTAATGAAAAGGAGTATGATTTTATACCAAACCTTGTAAATTAACTTGTTTATGTGATCTTTATGTTCAACTAAAATCAAGTTAGATTGAGTTAACAAAGATAGAGATGATTTTGGTTTTAAAAAACCATAGAGTATGAATACTAAAATAATAATCTGTAAAATATACCACTGATTCCCTCCTAGTGGTATTGTCAACCAAGAACCTACAAGAAGTATTAGATAAAATATAGGTTCCCTCTAAATTTTTTAGAATTTTTTGTGTATGGGGAATATAATTTCTATTAATATAATGGGGTTCAAAACATTTTATGGAAATAATTATCATAGTTTTAAGAGGAAGATGCTACAATAACTCCTATATCTTATCCTAGAAGTAATAGATTTTGTAATAGTGAGATTTACACCAATTTTTGAAGGATAACCTATTTATTTTTCTGATAAAAGAAACATGGAAGTTGATGGAAAAGATCAAAACGACATCTTGATATCCCTACCAAAAAATTTATACACAAAGGTAATGGGGATTTCAACTAAAAAGAAGATTTGAGTAAAATTGGGATGAAAATATGAAGGTAATAATAAAGTAAAGGAATCCAAACTATATATTTGGAGGAGTAGATTTTACGATCTTAAAATTGATAATAATTGGAACATTGAAAATTATTTTACAAGTGCTAATTTTGTTGTGATTAATATTTTAGGGTTTGATGAGAATGATGAAGACTCTACCATTGTTAAAAAGTTGATGAGGAATTTTCTATATCGGTTTGATCTAAAATTATTATCCCTTGAATATAGAGAAGACTTAATAATAGAAGCAACAAATTAAGTGATTAATATATATAAGATGAGGAAATAACTATCCTTCAAAAAGAAAGAAAAATAAGAGAGGGCCTTCCATGATAAATAATAAATCTAGAGATGAATAAGCTGTAGAATCAAGTGATTTTGAAGATGATAAAAATGAGGATTAATTTAACAAGATTGTTTTTTTATTTCAAAGAAATTCAAAAAAGGTAAGTGGAAGGTAAGGGGAAAGAAACCACTGAGGTCCAACAATTATAATCACATTGGACACTTTTCCATATATTTCCCAAAGAAATAGGTAACTAAATCTGAGTTATATGTGGAGGATGTTAAATCTATAAATAATATAAAGGAAAAAGTAAACGAATTTAATGAGTATATGGGAAACAATTACTCATAATCACATTATAAATCATATGATTAAGTGAACTTTATGTATCACATTTATAGAGGTTTTCATACCTAATGTTGTGATGATGTAGAATAAAGGAAAAAATTGGAATATATATTGAAAGATGATTTGTAATCCTATCATAATTAGAATACACCGATCAATAATGAGAAAAGAAATCCAATGAAAGAGAATAATGTGATTGTTAAACAAAAGTGAGAGATATTTAAGAAAAAAAACTAGTATCATTGATGAGATTAAGGCATAAAATCTCATAGTATCTAAGTAAAAGAATATTCTTAGATATCTTGAATAAATATCGGTTGGTAATGTAGAAGAAATGGTTGTGACATAATCTATGTGTTTATTTTCTCAAAGTGATTTGAATAATATCAGATAATACTTGTTAAAGGTTGTTGAGTTTAAAGGTGAATTCTCAAAATCTATTGAGAAAAAGAATTCCAACTGACAAGGTAAATCTATACCTAATTAATGTTAATCTACTATGTCTAATAATGAATATTAAAAAAATAATCTTGAACCTTTTTAGACAAAAATGACTATAGAGAGGTCCTCCTCTATAATAAAAGGAGAGAAAAATATTCCAAGAAAAAAACTACTCATAAGAAAAAAGTGGTTCAGTTTGTAGCGGGATAACAATATAAATTTTTTGTACATTATAATTATAAAAATGGAATAATAAAGATAAAAATATTTTTTTTAGTGATGTAGAAGATATTGAAACAAAGAGTACTCTTGTTAGTATACAATTTCTTTACCAATGAAGAGGTATGAACCAAGAGGGTGATATAGTGATCAGATGATACCTTATTCTCATAAAAAAATAGTGACAAAAACATCAAAAAATCTATCAAAACAAATTAAATTTGGTTATTTATAATAAGTTTGTGGCATATACGGATAGAAGGGTTATAAATATGAGTTATGTATGACTAGGCTACATAAATAATTTCCTTATGTTGAGAATAAAAAGGAAGTTAAAAATAAAAAATAGTAAGTCATATTCTACTCTGATTACCAATATAGCATGTGAAAAAACCTAATAGGACGAACATACCAATAAATAATTCTTAAATGTTTTTCCATATAAAATAAAAGTGTCTAAAAAATAGATAAAACACAAATGGATTCTATGTATAAGGGAAAAAAATTTGTATTAGTAGAAAAGGCTAAAGTTCATGAGAAGTCACATATATGTGGTGACTTGAAAATTCAATAAATTTTGTGTGAAATGTGTTGATATTATGGCCATGGAATGAAAGAATGTATAAAAATTCTACTATCCGAAAAATAATTGATGAGAAAAAATATTCAAGGACAAGGTAGTAAAGTTAACTTATTGAATGAGGTGAATAAAAATACTCCACAAAAGGAAGTAGTACAAGGATAGAAAAAGATATTACAATTTTATGAGACTCATAACAGCTAGGGATATATGAAAAATCATCCCATTCTGAGATTATACGGAATAATAATAATTGGTTGAGATGAAACTCTTAGTCTTTATGTTGAATCTATAGAACAAATAGGTCCCTTCTTATTTTCTTAATTTTATTTCTGTTACACTAATAAATAAAGAATTTAAGGATAAAAATAAAAGTTATATAAACTAGACAAAAAATAATGTTTCATTAATGGAGTATTCTATCTTCTATAGAGAATAATAAGTGAGTTTATCCATTGATGGGGAGAAAATATAAAGGAAAACCATAAAAATATCACGATGTAGTGCATCTGAAATTTTTAGGTATATTTGAAAAACAATAGATTGAGGTATAAAAATACCAAATTCATAACTAATTTTTTATTATATCAAATATACTTATGAAGGGGTATTGTTAGGTGATTAAAAAGTGAAGAAAATGATGAGTTTTTTTTACATTTCACGTGATTTATTTTGATTTTTTTATTGAGATATGTGCATGACAGAATATCACTTGATAAATATATTTGAAACAACCCCAAAAATGAGGACTAAGTTGGTATAACATGCAAGTGATCTTATGGGATGAATTGATCACCTTGGTTAAATCACACTTATTTTTTACGTCAAGTTATCCCATGTAGAAATAGAGTTGACTAACTAAAGGACCATTGGTAATAAAATCTTGTGTTCCTATCCTTATCTCAAAAGTAGATTAATCTATGATTATGAATGAAGAAGGGATAAAATATGTTTAGAAGGAATGTGAAAATTCAAAGTGAATTGGATTATATTTCATGAGATATTTTCAATTTTAATGGTAAAGGATGTTTAATACTGCTACTTTAAGACATTAACTGGACAACTTCAATGCAGAAACCTGTAGTTGTGGTGATTGATGAAAATTACTTCATATTTAAGAAAAGTGTTAATGATGAGAGTGTTATCTACAAAATTTTATGAAAATTGGAATTTTTTATCTTATTAGGGTGTTTTAATTGGATGTAATAATTGATAAGGTAAATATTAAAGAAACTATAAAGACAATACAAGTGATAAGAAAAAATTGGGATTAGGTTTGAAGTCCATTTTAGTTGGAGAAGATGGTTGAAGATGTTCTTTGTAGCCTCTGAGGTTGTTTGAGTGAATTCTAAAAGTTATGGTTGAATAAATATGGATATGTTCTTGATTCTGTAAGGTTGATACAACTACTATTGTAAGGTTTATATAAGTCTTTATAATATTAAGATACCCATCATCATAAGGTTGAGACAGGTTCACAATGAATATGTAAGGTACCTTTGTTGGGAATACCTGAAGAAATTTGTGAGGAATAATGCCAACATGAAAGAGTAATTTTAGAAGAGTCACTACAATGAGAATGTAAGATATGATGTTTCATATTATAGTCTTCCTTTGTACAATACTAGTTCCTCATTAAATTGAATAATTTCATAATATATAAATAGATCATATGATATCAAGAAACACATAAGATACAAAGCTCATATGATAGAAAACTTCTTAAGATGATATGCACATAAGATATAGGTGTTGCGTATGATGTAGTTTTTGTAAGATATGAATTTTATAGGATAAAAAAATAATAATATAAAAAATTTATTTCAAAAAATGTTTATAACACCTGAGTATATTCATAAAAATGAAATATTGAGGTTCATAGTGATATTATAAAAATAAATGGGGAATAATTCAGACGATGCACAAGCTAATATTCACAGAAATTAAATTTCATAATCACACAAATAAATTTTTAGGTATATTGATAATTAAGAATATAAAGGTGATATTGATTCAATATAGAATACTAATATGATATCCACACCACATATGGAAAGTGCAATGTTATATAGGTACATACTACCATGCACACAAGGTGATTTCAAAGAAAAATAAACAGTGGAATTTTTGGAGGATTAAAATCCATTATATTCAATTTTTCATACATAAGGGAAGAATATTAAGTTAGAAGGAATAATTTGATCAAGAATTTAAATATATTTTAATGAGGAGATTAATTAGGAACCTATTGACTAATTTCAAAAAAGGATATGAAATCACTACTGCTACCGAAGATCAAGGAGTTCCCAAAATTCATATTTGGGAACTATTATCCATGATATTATTTTGTGAATATATATGTGAAAAAAAGTAAGTAAGGTACCTGAAGGGAGAGCTCATGAACACTTTGTGATTTTTGAGTGCAGAGAAATATTGAGATACTGACACACTGTAATATCATGTTGATGTGAAGAGACCAAAGTTGAGAGCCATTCAAGGAGGAAAAAATATATTATGATCAAGTGTTAAAGTTTCTAATAAGACTCATATGATTGATGATATAAATTGAGTTTCAGAGACCCATAGTTATGATCAAAAATTTTATCTGCTAATGTTTTTAAATGTGGAATACATGAGTAGACTAGTTGATCCAGTTTTTTCATGGAGAAAGATCAATATGAAGTGGCATGGAAGTATCCAAGAGAAAAAGTAGGTATTTCTTATTTTATATGTCACATATATAGCTTATTTTAAATTTAAATATATTTTAATTTCCATCAATGCTTTGTTTTGGGGGTTTCCAATGGTTTTATTGATAATAGGTGAGTTTTCGTTGATTGGGCCAAACCGTGAGCCCAATTTCAGATTTAAAAATAAATTTTGATTCTTTTATAACTTATTCATTTTTTAATATTTTTCACTCATTCCAACTCCTAAATATCCTACCATGATATATTAACGCTAAAATTAAAATATGGAGCCTTTGGAAATCCATAACCATGGTTTAGTTGGGTTTTTATTTAAGGGATTGGGCCTGCCCAGAAGCCCATATCCAGTTTTAAAAATTAATTTTATTTATTTAATAACTTATTCAATTTTAAATATTTTTCGGTGATTCCAAGCCTCATATGCGGCCCTTAAACCCAGACGCTCACCCAGCCTCTTTACCCCCCTCTTTGGAGCTCTTAGGATCGCGATTTAGGGATGAACATCTTAGGGTTTCTAAAATAGGGTAGATTTGATGAGGTATGTTCATTCAATCATAACTCTCTCAATTCATCCTCTTTTCCCTCCATTCCAATTCTTAAATGACCTAATAATTCTTGTGAGAACATCCCCTAAGTTTTGGCCGTTTTCAATTTCAGATACTTGTGTTTTGTGGAGATTCATTCTAGATTTCTCAAGTAAGTTTGTCCATTTCTTTTCCCATTTCAAATTGATTAGGGTTTCATTCTATTTTTTTTAGGGTTTCTTCCCTTTTTATTGAAGTGAACAATTACCAGTGGGTAGGAGTTCGAACCTAAGGTTTAACCTTGGGTTTTATTGGACCAATTTTCTATTTTTAGGTTTGATCTACCCTTCTTGAGGTGCGGCGGTGGTGCGTTTGTGTTTTCGCACAAAGGATTCAATGGTTTCATTTGATTTGGTAGGTGATTCCAATGTTGATGCAATATTTGTGTATTATCATGATGTATTTATCATATTTTCAGATTTATATAATTTTATTATTGCTGAAAAAATTGGTTCTAATGATGTTTCTATTGCAATTGAATTTAAAATTCCAATTTGGTGTGAAATCGGGGGTTTTCCAAAGAAGTGTTTTGTTTGTTTATTTGGGGATGCCCTATAAATACTTAGTTGTTTTTATTGATCTTTAGTAAGGCATAAAATAATGTTTATAATGTTTATCCCCTTTGGTAATTTCTGCAAAAAATGGGTTTTAATTGTGTTTGTAAAGAAAGTGAAGTTTTGGTTCCACTTTTGTTTGAAAATGAAGGATTTACAAAGATAACACTTCTTGTTTAACATGGGGATGCCCAAAAATTGATTTTTTGTTTTAATTGATATTTATTGGGCTGCCTTTACTGTTTTGGTAACTTACAATTGTGAACATCGTGTACAAGTGGGTTTCTTAAGGGGTTTTGTGTGCAAAACTACACGAGATTTTGAGAAATTGATTTATTCAAATTCAAAGAGTTTGTTGTGTGTTTTAAGTGGTATAAAATGAGATAGATATTGTATTTGGTGTATGCGACCAGTAGTGGTGTTTTAAATTAAAATGGATATGTGTTAAATCCTGAAATTGTTTGAGCACAAAGGGGGAAGCCCGGGTACCTAGGTGGGGCGGATTTGTACTAGTACGGCTAGTGGACCGGATGGGTTTTGTCCCTATTTCACTTAGTATTTGGATAAAGAAAACTCTAACTAAACTATGTGGATGATTATTGGGGACCACTAGGTTATGGGTATGTTCCCTACTAGTGTCTTGTGCATGATAAAAGATTTTACTATGGTTACATTACACTGAGGTACGAGGTACATGGGGCCTGAGACTATCTAGTGCCTAGGGGTGTTCCTGGTTTTGTTGCTCAGTGGATTTGTGGTATTTTCCCTTGTATTTGGGTGTCTTTGGAATTATAATGCAGTACCTAATATTCCTATTTAAATGTGTTAACATTATGAAAGTTTTATCTTGAACAATGTTTTCAATTTAAAGTTTCATTTCGTGGAATTTGTCACCGCTTTTAATTGCATATTAAAACTGCTTGCTTTTTCACGTTGTATTGCATCAACCTTGGAATCATAGGGTGGTATCCTATTGGGATTAGGCTCACACCCTACTTACACCCCTTGGGTGTAAGTAGACCTTTTTTTTGACCCAGGTAAAGGAAAGGCTAAGGGTGATGGAGGTTCAGGGTTTTAGTCCTCATCCTTGGGGCGAAGTAGTGGAGACAACTTGGGGGTGATGACCCCTTGTCATGTGGAGTCCATGGGTCTGTTTTGTTTCTGTTACATTGTGTATTTGGAACTTTTGTATTGAATCTAAACCTATGTATTCAGTTCTGGTTTTTGTTTAAACATCGTTTGGTATAAATTTTTCAGATTCAGTTTATTGATTGTTTTTAATGGTTTATGCCTTCATATTCGGGTAAATCGTTCCCAAACCTAAATAAATGATACCCGGGCACTTGTGCCAGCCCATGGGGATAGGGAACGCCCTTCGGGCCATGTCAAGGGCTGGGTTTGGTGCCTGTTTTGGCGGCGACCAGATTCGGTTCGTGACAAAATGGTATCAGAGGAGGTTCATGTTAACTCTTTGGGTCATGTTATTTCGGGAAGAGTCATGATATCATGGAGTTAGGATTGTAGGGACTTGGTATTATAGTTATGGGTAGTGTGCCTGATCACCACACCTCATGACAGGATTCAAGTTTCCTAGGGAAGTCAGGATTTATCTAAGTCCTCTGGTTTTCTTGTTTTAATGATGGTTAGGGGAAATGAAAAGAGAGTTGGGTTAATGGTCTCAGTAAGCTCGCAAGGCCTGGGAAGCCATGTGAAGCTGGGGATATTCCCTAGAACACTCTCTGTGATAGTGAAGTTATTGTAATATGGCCGCCAACCATATGTCCAAGTCACCCACTGAAACTAGTTTCCTCTCACATTGTCTTGTGTTCTTTAGTTTTGAAATCTTGGAACTTTGGTTTTAAACTGACTTGGTTTTAAGAATTGTAAAGTTTTTGTGAAATGAGTTTCAAATAAATATGGAATTTTTTGATTTATGAAATGGTGGAACTGAATTTTCAGAATTGTTTTGAAATGGAAAATAGTATGCTTACACCTCTTTTGAAAGCCGAAACCATATTGAAGTTGGTTTTCAAAAGTGTTTCCAATATAGTTTTCTAAACGATTAAAGGGTTTTTTAATTTGATGAGATGTTTTTAAATTGATGTGAATAACTTGAAAGTGAGTTCTTTTTTTTTATATTTGTGTCCTTATGAAAAGTTTTGTAAGATGTGAATTGGTATTTTGATCTCATTGTTAGCAGTTTTGAGAAAAAGGTTGGGTTGGGTGAGCATTTTGTTTTTGAAAAGTGGAAGGAATTTTTGTTTTACCCTTTGGTATTTCCATGAGTGACAACATGCATGGGGTTATATGGGATGATGGATGGTTGATGGTATGACTGGATGAGTGCTGGGATGGTTATGAGGAGGGTGCCCGGTGTGACACAAAAACATGCATGTGTGAGGCCCATGGGGTACCATTGGTGGATACGCTTACTGCAAAAACGTTTGTTTTCAAAGAAATATTTTTAAAGAAAAACATGAAGTATTGATGAATAGTTTGGTATAGTTTGTATTATGGGTTTTTGATAATGTTGATGTTGTGGGATGTTTTGAGTCCAAGAACCCCTCCTGTTTGAACTTTGTTTTGGGTTTGTGTTTGGTCGGTGAGCTGTGTTGTAGGGACGATTAGTGGTCTCTTTTGAAAAATGTTTTGGGATGAATTTGTGGTGGTTCCCTTCATGTGTTTGGATCTGGATTGTGGTATATCGTGACCAATAGACCATCTTGGTTGGGTCCTTTGGTTCAATCGTTGGATAAGGTACACCCCATTAATGGTTAGTGCACAACTAAAGTGCAACCCGGATTGTTTTGCCTTTTGAAGACCCTCCAGTTGATCAATATAAGGAATATTTTTTCTTAAGATTTTTAGATTGAGTCTACACCATTTCCTTTCTTTTTTTTTTAGATCCTCTTGTAACAGGAGAGTGCTCATGGAAGGTTGAAAGAGACCTTAGTTTCTTATGTTTCCTGATACGTCGAAGGTGGATGTGTTCTAGGGTTGTAAGTGTGGATGAGTATCTCGATGGTTTCTAAGAGGACCTTTGGGTTCTTAAAAGTTTCTTTGATGCATTAATTCATGTTAAACCACCGGTGTGGGAAATATGGTCACGATAAGATATTATGGCCACTTTCTAGAATTGTGTGTTGTTTGGGGATGTTGTATAAGGTCCCTCTCCATGAATTGTTTATATCAGTCGCAATGGTCATGTTCGGTGATGCCTTATGATGTCATGTGATCGATTGACCATAGAGGTGAATGTCGTGATATCCTATGAGAGTCCCTGTTATTTTGTGAGAATGTCTCCCTTGGAAAAACATCAAAATATTCCATTTTAGACGAAGGTGAGTGTTGGTGTTCTTTACTTCTATTGTTTATCACCTAAAGAAACAAGGTGTGATGTGTGTGTATCTTCTTAGCCCTTGTTTCAGTGAAATATCGGGATCAGGTAAAGTGAGTTTGGAATGTGTTATGTCTGGAAAACTCATCTGGGATTGCGTTGTAGTTGTTGGTTTCATTTAAAGAAGAATTATCGTTCATGGGGTTTCCAAAGACTAACTGCGAGGCCGAAGATGCTTCAATCATTTGAGCTCCAGCCATAGGTCTCGGAGAGAAGCTGGCTCGTAGTCAGGGGAAATCACAGGTCCATTTAAACCCTTGTACAAAGTCATTTCCTCAGTATGAAAGTTAGGAAGATTTTAAACCTATGGTGTCATAATCATTCTTCTGTTGTCCATGTTCGGTGGAAATAGGTGGAGGGCCGTGTGCCCATGTCATCACCCAATGTTATTCCCTCCCCCTTTTGGTTTCCAGTGATTCTTTAGAGAAAGGTTTGAAGTTTTTCTACACTATTTGTGAACACAGTTTTCACTTGGATAATAGTGACCATGCCCCAGAAAACCATGCGGAAAGAAGGATCCCAACTATTAGTGTATGACTTCCCAAACCATGCAAACTAACCATGTGGTCGCCCCAACTCTTTAAATTTTGGGGTCTTTCTTTACCGGCCAGTGCTGGTTGGTTAAGATGGTTGGTTCTTATGGTGGGGAGACCCACTATGATTCTTATATAATTTCTTTTGTAAATTTTTGATGGAAGTATATCCTTTGTACCGGTAAGTCCATTTAGGCCTCCCCCTGTTAGTCTCTTGATTATGTCTCAAAAAAAATATTGGTTGTCTCTTATGGTGGGGAGCGTATTTGTGTCCCCCCGTACCAGTAACATAGATTTTTTCATGGTCTTGGCTTGGTGTAGATAGTCTCATTCAGATCTATCTAGCTACCAACATCATTCTTGAGTAAACATTGGGACTGGAGAGCACCCAATGGTTTAGTTAAAGTAAGGTAAGTGTAACCTTGTTCAAAGTTGTTGTTCGTTTGGGTGAATTGTTTGAGTATTGTTCAGATTGTGTTTGAGGAGTTTTTATTTGGGATAAAGCCTGAATGTTCTTGATGGTTTTAGGAAAGTGGTTTAAGTTTTATTTGTGAGATTATTCCTTCCTTCATTGATCACTGGAGGTGTTTTGGCCTTTGGGGAAGAAACCTGGCAAGGGAGTACTTCTTGGTTTCTCAGTTGGGTTTGGTTGTTGATTTGGTCTTGTTGTGACTTTCTGGGGTGGAAAGTTTTTATGGTGGGGATAATTGTCACATATATAGCTTATTTTAAATTTAAATATATTTTAATTTCCATTAATGCTTTGTTTTGGGGGTTTCCAATGGTTTTATTGAGAATAGGTGAGTTTTCGTGGATTGGGCCAAACCGTGAGCCCAATTCCAGATTTAAAAATAAATTTTGATTCTTTTATAACTTATTCATTTTTTAATATTTTTCACTAATTAAAACTCCTAAATGTCCTACCCTGATATATTAACACTAAAATTAAAATATGGATCCTTTGGAAATCCATAACCATGGTTTAGTTGGGTTTTTATTTAAGGGATTGGGCCTGCCCGGAAGCCCATATCCAGTTTTAAAAATTAATTTTATTTATTTAATAACTTATCCAATTTTAAGTATTTTTCGATGATTCCAAGCCTAATATTTGGAGCTTACACCCATCCGCTCCCCCAGCATCTTTACCCCCCTCTTTGGAGCTCTTAGGATCGCGATTTAGGGATGAACATCTTAGGGTTTCTAAAATCGGGCAGATTTGATGAGGTATATTCATTCAATCATAACCCTCTCAATTCATACTCTTTTCCCTCCATTACAATTCCTAAATGACCTAATAATTTTTGTGAGAACATCTCCTGAGTTTTGGCCGTTTTCAATTTCAGATACTTGTGTTTTGTGGAGATTCATTCTAGATTTCTCAAGTAAGCTTGTCCATTTCTTTTCCCCTTTCAAATTGATTAGGATTTCATTCTATTTTTTTAGGGTTTCCTCCATTTTTATTGAAGTTAACAATAACCAGTGGGTAGGAGTTCGAACCTAAGGTTTAACCTTGGGTTTTCTTGGTCCAATTTTCTATTTTTAGGTTTGATCTACCCTTCTTGAGGTGCAGCGGTGGTGCGTTTGTGTTTTCGCACAAAGGATTCAATGGTTTCATTTGATTTGGTAGGTGATTTCAATGTTGATGCAATCTTTATGTATTAGCATGCTGTATTTATCATATTTTCAGATTTATATAATTTTATTATTTCTGAAAAAATTGGTTCTAATGATGTTTCTATTGCAATTGAATTTAAAATGCCAATTTGGTGTGAAATTGGGGGTTTTCCAAAGAAGTGTTTTGTTTGTTTATTTGGGGATGCCCTATAAATACTTAGTTGTTTTTATTGATCTGTAATAAGGCATAAAATACTGTTTATAATGTTTATCCCCTTTGGTAATTGCTGCAAAAAATGGGTTTTAATTGTGTTTGTAAAGAAAGTGAAGTTTTGGTTCCACTTTTGTGTGAAAATGAAGGTTTTACAAAGATAACACTTCTTGTTTAACATGGGGATGCCCAAAAATTGATTTGTTGTTTTAATTGATATTTATTGGGCTGCCTTTACTGTTTTGGTAACTTACAATTGTGAACATCGTGTACAAGTGGGTTTCTTAAGGGGTTTTGTGTGCACAACTACACGAGATTTTGAGAAATTGATTTATTCAAATTCAAAGAGTTTGTTGTGTGTTTTAAGTGGTATAAAATGAGATAGCTACTGTATTTGGTGTATGTGACCAGTAGTGGTGTTTTACATTAAAATGGATATGTTTTAAATCCTGAAATTGTTTGAGCACAAAGGGGGAAGCCCGGGTACCTAGGTGGGGCGGATTTGTACTAGTACGGCTAGTGGACCGGATGAGTTTTGTCCCTGTTTCACTTAGCATTTGGATAACGACAAATCTAAATAAACTATGTGTATGATTATTGGGGAACACTAGGTTATGGTTATGTTCCCTACTAGTGGCTTGTGCACGAGAAAGGATTTTACTATGGTTACATTACACTGAGGTACGAGGTACATGGGGCCTGAGACTATCTAGTGCCTAGGGGTGTTCCCGGTTTTGTTGCTCAGTGGATTTGTGGTATTTTACCTTTTATTTGGGTGTCTTTGGAATTATAATGTAGTACCTAATATTCCTATTTAAATGTGTTAACATTCTGAAAGTTTTATCTTGAAAAATGTTTTCAATTTAAAGTTTCATTTCATGGAATTTGTCACCGCTTTTAATTGCATATTAAAACTACTTGCTTTTTCACCTTGTATTGCATGCACCTTGGAATCATAGGGTGGTATCCTATTGGGCTTAGGCGCACACCCTACTTACACCCCTTGGGTGTAAGTAGACCTTTTTTTGACCCAGGTAAAGGAAAGGCTAAGGGTGATGGCGGTTCAGGGTGTTAGTCCTCATCCTTGGGGCGGAGTAGTGGAGACGACTTGGGGTGATGACCCCTTGTCATGTGGAGTCCATGGGGATGTTTTGTTTCTGTTACATTGTGTCTTTGGACCTTTTGTATTGACTCTAAACCTATGTATTCAGTTCTGGTTTTTTTAAACATCGTTTGGTATAAATTTTTCAGATTCAGTTTATTGATTGTTTTTAATGGTTTATGCCTTCATATTCGGGTAAATCGTTCCCAAACATAAATAAATGATACTCGGGCACTTGTGCCAGCCCGTGGGGATAGGGAACTCCCTTCGGGTCATGTCACGGGATGGGTTTGGTGCCGGTTTTGGCGGCGACCAGATTCGGTTTGTGACATTAGATCATACCTTGTAATGGGAAATTTTACTCTCCCATGGGAATAAAGAGTTGGAAATTAGTGGGAATATAAGATGATTAGATTACAATAGTCCATCGTGTAACCAATTTCACATATAGTAGAGAATCTTTGATTGGGGAGATTAACCAATCATTGTAAGGAGTAGTTTTTTTCTGAACCTTGTAAATAATTTTACTCTTGTTCACTTTATATTACACTAAAATAGGGGTGAGATTGAGTTAATAAAGAGTGAGAGGATAACGATTTAAACTATTAATATAGATTGAGTACTTAAAAGAAGAATTTTTAAACTATACCATTGATTCACACACTCTCTTAGTGGTACTATTGACCAGGGATATACACCACTAGAATTGAAACATCCCACTACACTTAATTATTCCCAACTACTCTTGAAACTTCCTTCCACTTGAAGTAGATCTTTTTTCAGTATTGTATTTCACTACATCAAAATCATAAAATCTTCTTCTTCTCAGTACATATTCTTAAACTACCTTTGTATCTTCAAGAAATATACCAAGAAAATGGGTCTTTATTTCATATAATAACTTATAGATCTTATTTAGAATATTTTTACTGATATTTCTCAACTCAAACTCAATGGGTCACAACAACCAATGAATATTCTATAGAGTTTCCTACAAATTAACCTTACTTGGTTCTTCTTCTCTTTATTACATCTACAATAATGGGTGTCATAGAAACTAGTATGAAACCAGTTTCTTCTTATTCATTCTTATTTTTCTTTAAGACTCCAATTATATTATTATTTAGCTTAGTATCAAGATATTATTTTTTTTTCTACTAAGCCTTTTCTATTTTTTCTATCGAACTCACACTTTTTGTTGTAAACCTACATATATATATGATATCATAATTTATTTTCTTTTGGGATTTATTTTTCTATTTTTTACAAAATATAAATATTATAGGGATATCATGACATCTAGACAAAGATAATTTTCATGAAATGACCCATAATATCAGTTTAAATTTTTCTCAATGTCTTGTATACAGGTGTATCCCATGATCTCTAATATTTTTACCTCAATGTCTTACCTCCATTATAATAATGAGAATACCCTTCTTCTATTTTTTTTCCTATTTTTATTTTCTTGAATACATCTTCAAGATATTTATTTTGTAATATTGGTTCATTAATTATTATAATATATATACCATAAATAATCTACAAAAAAATCACTCCCTCAAATATGTATTAAATTCATCCAATAGTATCATTTTTTTGGCATAAAATTTCCTTCAAAACGTGAGAGCTTCAATAAAAATAGTACCAACATGAGACTGAGTTTATTAAAACCAACTAGAATATTATTTTAACCTAATTAATCTATATCTTGAATCAAAAATAAATTTATGATATTTAAATCACTAAAGTTCAATTCATGAATCATTTAGTTTTTATTCCAAGAACTCCTTTAATTATATCACTGATATTGATTTTCAAATATTCTCATATTAAAATAAAAATATAATGGAGTAGTTATACTCTCCCTCAATCTTATTTAAATAAAATCTTAAATCATGGATTTATATATCGTTATGATGTTTAGATCATAAAATAAAAACAATTAGATCATCGAGTTTAAATATCCTTTAGAATATTCAATTTTAGAAACTCATATTTTCATTCTGTTGAATTATCCTATTTTCATTAAGGCATTATTCATACATAGTCTGAAGATGACTCGTGTGCTGGTATAGATGACTCATACATAGTTAGAGAGTTACTCATACATAGATAAATTTTCACACATATGACTTGCAAGAAACATGAAATCACTCATAGACAGAATCAGATGACACATACACAAATTGAAATTACTCATATAAAGTTTTTATTAACTTGTATATTGTATTAGACACAAAAATATTTTCATTTGAATATCAAAAATTGAGGAATGACTCATATAAAGATCCCAAAATGACTCAAACAATGTCATATGAGTCACTCTAAATGACACGTATGCAGAGCCAGAGATGACTCATACCTGAAGAAAAAGACTTATCCATTTTCCACCCTCAAACCCAAATATAATTTTTTCTAAAAATAATGCCTAATTCACTTCAAGTCATATCTAGGATTCTCAAACACTTAAAATGAACAAATAATAAATTCAAATTATTCTAAGATTTATCATAATAATTACAAATATAATTTATCTTTCTTCTACAAAACTTTGTAGTATATATATACTAAAGTAGATTATTTAATATACATTACCACCATTAAATTACATCCTTATAATCATGTGATTCATCCTTCCTCCAAGATATTTTTTACACTGATGACAACAATATCTAACCAAGGTACTCTAAGGATGAGTTCTCCACTACTTCATCTATATTATTTTAATATTTTGAACCTATTTAAATATTTATAATTATATCTATAAATTTTATCCAAAATAGTCTAATTCAACACCAAATTTATCCAATTTCTTGTGATATGTTTTATATAGTACTCCAAACATCAACATTTTTCTTTTACAAACAAAATATCCCTATAATCATTTTACTTTTAAGGTCCTCTCACCAAGAAACATCTTATTCCTTTTACATTTTTATGGAAGATTCAACCTACTTTACCCATAAATGTATGTGAAACAATCACATTTTCATTAGTGGGATGATTCTTACTCCATCACCCATCTTCCCAAACAAGTACATATCAACACTTATTGAAAAAAATACAACTAAAAACCCATTTATAACTTCATTATTAATATAAAACATTGTATTAGATGTTTATTTATTCTAGGAATAGACTACAGATTATATATATACTCACCCCTACTTTTATATTTAGTTTTATAAGAGTTAATTGGTGGTGTATTTGAGGTATGGTAGCTTTTTTTGTCATAGTTTTACTTATATATTGGTATAGTGGTACATTATTAAGGGTTTTTGGGTTTATATATTTATGTTTCATTTTATGGAATTTTATGGGTGTGTTTTTCCACTATAGAGACTTAATATTGTTTTTTTATTATGTTATATGACATCCATTCATTTACATTATTTATCATTGTGAATTTTAGTTATTTATTTATTTATATATTTGTGGTATAAATTCCACTTATAGTCTTTGAATGGGATTTCTATAGGATATGGTCTACCATTCATGAGTTAATACGCTCAACACTTGTTGTCAACTCATGACCTATTAGAGGTAGGCTTCTAGTGCGACACTAGGTTTTACTACTGAACCAAATAGGGTGATGGTGGAAATGGGATGTGATAGAGTGGTATCAAAATATTTGTTTAATATATATATTAGAGTTTAGAATAAGAATCTATGAGGATTATCTTTATTTGGTAGGGTGAAAGTACATTGGAACATAGGGTAGTCATTAGGATATGGATTCGATTTATGTATGAGGGTGGCTAATTCATTATTATAAAATAAACCAAATCATTCAATAACTACGCCTAAGGGTGTAGTATGCTTCATATAGGGTACTCATTAGGTATGAAATCATGAATTATATAGTCACATATATGTAATGACAATTGCACATGTTTTGTAAGTAGTATTGATTCATATGGGGTGGACCAAGGGGTATTTGTCATGTTTTCCAAATATATATTTATCCTAGAGCATATATCTATTATATTTCCCTTTATTTTACTTAGATATGGAATACATACATCAACACAAAGATGATATTATTGAACCCAAATTATTATAAGATAATTTTTACATTTTTCATATGATATCTTATAAAATTATTTATTCATTATATTATGAAATTATTTATATTTTTGACTTCATATCTAGTATTATTCTGTCATCATTTGGTGTCTTTTATATAAATTCATGAGGTAATAATGATTAGGTATAATTATTGATCAGGAGGACAATGAGTGCTTCTTATATGAGACAAGTATGAGAGACCTATGTTTACTCCAATAATGAGGGTTTAAAATTTCAAGAGGTTAAGATGACATGTGTTGACAAAGAATTTCATAAGATATTAGTGATTAATGATATGTGTGGGGTGTGATGAGTCTGATTATATGTACTAGGGCCTTTACTATATTATATTAGAAATACATTTACCCCTCCTGATAGAATTTTTATATATGTAAAATATTTTTTGAAGATATTATTTCATGGTAGGTTGATGGGTGGTGGATGATGATCAATGGGTTTAGTGGGTGAGTAGTTTAATGCTAATGTAGGGTTTTATATTGTTTTAATATGATTATATTCTTTATTTTTAGGATGATTGGATTGAATGTATTATTCTATTTATGATGCATTTCTTGATAAATATTAAGCATGTTCCTTATATTTGATATTTTATTCCATCCTTGTGGTATTTTGAACACTGAGCTCCTAGATACATGTTGATATGAACATGTGTTACTAAAATATTCCTTATAATGACATCACTTTGTGACTTACTCCGATGTGTCATGATACATGATTTGGGATGAGATAATTTTAGTGAGAATGGGTTGACATTATTATTCCATTGAAAAAACACGATTATTATTAGTTAAATGGGAATTGAAGGACCCTAGAACACCCTGAGAGGGGAGGGGTGAATCATGGTGTAAACTTTTTCTTTTTAAAGTTGTGGATCTTGTTACCACGTTGGTAGGAACTTGTAAAACCTGTCAAACAAAAGAAAGAATGAAGTTGACACAACACTTTTACTTGGTTCACCACAAAGGGCTACGTCCAAGGAGCATACACCAACAGGTTTTCAGTCATACCTAAATCCACTAAACTTCACCATATTCGAATTACAATGTTCGGGTATAGTTACTCTGTCCCAGGCTCACTGCCCTTTACAAAAGTTCAGGGATAGCTCACTGCGTCCCTCTAGTCACTCCCATTAACTCCCCCTAGCACACTGCCTTTGGTGAAGTCTCAGTCAGTTTATAGACATGAAGGTCCCTTCAAAAGATTTTCATTTAAGTCTTTTCATCTACTTAGCACGAGACTCTGCTTTCATCGAAGTCTGGAAATGATCCACTTGAATGCACTGAACCACTGAAACGAATAATCAGAAACACGCAAACAGGTTATACTAAAGATTTCACGCAACTCCCACCCTTTGCGTGAAATATATGACTTTGGCATGAAATACTTGATTTTGGCATAGAAAATTTTTCGTGCAATAACTTCCTTTAAGTTCATCTTTACGCGCCACACCTTTTTCACGCAGCTTGTCCTTTTTTTCACAGTTCATATTTTTTCGCGCAAACTCAAATTTTTCACACAATGTCTGAGTTTTCGCACAGCTGAACCCTTTTTGCTCAACTCAAACTTTTTCGCACAACACCCTTTACACAAACCTTTTACGCGCATCAGACCTCAGATATTCTTTAAGTCTTCAACCATATGGAATAAGTGGGGTTGCCTATTATTTATAGGCTTCTCAGACCCCCGCGCAAAAAACCCCATGTGGCGTGAAAAACCTCTAATTTGGCATGTAATATTTCACACATGTATTTTTTTTCATGTAAATCTCCAGATATTTTGCGCAGCACGCTGTTTTTCAGGAAAACCCGCAGTTTTTCACTCAACCCTTGATTTTTCACGCACACCTCCAGATATTTCGCACATCTCTTCCTCTTTGCACGCACCTCCTTTTTCCAAAAACATGTATCTTCATTTTTCGATTTTAAGGCACAAAAATTTGGCAAACAGTGGGAAACAATGCCCCCTTCAATATTGTTGTTCGCTTGAACTGTATGATCATTTTACTGACACACATTCTGAACTTTTACTAAGTATTGACAACAAACACAAACCATACTCCAATTAATTCACAGAATGACCATGGTTTCAACATGAATGAACATTTCGACGAGAGATTTAGATCAATATTTTTTTAATATTATTAGATTAGTAATTGAGCTATTATGGTTTAACAATATGGTTTCAAACTATCTTTTTATCCTTATGAGTAATTGATATTTCTATATTGGTGTACCTTAAACCATAAATGCTTGATTTTGGATTCTATTTTAATGAAAACATAAATGTTTTTTGTATTAAGAGGAATTAATTTTTGATATAATTGTATTTTTTGGTTGGATTCATTTTCACATTTAGGTTCTTGCCTAAGGTTAAAGGAAATTTTTTTAGTATATCTAGATGATCAAGACCTTGATTATTTTTATTATTACAAAATATGTTCCCAGTATGTTGGATGGTTGAGGAATGATGTTTAATTGTCTTTCTTTTTATTTTAAAGGTTATTTAAGCAACAAAATTCATATAGTATCACTCACAACTTGATATTAGTTCAGTTGATACATCTTATTTGATAATAAATGATATAGGTCAGTGGTAAAATATTATGAATCCAAAGAGATTATATATAATAGAATAATGGTGAATTTATAAGAGTGGTATGAAGATATGGGATTATCACTAACTATAATTGATTTTATAACATAGTGAAAATTTTGAATGAGGTTGAGTAAATAAATCCTTAGAGTTAATGGAATCATGGGATGTGATGCACATAAATATATTAGATTTAAAATGTGTGTATTATTG
Source organism: Viscum album (assembly GCA_963277665.1). Lineage (NCBI taxonomy): Eukaryota > Viridiplantae > Streptophyta > Magnoliopsida > Santalales > Viscaceae > Viscum > Viscum album. The sequence goes on along the minus strand of OY728146.1, from coordinate 1,050,524,793 downwards.
GTGTATAATGATTTTAATTTCTTCCTTATTGAGTGATAAAAGTGGGTTCTCAATTATTTTCACATTTTATGGGTGATACATTAGATGTTAGGAAGTTTTACTTTGAGTTATGGAGGTTAAGTTTCCTATTGAACTATGCTTCAGAGGATACTTAGTCCCTATGATATAAAATGTAACATTACTTTCTTGAGTGATATAGAATGTTGTGAGTAATTTTTTATTATGAAAAAATATGTCATGATGAAACTGTCAAAATGATTTATTATTATCATTTTATTAGTGATCGCCAAATGGGATCGAGGATTTTTTACATCTTGTAATGTAAGAATATCGATAATCCAAAGAAAACTTCCTACCTTTAATACTGGGTATTTTTTGTTGGTTTTTATGGTGGTACAATGGATTGTTGCATCAATTTGGATGGGCCTTATTTTCAAAGAATCTATTAGAGAAAATGATGGTATTAAATGGTGTTTTAAAGATAAATTATTTAATTTGAACTATTGTTTCAATTTCTAGTTTGTTGGATTCTTATGTATTAATTAGTGAAGTTTCATTGAGTTTTATTGGTGGTCACATTAAAAATAAATTGATGTTGAATTTCAGATAATTGTGATAAAAATAATTGAACATCGAATATATAAGAATAAAACTGAGAGTCAAAAGTTTCTAGGTAATGATATTATAACCTAATATGATTCCACATTTATTAATTTTATATAGATTATTTTATATAGATTAAGAATGAGGTTGTGTTTTGGGATGATTAAATTAAATTAATATTCTGTTGGTATTCCATATTGAAATTTATGACTTCATAAATATTGTCTTAATTTTTTTATTCAGGTGTATCTTATAAAATATTTGTGTGATGAGGGTTGTGAAATATTAAATATAATAGGTTTTAATATTGTGATTATTTTATAGTTTAGTGTTTATCATCTTTAAAAATTGTGGTTTACACCTTCTAAAGGTATATCTACTATATAACACCTTGATCTTGAGATTGAACATGGTAAATAGAATTTAAGTGTTTTTACTTTATATTAAATGATGTTTACTTTCTTGAGATACATATTAAACATTTTTTAAAGAATTTTTGTTATGTTTATTATTTTATTATAGTTGAGATTGTAATAGATAGAATATGATTTTTGAGGAAGAAATGTTTTGAAGGTGTATCTATTGTAAAATTTATGGATTTTTTTACATATAAATTCATATAAATATAAAAAAAAATTGTTTATTTTATGTTTTAGGAGTAAAATTAATATTTTACCCTGGAATATGACATTTAATTTTTATTCTTGACATCACTGAGTTTAGAATACAGTGTTTACCTAAGCATGGAATTTTGTTGTGACCTAGATAATTTTAAATTATTGCGTATTTTTTAAAATTTAATTATTTAATTGATAATAAATAATAATTTTCTCTAGTAAATATTTTATAGAAAAATATTTTATTATTTAAACCCACTACTCAAATTGAGACTTTATTTTTGTTATGATTCTCAAATCATGTTCTCACTATTTATGGAGATTTAATTGTATATTTAATTTTTATATGGATCAGAGATTATTTTATAGAAATTATTTATAAATAGATAGAGATTCATATTATGAACCTCATTTTACACATTTTTTAAAAAATATAGTGTAATATTATTTGATCCTACACTATCTCATGTAAAAAATCAGGTTGGTTACTTAATCTCAAGAGCACATCCCTGTACTCCAAAGGCTTCCGACTAGTAGTGGGGGGAGTAGAGAACATAATAGATAGACTGTAGACCATGGTACAAAGTTTCATTACAATGGAAATAAACAAATATCAGAGTAACATAAATAGAAGAAACAATACATCATACAACTGGAAGATAATGGATGAACCAAGAAACCAAATAATAACAAACCATGTAATTTCAGGTTAAAATGTAACTAAATGACATATTGGAAGTTGTAAAGATATAATAAAAGGATAAAAATAATAAAATCAAAAGACCTTGATCCCAAATCCCCAGTCAATACCATCTCTAAGCCCCAACTCATCTAATAAGAAACAATCAATAACAATGTACGCTTACCAAGTCCAAAACTGTATCCATGTAATCTGTTCAGGTGCCAAACAGAATCCCAAATAGGGTGTTAGAAAAACTTTGTAGGTTAACACCACTATGTCTTAACAAAACTAGTCTAATAATAAGTTCATGAAAATAAGCGATAAAATAGTTGTATTAATTAATTAACTAATACAATACAACAATCAACCTACTTTAACACCATGTCAAAATAAATCTATGCATGTAGCATAACTATGCCAACCGTAACCACAAGTCCATGGAATAATCACATAACCAAGAAAATCTCTCTCTATATGAATTTCAGTATAATTAGGCTGTGCCCTATAAAAATTACAACATAACCGGTATAAGGACACTATATAATAATTTCAGCATAACCAGAAAAAGACCATTATATATTCATTTTAGCATAACTGGGTCAAGCCCTTTATATAATAATTAGAGCATGAATCAAAACATAACTCATAATGGTAGGAATAACACAACGTAACATCATAATCCACAATAGTTAATTCAGAAAATTTCCATTTTTATTTCAATTACCCTTTCATTCACCCAATTATATCTTAATCAATTAACATGATAATGTACACACACATCTTATTACAAAATTATCACCAGTTATTTCAAAAAACAATTAATCCATTTTCCTAGGTGAATATATCACAAGCAATCACCTGAGGTCTCATATCATGATAAAGCATACCTTAATCCATTATCCAATTATTTATTATTCAAGTATAGTCTCATCTTAGAGGTATCTATATGCCAAGTATCATCACTATTGTATGCAAAGTGATCCAAGGATTAGTCTAAAAACACAATTATCATCACCAATTATTTAGTTAGTTAATTCACATGTTGAGTCTGTGTAATCTAATAATATTTCACAAACTTAAACAAATAGAAAAAGATGATATGGATTTTTTATAGAACACTAATTTTTATTTACAAATAAAATAAATTATTTCAATAGGTAATTACAACAAAGAACTAAGGTGATGGTAATCACAATGAAATCCTAAATCACACAAAAATAAAAAAACAAAATCCAATTCAATGTTGATCAAGAGATCAAACATCCATAATGAAATATGGAAAAATAAAGGGGGAAACAAAGTGATGGAACTCATTAGAGATTAAATTCTAGACCACGATTTCTAGAAGGTAAATAATCACATGAAAATCACCTAACGTTTCCCTAGGGTTTGAGGGAGAAGGTTGTGTGGGGAATGGAAAATTAATCATACGCATAGTGTTGTTTAAAACCACAGGTCACAAGATATTCATAACGTGAAACACTTTTATGATGTGAATTTATCTATTTATATAATACACCGATAAATGTTTTTACTCAGGTTAAAATATCCCTAATCGATCATTTCATGGTACAAACCATTTTCTCAACATGTAAATGTTTCATTCTCTAAAATAGTTCACGGCTTGTGCTTAAAAACATATTCATATCATGAAAAACATTTATGATGTGAAAGTGTCTAGCAGAGAGAACATAGATTGAATTTCTACAAAAAAAACACGAACCACCTTAGAATCCTTCAAAACCTATGGAGAAGACTCATAATCCATTTTTCACATATATTCTTGAAATCCATTAATTCCAAAAAACATACATCTCCAAAAATTAGGTCATTTTCCCTATAAACATATGTTCATCCCCCAAGAAAAGGTTCTACCACAATTTATGAAAAAATAAAATTCAAGTAAAATAGGATCAACCAAAACTCAAGAGGGGAATACATGGAAAATACTAAATCTTACAACCTCCCTAACATAAAACAACACATCCCCAAGCTACTACAAGAATCACTACGAGACTCAACAAACATGTCTAGCCACTATGGTCGTATATCTTATTCTCTCTCCTATGTCTCCTCTTGAACAGGCACATGTTGCCACTGTACTCAAACTATAGGTATTTTCTTTCCAAAGAGATACTTATCACTATGGTCTATAATCCGTATCAGATGATCCTAAAAGGAAGCATCTACACAAAGATAGACTTTATCAATGTGTAATACATGAGAAGGGTCTAGATGATATCTCCCAATATGTGATATGTTAAACATGTCTTTCAAGACACTATAGCACTGTTGAGGGGCCAATCCATATGCCACCAAACCGACCCTTTCCACAATCTCAAATGGCCTAAAAAATTCAGGTGCTTGCTTTCCTAGTTTCATGATACGGTGTTACCGCAACATAATGTACACCCGGAGGAAAACATGATGACCAACTTCAAACTCCATAGTTCATATTTTATTGTCAGTGTAATATTGTTTCCTATTATTCACAGTCACTAACAACCTCCTGATCAACTGAATCTGATCGTACATCTCTTATGTAAGACTAGGTCATATAGGAACTGACTCACCTACCACCAACCAAAAAAAATAGAACAACACAGCCTATCATACAGATCCTGAAAAGGTTTCATTTGAATCAATTCGTGGAAGATTTTATTATAAGAAAACTCCATGATTTTTAAATTATTCTCCTATAAACCACCAAAATCCAAAACATAGGCTCATAACTTATCCGCCATAATCTTAATTTTCTTTTTAGATTGGTCATTAGTCTATGGAAGATAGAATATTTTCAAAAGAACTTGCAATCCTTGAGACTTCTAAAGACACATCAAAAACTAAGACATAAAAAATGATCTCTCTTAGAAATGATACTCCTTGGAACATCGTGCAACTGAACTATCTACTACACATAGAGACTACCTAGGTCATAAACAGTGAATGTCTCCATGATAGGAAAGAAATGGTCTCCCTTTGTCAGGAATCTTGAGTAATCCTATCACAAAATACATAGTCACACTATACCATTTCCATTACAGAATGGGAAGTGGTTGTAAAAACCCAGATGGCCTATGGTTCTTAACTTTCACCTTTTTACAGGTGAAACATATCACCATAAATCCCAATACCACCTTATTTGTTTCTAGACACCAGTACTTTCTATGGATATCATGATACATCTTTGTTAGAAAAAGATGTACCTCCCATCTAGAAGCATGAAACTCTCTCATAATATCTTCATACAAGCCCGTATGAACCCATACTCGACCACATAAAAGAAGGGTATTGTTACTTCTAAGATTCCATCCTAATGGTGGCTCCCCAATATATATGTTTTCCCTTAGAGCTAAGCCATATAAATCAAATAAATATTCAGTCTATATCTATTCCAAAAGGATAAGTATAACAGATTTTAGAGTTTGAGATACTCATCCCTAGGACTCCTGAACATCTATATGCATTTCTATAAAGAGTTCCATCACCCACCACTCATCTAAAGACTCCCAAAATTAATCCATATGCGTCTTCTAGCTAAAGGGTTTGGGAATCAAATTTCCTTTGACCAGCATGTAAGTCATCTAGATGTCTAAAGACTACAGATACTCAACCCACCTCCTCCACTGAAGGTTCATGTCTCACTGAGAAAAGATGCTATTGAGTCTATTTTGATCCATGTGCACCATAAACCTATCATCCAAAAGATAATGCCTCTATCATCTCAGGGAATGTACCACCACAACTAACACCAGATTGTGAATAGGATAATTCCTCTCATGCAGTCTCAAATGTCATGATACATAAGAAACCCCTAATCCATCTTGTATAAAAACTAATATAATTCCAATTTCAAATGTTTTACAGTACACAGTATATGCCTTAACCAGAACAGGTAAGGTAAGGATTGGTACCGAGGTCAGACTTTCCTTCATCTCTTGAAAATATCCCTCACAAGCATATTAATAAACAAAATCCAAGCCTTTATTGGTCAAACAAGACATTGGTTCTTCCATATGGAAGAATTTATGTATAAAACACTTATAATAACATTATAAACCTCGAAAAAAGTGAATTTGAATATATTCTTGGGCCGGTCCCAATATACCAGTACTACAACATTCTCTGGGCCCATTGACACTCCAGCCTTTGAGACGACATGGCCTAAGTATTTCACTTTATCAATCCATAAACTACATTTGGATAGATTAGCATAAATATGGTTCTCTCTCAATATACTAAAGATTATGTAAAGATTTTGAGAATGATCATCTACTAATTAAAATTTCACTAATATTTCATCAATGAAAACCACCACAAATAGATCTAGGAAGGGATGAAAGATCTAATTCATCATGTCCATTAATATCATCATTTCATTTGTTAGACTAGATGAAATCACCACTAACTCGTATAAGCCATACATGCTCCTAAAAGAAGACAATAGTATGACTAATAGTCACACTCTCAACTAATGATACTTTGATATCATGTAAATATTAGATAAAATTTGGAAACCTCTTATCTGATTGAAGAGATAATTAATAAAGGAAAGGGGATATCAGTTCTTCATCATCATATAGTTCAATATTCGATAGTCTACACACAATCATAAAGTCCCATCACCCTTGGAAAAAAGAACTAGAGAACCCCATGTTGACATACCAGGATGTATGAAATCCTTAGCTTCTAGATATTTCAACTAAAATTTCAACTAATGAAGAATTATTCATTCCATATTGTAAGGTAGGATATGAACTAGTTATGCTCCTGAAACTAACTCAATCATGAACTCGATCTCCTACTCAAGTGGTAATCTATATAACTCGTCAGTAAAGACTTCCTGAAAACCCACTAAAGAAAAATTATCCTGATATATTCCACCATCATAAAGATCATGACCTGTAATATGATCCATTATATAATAAAATCTACACTAAATTAGCCTCGCATGATTAGCCTGAAGATCCCACCCACCCTAGTGAAAATGGATGCCTCCTTCTGGATATAGAGAGAAAACTCTCCTATGGTAATATTTGATGTGAGCCTGGTATATAAGTAACCAATACATTCCTAAAATCAAATTGAAACTTTCCATTTCTAGAATAAAGGGTTCCCAAAATAAATAGTAACCATCAATTTCTTGATAATATGTCTTGCAATTATTGATACTCTCTGGACATACTCTCAACGGTGTACTGATAGTCAAGAAACCATCCAAGATTTCCAAAACCAATAAAAAATATATGGAAAAAGAGAAAATATAAAGGAATTTTATTCTCCTAAATAAAAAAAACACAATAAAAAGTGGATGATACAAGAATCATACCTCTAATGGAAGATGGTCCTACATCCAAACTAGCTAGAGTAAAATGCAAAGCATGCAGCTAACTTAACCTTATTCTCTAGGATCTAGTCTGACTCCTCTATGTTTTTTCCTCAACATGGTACTACTGCTTCTATACCGGGGTACCATTCCCCCTACCTTGACTTGAACATCCACTGGAACTCTAGATACCAATATGCCAAGGGTAGATGAGTCTTTCCTAGACACCAATACCTTTCCCGATCCCCTTTCACCACTCTTTTGTTTCATTCCCATAAAAAAACCTCTACAGGTGGACTATACTTCCACAAGAACAAAAATACAATGTAATATGGACACTGAGGCCACCTATAGATGAAATTTACACATTTATAGAACTACAATAGAACATAGTCTTGAGATGGTTTCCCACTACCATGACTACTCTACTCACTATATCCTTGTGGATAACTATCATTGTGGTTGTTCTTTACACCTGAAGAATAACTTCCAGTTTTCCCTACTAAAATAGTCTGGACACTACTCGGGACCTCTCACAAATTCCCTTCCATGATGGGAGTATGATTCTTCACATCCAAATGCTACTCAAGTGAAACAAAAAATCATTTGTGACCTGATCTCATAGCAAAGCCCATGTTGAAAACATCTCACTCTAGTTATCTCATAAACTTCTAATGATATTTCAAAGAGGTACAAGTCATTAAAATGACCAACATATTCCATCATTGACTTACCCTCCAACGTAAAGTGCATGAAATCCCATGCTCTATTAACCCTCATCATCTATAGATAAAAGTGGCTTAGAAACATTTCCTTGAAGTCTTTTCAAGAAAACTCCTCTTATTTCTCATATTTTTTTAAAGTACCCAACCAACACTTGGTTGGTATATATAGAATGTATTGAGAATGATTCACCCTCATATAGGTGGGTGTCTTAAGGTTTTTGACTATCATCTGGACTAAATAGTTCCAGAACTCAGCTACCTCAGGGCCTCCCTTCTTAGTGAATGTAGGAAGATGCCACAACTAAATCTCTCTCTTAAGTTTAGATATTGAAGGTAAAATAAATATAAAATCCCTTTACATGGATCACATGGACCTATTGAAGTTTTCCCAAATCCTAAAATCCATCTAATCCTAAATAGATATTGGATTCTCTAGTTGAGCTATGTTAGAAGTGTGCTAATTTCTAGTCTCTTGACTCTCAATTTGTAGATGATGAAGAGGAATTTCGTCTACAAGAAAAATAATCACCTTAAATCACTAGATAAAAACAAGGTCAACCTCAACAGGTAAAAAAAATAGAGAACCACTGGCTCATGGCCTCTCTAAACATGTCTTAACAAGTGAGTAGGAATAACAAAAAATTTATTTCATTTGATTTATCAGAAATAATAGGGATCTCATTTCATAGTTCAAATAGGAAAATATATTACATGAAATAAATATGTCCCTATCATCCACAATTCATGTCAAAATATATCCTCATGTGAAAATAATGATGCATTCATACCAATATCATGTCTTATCAAGCCATGAGTATAAATCTCAAGAAATAATAACATCACACAACATGCAAATCACCCACGGTGAAATAATATCCACTTTAAAAAAGAAAATATCATGAAAAAAGTCTTATCACTAGGAACTATTATTTTACCCTTTACATGGGTTAGATACTTGATCTCAAGAGATCCTTCCCGTACTCTAGAGGATACCAACTAACAATGGGGGTGTATAAAACAAAGTTGGGAGACTATACCCACCGGTAAAAAGTTTCATTACAGTAGAAATAAAAAATATATTAGAGTAATGAAAATAGCGGAAACAATAATGCATACATCTATAAGACAAAAGATGAACCAAACAACCAAATAATAATGAACCATGTAATTTATGGATGAAATGTAACTAAATGAAATGTTGTAATTCATACAGATAAAATAAAAATATGACACATAAAATTCAAAATTCCCCGATCCCAAATCCTTGGTCGGTCCTATTACCAATACTAACCCATCCAATAGGAAAAATAAACAATAAAGTCCATTTCCCTTGTCCAAAACTACATCTATTGAATATTATTGTGTTACAAACGGTGGCTTGAATAGGGCATGAGTAAAAATCAGTAGTTCGACACCACCATGTCTAAAAAAAAATTCTGATAATAAGTGCATGAAAATAATCTATAAAACATGCGTATTAATTAATTAATTAATACAATACAACAATCAAATTTCTTCAACACCATGATATAATATATTTGATCATGTCTCATAACCATGCCAACTACAACCACAATCCAATGAAATAATCACATAACCATGAAAAATACCTATGTATAACCATTTCATCATAAATAGACTAATCCATATAATAATTACATAATAATTATCCCAATCCCTCCATATAAGCATTTCATCTTAACCAGACCAAGCCCTTTATATAATCATTTCAGAATAATTAGGCCAATCCCTTTATATAAACATTACATAATGAATCACAACATAAGTAATAACGGTTGGAAGAATAACACATAACATCATAATCCACAATAGTTAATTCAACCAATTACCATTTGTATTTAAATTAATCTTTAATTTATCCAACTATATCTTAAGCCTTTAACAATCCAGTGTACACAACCATCTCATAAAAAATTATCACCAATCATTTAAATAAACATGTAAACCATTTTATAAGGTGAATCTATCATAATAAATCACACGAGGTATCATGTCATGCTAAATAATACTTTAATCCATTATCTAGTTCTTTATTGTTCATGGGTAGGCTCACACTATGGGTAGCCACAAGCCAGGTATCAACAATATTAGATTTAAAAGGATCTAATGATAAGTCCAAACATGTTCTTAAAATCACCCATTATTCTATTAGTTAATGTGCATGTTGAGTCAGTGTAATTGCATAATATTTCATATACTTAAACAAATGAAAGCAGGCCATAAGGCTTTATTCTAGACCACATAACATTATTAGTAAATCAAAGAAATGTTATCAATAGGTAACACTAACAAATAACTAAGGTGATGTTGATCACAAGGAAAACCTAGATCACACAAACTTCAAAATGAAAACCCGATTCAAAGGAGATTAAGAGATTGCACCTCCATAATGTAGGACAGTAGAAGAAAGGGGAAAACCAAAGAGAAGAAACTCACTAGAGATTGAATGCTATACTAAGACTTCTAGAAGAGAAATAATCACTCTTGAATATCTTGTATTCACCATAGGTTTCAAGTGGTAAGTCTACATGAAGGATGAAAAATAAATCATACACATAACCTCATTTAAAACCACAGGTCCCAAGATATTCATGACTTGAACCCCTTTCCCAATATGAATTTCTAGATTTATAAGATACATCATAAAACATGTTACCTTGGGTTAAAATAACCATGATTGACCTTTTCATAATGTGAACCAGTTTCATGGCATGTAAAAATTTCATGCTCTGAATCAGTTCATGCCTTGTGCCTGGAAGCATATTCACATCGTGCAAACCATTCATGACATGAAAGTTTTCACAATATAGAACACATCATATTTTTTGTAGAAAAATTCTAACCACCCTTGAAGCCTTAAAAAAACTTATATAACTCTCATAATACATTTAACACATTTATACCTAAACTCCATTAATTCAAAAAAACATACATCCTTAAACTTTAGGTTATTTCCCCCCAGAAAAAGCTCTATGAATCCCAAAAAAAGGTTTTACCACCAATGTTTTAAGAAGAAATAAAACCCAATAAAATAGGCTCAACCAAAACCTAAGAGGGATGTACCTGGAAAAGATAGGATATTACAAATAGAATGGTGGACTATGATAGGTTATGATGGCGGTCTCATCTAAATAAGGGTATTTGATCATCTTCTCTTATTTGATGTATTTTACTAATTATTGTTTAATGAAAAACGAAATTCAATTAAATAACTTAAATTTAATTAAATAGAATTATTGATTTATAAATTAATTAATATTTTATTAATGTAGAAGAAAGGGAAACTTAACATCTCAACTTCAACCAACCATGGAATGGGTTTCAAAATTCTATCTCTACTATAGTTATGCATGGAAGATCCATATCACCTATGGCCAATAAATTGTGGCTTTTTGAAGGGAAAGATGGGGAATTTGGGGTTTAATCAGGAGAAAATAACTAGTGGTCACAATTATATCAAGATCTAGTAAGGGTGTAGCATAAGGGAGATGAAGGCCAATCTACACAGAAGTTATTTCTGGTGAAATGGCGAAGAACTACGAGATATAGTGATTTGTAGCAAGAGTAGATGACATGATAGTGGCACCACTCAACATCCTATTTTACCCTATTATTTTTTCTAAAACAATTATAAAAATTTTAGGTTAATTTAGTATTAAATGTTTTTTTTATTAAAAACGATTTTAACTGATAATTTAATAAATTAATTATTAAAGGAATTATTAAATGATTTTAATTAATTAATTAAATTAAAAAATTTATTAAAATTTTTATTAAAGAAAAAAATTACTTAAAGTAATTAATTATTAAATTTCCAAATTATCCATAAAAATATGGAATTCCATATTGGTGTCTAATTTCTATAAACAAGTAATCAAAATCACTTTTTTTTACATTAGATCAGGATGATGATATTTTTTAGGAAATTTGATTGTGTATAAGGGGTGTTTTGGACATTTAAATTTATTGAGGGTCGAGATTGACGGTGACCAATCCCTATAAAATTTTGATGGCACTAATCTAGACGTTTTTAGGAGTAGAATAAGAATAATACCTCCTTTTATCTATCCAAATATCTAAAGTTGATGAAAGTGTGAAATTATAATTTTGGCATGGATGTGTGCATGGGTGATTAAATACTGATTTTTTTACTATAATATGGGAATAGATTTAAATATGAAATGAAAAACATGTAAATGAATTTACAGACCATTGAGGACTAGTAATATGACTTGGTATGAGGTTCTGATGATATTTGTTATTATGAAAATCTAAATTCCCCCTTTATCTATATTATGAAAGACGGTGAGCATGAGATGATATTCTTTGATGAGTATGCAGTATATTCCATGTTTTTATCTATAACCATGATGAAATAATATATTTAATAACAACATATTCCAACATTTCACTGATCAAAGGTTTACTATAGAAGACTGGTGTAGTGTGTTGTATTTTCCCAGACTCAATACAATGATAAATACTATGATGATTTTTATGATGATCATGATGATGTGGGTGGTACAAATATTATTCATAAATTTTTCTCATATCTGCAACTTAGAGTATTTTTATGGTTTCTTAGTCTTGATATGCATGTTATTATATATCATATTCATTCTGGATCTACAGAGGGTTTAACTTAGCAAGAGGGTTGTGTGGATACTTGGGAGTTCATATGACTCTATTGAGTTGATCATTTCCATACTCCCACTTCTGGGTGATGGGTGGGTATTCATTTAGTGATGTGAGAGTACCACATGCAGTTTCTTTGATAGTACCACTGAGAATCTGACCACATCATAAGAGTACAACATTTATTCTATTCCATGATGTTATAGTATTGTACATTATGTGGGTGAGAGTTCCACTAAGGTTTTACTCATAATATCAAAATATTACCTCCCCTAAATTTTGTGATGTGGGAGTACCACATGTGATTCCTATAGAAGAACAATTGATATGAGAGTTTGACCATGATGTGGGATTTTGAGATTTTTCCTTATTTTATTATTGTAATTTCATGTGAAAAGAGTATCGATCTCTATGAAACCACCATTAGAGGGTTGTTTTCTTAGATTCCCTCTAATACACACTGAGTGATTGAAAAAATGTGAAGAGAAACTAGGAGACATAATTTTATCCCCACCTATATATGTGGATAGGAGGATGATATTATCACAATGAGGAGGTATTAAGGTTGATATCCTTTTTGACATATAAAATCATTAGTAAGAGGGTATGAAGTTGGTTTCTTTTATGAAAATGATATGAAGTAATGGAATGTTATATAATTTTTTTATGGAGGTATAACATTACAAATTTGAATTATTAGTGATTGGGTTGGTGGAAGTGATTTACAAGGGTTTTTATTATTATTTTATCCTGAGTGTGATGTCTATATGTCTGTGTGTGTGTGTGTGTGTCTTACTTATATGTTTCTAGAGACTATGATTTATAGTGATTTAAGAATTGGTATATGAATATATAGTCTGTAAGGGTATGCATATACTTCTAATATGACCTAGTTGACCCTTGGGCTGAGAATACAGTGATGGGAGTTTGAGAAAATAATTTTAAATTCCCACTATTTCGTTATTATTCATGCATTAAATTGTATTAGATATTCAATTATTAGCGGTATGTCCTAATAATTATGTGGATATAATCACCACTTATTTTTATATATAGGTTTATATAATGTTATTAGTAGAATAATTTAGGAGAAAAAGATCATTGATTATGGGTTGAAATTAACATTGGTCCAGTTATGCAGTGTTAGAGTTGTTTGGATTTATATATATCCTTTTCAATTTGAGGAATTTAGTGATCATATTTTTTCACTATGGGGACTTGATTTTTTATTGTATTTGATTGTATGGGATCTATTCATTTTCATTTTTTATCTTTGTGTATTGTGGTAGTTAATTATTTTATCAATTTGTGGGTTTCATTCCTTTTATAGTATTCCATTATGTTCTTAGAAGGTTTTTACTCCAATTTGTGATATTTAAAACCTTGGTTCTAGGCATCAACATGTAGCCTATTAAATGTAATATTTTTGGGTTACACATGGTTTCATTATTAACATAGGAGGTATTTATATGGAACCAGTTTATGAAAGGACTAGAGGTGTCTCAGGGTTTTATTGGTATTTACTCTACTCTTTTATCTTTTTTGATTAATATCATTTCCTTTAATTAATTTATTTCAATTTCCCAATATTATGGTTTAAAAAATTTAATAAAGAATATTTAGAGACCATTAGAGATGAATACTATAGGGGGATGTTGGATGAGTTTGTTCAAGATTTATTGTTATGAGTTGATTATGGGACGAGATTGAATTTCATGAAACCTAAACTTGTTATGGATACAAATATGTAATGTTTTTAACAACCCATGTCATTGAGTGTTGGTTTAATCAAATAAAGGATATGTTCTCATGGAAATAGAACTCAGGTAGATTTTAATTGGGAAGTGGGAACTTTGGAAGCATCTAGGATGTTCTAATAGCAGTTTTAAAGGATTTTTTGTGAATTGGGTGATGAGAATTAGAGAAAGTGGTATTGCAGATAAAGGGAGGTAACACCACTAGGTAAGATGTAGAGTTTCAAAATATACCTTGTGTGTTGTTTATTTTGTATCTAAAAATTATAGATACCATTAATTACTCATATGAGGTGTACCAGGTACTCAGTAGGTTGGATATAAGGGTTGAAATACCTAGGGTGGCCACCAGGTACTTGGTAGGCCCATGAATTTTTTTAAGGGGAGTAAAATAATAATTTCACCATTTTTATTAAGGACCTATACTCTAGGGTCTTTATTATCATGCATCCAATGATCAAGAGTTCCATCCCCTTTTTCATATCTTCCTCTTCCATCCACCTCCATTCTATGGTGTCTAGGAGTGATTATTTCATCAATTAAGGTTAGTTTCTTCCCCTTTCTTCTATACCTATTCAAAATCATCATCCTCCACTAATTTGGTGTGGCTGGGTATAAGGATTTCATGGAAATGTTTTCAGAATATAGTGAAACCATGTAGGATTGATGAAACTTTTGGGTGTCGAAGCTAAAGAATGATAGGAAACATTGATTGCATTCTGGTGGATATTTTTCCACTTAAGTGACTCAATGATTTTATATATGGATTTTAAAAAATTGGATGGAATTGTTTGTAAGTTTATTTTTGTGAATTTGGGATTTTTCTTGTTAAAATCTCAAGTATGTGTTGGGATTATATCAAACCTAATTGCTTGGGATGTTGGAAAGGATGCATTTCTCGATGAATATCCCCATTTTATGCTGATTATGGAATTAATTGGGTATTAATTGTAATTATTTTATAATTGATTAAATTTAACATTTATATAAAATATGATCTCATGGATATGGATTATGGTTAGAGAATGCTTAGTTGGGATTCAATATAGGTGTGAGATAATTTCTTGAGGGGATAAATACATGGTTCATGAAGGTTGTCCCTGATTTTACTAATATTAATTTTAATTATGGGTATTGTGAAATGTGAAAATGGGGTGAGCCTATGTGGCCAACCCAAGTTAAAGAAGATGGGCTTAAGTGATTCAAGGGAATAAATTATGACCTAATAGGTTCATGGTGGTGATACCACTCATATTCTGTCATGAATTGAGACACTTCGTCACTCTAGGTTGATCATGAACCTGGTTAGATAGTGAAGGAACCCACGAATAGTGTCCAACTTAGAGTAAAGGCGCACCTGAGGGAGGTCAGAATTGTTGGTGTATAAGGTTTCACATAGAGTGAGGGGATAAATGTGAATTATGTTAAGCATTTCATGGGTAACCATATGAGAATTGGGTTATCCACACATTGCCAAAAATTTCATCTAGTGGTGGATCTTTAGAGTTTAGCGACAATTTAAACAAATGGTAAATGATTCACAATGATGTTTCAAAATCATCATGGATTCCCGTGTCGATGATTATTTTTCCACACCTTCAAAAAAATTGATTGGAATCATTTCATGATGAATTTTCAGGGACAATTCTCTAGTTATTTTTGAGAGTTAACTTTTTTTAAATAAAAAATAAAAAATTTTAAAAAATATATTTGATCGTGGTTTTTAAAACCAACACTAACAAAGTAGTGATGAAACTTTATTTTTAAATGATTTTTAAAAATAATTATTTAGCGGTAGTTTTAATGACTATCACTAATTATTCAATTATTATTATTTTAATTTTTTTTATTGGGTCGGGCGTCCCAGCCACCCCCAGCCCAGCCCACCCCATAACCCACCCCATGGCCCAATCGGCCCAACCCCATTACCCATCCTAACTCAACCCATGACCCACATAAATTTCATAATATATTAAAAGTTATTGGGATTTCAACCCACACCTCCTTCCTCATATTCCAGTGACTTTTCCACTTACCTAAGCTCATCATATGTTAATTATAATGATACAATAGTTAATATACTTGTGTGTATATATATATAAATGCATGAAAATAAAAATATATGAAAACATATACACACACACAAATGAAAATAAATATAAATAAATATAAATATATATTATATATACACATAAATGCATATAAATATCTATAAATATATATAAATTTGCATAACATATATATATATATACATATACATATAAATATATGTGTATATATATATACTCCCACATAATATATATAAATATTAATATATATATATATACATAAATATACATAAATACATAAAATATATAAATACATATATATAAATAAATATATATATACATATAAATATAAATAAATACAATTAAATATTTATACAAAAATAAATTTACACAAATACATATAAATATAGATAAATCTATATAAAATTACCTAAACCTATATAAATTCATACACATATATAAAATTATAAATTAATATATATAAATATACATAAATATATGAAAATACATATAAATATATATATACACACACATAAATATATATAAATATGAAAAAATACATATAAATATCTATTAATATATATAAATATAAATAAAGTTACATAAATTTTTATGTATGCGTGCATGCATGTTTGTATGTATTCATGTATGTATCATAATACATACATAT